>JASJET010000050.1:3886666-5098750 GCA_034092305.1 Diaprepes abbreviatus
AAGTTGACTGTAATCAAATAAAAATATAATTTTGCCTCGAAACGGTAGTTTCCATAATAGATATCTTGAAAAACACAATGTTTTTCTTTATTTTTATTTAATAATCAAAATGTAATTAAATCTCGTTGGAATCACGTGATAACAAACACCAATCAAAGTGAACGTCACTCCATACTAACGTTATCGCTGGCACTCCGTCCTGATACGGTTATTCTTTTGAATCGTTATTGATTTTTGTTCTATCACTTGAAGTAATCATGATTACTTCGACTTAATGACAAGTAAATGCATATTCAAAAAAACATGAAGTTATCAGTTTCCCTTTTTTCACTTTGATCATTTGATAATTACTCTAAAGAATACAGCCAACGTCATCTCTGTTACGAACTTCACATATAAATTTTTTGGTTTTATGTCACATTCGTGATCGCTGTCAAGGGCTATGTTACCGAGTTAATGTTTTATAGTTATTTTCATGTAATCTCTTCGAAATTTGCTTGCTACTCCCTTTTGAAACGATTGCAAGAAGTTTTTCCATGATGGAAAGTAGATTTATTAAAGCAAATAGTTGGAATTTTCTGAGAATTCATTGTTTTATGGTGGCCAATTTCTTCGCAATTAACAATAACTTTTGTTCTGTTAAATTTAGTAATGTGAAGAACTCCATGTAAGTAATTTACAAAGGATTGTTATCCCCGCAACCGATAAAACAAATAGTTCCAAATCTTTGCAGGCTAACTGAAGCCACATTTTCCTATTATTTTCCGAAGATGGAACCTTTCAGGTGTTTTAATTGTATTACTTGTACACTGGGGCACCGCACAACACTTAAAATACTTAGAACTCATATTTTATTTGAGAAATTACGAAAAAACGTCCTTGTCAGTTTACCAGTGTCTATATACTAGTAACGTCACAGAGTTAAAGTGACAAGTATTGGCGTTTTGGAGGGAAATTTCAAACGCAATTTAAAATTTATGATTGTTAAAGCATCAGTTGTATTAAAAAGAAATATTTTAATATTTTGGGCTACATTAGGTACTTATTGTATGCTTTTAAACACTTTCCCAAAAATAGTCAACATCCCAATTACCAACCTATACTTTAAATTAAGTAGCAAGCTTTGCTAAAAAAATTAGCCTCTGAAGAATACTAGAATTCAGTTTCAATTAGTCTTATTTTCTTTAAGAATTAAAAATACGCTTTAGAAAAAATAATAGAAAATTGTTAGTATCTCGATATAAACACGAGGTAAAATTTTATTAATGTTGAGGGCTTTTGAGTTTTGTAATTAAAAATAACGGCTAACGGCAGATATAATTTATATATTATTTATCAAATTAATGTTTCTCTTTAGATTCAAGTGAGTACTTTAAATATTGTTCATTATATTACGTGTTTCAAAGGCTCCAACTTTTCGGTAATGAACATTAAAAGACTGGCATATTAAATATAACGGCTAAAGGATCGAAGCATGGTAGAAATATCTTAAAATAGTATGCCGTCTCATTAAACTCCTCGAACGCTAAGTAAAGTTTCCTTTATATTAGGAGGTTTTAAACCTCTTTAATTTCCGCAAAAGGCAAGACAAAGTGGATGAAAATGTAATGAAAGTGTGCGTTCTCTCCTGTTGACTTTTTAGGCCGTTACCTTTCGGTAAATATATCAAGGAACTGAAGTGTGAGAGTCGCTGACTAATTAGATTTTGAAATTTTTAGCTAATATTGCAATTCTTGAAATATTGACATGATAATTTCAAGATTTATTACGAAGATACTAAATAATTGTGGTCAGTACTAATTTAGAACATTTAAGGCTAGTCGTACTCTGGATCCGACCTCATGTAAATTGCGATTGATTGATTAACTGATTGTGTGAGATAGCAGGTTAAGATTAAGAAGCCCTTACACTGCAATCTTAGGACTTATTGTGTTACCTGGTATATCTATCCTAGGTGAACAGGTTTATCCTCTGCATATAGACCTTCCAGATGGATTGATCCTTGAAGCTGTTTTCAGTAGGTTAAAGCTTCACACTCGAAGGTGATGTATGAGGCCGTCTCATCCTCTTCGTCACATAGTTTACATATTGATTCTTCATTGAAGATGCCCATTATATATAGATGTTTTCTCAAGCTGCACTGGCCATTTATAAGTTATGTCACCAGCTTGACCTGTTGTCTTCTTACACGCAGAATTTCGCGGCTTAGTTTGCCGGATGGTCTGCTCAGCAATATCTTGATGTGCCTCTAGCCCGCAATGTGGTTTTAGTGAGTCTGGATTCCAAATACTGGCTCTGGTTCAATAGATAGAGTAGCAGACCTTTATCTTGCAAGTTGGTTCCATTTTTCATTGCCTGGAACGTCCTTGTGCTCGGGTACCCATGCAAAAGTGACCCTGTTGTGTTTTGCCAAAGCGATGCGGTTTTGACCTAGACCTTTCTATCAATGAGTTCGTTATCACGCCTTTCATGCTAGGTAGGCCAGTCTTTGGACTTTGGGCAGCTCCAGAGTGGCCCGTCCCTGCTATCCGTAGCAGACTCTATTCTTCTTACTAGATGATATAGACCTAACTCACATTATTTTCCTGATTGGCAGGCATGTTGTTTAAGATATAGTGACCCCTCTTTAACAGAGGTATATATGCCTTTCAATCAGTTTCTCTGTCAGCGACTTCGCCTGAAAATAGTTTCTCCCAGGTTTTGGTATGAAGATATTTCTGGACCTTTCTCAGGCCGAAAGTAAGTAATCTTGTCTTTAAAACTATGTAGAATACCAGAGTGATGAGCCCTATATTCTACTTGAAAAGCATTGGAATGATCTTATCGATTCCCAATACCTTGTAGCTTTTAAACTATTCTATAATCTACACAATCTTGTCGTGTGTTATTGCTTTGTTTGCTGTTTCTAATCAGGGTTATGAGCTTGGTGACATGATTTATTGTGGCGCCAGGGATAATATCAAAGATGCGTTCGAAGAAGTATTTCTGTTATTTCCATGCCAGTCTCCGTAAAGTTCCCATCCGACTTCTGCAGTGTCCCTATAGGTTCTAAGAGATTTTAAGCCAGGATCTTGCAGAGGCATGATGCTTCAGAGGTACTTTCATTCTCTCGACACATCTTTCTCCAGTAGCTTTTCTTGGCTTCTCTTATTTTTTTTTTGTTGCACTAAGTGAGTATTTTAGAATATCCTGTCCACTGACCGGTTTTTTTTTTCGCTGTGTTAAACAGTCTGCAGGTTATCCTTCTTAACACTGTAAGATCGTTATTTCACCAGTTAACTTTGTTGCTGCCGGTTTTTCTAACAAGAAGGTGGTTTTTATGTTATGAGGTTATAATTGCTTCTTGCAGTTGAGCAGAAGTTAACTCAGTATCCATATTATTTCTTATTCTCGATTTAACTGTTAGGGTGTCTAGACATTTCTTATATTTCTCCCAGTTTACTTATCTCGGATCCCGATACAGCGTAATCGGTCTCTCTAGATTTACCATCTTTATACAGATCTATCTGTGATCCAATAGAGATGACTTGGATGAAACAAGCTATCTGAGAGAAGTCGCCAAGATTATGTCAAATATCTCAGAGCGAGTTTTAGTAACAAAAGTGGGTTCACCTCCGCGATTCACAATCTCCAAGTCATTGGATACTACACAATCAAAAAGGTACTCACTTCCTTTGTTTATGTCGCTATTGTTCTATATTCTGGTGGTGTGCGTTGGCGTTGATCCCGAAAATAGCCTGCAGGTTTGAAATCCTGCAGTGCTGAATCAGCTATTTCAATTCCAATGACGGAAGTGGGCTGGGTGAGTCATTTGTCTGGTAAACCAAGGCTATGATCGCTATCTTCTGGGCCCCAACCATTTGGAAGTTTATCCTGATAACCGCTTGATCCCTAGAACAGGAATCAATTAGTTTTAGTGCATGTAGTTCAGACCTGATTTGGATACAGGCTCTGAGGTTATCAAGACGTGAATCGTAGATTAGCTTACCTTTGATATTTGCTAGCCCAGCTTGGATAAGGATAATATCAGTATCCCCATTGCCTAGAAATTTTCTTAAGGTAGAAAGAGCTGCCTTACTGTACTGCAAATTTACTTGTAGTATCCACAGTGCTGTCAGGTTCTGTTTTCCCAGTCTTCTTTCTCTTCTAAAGGTAAGTTGATCGACACACGGATATGCTTGACACCCAGTTCTGGTCAGCTACTTCAAAAATTCTTCGTCGAGGGAGAGGATGAGGGTCATTCTTCTATGTTTAATCCCCTATTCTGAGGTTCCTTGGTTCCAAAGGTATCACTAGGAACCTACACCGGAGCTAGTCCGACTCTTGGGTCAGGGCTCTCCCAAGGCGTTAGATGATTGATTGATTGATTGATTTATTGGTTAAAGGCGCGTCGGTATTTCAGACCTTTTAGCGCCTTCTATAGTATTGTTGCAGTGCATTAGATTTTATTATAGAGACCAATATGCTTCAGAAAATAAAGTATGCGTTTGGCTTTAGTTAGGTCAAAAGACATGACTGTCGAAAAATTATTAGAGGTGAGGTAACTGTCTCTGGCATTTCTGTATAAGGGACAGTCAGATATAATATGTTTCGCGGTTAGGGGACATGAAGACATTTAGGGAGATCCTCGTTTTTTAGGACAAAGGAATGCATCATTCTACAATGTCCAATAACGATTCTTTTCCATACAACGTTATCCCTTCTGGATAATTGGGAACAGTGATAGATTTCATCAAAGTTTTTTTTTTAATATAAGAGAGTTTATTGGGGTTTTGAAGGGATTCTCAGCGAACCTGTATAATGTTACGAATGATGTTATCGATGTGCCTATTGAATTCTTTAGGGTTAAGTAAAGGAAGGAAAGGGGTGGCCTCGAGGATTGCAGACTTAGCTTAAATGTCGGCTAATTCATTCCAATCTATGGATTAGATGAGAGAACGTATCCTCCAGCCAGATTTTCACCTGCTCATCTACACAGGTCACCAACAGCAACCCTGCCTGTTGAGTGTGCCCATGAACCGCGGGCCTTTTCAAAGTTCGAATTTCCAAATTTCGATATCAATGGCCACCTGAACTTTTTTAACACGCTCCGGGATCAACTTTTATTCCGGGTATTTGTCTGGAGCAGTCTCAGTCTTCAGCGCAGTAAGAGCCTGACTATAGGTTTCCCCAGTTAATGTCCTAGGTATTTACCCACTTGGCTCATTAAGCTTGGTTCTTTTGAACCGTTCCTGCTCTGGAGCGTATTGGACTGAAAGCAGCAACGTTTCGGAGCACCTGGATTTGCACCTACCGCTGATCGCGTAAGTCTTCAGCTTTTGAAGCTGGGCTTCCAAATTCCGCAGATCTTGCAGAAAAGCGTTTAGTTCCCCTTTGCACTTATTCCCATCACAGTTTCCTGTTGATTCGGGCTTTTCTGGGTATAATCGGTTACCCTTTGGCCCTAGCTGCCATATTGGATATTTTTCGACGTTGCGCGTCCGAAAGTCTTTTGTTAAGATTTAGGTTTTTTAAGCTCTCATCCACTCATTCGAGGCCTGTCGCTGG
Organism: Diaprepes abbreviatus; assembly: GCA_034092305.1. NCBI lineage: Eukaryota > Metazoa > Arthropoda > Insecta > Coleoptera > Curculionidae > Diaprepes > Diaprepes abbreviatus. The sequence continues at coordinate 3,892,214 of JASJET010000050.1, forward strand.
GGTAGGTGCAGTTTGGATTTAAGTAATTATTGGGATAGAACTTCCTCTGGGTTTTGCTACCTTCAGTTGCTTCGTAGTTAGATTTTGTTGATCTTCCATAGTTATTCCCACGAGTAAATCGGAAAGTTTGGTCTATTCCAGCAGAGCTGCTTACTGAAATAAGGCTGTTACTCTAGAAGTTCGCCCGGTTTTCTGGCAGGATCATTCAAGATATATCGACCTATACACTATGCACTCATCAGCACGATGCTTTCCATTTTGGGTTAAAAGGCCTCAAATTCTTGCTGGTCTTTCCAGTACCACCCTTTAAAGTACGGCAGTGTCGAACTCCTTTCGGGCTTGGGCAGGTCGAAGCCACCCAATCCGGGTCGAAGTCAGTTCAGGTATCGGGCCCAGACTGAGACTGGTACGAACTGCGAACGTGCGAATTCTAACAAAATGCTGCGAACCATCTTAGTCCTGACAACTGCACTGTAGATCATCCGACAATGTTCGTGCGTCTTCGTCCGAACACATCCGAAATACAATAGGTCCCACCAACAAAGAATTTTTTGCATCAGTTCAGACGAAGGTTACGCCATCGTTGTGAGCGAAAAAAATCCCATGTGGGATATTTAGGACAAACAGCATCATTAAATCTTTTTATCACCATTTGCCATTTTCAGTATCGCAGTAACATTTATCCGCTAGCCTCCTTTTGATCAAATAGGGAATATCTAAATATATGTAATTATCAACATCCATGATATACCACTATCTGATCAAACTGATACGGTTGACTCAGGAACTAGATGTAGTGAGACATTCGATTTCTGATCGTCCGAATTCACACGTTCGCCATTCACATGAATTTTGATACAGTTGGCGACGTTAAGCTTAATTTACCAGAAGCTTGTTTAGCTACCAAACTGCGCACCGTGATCAGTGCTTGTTTTATTTTACATACTTGCTTCTCTGGTGGATTTGAACTCTAACTAATAAAGAATTCACGTCCTGTCACGTGGTCTTAAGTTTACCATGACTACCAATATTCGATTAATTATAAGGGCTCCCGAAGAAGAATAACGCATTTGGGGTTCATAATTATTTCAAGCTATTATTAAAGAAATAGCATTTATAAAACCCTGAAGCTAATATTAAATTTTGATAGAGAATTGGCTATTATCGTCTTTTTTTTTCCAAACGGTCACTTTATGTTCATTGAAATCATCTAGAAGACAGCCAAATATTGCATGTATGTGAAGCCAAAGAAGCAGAGTGCGCATCACAACGCCCAGCATTACAGCCTGTATGGGACCTGGCCTCAAAATCCAGTAGGCATTCCAACAATGAATCAAGTGTCATGCGAGCTAAGCTAAAGTTTTATTTTTTTGTATGATTCATGCAAGAATAAAGTGCATCACCAAATTTTATAATTCAAATAAATTATCAATACCGGCAGTTTTCGGGTAAATATTAATCATTCTAGTGGTCCATTCATTAAAATTGAAAATAGCTTTTTTTCTACCTTTTCCTTCACGCTTTTGTCTTTTATTATTATAAAATTGAAATCTCAGTAAACCGATTACGTTTAATATAAATTTTCTTATCTGGCTTTCATTTCTACGACCAGGATATTTCTCATGTAACCCTATGAAAAATCTGGACTGTATTACCGCAGCCTAATGTTACTTATGTTATCTCCTTCCTTATCCACCTTTCAGAATTATTATTCTTTCAGAATTTTTCATGCCATATTGCTTTCCTTGAAAATTCCGTTAATGAGTCAATTTTTCAATGAAAAGGTATCGTGTCTTGTATTTTTAAGCTACTGTTTTAAAATCATCCGTTCCAGGCAAAATTGAGAAGAAATGTAGTGAAATCATTCTTTCGAAAACATGAATAAAAGTTGATCTTGGTAGCAAATTATTCGCTACCGATCGTCAAGCGAATCCAACCAGTCCCAATACCTGAACTTGCCTGACTTTTACGGATAATATAATTATATTCCAAAAATGCCCTATTTTTGTAGAATATTAGGCATTTTCTTACATATATAATCAACAGTTTTATCTTTCTCTCGACACTATCAGTACTGGATCATCTACGATGCCAATTTTATAAAGATGACTACCTAAGTGATAATGCTCTGTTATTAGTCCTACTACTACTATGAAGAAAAGTTGCGTAATGCAGTAAATATGATTGTATATTACTAGACACACTTCGTTCTTAAGGCTTCCTTCCAATATTCAATTTCAAGCCTTATTCCTTTTTCCTCTTTCCAACTACAGTTGAAACAGATTTAATAGCTTAGAATTCAGTTAGTTCGATTGAGAACCCTTTTTGAGCATTTATTGTCTTGTTTTTATACTCCATATATTGTATAACAGAATAAATTTCTGCTTGAAAGATCGCATGTTCACTGAGATTGGAAAATTTTCTGATGCTTGTGCTCTTACAGAATATCTTAGTTTCAGATTTTCTTTCTATCTGGATTCTTAACCTTTGACCCCAAAATCAAAACCAAAATTTGTTCTGTACTAGTTTTGTTCGAAATATTTTCCGCTCTCGTGCATGTTTTCGAAAACGTATATTCTTATCACTAAAATGCCCTTCCAGGGGATATTTTATGACTGTATAAAGTACAGGACGTTACAATGCCATGACAGTGCCATGTTGTGGAAAGTAGTGAAATTACGTCACTTCAGTGAATTTTGTTTACTCAGAATCCCTGCTTTTAAAAGTATGAATTTGCACTATTTTGATTTGAATTTATATTCCTTTTGTATGGATTTGTATAAATATGTCAACGAAACTATAGACAGATAGTAAATGTGGAACATTTCAAGTGCAATGGGGATATCAATATTTCGTGATTCAGTCAAGTAATAAGGCAATGCATACAATATGCAATGAAACAATACCAATTTTAAAAAATATATTCAGAATTATTCCAAATTGACAGGAAGCCCACGGTTATATGAATCTTTGATACGTAGATTTAAATATCAACAATTGTTGTTTAAAAAAGAAAACATTGTATAGTGAGAAATCATTTACTGATGGCGAATTAACAAACGATTGTATGATAGCAGCAATAGAAGAAATGTGTCCAGAAAAAGCTAATTTATTTAAAAGCGTCAGTTTGTCAGCAAACACTAAGGCTTGAAAAGTCGGCAGATGTTTCAGATACTGCTCAGCTGTTACTTTATATTCGTAGGACAGATAAAAATTATAAAGTGTGAGAAGACCTTCTTGACGTTCGTAGTATTCACGGCATTCACTGGAGCAGATATTTTTAGAGCAGTTGAAAATGCTGTTCAGAAACACAATTTTCAATGGAAAAACTTGAAATGGTAGCAAAAATATGTGTGAAAAAAAATAAAGGCGTCATTGCTCTGGTATTAAAAATGACGGTGGTTGAAAACTATTAATCGTGCATTATAACATTTATAAACAATCTTTTTTCGGAAAATGGTGAGATATGTTGGAAGTTTTAATGCCAGTCCTGTCAGGGGTTATTTATATTAGACAACATACGCTTAGTCATTGCCAATTCCTCGACTTTATTGAAGAGATTGGAGAAAATGACTTACCATATTATTTACAGTACACTGGTTTAGCTGCAATAATACGTTCTAATACGTTTTTTTTTGAACTCCGAACAATAATTGAAATTTTCTTGAATGAAAAGAATCATCATTTGGCTGAGTGACAAAACCATGAGTGGTTGTAGAATTTATCGTTTTAATCAAAATTAACTAAACATGATGCCTCAATTTCAAATTACAAGGAGAAAATCAGCTTCTGCCTGATATAAACACTCTTATTAAGTTCTTTCGAGAAAAAAATTGTTTTGTTTCAAAAATAATTTAACAAAAAATATTTCGTGAAAGTTTTGCGTGCTTTAAAAATAAATTTTGAGTTTAATTTTTCAAATTTTGATGGCATTGCAAACGATATCAAAATTTTTAAAGAGCTTTTAAACTCTTGCCTTAGAACTACAAATGGATTGATTGGTTTGCAGTTTTTCGATATTTTTAAAGAAAAATATGTTATGGTGCATTAAATATGTGATAATATATTTCAAATTCAATGAACACTGGCTGTATATTTAATGCACATAATTACCTTAAATAGTTATGATCAGACTTGAAAATTAATGTACAATTACATTAAATTTAGTGAAATAAATTAATTTAGAATAATGTAAATTGTTAAATGTAATACATTAAATTAAATGCATTTAATAGACATTTGTGGAATTTGCTTCTAGCACATTTATATTAAATTTAGTGCATTTCCTTTTTACAGTGTATGTAAATCTCATTTATCATAATTATAATGTTTAATTTTACTATATGAATTACCTTTGTACGTCACATATTGTAAGTTTTTAGGATAAATCTCATATTATTAATTACCGTTAAATGTTCGGTTTCATTTTGTATGTCATTATTGTGTTTCTTAATTGGCCGTTAAATAAAAACATCTTATTATTATTTTGTATGATTTACTTAAATTGTAAATTTTATAATATAATTAAAATAAAATATGGCTGGTCTGATCGATGGGCTTGCGAGCTGGTGTTGGACGTGAGCCGTAGTTTGGAAACCTCTGGTTTAAACTATTTTTGCCCAGCTGTAGATGTCGCTGGAGATCCTGTACAGTTTTTAATTTTCTAGGTCGAATTTGTTATTAGGATCTCTTAGAAATGAACTTATTGTTTAGCTTACTTTGTATGCTATGTTTCCTGAGTAGTATGCTAATTCTGTCTATTATACCCTTGGTGTATTTAAGTATGTTAATCTGAGTGTTGTCACTAGGTGTAGTAAGTGTTTTTTTCCTGGGTGTGTTTTTGTTGTAGTTTTATTACTCTATGTGTAATGCATTATTGGTGGCTATTTTGTTTCAGGGCTTTTAAGATGTTTTAATCATTTTTTCCTTCGTTGTTAATTAGACAAACGAATATTGAGCTAAAGATGTTAATTACGATCTATATTTATGAGAAATGTGAATCGGCGTTGATGTATTTGTCTGTATAGGTTAGTTTTTAATGGGTGACACATGTCCACCACAACTTCTAAGAATGGAGGTTTTTTTTCCTCATTTTAAAATGAACTTTCTCTTTGAGTGTTTTAAGTTTAGAAAATCAAGATAGTTTATTATAGCGCCATATTCAAAAAACATCGCCTACATTGCGACATCAGTGACTGAGCTTAATGTGGGATACTTGAAGGGCTTCCGGATGAGGAATTTAAAATGTTTTACTATTACAAGGCGATGTCGGGAAAACGGTTCGGAGTAGTAAGGTAGCAAAGGATGCCTATTTTAAGATACTTATCTCATTTATTTCCTCTCCACATATCGAATTTTGTTGGTTGTTAACTGTGAAATATTAATGGAATGGGATTTCTTTTTTACGAAATTTGGATTCTCTGCCAAAAGCTAATTAATAAGCCGAAAATATTTGTATTTGATCCACTGGTTATCTGGCTAGTACTACATATCCTAAACTTGACAATAACCGTGCGTTATAAGTGTTGTTGTTTACATCTAAACATTTTTGAATTCTTTTTTGACAAGAGTAGCGCGCTCAATTTAACATTTTGGGGGCTGGCAATGTCTATACCAGACGAATCCAGTGTTTTGTATTTTCTAATCTGATTAATGCTATAATATAACTATGTCTTTATTATTGGCGAATTCCTGCAAAAGAATCTAAGTGGATCAAATCGAGTTTTAATATACCGATATTGCAATTAGGAAATGGCATCGATGTTACAAGTTAACACAGACATTGCGTAAGTAATTTTCAACGGGACCAGCTATTAAACTTCAAGTATGTATCGTAATAAAATAATTTAATTATTTCATAATTAATCACAACCAGCTAACTAGTGATGCAAAATTTTCGATTTACTTAAGTAGTTTTTGACAGAGAATTGAAATTTCGAAGAAAATAAATACATTTACTTTTGATATTTCATAGTTGTTTAAAATAGATCATGAAAAATAATTATTTATTAGACACAATATATAAATTAATGACCACCATATTTTACAAATTTACATAATTTTTGAGTATATGATTGGCAATCTATATTTAAATTTCCTATAAAATTATTAAGATAAACTTTCAAATTACAATATTTAGTACTAAATCTGTTTTTAAATATATACCGTGTACTACTTACTAACATAGCAGGAATAATGAATTAAAATATATCTATCTATATATATATATATATATATATATATATATATATATATATATATTTAAAATCGAAAATATTACAATCTATATGCCTGCTTAAATCAAGATTAAATATATATAAAATTATAAATTAAGAAACTTTGCAATTCAAATATATATTATCAAGAAATCAATGGAGATTTAAAAATAACTATACAGTTTCTACAGAACTTATAAAAGGAATTGAATTTTAAAAATTTCTTTCTTTGAAATAATTTGTCTTCCTTAGATATATTTTTGAAATATTTAACTGGCAGGAAGAAATTTAAAGCAAACCGTTGGTCACAAGTCATAGAGAAGCAGTCATACAATCACTAAACATTAATTTAAAGGGCTAGTATAACTTTTAAAACTTTTTTCTTAAAATTAAAGGTAAGGTATTATTTTTAGGGGTTAAAAATAACTAGGATAATGAATATAAACTTTTTCTCCCTAAGTCAGACATTACGTAATTACTCCTTTTACTAAGTTTTTTACTATTTTAAAACTTTTAAACAGAATTTAAAAGTGTAAAGTTTTATCTAAAAGATTTAAGGGTGGAAGTGCTTGGAATTTAATGGGGCTTTCAAATTTAGAGAATGAGTTATAGTACTTTTGTGACTACGTTTATTTTGTTATTAAAAAAGTTTGAGAATTAGGCTGTATATTTTAAAAACTTACATTGGTTGTAAAAGAACCTGTTGATCACTTAGACCAACAAAAGCACAAAATTTTAGGTGAATTAAAAATTATTAAAATTCTGTGATATACAATAATTACTATAGCTAAAAATTAGAAATATCGAAAAGAAGAGTTCATGGAAGCGTTACTCCATATTGTTTAAACGACAATAACTGAAAATTTGTCTACATTATTACTTTTAATAGCAATAATTTGAGTTACTTATAAACATCAGTAGCACCAATTTATCGGTAATTCTTGTTTAAATTGTAAGACTCCGTTTCATTTTATTGTTGCTGACAAAGATTTGGTATATATATATATATATATATATATATATATATATATATTTCATAAATTGTACCTATAATTATTTTATAACCTTCCATGTTATGTTTATTTACTGGTCGTCGATCGTGCAAATTCACCAAGTCAGCAAGGTAGCTTTCCGGATCATGATGAACCTAGGTTGTAAGAGGACGATTTGTTGGTTTGATGAAAAATAACAAAATAGGATAAAAAAAAGACGGACATGTTTGGGATCGAGTCCAATTGTTTTAATCGGTTTAATTGGCTCAATCAGTTCAATCAATCAATCTGTCGTGGATTAGTTGATTATCCAGAAAATTGGTGAATCCCCAGTCTAGAGCAGGTCGACAGATACCAAAAACCCTAGTGACAACCCCGTCAAGAGTGCCAATATGAATCTGATCTTAATGTAAGTTAAAAAATTAGTTTTAATGATGATGGTTAATATTGCTTATTTTAAAAAAAGTATTTTTTTATATATAATTCGAAGTTAAAGAGTTCCTTTAGAGTGTAGTCTGTGAAGACCAAATCCTCAAATGCAATATAGAAAAGCAAAGCAAGAGTTAGAAGTAAATAGTTTTATCGAATGCTTACTCGTCCCAGATATAAGTCAAACTCTACGAATAGCCCTATAGAAGAAATTTCCGAGGCTCTTGCTTAACTTTAAACAGCCACACAGATTTCAAGAAACCAAGAATCATAAAGAAAGTATATGATCGCAGGACAAACGAGAAAATTTTCATGAAGCTAATGAGGGAGATTCAAGAATTTTTAAAGAAACAAGAAACACATGACAACAGGAACACAACTTCCCATAGCAAAAATAGAATTCATTGTTGAAAATGTAGCCAAGAAGGGCATGTAAAAAACTGCTGTACTACCAGTACTGCTCTTAACAGTGATCAGATTCAGAAAAACTCTCAGTAGCCAGTTTAAATGGGTGAAAGCCGGCTAGGTGCTAGCAGCTCCACCAATAACAACAATTAAGGTATCCCCGCTGCAAAACAATGGTTCCAGGTTTGTAGTACCTGGAAAGGTATGCGGTCGGGAATGTAAAATAGTATAAGATACTGGTTTTACTCACATCAAAACAAAATTTGGAGGAAGTCTAAAATCAGTTATATCGTTAATAGAGAAAAAGTATTTTCAACATTATAATCAGTAAAATTTTCAAAAGTTCATTTTAATAATGTCAATGTACTAGTGTGTTCAATGTTTTGGTTTTAATTTTAATTTGTGACAAAGTTTTTTAAAAGTTTTTTAATTGTATACAATTTGTTCTGTGTGGAGGCTACGGCTGGCGACTGCTCTCAAACTGGCAGGGTTAAGGCGTGCCCTTTGACGAGGTCTGAGCCCTGAAGATGGTCTAAGCTAGACCGAAAGCGCTTGGCCGATATTAATAAAACATACACTGAAATACAAAACCCGTCTATTTTTGATTTCTTCGGTGTACAACCTGTTAATAACTTGTTATATCTGGCTACGTTTTATCGTTTTTATTTACTCGTTTAAAAAGTTATTCTATTTTATCAGTAAGTGATGTCTGGTAAGGATTAGAATTTTCCTTTAAATCGTCATTCTTCTGAATGTGTTGATGTGTAATTAATAATAAAAAAGTCTTTTTATTGTATATTGACTAACTGTATGTTTGTAAGTATAACTTATTTTATTAAGATTTATTTTTGCCCATACGTTCCTTTTTTTCTTGTAAAAATTTGTAGCTATCACCTGAAGAAGTTATTAAATAAATAATGAAAGGTTATTGAATAAATAACGAAATTGACTCTCGAGTTTATTGAAATTGGAAAGAACGACGGGAAACTCTCTTCAAGAAGTATCATTGTACAGACACGGTACCTAAACCCAAACTAACATCATCCTCGGCTCTCCAAAATGGGCGGAGCCAATGCCACCCAAAATATAGATTATCTTCAGCAAGCTAGTATAGAAGATACTACATATTATTTTGAGGAAATTTCTGCGAGTTTCCTGAACTAATGAATTCATTCATCTTCAGACAATAAATATTACTCGATATACATATTGCCCTGTCTTTTTTAGCTCATCATTTATATTTATTCTTAAGGTAAATACCCAGATTTTTATAACATTTTTAATTCAAGATGTAATTGCTTCATAAAATTTTATACCGACATAATTTCTTTAGTCTCAGAATTCAATTGAAACTTTCATGACTAAGACAGTGCGAAAACTGGCTTAAAATTTTGACAATTTATTTCGCGAAGAAACTTCGCAAAAAAAATTTAAAAGCAGAAATAAATCTTAACAGATCTTATTTTGTGTTTTCTCCAAGGAAATTACGAATGCGCTAAATTACAGTGAAAAATGTTTAAATTTTGTCTTTGTAGGAACTATTATATGCTAAGTGTCTTTATTTTTTTCGGAAATAATATATGTATTTTTTGAAGCTAGTAACAACTTCTAATTCATAAAAATATATTTTTTTTTCACGTTGAATTAAAATATTTTTTGTTGGGTATTAATTTCTACACTGTTATTTTTCCTCTTATATTGATACCCTTCTAGGATCAGTTATTTCAAGATTAACTAATATATTTTCGAAAAAATTAATTTAAGTTTTCTTTCTAGACGTTTAGAATTTTTACTAGACACTCATCGGAAATATTTTTTATTTTCAGTATTGTTGATTTAAAATACATTTGTCATCTGTGTTTATGTCCTTATAATTTCATCAGCTCTTCATCTTTTGCAATGAATTTTACAAACCCATTAACTCAAAAACAGACATTAGGCAAAATTGGAAAATAAAAAGTTTGTATCTCCTCCTGTGTGATAAGTAGGAAAGAAAACGGTAATTTATGAAGTTAATTCTACCGCTATAAAGATTTCTTTATATATCCCTTAATTTTTAATCTCCTCGTTACTCTGGTGTATTTATAGGTGACGTTTTATTGTTGATATTTTACAATTTGGCGTCGAAAGTATTTGCAGGCTTAACATCCTACCGACGTGTCTCGGAATTTAGATTTTCTAAAGACAGTTGTTTTCTGTGAATTTTGTTTTTGGTTTGTTCCAATTCCATTCACGAGACCCTTAGGTGATGGAAATGCGTATGGAGAGAGAACAAGACTGGAATTTATAGAAAATAAACTATCCCCTATTAAGTGATCTGAAGAAGAGAAATGATTACTTAATAAACTTATCTGGTTGAGATATAAATCTGAGGTATTAATGTGCTCCCTTTTTTCAGTGATAGACATAACAACACTTAGTAAATACTCTCAACGGATTATCGTAGCCGATAAAGAGACATGGTTCCACCAAAGATTTTTATATGTATTTTGACCTCTTTATTACGAATATCGGAAAATGGTTAGGGGTTTTTAAAAATAAAAAATATTTTCTTGTTCCTGGGCTGATTTTAAGCATCCATTCGATGCATAGTTTTTGAATCCAAAATCGTTAAACATATAAAAAATGTCATTTTCAACTTAAATAACCGCTTTTGAACATAAATAACTTTTGAATAAATAAATATTTTCAAATTTTGCAATTGATAACACAAGTCAAGAAATACAAGCTCCGATTAATTGCAAAGCGATAACGTAATATTTTATCACTTATAACGTACTAAATATAGCCTTTCGTCACACACACACACGTATATATATATATATATATATATATATATATATATATATATATATAAGTTAACGTCCGTCTAATTTTAAAATAAAATAAGAAATTTTCGGTTATGCGGACTAAGACCGTTGATAAATATTATTCTCATGCTAAAAAGTGCAGAGATCTCCAAAGAACATGGAAAAACTCCAGGTCCGAACAATGACGACAGCGCTGTTCCGTTCTAGTATGGGACTCGTCAGGCCATTGCATTCGGTGCAAACCATCATCTCGTATCTGTGTCCTGTAAACAGATTTCACAGTTGCAAAATAGTAAATAAGACACAGTGGCGACATCTCGATGGCTCACTCAATAACATAAGGATAACACAAATCAACATATGTTGTATAAAACCGCCATATGGTGGCGCAACGGTAAATTAAAAAAGAAATATATCAAAACTTAATACACGAACTTGCTACTCTAAGGATAGAGGTCGCATTATTCGGCATCGGCAACTAAACTAACTATGAATTCCACTGTTCAAGTTCAGTATCGCACCAACGATCTCCCTAGGAGAGCTGTTGTGTGTGTTTTAAGCCAACAAATATAAAAAGAAATACAGAAGTTACCGTCCGTGTAATTTTAAAATAAAATAAGGAATTCTCGGCTATGTGGACTAAGACCGTTGATAAATATTATTCTCATGCTAAAAAGTGCGGAGATCTCCAAAGAACATGGACAAACTCTGGTTCTGAAAAATCACGATAGCGCTGTTTCGTCCTAGTATGGGACTCCTCAGGCCATTTCATTCGGTACAAACCATCATCTCGTATATGTGTCCTATAAACAGATTTTACGGTTGAAATATAGCAAATAAGACACAGTGGCGACATCTCCATCGCTCACTCAATAACATAAGAATAACACATATCAACAAATGTTGTATAAAACCGCCATGTGGTGACGCGACGGTAAATTAAAAAGAAACATATCAAAACTTGATACACGAACTTGCTACTCTAAGGATAGAGGTCGCATTATTTGAAACTTAAAAAATGTTTGAAATCTAAAATTATATGCATAAAGTTTATTACAAATTAATTTTACTTTTTTTGGCTGATACATTCAAGCGACAAAACACATTGTCCCTATGCAAACCGGCAACGTCGCGTATTCGATATCTACTTTGGTCAGTACTCGTTTTTATGCCTTTTTAATTTTTTTAACAAATAATGCACAAATCAATGTTAAAAAAAATAATCTTTTTCGGGTTTACTCATATTGCTACCCGAAACAACTTGTCTGTTTCGAATATAAAACTAAACAATGCGCGAGAAGAAAAGTGTAGGCAGTAAGGTCATTAACAAGTTGCAATCTGATTCGTTATTAATACGATCATAAGTGTTCTAATCGCCGAATCTCAGCTTTAAAATACTGTCTAACTGATCTTCTATAAATAAAATGTGTAGAATATACTTACTATAGTACGATATTGTATTTTATTCATTATATCATATTTTAAACAGGAATTGTAATTATTATAAAGATGTCACGGTTCAATTTTGCGGTTAAGCTCACTATGGCTAACTTGTTTAATTTAACCTTATTTTGCAAATTCGGTATGGGCAACACAATATCATTTTCCTCAAGTATTTCCCAGGGATTCTTTGAAAGAAAGCATTTCATCAAGTACAGTTTCGATTAATCTTATTTGCCATTATTTTGTCCTTTATTTTGTTATTTCACTACACTGTGCTGAGGTATTTTCTTATCAATATCAAACTTATTGCCTTCTTTTTTGTATTCAGATAGATCTTGTTTTTTTCCCGACCATTTATATTTGTAGTTGTTGGGATTTTAGGTATATTGGGTTGCAGAAATCAGGAAATTATAATTGATGTATTAATTTATATTTCTTGAATTTAAAAATATCTACTGGGATACTTATTAGATTTATTATTCTTGCTTTGAGTGGAAAATGCTAATGATTAACGAATTTGCTTAACTAACTAATGCATTTCAGTCGACTGTTGTTAGCCAGTGTCTTTCTCTTTGAGCTGTCATTTCTTTCACATGTGGTAATTGAACGCGCCTAACGGAAGTCAATTAGTGCGCAAGCAGGGCCATGGTTATAAATGGAGGCCGTTTTGCCTTAATTTTTCACTTTCTCCTGGTTTGATTCTGCCGAAGCAGGTGCAGACTTCCATCTCAATTTTTAGTTGCCAAATTTTTGTGATTCTGAAATGGAAAGTCGAAGACAATCCCGGTAATTTTATTGAGTTTTTGTGTACCGTAACTTTTGCCATGTTGGCGATTATGGTTTATTTTATCGGAATAAATCTGGAGACAGGAATTTTGGGCAGTTTGCACAGGTCAACGAAGGAATTAGTCTTACCCCAGAAGATCGGGGTCCACCCTTAGGTATAGAAACAGCAATCTACCCTCGGGGTAGAAGAAAAGCCAGATCCACCCTCTGGGCATAGGAAGTCAACTATTTATATCAGAAAATAAAGAATGTGATTAGTATTGGAGTTTGGAGTTTCATTAGGCCCATAAACTTCTTGTCTGTTGTTTTTTAATTTTTACTATTTTGTGTAGCAAATTAGAGAGCTGAGTTGATCGCTAGACCCAAGCAACAACGTGAGGGGGGGTTTGTGGATTTACCCTGCAAAATTCAATGGCACCCTTCAGAAATACCCACCCCTACTCTACGGCATAGGGGCTAGCTTGGCACTGTGCCTGCTAGCACGAAACAACCTTTATTACCGCCATAAAATAAATACCAATGTAACAAAGAACAAACATCATCCCGCCCGCTCTCAAACATCGGTAAAATATCTGAAGTTTTTTATGCGAATGTATTGTTTATTTTATGATTAGATGCTTATAATTAATACGAATAAAATCGATATATAATCAAATTTCTTTACAGTATTTATGCAACGATCAGCGAAAGTTATAATGGATTATATGCACTAAGTAAGCGCGTGTAAGTAAACTTCAACTTCCCTTTATACACGGTAGGGAGTACGTTATAACTGATGAAATGCTATTTGTTTAAGGCATTAAAAAAACAATGAAAACATTGCATTTTCGCATTACGATTAATTCCAATTTGTTGTTCTTGACTTCAACTATCAATTGATTTGACAATATATATTGAATCAAAAGTTATTCATGTTGAAATTGGCAAAAAAGTGTCATTTTTCAAATGTTTTTTTAACTCAAAAACTATGCGTCGGACAGAAAAATCACAAGAGACACTTTTTACTTAGAATCGGCCAGGGAACATGAAAATTTGTAATCTGGGAATTAAACTACGTATACAAAAATCTGGTGGAGCCATTGGCTACAAAATCTCACTGGGCACCCGGATTATTTCAACAAACACTTGACCAGTTTCTTATCTTTTAAATTGTTTTATCGTACCTTTTGCCCAGTTAAGTAAGCTATTCTTGCTTATAAGGAGATATTACACATTTATTAGAACTAAAAATAAAACGTTAAATGTTATTGAAACTCAGATCGTAAAAAAATGATGCCTTCAACATTGATTTTATAAACTGATTTTTTTGCTGGATGAAACAATTTAGTTAGTAAAATAATATATTCAAAGTTGGAATTACTCAGGTGAAGTAGGGAGACATTAACTAATGTTTAATTAAAAAGTTTTCATGCGTTAATTGGTTATAGCGTATCGTTTAAACTGTAAAATGATCATATTTTAAAATAAGGACGGAAGTTATGATATTAATCACGGAATATGATAGCATTCTGCCGTGATTTAAATTAATCCGAGTAGTTCACTAATGCGCAATAAACAAGTGACACAAAACACAAAAAAACAATACGTTAAGTATATACAAAGATATAACTAGAGGTGTACTATTAAAAACTTTTTTTCTGTATTGAACTAAAAAAAAGAATCGCTTTAATATGAATAGCGTCAACAAAATATCTTGTTTTCCAGACGACCGTTTTAATTTTTTTTTATGTTTTTATTTATGTTTTATTAATTACAGGTTAAATTTTCTTTATTTTTTTAGTTATTTTAATGTTAAACTGTAGGTCCAAACCAGCTGTTTCATAAAATTCCACAGTTCTTTTGCTGGGCCAATTTTCAGCAGGAAGTTGGTTTTAGCTGAAAAAGATTGTAATTGTTTTTAGGGATCAAGTTTGATAACCACTTATAAGGAGATAACGATATTTTGTTTACAATTTCTTACGATATAGGAACTGATGGCTGTTACGTTGAATCCTAACGGCTTGTGCAAACTTTGTTTAATAGCTGTGTAGAAATGAGTAATTAAAATTATTTATAACAAGGAGCACACTTCCTTAAATATTAGTCTCAGTTACTTTATATTCGACAAATTTTAATATTTCCTGAACAATGTCGTAATCAGATCGAGACATAAATCACAACTATCGAACTCGGTATAGAGATTAAAGAAACAGAATACTAAAAGCAGATAAGTCGGCAACAGGAAGAAGTTATTAATATTTGAATACAAAATTATGCATTTAATTATTGACTGAAAATTAAGTGTTTCTTGTACATTAAACTTAAACCTAGATTTGGAGTTTACAATCTTACAGACATAAACGGAATTGTTGTTTTTGTCTTTTTAATTAGAGTGAACAATGATATTAGAAGATAATTGAGATTACATTTTCCATTATTTTCAAAACCGGGTGGGAGTAGTTTTTTTGTTTTGTATATTTTTTTCGATTTCCTGACAACTTTTTTAAATATATTTTATTAGTAATGATTGGAGACCGGACTTATTCTAGCGATTATAGAGAGTGTTTTTCATTTCTTTTAATATTTTGGACAACAAAATATTAATATTTTAAAATGTAGTGATATAATGTAATGATGTAAAAAATAATTTGTATTGCCTTTTGTGCAAAATACATGTTTATAGATATAGAAATTATACCACTGACAATAAAAACAAATTGGCGTCTAGCTTTTAAAATTGCTGCACTGGTATTTAATGTAACAGGCGCATAAAGACTAATTCGTAGGAGCAGAACAGAGCTGAAAACTAGAGACGGCACCAGCAAGCAAAGTGCCAAGCTAGTCCCCATGCCCTAGAGTAGGGGTGGGTATTATTAAAGGGCGCCACTGAATTTTAGCCGTGTAAACACAAAAACCCCCATGTTGTTGGTCGGGCCTAGCGTTCAATATTAAAAATAAAAAAAGGTATTGGATTGCAAAAGACAACGGAAGCTTATGGGTCAAATGAAACTCGTCAAGTTTAATGTTAATTCTACTTTTTATTTACTAATAAATAGAGTTTTCTGTCCCTAAGGGTGCACTAACGTTCTGTCTCTAAATGTGGACTGATGTTCTGTCTCTAAGGGTGCACTTGTTTATATCCCTAAGGGTGGATCTAGGCTCTACTATGTCCAGAGGATGGATCTGAGTTGTTCTTCGACCCAGAGGGTGGACTCCGATTTTCTGGGCTCAGACTGATTCCTGGTAAAAATACGAAGAGACCGACGAATCCCCTGTTTCCAGGTTCTACCTCGTTATTTACCCAAAACGCCAAACTGGCCAGAAAATACTCAAATCAAAACTCACTAAAACATTATCTAGGTACGCAAAACGAAATTCCACATCCAAATCCCGCAGAATGGCGTCAAGAAAACGGGATGGAAATTTCTGGACTCTGTTTCCAAAATTCACAGGAAAAAGTAGGGTTGACTAATAAATTTTCGCCATTTTATACGAAGCCTAAAGCTTGCGCTCTGTGAGTTTTTTTTGCCCTCAACATAGGGCGCGAGACAAAAGGGAGTAGCAATTCGGCAAAAGAAATGACAGCTCAAAATAGTGGGCTTAAACAGCATTGCTAACTAATAAGTCTTCGATATTTCTGACTCAAAATCAAATAAGACTTCATTGTTTATCCCTAAAACAAGAAATATGAATTTTCCCACAGCCATTTAGCAACCCGGTATTAGTTACTAATCCAAATTTTCTCCCAAAAAATATCACAGAATTAGCAACCCAATATGCAACGGTTTAAAATAATACAAATTGCCTAAACGTCATCTGAAAAGGTCACATAACCCCAACAAAGAGATAAACAAACCCTTGAAAATACTTCAAATAAAAATCCGGAGAACTGTAAAAAGTAAAATAGATAAATGTAACAATTTTATTTGAAATAATCATCACAAAGAAAAATTAAATCTAATAAAAAAGGTAAATAACAATATCTTATTTAAATATACTAGTAAACAACCTACAACAGTGACGTAGAGTTGCCGACCTAAAAATCAAGTTAGGAATGGAATTAAATTAGGGTTATATTTCTTATAGGCAAATTACTGAATGATAAAGGAAATAATTGAGTTGAGAAGAAAATTTGCAAGGGAGTGAAATTTGGAATTGTTCGAAAAGCGGTAGGACCCAATAAATGCAACGAATATTCGGCTATTATACGAAGGAGAAATGAGAAATGCTTAATGACAATGATATAGTGTTGTCCAAAACATGAATATTAGCAAAAAAAAAGTAAAATTAATCAATTTAACCATAGTAAATTTAAGATGAAATCTAAACCGTGACAAAATACTTTCGATAATATAGATTTTTGCTGTTTTTCTTTTAACCAGTAAGCGAATTTTCAAAAAAGTGCTTATTGAATTAACCATTTTATTAAAATAATATTTTTTTTTCAGAATGTATGACTTTAAAAAAAGGCTACTCATAATAGCATAAACTGACGTCGAGAGTGTGGTTTTAGTATAGTAGAAAACGTTGGTAAAATTCAAAATTACATTTGAATTATCGATATAACAAGCTTCATGTCAAAAATAACTCAGTATTACCTGTTTTACTCAATAATAAAACTTAATTTGTTATCTTAAGATTATCTAAGATACCTAAGATATCTACGCAGCTGACTTGCATTTCAACTGGGTCATCTGTTTGCGCAAACTATATTGTATTGTATTGCTTACGGTTATCAATGCTGTTGTTAACCTACGTTAATTTACATCGCTGAGCTTCTATGATCACTCTTAATTACCATTGGAGCTTTATTTTATGTTGTATTGCTAACAAGCACACACAAAATTTGAAAACATCTAATTAACTATCCGGATATTGTGATGTTATGGCTTGGGACATATCTTCTAAATCAAACAGAAGCTAACCTCTCCGTAAAGATTTATATGTAGAAAACTTGAAAAACCAGAAATAAAAAATTAAATACACCATAGTCATATTCATAGATAGTAATTGTCTAATTATGAATGGATGTTTTTTCAATATGCATACAGGTTTGTCATCTTAACATTTGAAAAACATTTTTATAATTTATTTTTTATTTAAAAAAAATAGATAACAAATCCAAAGAAAAGTGTTGATTTTGATACGTTATCACATAATTTCATATGTGAATTCAAGCTGCATGATAATATACAATAATACTTGATCAATGGGTGCACAAAATCTGATTTTTCGACAGCTCTGATGATATTTGTCTATTGGTTATCTTTATTAAATACACAGACACATCTTCATTAATCAGTTATTATTAGAAATATTTGATTCTTAATTCATTAGCATGGTCTAACTTTAAAATTGGTCTAAGTCTCGAGTAAAGAGTTTGTATTGACAAGTGCATTAAAAGATGAAGTAAATTTTTAACCTTTAAAATATGACGATAAAAAATAATTTTCTTCATTGCCAATGGTACAAAAAAAGGAAAATTCTCTTTATATTCTAGAGACAACTATTTGTATTACCGATATCATGGTCTTTATCTTTGATATTTGTCATACATATTCTAATAATATCATAAATAAAATAAATTGACCAACTAGAACTAACTAGGATCAATTTTAAGCATTTTTAATAAACCTGACTGTTCAAATTTTCATTTGCTACAATAATTATTATTATACATATAAAATTATATATAGTTCTCGTTGCGATCCTGAGCTATTTTATTCTTCACATGCATTTTGTTTACCTTTCTACATTTGCAATTTGAATAAAATATAGTTATATTATTAAGTATTAAAATTGCATTGCATTTTTTTATACTAGGTAATTTCCATGTATTAATTGGATTATAAGGTTATAGACTTTGTGGTTTGATTAATTTTTGTTCTGAAATATGATAAAATAATTGTTATTTTGAAATATAGGATTGTTTGTTTGTTGCAGTATTTTATTTATTCAAACTACATGTCTGTATAATCACAAATATAATTTTTATTATGCCGATCCAGTAGTCAGAATATTATTAAAGTTTTTTCTTATTCTCTTACTGTATGCAGATATCATAACTTTTAACAGCTTTGTAGCATTTTTATTTACATGTTGTAGAGTACTTTAATAATCATGTAGATCAGTCGAAAACATAGCTATTAAAATCGCTTTAATTAAAATTCCAGCAAATGTGGCCTAAATTATATGTATGTAATTAGTGTGATTAGCTTCGTTCCTGAACGTCTAATCCCTCAAAAGAAAAAGCATTGCCGTTTTTCTGGCATTTTCATTTTGTCCTCACGAGTGCAGATTTGGGTAAACGTGAATTCTCTCAATCCTAATACTTTACATTCAACGTGGCAATCATCGAAGTGGCGCCCACACATTTAGAGCAACTAAGCGAAACGAAACGTTTCCTTGGAAGGGGAAACCAGAACCGACGATATGTTCTAAAGTATAAAAATCTGGCATTTTCTCTTTGTCAACTTAAATTCTCAGAGGAAATGTCTTCCTCATATTGTGTTACCTAATAATATGCTTCCTTGTGGTACCCTCATGGAATAACGTAAACCTTTCTATTTCTTTCCTTTTAACCGACGTATTGAGGCTCGAAAATATTGTTCGTAGGTCCAAAGTCCGTATGGTCCCAAAGAACTTTTATTGCTAACTGCGCCATAGTCTTCGTCATGTCGATTTATTCTCTAAAAGAGTGTCGTCTTTGTCCTACAGGGATACGCTTCAAATTCTTCCCCACACTTCTTCAGGAAGTTAAGATATAGAAATCTCCAAGAAGAATGTATCAATATTCCTTACAATTGCTAATTGGTAATTTAATTTTGTATCTCTTGTTAATATGTTGTTTATAGTTCATCAATTTCATGTTATTTAATGAACTTTTGTAAATTATTGTAGTGTAATTACCTAATAGAATCGATCAAAGATAATCTCAGTATTTTTGTTCTTATTTCAAATTTAATAACTAATGCCATTTTGAACCGCTCTACTCAATTTAGAATACAATATTCTACTAAGAATTGATTGGCGCCCTGGCATATGTACTCCTTAGACCACACTACCTGCTCACGAATGAAAAACTGCTGTTAACTGGCCTAATTATTATAAAGTTAAAAAATAGAAAAAACTCACAAAATCAATAGAAAATATATTGAAATATTTTAATAGTAAGAGCGAGGCCATATAGTTTCAGCATTCTATAAAAAAATCAATTATACAATCTAGCACAGGTTTTTCAGCGTTTTTAAAGGATGAATATCAAATGCATTGAACAAACCATGGAGTTAAAGGCCTTTTGACCACTCAATTTCTTTAAGTTGTTTAGATAGATCTTCTAGAGAAAAGAGAATTGCAGATATACCTATTTTAAACACAATTTACATTATTTTTCTTCTGCAAAACTCGAAAGGCAGCATTTCACGTTTGAAAATTGAATCCAAGAGATGGAGACTACACAGTCTTATGTGAAATTTTCCACTGAATGTGAATATCGTTAATCTCTAGAAGTTGTAGAAATTGTTGATAAACATTTTGTTTAAAACAAATTGCTTAAAATAATTTTATTGATTTTGAACTGAGTTTTCCTAAAATATGGGAAATTTTGCATAAAAATCTCTAGTTTTTTTTCTTATAGTTGATAGTTCCAAAATTATAAACAAATGAATTTCTGAAAATCGTATTTTTCGCGAAGTTTGAACCCCTCTAACTTTTGACCTAATAAATAGTTTTCCAAAATTGACACCATTTAAAAGTTTCAATCTAAAACTACAACTTATGATCGATAGATACACCAAAAAATTACAATTTAGTTGTTATTTTGAGCGATAAAGAAAAGGAATTTCAGGCGCTTAAGCTACGCTCTTCTGGCAAACACAGCGGGGAGCACCAAAACAGCAGTACTTTTACAGATTTACGACAAAGATATTCGCATTCAGTCGGAAATTTTACATAAGACTGCATACATCTCATCGTTTGGGTTTAATTTGAACTAAAAGACCTCTATATGTCTCCAGTACTATTTTTATTTTCGGAAAGTATGTAGTTCTAAAAAGTTTAAATACTCAATTCACCATCACAGAAATTATATTCAAATACAAAAAGCATGACAACAAAGGAGAATTAATTGAAAGAACAAGAATTGCTCAAATACCCAAATAGTACAGTGCACAAGAAGTTCATCTGCAAATACAAATGAACATCACATAACAATAAACAAATATCTTGGAAAAGGCTCAGAAATAAAGCGATAACGTACCAAACCATGAGTAAGCAATAAAAATGAACATTTTCAGGGTAAAAACTCATCATTATTAAAATCTTAAAAAATTGTCTGGTAGTGTATGACGTAAAAAATTTAACATAGCATTATATGCCACTGGATTGCAATTATAATTAAACATGAATCTGTTCATTGTATCAAATCTGTCTGGCTATAACTAAGGTAAAATGCTTTGTCAAGTCTTCTTATTCAGAAGGAACTCTAATTATTTTATATCCTAAGAAAATGATTTCTTTTCACTGATGGTCATCTTTTACATTATCAAATTGTGTGGATTTAAATATATTAAAATGTGAGGTCATCTCTTTTACTCGAAGGAGGATACCAGTACTACACAAAAGTAAATGATCTCATTATTCTATTTGACAGTAAATTAAGGTTTGTCTACCACGCCGACTGGATAATTTCTAATGGTTTCAGGATGTTCGAAGTTAAGAGATATTGTGGTATTTAAGTTATCATTATATCTCTAATTAGAAGTCACCTTGAATACTGCTACACTGATTGTGCTCCTATCTATAGAACACACATAAGTAAGACTGAAAGAGTACAAAAAAAATTTGCTAATTATTTGTTCTTTCAACTTAATACTGATAAATCTTCTCTCCCACATTCGGAATATAACTATAGGAATTATAAGTAACTTTTCATAGTTTGTATCATTATAGAAAATGTTGATTTAAAGTGTTCACAGGTAAACTTTCCTCTGGAATCTAATGTCCTTTTAATATATCCATTTAATGTTATTACTATTTTTGCAGTGATATTTTCACTTACCTAAATCCATGTTGGAATTTTTCCCTACATGTCATCACCCGACTCGTAACATATTCTGATCAATCCATGGGACCTATTTCCCTTAATATAGAGGAACTTGAAGGGTTTTGAGAAACCTACTGCTACTTGAGGAATTTTCCTTGCCGTTTACTTTTTCCTTATTTTGTTTTCTATCTTAAAAAATCAATCTTTATTATACCACCGAAAATAACAAAAATATTTAACCCGAATTAAAAAATATATACCGATCTGTTTATATTACAGAGCCTAATTGGATAAAATAAATATTTGCCATGTTTGGCGACTCCTTTTCTAGAGTATTTACTGGTCTACTTGTGTAGAAAAAAGAAATTCAGTATTTATTTTTAATTCAAGTAATGTTAGTTTAATACAAACCGTCCTATTTCTAGATTACAAAATATAAAATAAAATGTCTAATTCACCTGAAAATATTTAGGTAATCATTTCGTAACTTCATTTGTTTTATTTATGAACCTTTATTTTTATTCAGTTGTAGGGAAATAAAGATAGTAGGAAAATAGGCTTTTAATATTACATAATTTATATTTTATTATACAATATGTCTTCTGTTTACGTGATTAGTGTTTCACTTATAAATTATCACGAAACATTTATCAATTTCAATGTGACAATATTTCCTTTTGAGGCAAGAGTTTACAATATATCCTTTAATAGAACATGGAGGGAGTTATTGTTTAAATTTTAAATGGGATTTTCTCAGAAATTTTATAAAATCAATTAATTTTCCTTTCTTCGACTAGCAACAAAACCGTTTCGAAAACCCGATAATTTTATCTAGTTTTATAATACTCATACTATTTTAGTTCAGCTTAAACATGTTCTATTATTTACAATTATTCGGGAGATATATACATCATAAAACTCTGCTGTAAGATATAGTTAAACATTATGCCTTTCTTTATGTGTCACTCTTAACACATTAATGTAATAATATTTGTTATAACAGTGTATTACTAAAACCTGTTCTCTATAGGAGTATTTCGGAACAACAAATATTTGGTACGGATAATTTATGAAACACAGGAACAGCAATATGTACGTTTTTAATCTGAGGAAGTATAGAAACTAGCGAGATGTCCAAAATGTTTAGTCTTCTTAAAAGCACACTAAAATAGAAAAAAAAAATTCATTCACATCGAATGCATGCACTTTCATTAACCTTTATTAACTAACAAACTTTACAAGTTGCGGATGTCGATAGCATCATTTTAATTGCGATCATTATTCCACTATAAAACATGTCAAAAGTAGTCAATTCGGCACGGAAAAAAAAAGATCCACTATACATTAAATTTCTACAGCATTTTTTAACTGGAACTAGTTGCTGGATCATTCCAGAATATAAAGGTAAGTTAGTGCAAATGGGTGCACTTCATTGGCAGTGCAAATAATAATTTGCGAGTATCTCGAAAATGATTGATACTATGACAAATGTAGGAAAAAAAATTAAAACTTTTTTCCAATATAAATATTATTTATCAGTTTTGGCCAAATAAGTCATTAACAGCTAACTAGCCGTTGGTTTTTTCAATTTTGTAAACCGTAAAATTCTATACAAATTTAATGTTAGATTTTTTTTATAAAGTCGTGCCCAAGTCGAACTTAATTCCTTACTACCTAAAAAATGTGTTTTAGAATTCCGTAGTAATCTTTATATTTTCTAATTTTTGTCCGTCTGCCTGTACGTCACAGCCCTATAACTTTGTCACTTTTTAACCTTTCGCAATAAAATTTTCTAGGCAGAGGTCACATACATTCCAGTAACCCAAAAATAGATCTGAGGTGCAATTGGGAGAAAAATTAGGGTACCTCTTCTTCAATGAATAGTGGGGATGAATTTTTATTTCGTTTAACCTCTTGAGTGTCGTTAGATATGTCTTCCAGTATACAAATCTCGCTCTAAGTTTCCAACGGTAAATTTTTGAAATCTGAAAATATATACTATAGTTCATAGCTCTTACCAAATATATGACAAGTCTTAATATATTTGAACTAATTTACGAGATATATAAAAGGAAACTCTTTAAATTTCATATTTTTTTGAATATGCCATCAAGTGAAGTATTGTAAAACAGGTCTTTAAAATGCAATTAAATAAATATATATATATATATATATATATATATATATATATATATATATATATATATATATATATATATATGTATATGTATATATATATATATATATATATATATATATATATATATATATATATATATATATATATATATATTTATGCGGTTTTTACGGCATCGCTGACCTCCCGCCCGTATATATGCTTATGCGGCTTTCATGGATTCCTCCGTGTGAGATGCAATTGCAGTGATTATATCCACATCATGCCATTGTAGTGCTGAAATCACATTCAGCAAACGTACAACTATATGCAACTCCGTATATATATATATATATATATATATATATATATATATATATATATATATATATATTTATGTTGTTTTTACGGCATCGCTGACCTCCCGCCCGTATATATGTTTATGCAGCTTTCATGGATTCCTCCGTGTGAGATACAATTGCAGTGGATATATCCACATCATTGCAGTGGATATATCCACATCATGCCATTGTAGTGCTGAAATCACATTCAGCAAACGTACAACTATATGCAACTCCGTGTATAGATGAAGATTACTTCATCTATACACATTCAGTAATAGAACAGCACAAACAGGTGCATGTAGGTACCCTGATGAGTCTAGTAGAGATGAAACATGTACCTCTGCCGCATCACTGTAACGGGGAGGGTAAGTTTTGACTTTCTTCTCGATATGGTGATACAGGTAGGCCATCATCTCGATGGTAGTGGAATAGGATAAATTGTGTTCTGTAGCAATTTGTTCAAACTCTGCAACCTTTAACACGGAAAGCATGTGATGGAACGAAGTTTGCATTTACTGTTCGCATTTTACTTCATTTATACACGGAGTTGCATATAGCTGTACGTTTGCTGAATGGGATTTCAGCACTACAACGGCATAATGTGGATATATCCACTGCTAATGCATTTCACATGAAGGAATCCGTGAAAGCCGCATAAACATATATGCGTCATCTGGCGGGACGTTGGCGAAGCCACGTTCAGTGTTGCATACTTTCTTTCGATCTGTCCTTTACACAAACAGGTGCATGTCGACACCCTGGTCAGTCTAGTAGAGACGAAATATGTACCTCCGCTGTATCACTGTAGCGGGGCGGGTAAGTTTTGACTTTCTTCTCGATATGGTGGTACAGGTAGGCCATAATCTTGATGGTGGTGGAATAAGATAAATTGTATTCTGTAGCAATTTATTCAAACTGTGCAACCTCTAACATGGAAAGGATATAATGGAATGAAGTTTTCATTTACTGTTCGCATTTTACTTCATGTACACACGGAGTTGCAAATATTCGTACATTTTTTGAATGTGATTTCAGCACTACAACGCCATAATGTGGATATATCCACTGCTATTGCATCTCACACCGAGGAATCCGTAAAAGCCGCAAATATATATATATATATATATATATATATATATATATATATATATATATATATATATATATATATATATACATATATATATATATATATATATATATATATATACATATATATATATATATATATATATATATATATATATATATATATGTATATATATATATATATGTATATATATATATATATGTATATATATATATATATGTATATATATATATATGTATATATATATATATATATATATATATATATATATATATATATATATATATATATTCCTGCTTTTTTTATCGACTTTTACTCCAGATGAAGACATAAATATATGTCGAAATATTGAGTAGCAAAGGAAAAAGGGCAATCTCACCCACAAACCGCACACTCGATATTCCTTCCCAAATTCTATAAATATATATATATATATATATATATATATATATATATATATATATATATATATATATATATATATATATATATATCTTTTTTTCCATATTCTTGAATCATAGATTATATCCTATTTTTCATATTCGGCTTAGTTTCTTTACATAACTCTTTTAAGCAACCAGTTTAGTATATGTCCTAGATATTTCTTTCAGATGCTTTGCGTGCAGCCCATCTGATTCTTCTATTTCTTCATAACACGTCATAATGGATGTGGTTTTTAGTAGTTTCAAGCCAATCTTTTATTATTTTATTTTCGAGAATCTTACACAATTAAACAATTTTTTAATATTATATTTTCCTGGGTTTACGTTCTTTGCATAATAAAAAATCCAGCTATTGACGTTCCGCCCTCTATTTTGAGCAATTGCAAATTTTTTAAATATATTTTTATTGTCTGAGTAAAAAAATCCGTCTATCCTTTTGAGCGACCAGTTTAGTATATGTCTTTGATATTTCTTTCAAATGCTTTACTACATGCAGCCCATGTGATTCTACTATTTCTTCATAAAACGTCATAACTGAATATCCCAATGTGTGGATAAGGCGTGGAGGAAAACAATTCTGGCCAACAAGGTCTCCGGATCTAACAAGTCCTGATTTTTTTATGGGGATGCATTGTTTATGATATACCGTTAGGATATGAAAGAATGAATAGCCTTGTGCTCTATAACACCAAATATGTTAGTGAAAGTCATTTCAGAAAAAGGTCATTTCAGAAAACAGTTATCCTATGCTTGGAAAGAGATGGACATCAGTTAGAGCATTTATTAAAACATTAGTTTTTTTAGATTTTTAAATTAAATTTATTTTCTCTTTAATAACGTATGTATTTGACATTAATCAAGTTATGACTCTTTTTTTAATTGGTTAATGATTACATATCATCTATGTTAATAATAACAACGTTGTTTCCGTCAACTTTTCAAACATAAATTGCAAAAAATTTACGTCCAAAATTGAAAATGCTAAATTAATAAAATTATATAAAAGATAGGTAAAAAAAACTTAATACAGTTTTAGGCTGTTAAAATTAGAACAGAAATGCAGTTAAATTAAAAAACGTTATTTGGCCTTAATGAAAATAATAATCAATGTATAATTTTTGAAATAATTTTCATTTTACAATAAATTGTGACGATTTAACTAAAAATACAATTCGAAACGTCTAGCTTGAATAGGTGAGGCAAGTACTTCCCTTAAATTTTCGTCTACAATTTCAAAAAGAGTTAAATATCACAAAAACGGCTTGACTTAGGTGTATCAAAAATGACAGTAACTTACCCTTATATGGCCAGCGCTATCAAAATTTGCAATATTATACAGGGCACTCCATTAAAACTTCGACTATTTTGGCGTGAAACTTTTTTTTTTGAGTTACAACAGAATTACACATCTCTTATTTAAAATATTTTATCGTTCTCTGTATACGAACCGAAAGAAAGATGGGGCCATCCTGTATATTTTATATAATTTATTTGTATAATGAGAAACGGAAATTTTTAATATATAAACTTTTTATTATTGGTTCTTGACTACACCATCTGAAAGATTATATGAAAATTCATCCATTAGAACTAGGCTTAATGGTTTATTATTTTATCCTAACAGCACTATAAAAAATTTTATTGGAAATGTACAATTTTATTTAATCAGATATTAAGAAGTGACTTCAACACATCTTGACGACAAGTAGATGATTCGTTTAGTATTAAAGTTTCGAAAATTATAAAATAATAAGTCATTTGTACGGTTCATTTTGCTGAGAGGCGTTGAAGATGAAAAATGTTATTTTCATTATCCTAATTACTCTTTTCTTTATTACATTTTTTCCTTAAAAGAAAATCGTAATTGAAAAGTTGGCAAAAGAGTCGTCGATGAAATTCCGAAATCATTAATGAAAAATAATTTGACACATAATTTTGCTTTGAAATGTTAATATATATATATATATATATATATATATATATATATATATATATATATATATATATATATATATATATATATATACTAGTTGTTGTAAGATACTGTCTCGAAGTTTCAATTTTAATTTTATAATAAAATATTTCATTAAATGTGTTATTTACATGTCGGGTTAGAGAAAAAAATTTGTCTCGTTGGGGATATGTTCGTGTAATTTTAATAGATTAACCGAGATTTAAAAATTGTTACAAAATGATTTTCTATAAACAATTCACATCAAAAATATAAATTATTTCATATGGAAAAATTTTGTGAAAATCGAACTTAATAAAGATTTTAATCATTGTTTTTACTTTCTAAATTACAATTATTTGTAATAGCAACCTACTATGTTGAATCGATAATTTCGCATTGAGCAATACGAAATAAATGATTGTGGAAACTATCAAAATAAATAAAAGAATGGACAACATCGGTGCATCTGACAATAAGTCATATAGAACATGCATAAGAAAGCAAGAAACGCAATTAAGCTTGTTTATGAATATAATAGCCAGCCACAGAGTGTGAAGAAATAGAGGGACTATTGGAGAAGCATGACATATTTAATATGCCTAAGAAGATAAAATAAATGATAGGCAAAAACTGTAAACATCAGGAAAGCATATTGAAAAACGACTACGATAATATTTTATTAGATACTTGAAAAAAACTACAGAAAAAGTTTATAGAAAAGCTTGTAAGTGATAATAGAGAAGAAAAAATAGCAATACGCAATAAGGAAATAGTTAAAATTGAGGTATTGTATGCCATACAATTGTATAAATATGGAAAAATAACATCGTCAGGTATTATTCACCGTGAAATTCTTAAAGCAATATCCGATGATGCTTGATGTGTTAATCTACTGGTGTCACTGTGCAACAGAATTCCTGATTTAGGTTAACATTTATTACTTTTCCAAAAAATCTTGCAAATGTGGGATTATCAACTTACAAGATTATATAGCAATATGTAAAACATGTAAAAATCAAATAAACGTCACCCAACTAGATTTTTGCAAAGATATGGGCACCCGTGAGGCTATTCAGTCCCTAAATGTATTGATACAATCATGCAGAAATATGAATGTTGACATGTTAATATTCTTCATAGACTATCACAAAGCCTTTGATCGTTTCAAGCACCGAAAAATATTGGAAATATTACAACAATCTATAATAAATAATAGAGATTTTTTTTATAAAATAGTCATACTAGAATCAGTCGGCTGACATCATGTTAAAAGAGAAACGTCAGAAAACGTAAGTATTAAAAAAAGTATCAAACAGAGATTTAGCCTCTCGCCTATCTTGCTTAATTTATATTTTGATGCTGTTTTCGGTGAAACACTCGACTAGAACTAGGCAGAATTAAGGTTTATGGAGTCACTAAATAACATACGAATTACTGATGATATCATATTAACAAATAATGTTAGAAAGTGAGTTTTGTTTATTAGTAGGAAGTATGGTTTGGAGATGAAATTTGGTCACACCAAGCTGATGATCATATCGAACAATAAAAGGCAACTGGTAAGGCTAGGAATAAATAACAGTCAGTGAAACAAATCTTCAATTCCAGATATCTAACAACAAATTTGAATGACGAGTAAAATCCAAGAAGAGAAATACTTTTTAGTCTGATACTGCAATGAAATTTTTCTTTTGCAAATCGAATCTCACAATTCGGTCCCGAATGCTAAGATGTTGTGTTTTCTCAGTTCTGCTCTGTGTTTATCCTCCTCTCCGAAGACATGATCAACAGTTGCATTTTCCTCCAGACATGATCTGCACGTCGGGTTGTATACGACACAATATTCTGTCAGTAATCCCACCACAATTCGCAGCTCTTTCTTTCCTGAGGTGAGAAAATACTCTAGGTCCAGTTATATGTTCCTTGGCACACCACATTCCAGGAGCTTCTCTCCATGATTCAATGAATTTGCTTTCCAGCAACAGTTATAATTCCTTGTTGCCAATGACAATTGAGATAGGTAGAATTGGTTGGGGTCCATATGGTTCAGTTGCGGAACCCAATTTTGCCAGATGACCCGCTTCGTCATTCCCGCGTATAAATGAGTAATCTGGGACCCACACGAGTTTGATTGTGCAGCCGTTCCTTGTCAGACTATTCAGTAAATTCTTGCACTCAGACACCAGCTGCGAACTTACGACACTGAACTTCAGTGCTATTATCACAGCCTTATTATCTGAGCATATGTTTATTATCCTATTCCTGTTTATGTCTCAGTCACAGAGATAGACAAACTGCAGAACTGATACTATAAAAAGTTTTCAGGGCCTCGTTTTCTGTATAGGTAAAGAAGATTCAGATTCATTAGGAGATTCATCGCACTCAATATTCCCACACAAGCCATTTTTTGAACTTTGTCAAGTTGAAGGCGGTGTTTGCGCTTTGCTGTTCTAGGCCACCATACAATAGCGGTAAACCTTATCATGGGGCAGATAACCATAGTGTATATCTAAAATAGCAATCTAGTTGTCAGCCCCTATGTAAATCCAAAGGCTCGTTTACAAGCTCAGAAAGTACATATAGCTTGCTTGGTTCGAACCTCAATATGATCATTCCAGCTCAGCCGTGAGTCCAGAATTA
Source organism: Diaprepes abbreviatus (assembly GCA_034092305.1). Classification (NCBI taxonomy): domain Eukaryota; kingdom Metazoa; phylum Arthropoda; class Insecta; order Coleoptera; family Curculionidae; genus Diaprepes; species Diaprepes abbreviatus. Next base: position 3,922,903 of record JASJET010000050.1, read on the forward strand.
CTCCGAGACAGTTAACTGTCCCCTTGTATTGAAAAGTTTTTTCTGACTAATTAATTGAGGGAAGTCTCCTCATTTTTCTCTTTCTTGTAAAGAGTCCCACCTCGGCCTTGTCTGGGTTTATTCTGAATTCTTTCCGGTGGCACCATCTCTCCGTGATCTAGAGGGCTCGCATGATTAGTCCCTCCAGGTTCCGGATATCGCGACCTGGGCACAAAATGACCAAGTTATCGGCACTTAGCAGGCTGTTTACTGCAAGGCTCCACAGCAAAGGCGATAGAACTCCTCCCTGTGAATAGCCCCTATTTGACAGTGCTTTAACAGTTACATTGTTAAGCTCAGCATACACTAGTCTCTGAGTTAACATTGCTCTGATCCATGCGATTACTGTGGGTCCAAAGCGTCGACGTTTTAGAGCATTACATATCGAATCGTAAGACGTATTGCTAGACGCTCCCTTGATATCGATATAGGTACCTAAGGCAGATCGGTCACCCAACAGCGCGTTTTCGACTCTTGTGACTAGTCGATATACTGCGGTGTCTGTCGATTTTCCTGCAAATTACAAAGATGTAAGGGATCCTGCGCCATTATTCCTTCCTTAATGTGTCGATCCACCAACTTTTCCAGTGTCTTTAATAAGAAACTGATCAGGCTGATAGGGCGGAGAGACTTAGGTTAGAGTATTCTGTCTTTCCTACCTTGAGGATAAAGACTACTTTTGTTTCCCCCACGCCATCGTATGTACCCCAGGCTCAAACATGAGCGGAATTATTTCACCAGGTGGCTTATTATATGATCAGAGGAATTTTATACTAAAGCTGAAAATATAGTTTCCTTATCAGGTAACTTGAAGGGGCAAAGGTTTCTATCGACCATATCAGTCTTTCACATCTCATATAACTAACTTGTAGTCGAGCTGTACTACAGGGAGTCTTCGTTCTTTAGATTCGCCCTCATTTTGATTTGAGCCTGGAAAGTGCACTCTTAGTAGCTCCCCTAGGATCCCCTCTTCTGTTGTGGTTTGACCTCCTTCAGAAAGAGACAGTGCTCCAATCCGGACATTTCTAGATAGTATTTTGCGGGATGCTGACGGCATACTTTCTATGCTCTAGCAATATTTCTTCCACATGTTCCTCTGTGTCCCTTATTAGCTTCTCTTAATTCTCTCTGATCAGTTTTATATTCTTCCCAGCTTATTTTAGTTAGGCATTTTAGCGCTTTTTTAAGAAGATTCCGTTCATTTTTCCAGTGGTTCTCGATTTGAGAGTTCCACCAGTATATTTTGGAGCTTATGGACATTCACCTATTTGACAGTTAGCCTCAAATGAACCCCGAAGTGCATCACTGATTTGTTTGGAAGCGATTTCCAAATTAGCTTCATCACGGTATCTCGATAAGGACTCTGCTTCCCAGTTCCTCCCGAATGAGGGCTCAGTTTGTAGTCCTATATTCCGCTACTGCTGCGTATTATTCTTCGTCAATTTCAAATAGAATGTGTCGGTGATCTGACAATGAAACCTCCATACTAACTTCCCAGTTCTTCACCAAATTCTGCTTATTTGAAGAACAAATAGTTAGTTCTATGGTTCTCATCTCCTTGTAATAAAAGTAAGCGTGTTCCCTCTGTTAATAAATTCTAGGTTGTTAATACTGAGATAAATCCCCTCCCCTGGGATTGATATTCCTGCACACCCATAAAATGTGATGCGCCTTGGAATCGTAGCCCAGAAGAAGAGGTAAGTGTTCCTTCTCGTAATTTTTACTAAGTCCACCACCTAGGATGGAGGAATTTCTCGTTCCATGGGAAAGTATGCTGATGCCACAACATAACTCTCACCAAATTTAAGAAAAATTCTCCCCGCTACCAGGTCTTTACTACTGAATCCTAATAGAGGGAAATACTTTAGCTGTTGTTGAATTATAACACAGATTCTTGAGCTCTCACAGGTGGTTCAATACACTAGTGTCCTTCCCGCAGAAGCCAGGCCCCTAACCTTGCCACGATTCAACCATAGTTCCTGTATTAGAGCAAGCTTAATTCGCAATTCATTGAATGTTTTATATAGGACAGCGGATGGTGTTTTCCCATGTTGTAAATTAACCTGTATGATTTTACGATATAGTTGCAATCGAATACTGCGTTACTTAATGGAAACCTTGTATATCGTCGCATCTCGCACCGTTCCTAGACTTAGAGAGTATTAAATCAACGGTGTATAATGTAAGGAGAAGAGTATGATATATTAAGGTTAATACTGGAAGGAAATATACAATGGAAATGGTCGACGGGATTGCAAGAGTTTCTTGGTTAAAGGATGTGCGTAGATGGTTTAACTGCACATCTATTGATATTTTCCGAACAGTATTTTCAAAAGTTCGTCTAGTCATATAACGCGTTAACCTTGGCAAAAGTATATGCGTACTTCGAATTTATATTATTTTGCATTATACAGGGAAATATAACCTCACGAACACATGTTAAAAATTGTTAGTCCATTTGTCCTCCTGTTAGTTCAAGCTGTCGACATATATGCATACTATTATATTGTAAATAGCTTTTTGGAAACTATTATTGCTAAACATAAAATTAATTACCGGTCAATAAATAAAATTTTTTATTAAAAGCGTCACCTGTACTTCTATTAATTGCCTTAAATTACCTTGATTGATTAACTTTCATGGCTTTTGAGGCTCTACAGATTTACATTCACATATTTTGCTAAAAATAAATGTTCTCGAAATTGTTAAAGAAAATATAAGTAAAATCGAAAACAGGGTGAAACATTTCCAAAAAGAAAAAGGTTTGAAAAACTATTGCCGTTCTTTTTCAAATACTTTTTTCTATATTTACTGATATTTATTTTAATACTTTACTGATGATTTTGTTGGTTTAGAGTTTGACTGTACCTTAAGTTTTTCTCCATTTTTTTCGCAGATTGTAAAATTAGCTCTAGAACTTAGCGATGTCAAAATATAAAGAAACATTTTGTCCTTTTTGGATTTTAGAAGTCATAATTTTTATTCAGAATCTCTTTTTATTGTTTATCATTTACTTGTTAGGTACTCCGGTAATACAAATCACCCGGGAGTCTTTCAGAGATATTTCTAAAGTGCATGACTCTAAGTTGAGAAGCAGCCTTGTAATTTTTTCTTGTATGCACATATCGCATCAGTCTCAGAGCTATGGCATATACATGTAGGATTGGCCCTTTTCTAGTACACACACAAATGCGTACGGCAGTTCAATATATCGGAGGCTATGTCCGTATGTCTTTTAGAGATGGTTGTGCTGTGGTTTTAATACTAATATTTACTTTAGCTCTATAATACAAGGACTATTTAAAACACAATAACTATTCCATCTTATTCTGAGCAAAAGTATATATATATATATATATATATATATATATATATATATATATATATACGAGATGTTTAGTTAAACCATCTAGGCACATCCTTTAACCAAGAATCTTTTGCAATCCCGTCGACCATTTCTAGAGTATATTTCCTTCCAGTATTAACCTTAATATATCATACTCTTCTCCTTACATTACATGCGTGGTAACACCGTTGATTTGATACTCTTCAGGTCTAGGAACGGTGCGAGATGCGACGATATACAAGGTTTACATTAAGTAACGCAGTATTCTATTGCAACTATATCGTTATATCATACATGTTAATTGACAACATCGGAAAGCACCATCCGCTGTCCTATATAAAACATTCAATGAATTGCGAATTAAGCTTGCTCTAATACAGGAACCATGGTTGAATCGTAGCAAGATTAGAGGCCTGACTTCTGCGGGAAGGATAATAGTGTATTGAACCACCTGTGAGAGCTCAAGAACCTGTATTATAATTCAACAACAGCTAAAGTACTTTCCTCTATTAGGATTCAGTAGTAAAGACCTGGTAGCGATGAGAATCTCTCTTAAATTTGGTGAGAGTTATGTTGTGGTATCAGCATACTTTCCCATGGAACGAAAAACTCCTCCATCCTAGGTGGTGGACTTAGTAAAAATTACGAGGAGAAACACTTACCACTTCTTCTGGGCTACGATTCCAAGGCGCATCACATTTTATGGATGTGCAGGAATATCAATCCCACGGGAGGGGATTTACCTTAGTATTAACAACCTAGAATTTATTAACAGAGGGAACACGCCTACTTTTATTACAAGAAGATGAGAACCATAGAACTAATTATTTGTTCTTCAAATAAGCAGAAGTTGGTGAAAAACTGGGAAGTTAGTATGGAGGTTTCATTGTCAGATCACCGACACATTCTATTTGAAATTGACGATGAATAATACGCAGCAGTAGCGGAATATAAGACTACAAACTGAGCCCTCATTCGGGAGGAACTGGGAAGCAGAGTCCTTATCGAGATACCGTGATGAAGCTGATTTCAAAATCGCTTCCAAACAAATCAGTGATACACTTCGGGGTTCATTTGAGGCTAACTGTCAAATAGGATGAATGTCCATAAACTCCAAAATATACTGGTGGAACTCTCAAATCGAGAACCACTGGAAAAATGAACGGAACATTCTTTAAAAAGCGCTAAAATGGCGAACTAAAATAAGCTGGGAAGAATATAAAACTGATCAGAGAGAATTAAGAGAAGCTGATAAGGGACACAGAGGAACGTGTGGAAGAAATATTGCTAGAGCATAGAAAATATGCCGTCAGCATCCCCCAGATACAATCTAAAGATGTCCGGATTGGAGCACTGTCTCTTTCTGAAGGAGGCCAAACCACAACAGAAGAGGGGATCCTATGGAAGCTACTAAGAGTGCACTTCCTAGGCTCAAATCAAAATGAGGGCGAATTTAAAGAACGAAGACTGCCTGTAGTACAACACGGCTACAAGTTCGTTAAAGCCATATGAGATGTGAAAAACTGACATGGTCGATAGAAAACTTTGCCCCTTCAAGTCACCTGTTAAGCAAGGTATATTTTTAGCTTTAGTATAAAATTCCTCTGATCATATAATAAGCCACCTGGTGAAATAATTCTGCTCATGTTTGAGCCTAGGGTACATACCAATGGAGTGGGAGGAAACAAAAATAGTCTTTATCCTCAAGGTAGACAGAATACACCAGTCTTAAGTCTCTCCGCCCTATCAGTCTGATCAGTTTCTTATTAAAGACACTGAAAAAGTTGGTGGATCGACACATTACGGAAGGAATAATGGCGCAGTATCCCTTACATCCTTTGTAATTTGCAGGAAAATCGACAGACACCACAGTACATCGTATATATATATATATATATATATATATATATATATATATATATATATATATATATATATATATATATATATATATATATATACATAAAGCAGGAATGGTACCTACAATTTTCTTTTAATATCCTTTCTTTGTCACTATACTTTAGATGTTGTTAAATTTGTAAAGTATGGAAAGTAGTCTTTACAAAAAAATAAATTACCAAGAAGTTATTGCAATTTATATCATATTTTATGTGAATGAATTTATATCATATTATATGTGAATGGATTAAAAATCTTTAATGTCCAGATTTCTATTTTTTAAATTGAAGTTTTTCTCCTACCCTGTGGTTCTCTATGTACACTATATCTATCACTCTCATTAATCTGATCTAATGCGGATGACTGGATCCTTGATGGTGATTGTTTGTAGTTAAGTGGAGCCTCATAAGGTTGATCCCAACTCACTAACCAAATGAAAATTAAGCTTGACCATAAAGGTCAAAAATCGATGTAGAAATATGGGCCAGGAAGCAGAAAAAATCAAGCCAGAAAAGCCAGACAACTTAAAAATTAAAAAAACCAGCTAAGCCACAAAAAAACACTGAAAAAAAATATTTTATTTAAATAAGTTTGTAAAGATATGAGGACAAAATCTTACCTCATTGATTAGTGGACTATTAAAAAAAATTATCGCATGACAGTCTGGCATTTCAGAACCAGCTGCTTTCAATGGTTCAATTATAAAATAAACGAAAATGAAAATTCTGATCGCAGCCTCACATGGCAAATTTTAAGAATGTTTGATATTCATATTTGCCAACCTTATTCTCAACCTAGAGCATTCTCACCTAGCTCCTAACTTACGCAGGTTAGCAGGTAATGATTTTAATATCGAGAAGCCACGGAGAATTATAAAGGAGAAAATAATGATCAAGACAGCCCGAAATTACTTATCATGATTAAAACAAACCTCAAAAAATGTTACAAATTCCATACTATATGCTCAACCATAAATGATCAGACTCTACATGCCGTGGTCGTATCAAACGAATCGTATATACATCCACAATCAATGCCAACTGAACTATTACTGACTATAATATTACATTTTTTAACAGTGACATGGAAAGTAAATGAATGGAAATTTATTAAAAATAAAATATTTTGTCCAGTTTTTACCTTTTAATTCAAATCAAATAATATGATATATAAATTATAGTATTTTACAACCTCTGTTAAGAAGAAAGTGTGATAAACTATAAGACCATAAAGAGTTGAAAATGAAAAACAATTCCCATGTTTAGAAACTTTAAATTACAGGACAAATAATTAACTTTCAATCAGGTAAAAATATCCAAATAACATCAGATTACTAAAAAACATATAGCAATGAAGCAAGCTGTTAAATTTAAATGTTACAAACCCATAATCCGACATGACAAGCATATCACTAATAATAAATTTATATGAGATATTTTGGATGGCTTTTAGATATTTTAAATACAAAAAATTATTTATAAACTATATTAAGTTTAACATCAGCTTCTTTTTAAACAGTCTATATGTTTTTTAACCCATATTATTTTTAGTTTTTCTTCATAACAGTTCCCTTCATGAAAAATGAAAAATTCTCGAGATATTCTGGTCCCATACATACGCATCTAGACATAAAAGGATTTTTTAAAGAAAAATGAATTTATATTCTAGAGATTTAGGGTCTTCGGGATATAAGGGTCAAAGAAACCCAATTTTTTTATGAAAAAAATTTGGACGTCTTCTTATATTAGTAGGGAGTTATATTAATTTAATAAAACTTTAGCATAATTTTATCTATCAAGCTCTTTAGATCCAACATTTACTTTCATCAAACAAGAATTAGAATATTTTTAAAATTTTTCGCAGAAAACCATTCATTTAATTTAAAAATAACTTAAGCTAAATATCTATAGAGATTTCCCCAGGGATATAAACTTTGCTGGGGAATTAGGAGGGCCAAATGTCTCCCCTAAGTAAATCGCATCTCAAAATTGTCTGCAGTCTTAACAAGCATACTTTTATCTTTTTAAAAATAAATTATGTAGATTGGTAACATTTTTAGGAGTTAATGCTTCAGCATGTATTATTTGTGGTTTTATTTAAGAAAAAATACAGCCAAAGCCTCGCGACTTTCTCTTGGTCACAGGTCTATCTATCTAATATTCATTAAAAGTTATTTTAATAAGTGGATTAGTAATTCATATTTAGTAAATATAACAATAGAATTTAAAGGCAGTTGTGTTATTATAAGGAAACAAGAATAAAAAAAAATTTTAAACAACATATTTTGAGATCTTGTTGTGAATTTTTGATTGGATTACTTAAGGGGATTTCATCTTAACTAAAAATCTATCTTTTTTTATTGTACATTTCCTTTTCATTTTTGAAATTTCAAAACAAAAATTTTAATTTCTAGCTGAATCTGAAAATAATGAAAATATAACATTTTACAATAATTTCGATAAAATTTTTGAATCCTTTATGGTTCAAATTGATTTTTTTTTTAACTTAAATATTATATGATTTTCAAATATCAGACGGAATATAAATATTAGAAAATTTTAAAACGTCTTTTTACTAAAGTATATGTCTATACAATTTGTTATATTGTAATTCTCATTTCTGGCAGAGAATATGAAAAATATATGTACAAACAGTTTATTTCCTGCAAATATCGCTCTGGTCCTCTCTCCATACGCGTTTCGATCACCTCGTAATCTCGTCAGTGGAGCTGCATCGGACCGAGAGCAACATTAGCAGAAAATAACTGATATATGAACCATAAATTTCAAGGTATGTCGGCAGGATATTATACCTGCCGTCTACCAACTTCAATGTCAGACTGAAAAATATCGCCAGTCGAACGACATCTATGAATCACCGGAGTAACGTGAAATTTTTAAACAATTAAAATTTCAGTAAGAAATAAAGAAATCTTTCTGCCGTATTTAAATAGTTTGTTATACAGTGCCTTCATTTCAAAACGAACCATCCTTAATAACTTTGTTAAATAGAAAAATTTAAAAATAAAGAAAAAACACGTCAATTTAGATATACAGGGGGAAGTTTAATTTTGCATTTGTTAAAAGTCTGTCAATCACCTCCTCACCTCCAGCTAACCTCACTTTGATATGTCAAATGGGAACCCCCACCTTGTGACACATCATTGTAAGCAACATAAAATTGTCTATCCAACCGTATAAAAAAAATTAAATCGGTTGACGTACAAGCGAATAGTGTGCAAAAATGTCTTGTAATAATGCATAATATATCGGCCTCGAACTTTATATGTCAAATGATTACCCTATAGTGTGATACATCATTTTAAAGGACGTACGATCTGCTATCCAACGATGTCAAAAAAAATTAAGTTAATAGACGTTATAGGCAATTAGGATGCAAAAATGTGTGTTAAATATAAGCAGTTTATTCAGTTTTATTCAGTTGAAGAAAATTATTTTATTAAATGTTCAAAATGTGCGCCGTTATTAGCGAGACAATAAAAAAGCCTATTTTGAAATTCCCCACGAACATTGGCAAGGGTTTCTCTGCTAATTCCTCTACATTCCCGAACAATTCGATCTTTTAAATCGTCAATATTTTCAGGTGGGGTTTTATAAACCTTGCTTTTTAAATACCCCCAAAGAAAAAAGTCTAGAGGGGTTAGGTCTGGAGACCGTGCTGGCCATTCAATTGCACCACGTTTGCCAATCCACGTCCTTGGAAAATGTTCATCAAGCCAAGCCAAAGCGTAGTGCGGGGGAGCTCCATCTTGCTGGAAATGCAAATTATTTTCATTTAGTACCATAACAGCATTTTCATCCACTTGATTTTCTAAAGATTGCACAATGGCAGGGTATATTGTGTTTTCTAAAAGGTTTAAATAAATTTGCCCAGTTAAATTATCTTCCAAAAAAAATGGCCCGATGATTTCATTGCCATAAATTCCTGCCCACACGTTAATTTTTTCGGGATATTGAGTATGCCCTTCTCGGAAAAGGTGCGGATTTTCATTATCCCAGTATCTGCAGTTATGTCTGTTAACCAGTCCATTTAGAAAAAAAGTTGATTCATCACTAAAGCAGATATTCTTAGGTCAATGGGGGTCCTCGTCAATTCGTTGGCACATTAATTCGCAAAATTGAATTCTCCTATCAAAATCGTCTTCTCCGAGTTCTTGAAGAATTTGAATTTTGTAGGGAAAAAACTTATTTCGTTTTAAAACTTTATGCACAGAGCCAGCAGAAATGTTGGTTAAATCTGCGACCTTTAAGATGGATAAAGTTGGATCTATTGCAAACTGTCCTAGTACCTCGATTTGGCATGCTTCATCTACAACCCTTTTCTCAATATATTTTTTATTACAAACGGATCCCGTTTCTTCAAACTTTCGTACCAATTCGAGTACATATTTATGGCCCACGTTTTTGTCTTGATGCCTCTCGTTAAATGCTCTGGCGGTTCTACGAGCGCACCGATCTTCAGCTCCATAGAGAAAAATTATTTCTATTCTTTCGGCTAGCGTATACACCATTTATATTCACGTTTCAACTAGGCGTCACAATGACAATTTTAACAATAATAAACAACTGGTGTTTAAAGATCTTAAAAATTTTATTTATTGCAGTGATTTTTTGTACCTATCAGGTACCGCAAAAAATATCATTGAAATAAATACACTAGATTGATTAGACTGCAATGAATTTTGCGATGAATTTTAAAACAGGCTTAGTTTTTTTCTCGCAAATATTTTAACTGTTTATTATTTTAAAAAAATATTTATTTTAAATTTAAAATAATATTTTACTCTATGAAGTAGCCATTTGACATAATAAAGTTTAATGTGATAAGGTGTCTATTATTACCACACATCTTTTCTTACTATTCGCTTGTACATCAACAGATTTTGTTTTTTTTTATTGGCTAAATAGGAGATAGTATGCCCTTTAAAATGATGTATCACACTATAGGGTAATCATTTGACATACTAAAGTTCGAGGCCGATATATTATGCATTATTACAAGACATTTTTGCACACTGTTCGCTTGTACGTCAACCGATTTAATTTTTTTTATACGGTTGGATAGACAATTTTATGTTGCTTACAATGATGTGTCACAAGGTGGGGGTTCCCATTTGACATATCAAAGTGAGGTTAGCTGGAGGTGAGGAGGTGATTGACAGACTTTTAACAAATGCAAAATTAAACTTCCCCCTGTATATCTAAATCGACGTGTTTTTTCTTTTTTTTAAATTTTTCTATTTAACAAAGTTATTAAGGATGGTTCGTTTTGAAATGAAGGCACTGTATATGTAATTTTCCTTTCAGGCAGAGAATCTGAAAAATATATGTACAAACAGTTTATTTCCTGCAAATATCGCTCTAGTCCTCTCTCCATACGTTAATTTGAAATGAAAAATTATATTTGTTTACCACTGGAAGTTAAATTTAAAAACATAAAAATTACCATAAAAATATGGGAACTCCTGAAAAATGGTGGGTCAGTGTGAAAAACTGACGTAAAAATAATAATTTTATAAAAAATGTCACCACAGTAAAACATTAAATCAGTAAAGCACATTACCCTTATATTATATACCAATAATTTTTAAAGGATTTTGCTTTATCGAACAATTGAGAGAAAAAAAATATAAACTCAAAACAATTTTTATTAAATATCACTGAATCACTAAACCATTAATGAAATCATCGAATTTCCCCGTATAATTAATATATCGTCCGAACTAGGACCGGCTATTTGATCGCTTATCATGTCATAATATTTTTATTTGAATGAATGAACTAAAGGTGGTAATACTTGATCATCGATATCTAGGCCTGATTGGGTCCGTTACATCTCATTATAGCTACAGGTTATTCGAGGCCGGTCACCTTTGCGAATCCAAGTTGCCTTGTTGATTGAACTTGTCTAACGGCTTCCCGTGACAAAATTGTTTTTCCAAAATGTCTTTACCTCAATCCATTGAGTGCTGGGCACTCTCTAAGGACATGGTCGAGAGTTTCGTCTTTCTCTAGACACTATCTGCATGTCGAGTTATCTATACCAATCTTATGAAGTTAGCCCCTTAGGTGACAGTATCTTGTTAACAATCTCACCACAATTCGCAGCTCTTTCCTTCCTAAGGCTAGAAATTCCCTAGTAAGCAGTGCACTAATTCCAGCTATATGTTCCTTGGTGCACCTCATTCTAGGAGTTCCTTCCACGATTCAATAAATTTGCTTTCCAGAAATATTTTTTATTCTCTTTTATCAACGGCATTTGGGGCAGTTAGAGTCTCAATCGCGAACTGCATCTTTGTTAAATGGTCCGCTATCTATACCCGAGTGACCCAGGACCCACACGAGTCTGATTGTGCAGCCGTTCCTCGTCCGACTGTTTAGTACATCCTTGCATTCTGACACCAGTCGCGAAGTTACGATACTAGACTTCAGTGCTATTATCGCAGCCCTATTGTCTGAGTATATGTTTATTACCCTTTTACTGTTTATGTCCCTCTCACAGAGATGGCCACACAACTGAATAGTATAAATTTCCACTGTAAAGAAAGTCATAACTTGTCCAAGAGAGTATAATTTTCGGACTCCCGTGCTCTAGCAAAATATTCTGGTTTCAACCCTTTCATCTTGTCGAGATACATATGTAAACCACCAGTATTCATTTCTCGGAACATTTTGCTCTCCCTTCCAATCATCTCTACTTGACAAAAGTTTCAAAGCGGTGGCATGTAATCTGTTAGCATGGGGAGTGATAAACATCTCTTCATCACGCTTTCCCACACGCCTGATTAACCGCTCGTTACAATTCCAAAAAGGCAAGACGGTGCTTGCGCTTTGTTTTTCTAGGCCATCAAACAATAGCGGCGTACGTGGTCATGGAGCAGATCAGTATATATCCCAAAATAGCACTCTCGGTGTCTGCCCCAAAGGCACCCAAAGGCTCGTTTACAAGCCTAAAAAGCACATCTGGCTTCTTGGTTCGAGCCTCAATATGATCATTCCAGCTTAGTCATGATTCCAGAATTTCTCCCAGGTATTAAAATATTTCCTTTTTATTGAAGGGTCCTTTTCGTCAATGTAATTGTGGGAACTCTCCCTTTTTTTGTAAAGAGTACCAATTCGGCCCTATCTGGGTTTATTTCGAGCTCTTCCCTGTAGCACAATCACTCCGCTATCCAGACGGACCGCATCATTGGTTTCACTAAGTCCCGGATATCGATACCAGGGCACAAAATGACCAGGTCGTCGGTGTAGGCCTATGTAAACAAACCCGATTTAGTTCACTCAGCAGTCTGTCTACCACAAGGCTGTACAACAAAGACGATAGAACTCCTCTCTGATCACAGCCACTACTTGACAGTGTTTTAACACTTACATTGTAAAACTCAGTATGTGTGTAAGTTAACATTGCTCTGATCCATGCGATTACTGTCGGTTCAGAGCCTCGTCGTTGTAAAGCATTACATATTGATTCATGACGAGTCAATGTAGCGCAGTGTCTGTGGATTTAGCTGCTTCACAGGCAAATTGTCAAGGATGTAAGGGACACTGAATCACTAATGTTCCTTGATACTTGTTTATTTTTGGAAAATTGTTGATAAATAAAGTGTTTTTTATTCACCGGCCAATCCAAATAATAACAATACTTGAAAATAAAAATAGGCTTTTAACTTCTCTTTTTGTCGACAATAATTGTAAATTTCGTATATAAAATAATATTTTACAACTCAAAATTCTTTTAACGAATTCCAAAAATGATTCTAGGCACATTCCTTGTGATATACATTATGACTAAATTAGGTCATTTCCTATATATTGGAATTTAAAAATGGCTTTACCTACACTTTTAATGACTGGAATAATCAAATTGCATGTACATTTTCATCCTGTTTTTTTTACTTTGTACCTAAAACTAACTTTTGGACTGGAAATAATTTTTTCCATTTCAGGTTAAATCGGAAGTTGAAATTTTTAACGTAGAGTATGAAAATCTAATTATATGTTACTCGAAGTTATATCCATGGAAGTCAATGCACACTCGAAATTAAAAAAGGAAGTGTTTAACCAACACTATCTAAAATCCACCGTAAATTAAATATATTAAAAAATAAGCAATGCTGTCCTTTAAAACAAATTATTGTTAATCCTCTTTAAGACGCACCTGTATAATCAATTAATAATATATGTCGTGACTTTTTCAATGGATTTTTTGATAATAAGACTTTTTTTATTTCGTGAACGGTACCTGATATATTACTTTCATGAATAAAGTTGCATGCATCAGAAACTGATTATATCTTATAGAAAGTATTTCTAGTGCTTAATGGTGTTTATTGAATTATGTATGATTAACTGATTAGTTTTCTAGATAGGTGTATATTCATAACTTAAAAATAAATAGTTATTCCCTAATTATATTCTCCTGATAATGGGTTATTTTGCTCTGTATAGTCTGCAATTAAAAAATTTAATAATTACATAGTTATGTATATTATCACGTATACATAAAATATAGTAATAGGATTGAAATATAATGATTTCACAAACGATAATTATTTAATATTATCATTTAAATGTAGAATTTACTTTCTTTATATTTCAAGAGTATTTTATTAAAATTTATTTAAATATAAGAGTTTATTAAGTTCATGGGATATATAAGAAATGTATACGTCAAAACACATTACAAATATCACAGACATTTCTTTTATCCAGAAACTTCTTGTATATACCGTGGATTTAAATAATACTGAACTATTTATTAATTAAAAAAGTCCGAAATTAAGTTAAATATTGGCTAAAAACACATACAACAAGAAAATTAAAAATAAAAATAATAGACCATAGAGCGGCAAACCTCAAAGACTGGAGTGTCATAAGAGATTTAATTATGTTCCACCATATTTTTCCTGGATTCAGCTTTAAAATGAAATTTTCTTCTATTGGAAGTGACGTCTCGGTTTTAGCGTTGTGAAACTAAAAAGAACTGGAAACTGACATTACAATAAAATAAATTTAATAACCAGCGTGGAAAGAAAATTGAAAGGTCGTTTGGGTTTACACAAAGAGCTCATCTAACTGTTGATATAACAAAAGCTTATGGCCTGATTTAAATATCAAATATTGTAGATGTTTATTAAATTAGCTTTTCCTACATTTTTCAGTATTTAGACAATTGAAATTGTAAGACACCGAGTAGATAATAAAATTAGAACACATGGATGTAACATAATCTTTATAAAATGAAAGAGCTACTCGCACGATCCCCTGAGACATTTTTTCTAGAATATTTGATTTGCTTGATTTTTATTATATTAAATTTATTAAATGCATATCCGACCTTCCCTGGATACTATATTTCATGCAAGTTATATGAGTATAATAAATTAAGGAAAACCAACTCTGGATAGAACATGACTGATAATGAAAATGGATGAATATTTAATGCATTTCGTTATTCCTTTCTAAATTTTAGCATCCACTATATATTACTATTTATAATAATTTTTTAAAATAAGCAGTAAACGAAAAGTAATTATTAAATAGGATTCAAATTAGAAAATAATTTGAAATTTGTTCATTCTAGTCGTTTTCTTCACTCGATGTTTTCAACACGATTTAGGAACCTATACCTGGAAAAAACTAGAAAATTATTAATTTATAGTTCTTTAAAAAATAAAATTTGTTTTTAATATATTATTTGTTTACTATTTTTTATATTTTATATGTATATATATATATATATATATATATATATATATATATATATATATATATATATGTATATATATATATATATATATATATATATATATATATATATATATATATATATTTATATATATATATATATATATATATATATATATATATATATTCTATCTCTGGAGTTGTAAAACCGATTTCACTTTATTTTCACAGAATATTCATATCCCCGGAATCTTTCCCTCTGGAGGGTTGAAATTTTATGTGTAGATTTTCCATCTATTCTTATAAATAACGTTGTGCTGACTGACATATCAACGTACAACCCAAACAACTAATGACAGAATTATTAAATTTTGGGGAAAGATGTGTACTCGCCAAGAAAGTTTGTTTTTAGATTCGTACTCCAAGAGCGGTAAAAAAGAGTAAATTTTCATGTAATAAATTTATCGATATCTTTTCATCTAATAGACCTAGGGACTAAATTTTGCTTTCAAAAAAAAGCTCGTGTCAATATCTAAAAACCAATTTCTCGTCACAGAAACCTAAAACGAACGAAGCATTGGGACAATGGAACATCGAAAAAATGCAAAATAAGGAAAGCCGCGAAAATTACGCACAGGAAATGAAACAACAACTAAATAAAATAGACCAGAGTAATGATATCCAAATACTATGGAAACAAATGGAAGAAACAATTACAGATACAGCCGAACTAATGATCGAAAAAAGCAGGACGAGAACAAGAAAATGGTTTGATAAAGAATGCCAAGAAAAACTACAAAACAGACAGAAGAAACGAAATATTATGATTCAACAAGAAACAACAGAAAACAAAGAAAGCTATGCAAGATCCCGACGAAAAACAAGAAAACTAATTAGACAAAAGAAAAGGGAATATGAAAAACAGCAATATGAGGAACAGGAAAGGAATAGACAAGACTCAAACAGCATTCTACAAATCGGTGTCAAATGAGAAGAAAGGCTTCAGACCTAACTTTGTGTCTATACTTACAAAGAATAATGATGAACTCATAATCAACGAAGAGGAGGTACTCCAAACATGACAAGAATATTTCCAAAGGCTACTAAACATACATCAAAAGGAAGAACATAGAGAGGATATATATATATATATATATATATATATATATATATATATATATATATATATATATATATATATTGGCATGGACCCACCG
Organism: Diaprepes abbreviatus; assembly: GCA_034092305.1. Classification (NCBI taxonomy): domain Eukaryota; kingdom Metazoa; phylum Arthropoda; class Insecta; order Coleoptera; family Curculionidae; genus Diaprepes; species Diaprepes abbreviatus. The sequence goes on from JASJET010000050.1 coordinate 3,939,111, forward strand.
GTAGAGTACCCAACAATAGAAAAAACAGTACAAGCAATTAACAAATTAAAGAACGCAAAATCCCCAGGCTCCGACAATATACCGGCCGAATTTCTCAAGTACGGAGGGGAGGTTTTACATAGACAATTACACACACTAATCAAACTTATATGGAAAGAAGAGAAAATGCCAGCAAAATGGCACGAAAGCATAATAATCCTTATCCATAAAAAGGGAAACAAAACCAAGTGCTCCAACTATAGAGGAATCTCTTTTAACACGGTATACAAAATCTTATTGAATATCCTATTAAGTGCACTAGCGCCTTTCGTAGAAAATTTCCTAGGGGAATACCAAGCCGGATTCAGGAAAAATAGAGGGACTATAGATCATATATTTACTATAAGGCCGCTATTTGGAAAAGGATGAGAATTCAATTGAACTATCCACAATCTTTTCATCGACTTCCGACAAGCATACGACAGCACTAAAAGGGGTCAACTGTGGAATGCAATGGCAGAACTTTCGATTCCAAAAAAAAAAGATCCACCTCGCCAAAGTATGCGTAAATGGCTGTAGATCCAGGGTACGAATAGGTAACAAACTTTCAGAATCGTTTGAAATAAACAGTGGCCTAAAACAAGGAGACGTACTGTCACCCCTCCTCTTTAATATAATCCTAGAAAAAGTAGTGAGAACAACACAAATTAGAACAGAATTAATAACAGTAAATGGACCAAAATTACTACTAGCATACGCGGACGACATTGATATTGTTGGAAACACCGTCACCAATGTAAAGGAAACTTTCAACAAAATAGAGGTAGAGGCAAGGAAAACCGGTCTAATGATCAATAAGGAGAAAACTAAATACATGTGCGTAAACAGACAAAAGAATCGAGATAGAATAGGACAAAATGTAACAATAGACACATATACCTTTGAAAGAGTGGAGCGTTTTAAATATCTCGGAGCGACAATCACCGCAGATAGCGATATCACAGAGGAGATAAAAGGGAGAATTCAGGCAGCCAACAGATGTATGTATAGTCTCAACAACACCATTAAATCCAAGAACCTAACACGAACCTCAAAAATCAGGATATATAAAACAGTGATTAGACCAGTGCTCATGTATGACTGTGAGACGTGGACGCTGACAAAAGCAATGGAAATGAAACTTAGATATTTTGAGAGGAAAATTCTTAGAAGGATTTTCAGACCCTATCACGACCCCAATACTAATCAATACCGAATAAGAACAAATGCTGAGGTCAAACAGATATATAACGCTAGCGACATCGTACAAGAAATTAAATCCCAACGCCTAAGATGGGCTGGCCATGTCCATAGGCTCCCTAATAACCACCTTACCAAGTTAATTTGAGAGGAGGCCCCGACAGGGAAATGACCCTTAGGACGCCCAAGAATGCGATGGAGAGATAATATATGGTCAGATTTAAGAACAATGGGGTTACCCACTGACCCAACTATCATGGACGACTGTGTGCAGTCAGCCAAGACCCACCCCAGGTTGTAGGGTTACTAAAGAAAGAAAGAATGAATTTCTTGATTTTTCAATATTGGCTTTTAAAAGGGCTTTTGCTCCAACAAAGGCGTCGATTTTACTATTGGTCATTAAATAGTAATTTTCTTCGCAAAAAATCGCGATAGAGAGATTTTTGGCTTCACATATTCTACATACGATTATATAAAGTAAATTCCTTCTTATAATGGTGAAAAGGGTTAAAATGTGTTTTTACTATTTTGCCAAATAACGCTAAGACTAGTGCATAGACTTTATTCAAACTTCATCCGAATGTAGAAGCAATTCGCAGAAACAGTATAAAATTTATTTTACATTGATACCATAAATCAATGCAGAATAATAGCGAAAAAAGTAAATTAATTATTACGGCGTAGTAGATTAGCCTTCCAAATCCGTTCCTCTTTACCCGTTTCCCCTTCCTTTCTCTTTCCTTAGGTAGTTGGGCACAAATATGTCAAATATTTCGAGTATATTATATCAATTGCGTAAAACTACGTATATGAGTAATTCCTGCTAATTTTTAAAATTTAAGCTTCGAAAAAATGAAAAAAAAAAGATGAGTGCACATTGTCAGAAGTGAGTTTTTTTTAAGTAAACGCATATCATTGCTCGAAAAAATTGGCGTTACTCGTTTTCTCATCAGGCCTTTTCGGAAAACTTTTTCTTATTATTTTTTGCTAGTATAGGCAAATGAATTATTCTTTGTTGGATTATACGAGTTCGCAAAAAGAAAAGAGTTTACACCAACGAAAGGGATTTATGTAATGTCAAGTATTTTTTCAAACTGAAATCAAATGTGAGATCATAGTTACAAGTACACCCCCAAAATTATCCCCCATAGTCGAAAAACCTTCAAAAGTCTGAAAACAAGATTGAGCTTTTAAGATTTTTGTTCCTTCTCAGAATCGAATTAACTGCAAATTTAAAGGTATGTGTGAAATAATTAAGCACAGATGTACCTACAATAGATTTATAACAAACCCACAAAACAGGGTGAAAAGTAGCCTCAATTACCAACTACATAAATACTGAAAAAGCTCAGAACACAATGCTTTTTTAATCTACAAAGAACTACATTTTCGTTGTTGTTGAACATTATTCAGTAGGTCCTGTAGGCAAGTGGAAATTGTCTTAATAAGAAAGTAAGAAACCACCCCTTCAGTAAACACATAATAATGTTTGAAGAAAGGCCAATAATACTTGCTATTTTATTCAGTCTTTTTGACAAGCGACTTTTTTTTTTAATGCAGGACGATCATAATTAATGAGAAAGCATTTGAATATCGTTAGTTTGTAAAGTTATTGATTAAATTATATTAAATATTATGCAGTTTTTAGGTTTGATGACAAAAATAAAGTTAGATAAAATAATATAAAACTAGTTTGAACAAATTATTTAATAAAGAAAAAAAGACAACAAAAACCTTTATAACAAATAATACGATTTTACTAAGAAAACAATAAATTTTCTTAACGAATACAAATTTAAGTTTTTTTTGAACTTCACTTAATGGCTGACAAACTCGAGTCTAAAATGACAAATTTTTTATATTCCAAATTAGCTAAAAAGTGTATTTCGATTTCGGATTAATTTTATTTCAGCGTTCAGCAAATTATCTACTTTTCGATGTCTTTGAGTGTGATCGGAAAAATATGACTTTTAGCATTGGGCCATTTTCTTATGGCTTCTATCATATACATCTTTTCCGCAAGAAACGTATTGGTCGCATAATTTTTTACTGTCCCACCAGTGGTATCCGCGCTGCTTTTTCCGTGCCCTGGAGTAGTAAGGTTCCAAGGAGCCTTACCAAGATAGAGTACATAACAAAAATGTTTGAATAACTGAAAATTCGTTTTATATTTTTGTATTGAGTACTTGGGCTGTCACTTTAATAGGTTGAGCAATTACGGATATTACTAATTTCAAAACTTGCTGTAAATGAGCCCAAACAGAAACGTCGCCATGTCTCAAACACTCGGAAATTGTAGAAAATGATAACTGAAACATCACCATCTAATGACTGAAAAAATTATACTTTGCCGGTAGTTTTAATTCACAAGAAATATATTTTATGGAGATTTCTTTTATTTACAAAACTAAATTAAACTAATAATAAGTATAATAAGTATTAAGTAATTCAGCACAAATCTAGTAGGGGCTTTCACATAATTATTTATAAAACAATGAAATAAACAGTTTGTAGAATTATACATTATATAAAAATTATTTTTCCTTCCATTCTATCCTCTAAAATATGTTTCAGAAAATGAGTTACGTTATTTATTGCTATTTTCGTTCAAGCACAGAAATTTTCAATAAATAGGCACACTGTCCCAGTTCATCTAGATTTTTCTGATTTCATGTATTTCACATTATATAAATAGATTCACAATAGCAAGTCAGTCATATGCACGAGCCATATAAGTTATATATAAAAAAGAAATTTACAGAAATCGAATATCCTCATGAAATGTTCTAAAAACTAAAGGCACACGTCTATATCCAAATGATTCGAAAATACTGACCAAAATAAAGGTACCATATGAGTTTCAGACTCCTAGAAGAATCGTCTTTCAGTTTATGAAGTAAAATAATTTCTTGTTATATGCAGTACCCATTGCGGTAATATGAAAAATCGGTATTTATCGTCACTATATCCAAAAGGCTCATCTTAAAATCGTTCAATAAGAAAGGTGTGTGTCTTTTAAACCGTAACTAAGATTCTTTTCAAAAGTGTGTTGTTTAAATTAGCTAAGCAATACCTTGACTCAATAGATTGATACTGGCATAAAGAATAATTATTTTTATTAGTCAGATATAGTTCATTGTTTGTGCGATTTTTCAGTGATCTGGAAAATACTATATATAATGAAGTAAGTATTTGAAAAATGAATTAATTAATGACTATAATGAATTTTGGATGGCGCTAATCGAATTATTTTTGCGAAGTTGATAGTTCACTTATTCAAGGAAACATGCTCATGAAGTTGTTACGGAATTTTTGTATTTCCGCCACTCTATTTTCTCTAACACCCTCGTAAGGACATAAAAATACTCCAACTGTTCTGTCATAATAGTTGATGATTATCGATCTCTAGTAGATATCGTTCATTGAACAATTTCGTCACATTTGTCAGTGATTTGTTTTCAAAAGAATGTTTTAGTGAAAAAAAGGTAATTATTTTGTATATAATTTAACTTATCTAGTTTGGAAGAGTTTTAAATTGTTTTTGTTGTTTAGTCATCTTTTTGATTTAGTTGGTTTGCTCTGCCAAATTTAAAAAAAAATGCTGCCAAAGGTTTTTCCTGTGTTGAAAGATCTGAATCATAAACTTGATATCTTCTTTCTTTGAATATGACAGAATGAGGTACGCTTATTTATTCTCTTATGTTTTTTTTTTCAGAACTTGGCAGATTATCTCGTCTGATACAAATTACCTTTTGCTTTATTGAAATATGTTTTAAGGTATCTGTAGAGCATAAAGTTATTTGGCTTTAAACAATAATGTCCATGAAAATGATCTTACCTGTTGCTAAAGCGTTTGGCAACCTAACGATGTATGAAGAGTTGTATTGCTTAGTATTGTGTTTTTAGTACTATCACCAAGATAAAATGTATCTAAATGGTACTGGTCATTGTGCCATCTTAGATTCCTGAGCTGATAGTGTACTTATCTGAGGGCACTTGGATGACAAAAAAATCTACGTAGCACATTGGGCTCAAAGCCATATGGAAAAAGGATATTTATCATTTACCTTTTGCTAATTTGAAGCTTACCTGTACAATTTTGACTCCAGCTGATGGTCTGTTCGAAGTTTAAGGAGCTCGATTATTTTTACCTTATCTTATCGTATCTTTGCGAAAGACAAATTATCTTAAAATACCGTCAGGTATATTGTTGACTTGAGTGATTTATCTTATTATATATTTTACCTACAAGTGCCTATTTATTAAAAATTGCTATTATTTTTTGTATTCGACAAACTTTCTTGTCTTGTTTTATTACCTACTATTGTTTTGTAACTATTTTAACTTCCGCATATTATCTTGTCAGTTTAATGAATTTTAATTTTTTAATGTCTTATTAGTTTTAGGAGATTATAGAAGGTCAACCTATTTACATTTTTTGATATAATACGGGATGGGTACAAAAAGAATACTTTTTTTTTAATTCATTAAAAAATTTCAACTTTTAATTTTGACATCAGGTGTAATGTTATAGTTTTCAAGTACCGGATACCAACCTTTTAGTACGTCATTTTGATTTTTTTACATGATATAAATTGTTCATAGTTTCTTCTGGCCCTTTTTCCACATACACTGTTTCTTTCTAAACCTACATTTTCTAAATTTAGACTGGAACCCACCTGAGCTTTACTACTTAAATTTGTAGGAACACAAATTTAAATATAATGTTCTTTATGCCACTCTAAATTTTATTGCGTAGGAATAAAACTGAAATTGATAACCACAAGTTCGTTACTTGAATTTTGAATTATAAATTGTAATGTAAAAGTGTAACAGGGTTCAATAAGCTTTTCTGGGACACATGTCAAAACAATATTTTTTATTTTACTAATTAATTCACTTTCCATTTCTATTCCTGTATTATATTTATTTATTTCCAGGTGAATTTATGGAAGTTGTTAGCTTAGTTAGTGATATAATTCATCTAGAGCCGTCTACTTCATTTTTTATCACTTTGTAAATAATATTAGGTTTTTTATTTAAAGAATTCTGTTTGTTAAGTACATGACACGTGATTACAATACATATTTAAAATATAACCCATAACTGCTAATTATAAATAACTAAAAACATGTTTTTATTTCAAAATTTCAAGACCTAAATCAAACATACGATATTTTTAAAGAACTTTTATATCTCGGTAGCTGCTTACTCTGGATGCCCGAAATTTTTTAGTATATGGAATATTCATCACAAGTAAATCAATACATCTTTCAACGTTTAACAAATAAATATATCTTAGAAAGGGTTTACGGTAGTTTGTAAATAAAATAATACATGTTTCAGCATTTTTTTAAAATTTCAATACCTTATCAAAAAATATATGAAAATCAAGAATATCTTTAAGAAATAAAGACCTAAAATTTAATATTTAAACTGTTCATAATAAACAATTAATTATATGTTTCAATGCGAGGCAATAAAGTTATGAGTGTGAAATTTTCTAAATAGTTTATAAAGTTATTATAGGGTTTTGCAATACTCATCTCACAAACAAAGTCTTGACTGACTGAAACATTATCGCTCAGCCTAAGCAGAAACACGTAAAAAGCTGAAATTCAGAAAGTATATGTCTTTATTACATAAACACTCACTAAGGAAAATATTTTTAAAATTCTGTGAGAGAGTGAAAAGGGAGAATAATAAAATATCCAAAGCCGAAGATACTAGAGGGGTGAAAATTATTAAATAAGTTCTTTTCTGAAAATAGATGATCCCATAATTCAGCATTTTTCTAAATTTCTAAATAAAAGTTAAAAAAACTGCGGTAAATTTTTTATAAAAACTTTAATATGTAAAAAATTGAAAATGTTAGAAAAGTGAACTTTTGCATTTTCGTAAAATTAATAAGGGATTTAAAAATCTGGTGATTTTTTTCTGAAAATATAAATATCTAAAAAATTCTACAAATTTAGGTTTTAGACTTTGAACTACGTACTTAAGAAAAGAACTAAAATGTTAAAAGATTTTCATTATTTCGTACGTTCAGTTGACCTCCAAACATGACAAAATCATAAAGTGCTGCTTAATTAAGGGGTGCGTTTTTCAGATTAAGGTTGATATGTCCACTTTTCAGTTTTTTGAGTTTTACTCGACAACTATGCATTTTTCTAAGGTACATGTCTATAGAAGAAGAATTGTAGGTAATGACATTTCCTTTCGAGGTGATACTTCACGAAGTCTAAAAAAGTCATTTTTTAAAAAATATATCCCAAAAACTAAAGCAAAAAATGGAATATTTTTTTTTACTTTTTTCCATTATTTTTTTCCAAGTGAAGTTAGGTACGGACATGGCTTCATGAAAAGAATGCTAACATTATGTCAGTCAAAGTGACCTCCTGCAAAAGTCTATATGGTGGAAGGTAACCAAAATGTGGCGTCTCAAACTTTGCTACTTTTCTTGATATTATCAAAAAAAATTTTTTCAAAATTTGTCCCACCACTTTTTTGTAAGTGAATTTAGGTATAGGCATTGCCCCCTTCAGAAGAAAGCATAAATAGTAGCCGAGAAATAGCCTCTCAAAATTTTCAATTTTTACGATTTTTATAACTTTTAACCAGCACATTACGTAATTTTATATATTTGAGTGAAATTTTATTTATTCAATGAACAAATTATTTCACAATATTTAATGATAAAAATAATTATATATGAAAAAACTATTAATAATGGATACGTAAAAAATAAAATTAGTTGTCACATTTTTTGTGTTGTTTTATACCTTTTTCAATTTATTTATTTTTTACTGGAGAAAAAGTATTCTCACAATTAATCAATACCCAATTGTTATGTAAACCCTTTAGCAACTAACCTAGCTCTGTAACGCACGTCACCACTGACATGCGGTTATTTTTTTGGAAATGCACTAACAACATTCCACTACATTTGTATTCTTAGGAGTGTTTACTAAGTCTCATGTGTCACAATCAACAAAAAATTGATATTCTTCTTTCATTGCCTGTACTCACTTATCTTGCTTTACATAATCCTCATATATTTTAGGCTTTGTTTGACATTTTGATCGTCTAATACTGTCTTCTTCAGGTATTATATCATTTAACACATTTTTTGGCAGAAAATAACTAGCACTACTTTCATTTCTTGAAAATTGTTCTTCTATAAATTCCTGTTTATTATTTTGTGAATATGGGGTTTTAGTTTTAACATTATTACCTGTAGAACTCTCTTTTGTTGTGACTGGAGTCTCTCCACTTGATCTTAATTTATAGAAATTTTTATTTCCTCATAGTCCTTTAGAATCCTAACATTCTTACTTGTAGTTTTTTTTATCTTACCACGCTTCAAATAGTGTCTGTTACCAAATCCTATTGCAACAGATCTGTTTTAGTTAAACCGATGTATTTACGGCTTATTATAAGAGACATCTAGCTTTTTCAACTATGGAGTGGTTCATCCTTTCTAAAATCCTATTTTATTCGATTATATGAAGGTTTGTTTTCTGATAAATAATTTAATTTTCTTGAGAAATTGTTCCATCTCATTATTACAGAACTTCCCACCATTATCTGACCTCAAAATTTTAATTTTCTTGATTTTCTGATTTTTTAATAAAGCTTTTGAGTTCCTTGAAATAATCCAGAACTTCACATTTGTTCGTCAAAAATAAACAAATGTAACTTTACTAAAATCGTCTTGGAAAATAAAAAAATATTTTGAGCCCCCTATAGATTTACTTTCCTTGGGTCCGCAAACATTAGTATGTATCAGTAGTACAAGTTGCCCTTGTATCTTTGTGTTTGAAAGGAAGCGTAATTTGCTTACCTTCACAGTATATGACATGTTTTTGTGCAGTCTGTTTATTGTGAAATACAAACCTTCCACCATACCTTTCTACATCTCACATTAATTTTGGTGATTAATATGTCCAAAACGTCTGTGCCATATTTCACTGTTTGGATTTTTTGACATTGGTGACCATAAGCATTGAGAATTGTCGTTCACTTGCAGTCTTTCAACACTATTTACCAAATCAGCAACAGCTATTAAAATATTTTTACCATTGTATATTTTCCAACTATTCTGATCAAAATATACTCAATTTCCATTGGGAATTAATTGCCCAATTGACAACAAGTTTATGGTTAAGGAACACACATAGCTTTCTGAATAGTTATTTCATAATTATTCTTGCCAACTGCTCTAGTAATGTTTTCGTCACATACATGAAAAGGGAAGTCTTTCACTGTTTGTTGTTACAGTGTTTTTTAATGAACATTGGTAGAAACATTATTTAACCACTCGCTATATACTGTTAAATGACCACTAGCTCTGGAATCAATAAACCATTCCTGCTTGCTAAAATCACCACTCAAACATATCGCTTTAAAATCCCCTTTTATTTGCCGCTACCTACATTATCGACCGGTTCCATATACAAAAATTTTGTTTTTATGGAGTCCATTGTGAGCTGAATTCCAAATCGCCATGATCATAAAGAAGGTAGCTGTAGCTTCATCAATAATAATGATCCACCAGCCCAGTTTTCATTGATGTTGAAACTTGTTCCTTTCAATTTCTGAGAGGCTTCTATCACCTGTGTAATATAATATTGCATGAAATCGCAGCTTTTAAGCCTTATCGAAATTAATGATCGCAACAAGCCAATTTTTCGGCAAGAAACTTTGTCATTGAATAATTTTTGCAAATTTTCCCATAACTCTTTGGCTGTCCTTGCTTCTTTGACTTGCAGATAAAGCAATGGATTAATCGTCAAGTTTCACTTCGCTAACGCTTCTCAATCTTTTTCCGTGTCCTTTTCTGTGCCATCTAAATAGTTCTTCAAGTCGTCCAAGACAAACATGTTACGCAGATCAAAAACCTAATCACCGTAATTTTCACAGCCTTTAAGGTTTGGAATACTAAATAGAAAATTCACGGTCATGAACGCGCATCTGAACTTTGAATACATCAATGTGAACCTCCCTTCGACCTGGGCCCATAACCTGTTATATTTCAGAGGAGAATAAATCACGCTTACTGTTCAACTTTTAACAATTCAACCATCAATAATATTCTGGATTTTACGTCATATAATCTTGACTACATAAAAAACTTAAAAGTTCCTAAAAACAGTGTTGTCATCTAAATCTATAATAAAAATAATTTATGGTTTGATGTATAAAAGAACTGTTAGTAGCCTTTTTGAGGTAAATTTGTTTCTATAAAAACGTCGATATCTACGGGATAGAAGACGATCGAGAAATTAAAAAAAAAACACTTTTCAGTACTTTCTTGAATGTTTTTACAAGAACTTCTATAAAACAATAATATTTATAATAAGTAACAAAACATGTACTTTTGAATTGTACAAATTCCACACTCACTATTTGTGCAAATGTAAGAATTTTCGACTACCGATCTTTCATTAAAATATTCCGAATCGCAATATCACCTTGTAATACTTTAAAATTCTCACCCTGTATATGTGTTGTGTTTGATCTACAACATTCTTCATCATAATCAATGTTCGAGATATATTAGTTATTAAGCTATTAAGTTAAATATTTTAGTCCAAACCCGAGATTCTTAGCTGTATCCTTTGCAGAGATCCACCTACACCTAACTGGTCGTCATCAGACCCTCAGGAATGTTATGTTAAATTTCAATTTAATTAGATAATGGAAAGTGGATGAAAACCCGGTTACCAAATTTGACCCATGTTAACTCATAGTTCACAATCCATTGTTAAAAGTGTGAAACTAAATAAAATTGTTTGGAAATCTTTTTTTGAAGATAGCTTTTTGTATAAAACAATTATGACAAATTTTGACATCGTAGTTTATATTTGCTTTATCTTCTAGATTTGTAAAATAATATAATAATAAAATAAATTGCTTGTTTACAGGACTTTTTATGGATTAGCCCACACCCTGCTGAAAACTTCTTACAACTCTATAGAAAAGACACTTGTGCCGACATTATAGACTATGTAATATAATTTTTTTTGAGAAAAATTTTACCTGAGTTTTCTTAGCACTAATTTCTCACTATTATTGTCATCTTTAGTAAGAATTTTCATTACTCATTCTGGCAGATTTAGAATTTCGTGTGGTTCTCTTTGTTGAACCTTTTTTATAGTTTATCATAGTGCTTAGTGACAACAAGTTTGTGGTTAGAAAAAAATACTCCCTAGTTTTTTGAGGTATTAATTTATCTTTTTTAATCAGAATTTCCTTAAGATTTTTCAGAGGATATAAATTTTCATGACGTTTGATAAAATATATTTCTACCTAAATAGCTAATAATATCTGAAAACCGCCAGTCTACATTTAGGCGCTCTAAACCGACATTTTAATAAATTTAATATATTCTTTAATACAATCTTATGTTGAGTACAGACGAACTTTATTTGATTTATAATTTATAAATCTATATTTTTTTTTCTTGAGAAAGTCCTCCCTGATGAAATATTGTAAAAAAGTTTACTTTATCCTAAAATTCACCGACAGTGTAAGCTACCGTTATAAAAAAAGCTTCTAAAAGAAAATTATGTTCTGCCTCCATATTTTAAACTGGCCCCTACTGTCAAATTTTACCTTATTAAAATAAAACTTTGAAGAAAAACTTTTTTGGGCGACGGCCTCGAAAGGCCTTAAGTCCTTAAGTAAATCGAGCCCTTGAACTTTATTATCCCCATTAACGTTATAACAGAGTAACTTGGAGAAATGTTCATCTGTTAAATTTTTTATTGATATAAGATGGCACTATATTTTGTGATCACAAGATTATATAAGAGGAAAAGAAATTTGATAATTTTTGATGATTTAGTCTTGGATATTCTCGAAGATGGAGTAATGCGCAGAGAAATGACAAAAATGATAAAGTAAGCACGGAAATTTTTTTATAAAGACCTTTAGAATACTACAGCTAGAGGTAGCCTCAAGTTTCACTACTAAAATGGGCGTATTTGAAATAATAGAAATGCTTGTTATATCCAATCAGTTGGAGATACTTGATTTTGAAAATATTAGTGTCTCTAAAAATAAAAGTAAAACAACATAAAATCAAAATTTCAGGAAATCTTTTCTTACTAGATAAAACATGATTATATGCACATACATAATATTCAACGGAACAAAGAAAAAGTTCATGAAAGTCTATAGGTGTCTAGAATCTTCAAATTGAAATTTGAAAAAGTGCCTGCTTGCTTGTTAGGTTCTCTTTGTGACGAAAGCAGCAATGGCTTTACTACAAGGCAGTCTACTAGCTCGTCCCATGCCTTGTGCTTAATTAAAACTAGAGCCACCTTGTCTGGCTAGTACAATTCAATGCGTACAGATTACTGGATGCAGAATTAACCTCCCGCCACAGTTATATTCATGTACTTTCATTACACAAGATATCGATTTGTGAGATAAAAATCATCCCGCTTCCATTAGAGCATGCAATTACACACAATCCCTTCCCTTTGTACTTTAGAACGCACTCCGCAACGAGCGTTCTCAATCTTACACCTTAAATTCACCTCGGACTCCCGCACTCCCCCTCAAATGACCAAATAACGTTTTTTTTTTTAGGTTTTTTGCAAAAACACACCGGCACAGATGTTGTCTGTTCAACAACCAAATCGGAAGTATTGGAAGAGGTTTAATTTTTTTCTTACAATAATTTTGATTAATTTTAATTAGTGGTATACGAAGACGTTGGCTCCGTATCTAAGCTAATTTAAAAAAGAATGTATAGAATTGCGTAAAATAGGTAGTATGTCAGTAAATTCTAAGCTTAATGTGAAAGCTCTTTTTTTTTTTTAAGTTTCTCAACTAAATTCTACATAGTCTGATGTGAATAAATAAAATAAAGTTGACCAAAAATTCTACTCTATTTATTTTTAACCTTGACCATAGTACATTTTAAATCATAATGCATCTGTTAGAAGAAAATAATATTTAAACATCATTTATTTAAAATAAAGGCGCATTAAGGACTAAATATTAATAAATTATGACCTTCTTAAGTTTGATCACTTTCAGGATACAAAGAATAAGCATTTTTACAGACTTGCAGAATGTATATAATAATTATTATTTTATGATAATAAATATTCGTATTGTTTTCTCAATTAACTTTGGAACTTAAGCATATGCAAAATTTTACAGTAATAAAAGTGTAAAATCTAGAAATGTGGTGGGTATATTGACTGACTGAATACACATTCACGGACAAAAATATTGCAAATTTTATTTTTAGGAATTTTTGTATATTTATTTCTTTTCCTTTAAATCGTTATGTATTTTCATCGTTAAATTTCCTATTCTACGGCTTTTTACATTACAATTTATTATAGATAAAACAATACTTAGACATCACAAATTACAAATATTGCATAGGATGTCTTGGCGATTAAAAATCGCTGCTATTTTGTTTGTCGCTGTCAAATTGACATTTTTTATTGCATTATTTATCGATTTGGTAGTTTTCTTGCAAAGCTGCCACATTTAAGCGATTCAGTATGTGTTAAAATTGTTATTTTAGCCGATGAGGGTTGCAGATAAGAAGATGTTGCGCTGAGAGTGCATATCCATCAATCGACTGTTTCTCGTATAATAAATCGATACATAGAAACTGGAGAATACAAAAGGGGCCTTGTTCAAGGACGAAAAAGATGTACAACGCCAGGAGATGGGCAATATATGAGAATTCAATTTTCGCGAAATCGCACACTTACAGTTCCGCACCTCAAAAATGAATTACTAATCTTAAGTTAATGTAAAAGTCCTGCCAGACTTCCTAGGCTTCTCCCACGTTACAAACTTAAACGGTTGCAATTTGTAAGAGCTCATGCTAACTGGAATGAAGAATGAAGAAAAGTTCTTTTCACAGATAAAACCAGATTACCATTATGGAAGCAAGATGGACGTGGTAGAGTATACAGAAGGTCTGAAGAACGTTTTGCAAAATGTAATCTTGAACAAACTGTTAGTTTTGGTAGCAGTTCCATTATGCTATGATGTGGCGTTAGTTGGGAGAGTCGTACAGAACTACATGAGGTGCATTTAAAAATAAATGCTTACTGGTGTATATACATAACATCCTTGAGGAGTATGCTTTACCTTATGCCGGCTTCATTAGATACGATGAATTCATTTTAATGCATAATAATGCCCGTGCACATACCGCAAGAACCGTAGTCTAGTTTCTTGAAGCTGTTGAGATTGTTACTCTAGATTGACTACCAATGAGTCCTGAAGCAAATCCCATAGAGCATTTATGGAACATGTTAAAGCGAAAGCAGAAATAAAAATTGCTGCACAGGAAGAATGGAATCGGATTCCGTAAAATACGATCAAAGATCTTCTGTGAAGCATACCTAGGAGGATGCAGGCTATCGCTGGAGCTAGAGGAGAAAATACTAAATACTAAACTGTTTGATGTTGTATTAAAAAATTGTTGTATTATCGTCATTTCCTTCCAATTAAATGTTATAAACAAGATCAGACTATTTCATTAATTTATGTTTAAATCTATTGTAAGGCTTGAATATGTAAATTAATTTCGATTAATATAAATACACTCTGGCACAAGACATTTAACAATAAAAAATACATGACATTGTAAAAGGAAACAAATCAATATAAAAAAAGACTCAGTTCGGCCTTCATAGTGCGATGGTCAATTCTTTTAGCCTGTTTCATACCTGGGTATTTGTATTTTTGTTCTGCTTCCATTACAGCTATAATTTCACCTGTCTGCATCAGTCTTAATTTAGTTAAGATTTACAAGCCAAACGCACTATCGTCAGGGATTATTGACTCATAGCAGGTATACTAAGACACCAAAAGTATGAAGCTCTGTGGGAACACTTTCCATATTATCGGGTCCTAGGTGGCGTGGTTTTCTGTACTTCCTACAAACTTTCGGACAGTCCACGCAGTTGCAAGGAGAACTGCTTTCTGAATCGGTATATACAGATGCTCACTTAGGCCCAGTTCCTTGATGTTCTGCAGAAGGTTCTTTGGTACCACTCCAGTTGTTGATAGCACGTGTGAACGCACTTCATTGTCCACTATTTGCGGACATACACCTTCAGATCTCTGTATTTGGCGATCTTGTCGTTGTATTTTGACCGTCGGTTATTGTTGTTAGGTACAGCAATGTCTATTAGTGTAGTTCGCCTAGAAATTTTATCTGTTAGTATAATGTCTGGCCTATTATGAGCAACTGCCTGATCTGTTAGAATCGTTCAGTTCCAATATAACTTAAACTCATTGTTTTCGAGAATGGGCTCTGGATTATATTTATAGTAAGACACTTTTCCTACCTGCAAGAGTTTTAACTTATCTGCTAGCTCTTGGAGTATCTTAGCGGCTGAGTCATGTATTTCCTTATATTCGGTTGAGGCAAACGCTTGGCATCCTCCAGTTATGTACTGGATTGTCTCTGATGCTCGACAGCCATATCTACATTGATCATTTTCTATTGAGGATTCTCTAATGATGAACGATAGTTTTTCGTCGGAATATTCTGGTCTTGGATAGCTAATAAGGAGCCCCCCGTTTCCCGAAATATCTGTCCTAAAATCAACCAGTAGTTCGACGCTGAGTTGTCGAGATTGTCCTGGATGTCCTCATTTGGATGCCGTCTATGAAGTGGATTCTGTAGCCAAGTTTGTAACTTCTCTTGGTCTATTCGTTGGTGAAAAGCAATATCTCGTTCCCTCAGCCGTAGCGGCGTTGAATCGTCTGCCTCTCATATTACTCGATATAGTGTGGAAGAGTCCGCTAAACTGTGGAAATAAGAACGTAAGTTTATTATTTGTTGATCGAGCTGCTTACCAATATCGACCAATCCTCTTCCTTCCGGGTGTCTTGGAAGCATTGTTCGTTTAATAGCACCCCGAGGGTTGTTGTTTGTGTGCTTTTTTTAGGAGTGTTCTTATTTTCCTTTGCAGGTTTTCGATGTCCGACCTGCTGCATTTTTCAATTCCAAAAGAGTAGCTCAGCGCAGAGCATGTGTACGTGTTGAGCGCCTTAAACAAATTTCTACTATTTAGACTAGTTGGATACACCCGTCTTACCCTCCTGACAAATTCGGTTGTCTATTCGGCCTTCATAGTGAAATGGTCAATTCGTTTAGCCTGTTTCATACCTAGGTATTTGTATGTTTGTTCTGCTTCAATTGCAGCTATAGTTTCACTGTTCTGCACCTCAAATGCTCCCGGTTGTATCTTTCCTTTAACGAAGTTCAAAATTCGGCACTTGTCATGTCCAAACTGCATTCCGATATCCCCGGAAAACTCCGCCGCAATTCTGAGCATTTGCTTCAGCTAGTTTTTGGTAGCAGCCATCAGTTTAAGACCATCCATGTATAGAAGATGATTCAATCTTACTACTTATTCGTTGTTATTTCTAATACTAAAGCCGTATCTGGTGGAGTTCAAATGGCCTGATAGTGGGTTCATTCCCCTTCGTATTGGGATTGTATTAGCTTCGATGGTATCGCTGTATGGCACTTGCCGTTGGATCCGAGTTCTCCAGGTTGACTTGATGCGTTCTAAAAAGGAAACAAAATGACTATCGACCCTATACATTCTCAATATAGTTTTGAGTCACTCATGTGGGACCGAGTCGAAGGCATTCTTATAATCCACGTAGGCAGCAAAGAGGTTCCTTCGGTTGATACATGCTTGGCTACATATGACAGAGTCAACAATCAATTGTTCCTTGCAACCCACTGTTCTCCTGGTACATCCTCTCTGTTCAGTTGCGTTGATGTTATTTCTTTCACAATGTGCATATATGCGCTGCGTCAAGCTGGAGGTGATTGCCTTATATAGTGTGGGAAGGCAGATGATTGGTCTATACTGGGTCCTCTCTATGTATGTATGTTAATCTACATGATTTACAAGCCAGACGGCTTCGCACTCCCTCCAGGGAATATTCACTCATACCAGGTACACAAAGGTACCAGAAGTATGAAGCTCTGTGGGAACCCTTTCCATGTTAGCGGGTCCTAGGTGACGTGGTCTGCTGTATTTCCCATGAACTTTCGGACGGTTCGCGCGGTTGCTAGGAGAGTTGCTTTTTGCATCGGTTTATACAGATGCTCACTAAGACCCAGTCCCTTGATGTTCTGCAGGAGGTTCTTTGGTATCACTCCAGTTGTTGAGAGTATTATGAGAATCGTTTGGACGCTGTTCATTGCCCATTGTCTTCGGATTTGCACCTCCAGATCTCTGTATTTGGCGATCTTCTTGTTGTATTTTGGTTTTAGGTTGTTGTTGTTAGGTACAGCGATGTCGATTAGTGTAGTTCCCCTAATCTACTATTATTATGATTACTATTGCCATTATTATGTTTTTCATTTTCTCTTATTTAATTATTGATTTAGTTCTCTTATTGTTATTTATCATTTTAATTCTTTTTTAAGTAAAATTTAAAAATTAACCAAATTAATTAAACCCTATTTATTTCCTGCTACGTACTTTTTATGAAGTGATTTGTGCTTATTAATATTGCCCTTGAAAAGCATATTAATATATATCATATAAGTCAACTATAATTTTTGAAGAATATACATGAACCAATTAACTAAACTTTGTCTGGATTGTCTTTGTTCCATTATATAAAAGAACTGACATGCCTGTCAGCGAAAAGCTGTGACTTGAAAGGTAACGGAATCTAAAAATTAATTTAGTATCTTTTTTTGCGACAGATCCAAACATAAATATATAATAAAGTTATATATATATATATATATATATATATATATATATATATATATATATATATATATATATATATGAAGTAAAATGCGAACAGTAAATGCAAACTTCGTTGCATCATATCCTTTCCGTGTTAGAGGTTGCACAGTTTGAATAGATTGCTACAGAACACAATCCATCCATTTCCACCACCATCGAGATGATGGCCTACCTGTACTACCATACCGAGAAGAAAGTTAAAACTTACCCTCCCCGCTACAGTGATACGGCAGAGGCACATGTTTCGTCTCTACTAGACTCATCAGGGTACCGACATGCACCTGGCTGTACAAAGGACAGACCGAAAGGAAGCATGCAAATACTGTAGCAATCTATTCAAACTGTGCAACCTCTAACACGGAAAGGATATGATGCAACGAAGTTTGCATTTACTGTTCGCATTTTACTTCACTTTTACGCGGAGTTGCATATAGTTGTAAGTTTGCTGAATGTGATTTCAGCACTACAACGGCATAATGTGGATGTATCCACTGCTATTGCAACTCACACAGAGGAATCTGTGAAAAGTCGCATAAACATATATACGCCATCCGGCGGGAGGTCGGCGAAACCGCATTCAGTATTTGCATGCTTCCTTTCGGTCTGTCCTTTGTACAGCCAGGTGCATGTCGGTACCCTGATGAGTCTAGTAGAGACGAAACATGTGCCTCTGCCGTATCACTGTAGCGGGGAGGGTAAGTTTTAACTTTCTTCTCGGTATGGTAGTACAGGTAGGCCATCATCTCGATGGTGGTGGAAATGGATGGATTGTGTTCTGTAGCAATCTATTCAAACTGTGCAACCTCTAACACGAAAAGGATATGATGCAACGAAGTTTGCATTTACTGTTCGCATTTTACTTCACTTTTACGCGGAGTTGCATATAGTTGTACGTTTGCTGAATGTGATTTCAGCACTACAACGGCATAATATGGATGTATCCACTGCTATTGCAACTCACACAGAGGAATCTGTGAAAAGTCGCATAAACATATATACGCCATCCGGCGGGAGGTCGGCGAAACCGCATTCAGTATTTGCATGCTTCCTTTCGGTCTGTCCTTTGTACAGCCAGGTGCATGTCGGTACCCTGATGAGTCTAGTAGAGACGAAACATGTGCCTCTGCCGTATCACTGTAGCGGGGAGGGTAAGTTTTAACTTTCTTCTCGGTATGGTAGTACAGGTAGGCCATCATCTCGATGGTGGTGGAAATGGATGGATTGTGTTCTGTAGCAATCTATTCAAACTGTGCAACCTCTAACACCGAAAGAATATGATGCAACGAAGTTTGCATTTACTGTTCGCATTTTACTTCACTTTTACGCGGAGTTGCATATAGTTGTACGTTTGCTGAATGTGATTTCAGCACTACAACGGCATAATGTGGATGTATCCAGTGCTATTGCAACTCACACAGAGGAATCTGTGAAAAGTCGCATAAACATATATATATATATATATATATATATATATATATATATATATATATATATATATATATATATATATAGAACACAATGTTGGACCAATTATTGCAAGTAAAAATTTATAGTTAGATTTCTGTATCTTAAGTATTCTTCTTTACATTTAAAGTTAACTTTATCCTACAAGAAAGTATTTAATCAGTAGAGAAAGTTCTAAGTTGAGAAACAAATTGAGGTTGGCTTTAGTCAATAACTTGTCAAAAATTCTTGGGAATGATTCATTTTAACTATTAATTATAATTCTAAATTTAAATATAAATTATATTAGTATTTCAAATTATTTAAAAATAATATTTTGTAATATATTATCTTCTTTAACAAAAATATCTAGATACATCGATTAATTTCAAATAATTTAGATATTTAACTGACATCAAATAGGCAACTTGCGTTAGTTAATTATAATTCTTTATCAAATCATTCTCAATAATATAAAATAAAAGAAATAAAAAACAAATAGAAAATTTTAGCTTGAACAAATAGTTAAGGGATTAATAGTTTATCCCTTTGAACTTTAAGCAACCCGGAATTGACTTAAGGAAATACCAAGACACTTGCAGTTTATTTTGAAATTGAAAATTTGAACACAGGAAATAATACAATAAAGAAAGATAACTAAAGGATCTCAATTTTGCTACTTTAAACACAAAAACTATAAGTAGCTAATTAATATATTAAATGCTACTTAGAAACGTAAAATTTGAATCACTGATAAATCCTATGATTCAAATAAGTGTAAAATACAAATAGACATGTTAGTCATAATTTAATGGCAAACAATCTATTTCATCAGAACCAACATGTCTACCAGCCCAAAAGATCTACTGAGACAGCTTTCCGCGAAGTAATCAGCAGAGAGAAAAACGCACTGGAAAAAATAGAAGTATTTCTAGAAGCATTTCTAGATATACAAAAGGCACTTGACAATACGCCATTTCAATCAATTGCCACGACAATACGGAATATCAATTTAAAAGAAACCTGCTGCAGGTAAATAGAAAACATTCTAAAATAGACGGTTGTCTATACAACTACTTCGAGAGATGTTAATGGCACAGGTAACGGGGAATGTCAACAGGAAGAGTTCTCTCGCCACTGCTCTGGAACCAGGTAATTTATGGTCTTATGTGAACTGTGAGTGGGGAGGAATACTCGGTTTTCTAATACGCTGATGACCTGGTTTTTCAACAACCATGAGAAAGAAAGGTTGCAGCACGCTCTCAGTGTTGTAGAAAGATGGGTAAGACAGAAAGAACTTAAGATTAGCCTCCAATAGATCCCTTTTACAAACAGAGGAAATTAACGGACCTCAATCTTATTATCCTATAAGGAAACACGAAACCATTCTCCCAGGCGGTTAAATATCTGGAGGTAATCTTAGACTCTAGATTTACCTGGAATAAACACGTTTAAAATATAACAAGAAAATAGAAAACAACCCATTTGATTATTAAACGTTTGTACGAGAAAACATTGGATCCCTCACCCAAGGCAGTGTATTGGCTATACACTAGTGTGGTGAGACCAGTGATCAGAGCCTCGGTTTGGTGGCCTAAGGTTATGCAAAGAACAACGTTGATCATGTTTGACGGCATACAGAGTCGCGTGTTGGAGCAGTACAGGGGCAATAAAATCGATCCCGACCCCATTAATAGAATGCATTCTGGATCTCCTTCCACCACATTTAGCGATTCAGGAAGAGGCAAGAATGGGCTTCATCGGCTCTATGCCAACAACATAAATGCTGATGACGGGACATGCAACTTTATGTAATCAAGTCAGGGACTCTCATATGACCTTGGACTGTAAGCAAGATAAAACAGAACCATTTTCTGGTGTATTTATCTGGTACACCGACAGTTCAAAGACCAGAGCAGGTACCGAAGCCTGGATATATGGGCTATACCCAAGAAGAGAACAGACTCTTCCCTTGGGAAGATATTCTGCAATAGTTTGGGCAGAAATATATTTAATTTTACAATGTGCAGGCGAGATAACAAGTAGAGCTTACGAAGAAAAGCAAATCTATATTTATTCCGATAGTTAAACAGTTCTAGAGGTCCGCAAGAGGCAAAAAGTATCATCTAGACTAGTTTGAGGATCTGAGCAAATTAATAACTCTGGTAAGGGATAACAGATTTGTGCTTTAGTGGGTATGAAGACACGAGGGCATACATGCAAATGAAAAAGCGAATGAGCAAGCAAGAACGGCCTTATCAGTTCAATATATTAGTCCAGAACTTGCTCTTGGGATTTTAAGGTGTGAGGCGCAAGAATTCGTCAAACAATGGATCAAAAAAGAGCACAAAAATTACTGGAGAACCAGACTTGGATTAAACTATAGCAAGCTTTTTATAGGGAATTCTGACCCGAAATTAGCTAGAAAACTACTCCAAACGAGCAGGGACCAACTAAGGGTAATCACAGGTATAATAATATGACACATGACCGTCAAAGTTCACCAGCATAAAATGAATCTTCATAATGGAGACTGTGAGGTCAGGTCGAAGAGATGGTAAATCATATAGTTTGTAATTACCAGCCATTTAATTGGAAAACACATCAAACCTTCTGCTTAACGAACTTGGAACCGAAAGAGTCGCATACACATTCCGTAACTGACTTGTACAGATTGGTTCAAGAGGCTAAGTTAACAGAGTCGTTGTAAGTCAAAGGTAAGTGCAATAGATTTATACTGACCACAGTACATTTGTATTCAAGACAGACCCATGAGAAAGAAAAAAAATGTAAAGTACTATATTTTAAATTTGGGCATCTTTAATCTTAGAGAGAATAATACCAGTAACCTACAGAAAACAAATTTAATATTAAATTGAACTCTATTGTATCAGAACGATTACTCCTAATTTTTTGGCTGAATAAATTTACACCTTTTAATTTTTTCCGAGGGTATATGAATATTTGTTACCATTTAGTAAAAAAAACTTGTACGTTTGAATTTTGAATCTTTTAAACTTCAACTCTAAGTATTTTTTCAAGTTGACAACAAAAAAATTTGTAAAAATCAGCAAAAAATGTTCCACCGAAAATATAAATAAATATGTATATTCATCAGAACATTATTTGAAACGACAATATTTCAAGTTGGAAATGCAGCTATAAAACATGAACTTTAATTTAATTTAAATTCTATTAAATTCAAAAACTTTCCGCCTTGAAATTTTTAAACTTACATTACAGTAAATATATTTTATCATCGCCAATTTTTTACTGTGTAATGCTAAAAAAGTACAACAAAAATGATTGATTACCCAACCAACCATACATTTTGTTATTTCATGTTTCTTGTCGAAAATCGAAACGAATCGTGTAAGTAGGCTTGAGTGAAGCCCTTTCGTGACTTGAGAAATAAGCAGTTTCTGCCTCAGCGCCACGAAAAGACATTACGGTTACGATTGGGGTCGAAATTATTGAAGCCACAAATTAAACATTATCTTTTTTATAATCTCTAAGTTTATTGTTGATTTGTTCGTGTTCAAATTAAAATAACTTTGGACTTATATAACAGTGAACTAAATAAATTTTAAACGTCTACTGAAATGTATAAATCAGTATGTTTAAAATAGTAACACCTGTTTATTTATCATATATATGATAACCACTGTAATGATGTTCATAATCAAGTTTGTTACAATAACCGTAAAATTTCAAAAACAATAGGCATTTTTAATATACAAACTCAAATAGTATTGAAACATACGATTCAAATAATATTCCCGCAGCCTTGGTTTATAGAGAATTTATTATAAGTTTGTAAAAAAACCGTCATATGGTGGCGCGACGGTGAATTAAAACAGAAATATGTAAAATCGAGTACACGAAAGGCGCTGCCCAACGGATAGGGGTCGCATTTTTCGGTACTGGCAAGCAAGCCTACCGCTATTTAAGCAGCCAAAGCCACGTGCCGCACCAAACGATCCCACCATGAGAGCATCGTTTAGCGTGTTTAAAAGCCAAACAAGTAAATAAATATGTAGATAAGTTTTTGTCCGTGTAATTTAAAATAAAATAGAATAAAATACTGGCAAAGCGGACGTGAAAATTTGTCAATCTACATGATTCTCGTATTAAAAAGTACGGAGCACTCCAAAATATGGAAAAACTCCGAATCCGACAGATGGCGACAGCGCTGTTTCGTCCTAATATGGGACTCGTCAGGCCACCGCAGTCGGTACAAACCATCACCTCGCCTTTGTATCGTATAAAGCTGAATTTATAATCAAAACACAGCAAATAAGACGACAAAGGCGACATCTCGATGGTCCACTTGATAATACAAGAACCACACAGACTAACAAAGTTTGTAAAAGAACCGTCATATGGTGGCGCGACGGTGAATTAAAACAGAAATATGTAAAATCGAGTACACGAAACGCGCTGCCCAACGGATAGGGGTCGCATTTTTCGGTACTGGCAAGCAAGCCTACCGCTATTTAAGCAGCCAAAGCCACGTGATGCGACCCCTATCCGTTGGGCAGTGCGTTTCGTGTACTCGATTTTACATATTTCTGTTTTAATTCACCGTCGCGCCACCATATGACGGTTCTTTTACAAACTTTGTTAGTCTGTGTGGTTCTTGTATTATCAAGTGGACCATCGAGATGTCGCCTTTGTCGTCTTATTTGCTGTGTTTTGATTATAAATTCAGCTTTATACTAAGTTTCTTTCGGACATGGCTCGGTTAATGCCCTTAATCCAGGTAACTTTTGGTCTTCCTCTTTTTATTTTTTCATTTGGTGTCCATTTTAGGATTTGCTTTAGTAGACGTTCGTCCGTCATTCTCTCCGCATGTCCATACCATACCAGTTGACGTTCGATTTCATCGAGATTAGTTCTCTTTACGCCCATAATCTCTTTAATTTTCTCGTTGGTTATCCGTTCGATCCTTGACTTGCCGACAGATCTTCGCCAAAAGTCTATTTCAAGAACCAGCAGTTTACGTTCTAAAGTTTTATTTATTTGCCATGTTTCACATCCATACAACACAACGCTTTTAAATATTGTATTGTATAAAAGATGTTTTCTTTCCTTGGAGATATTTGTTGACCATAATAGTGAGTTTAGGCATCCGATAGTTTTTTTCCCTTTAGTTATTCGCTCCAATATTTCTTCTTCAGTTCGTCCACTTTGACTGATCTTTGTTCCAAGGTAGGTATAATCAGAACAAGATTTTACTATGATATTGTCATCCACTTCCAAATCTGTTTCTTCTCCACCAATACACATATATTTAGTTTTACTGCAGTTGACAGTTAATCCCCACTCTGCGTATTCTTTAAATAGTTTCCTCGTCATAAATTCGAGGTCTTCTTTATCTTGGGTCACTACCACTTGGTCATCTGCAAAATGAAGCCTATATAAATGGGTATCATTATTTAATTCTATTCCCATTCTACTGCATGATCTTCTCCAATTCTTTAAAGCTTCATTGAAGTAGATTTTAAAGAGAGTTGGTGATAGACAACATCCCTGGCGAAGGCCTTTGGTCACATGAAAGCTTTCTGATAAGTTATTACCGATCTTAATTCTGGAGAATGCTTGATGGCTTGGATCGTTGTATTGTTAATTGGAGACTTCTCCATCACGTGCCATAATTTTTGGATTGGAACCGTATCATGTACTTTTGTGAGGTCAACAAAAACAGATGAACCTCTCTATTTCTTGCCACCTTCTTTTCATTAAGTTGGGTTAAACTAAATACATGATCTACCCCTAGGAATTACGATCTTAAATACTATATCATACCTAACATGAAGTTCAGGAGTAGTTTTCTGCCAATATATTATTAAATGTAGTCAGAAGTAGCTTGGTCAAATAATAATTTAATAAAAATTCGTAGGACCACTTTTCAGTTGGCCCTAGATGAAATTGTTAACGATTTCAGTAAGAAACTTCCTTATATTTTTATTCTCAAATTTATTTACATGAAGGTACTTTGTAGTTCAGTTAATATTCATGAAAATAAATCTAATTATTGAACTCACTGAAACGTGCACTCTCTTGCTAAAAGAAATACAGACTTTCTTTGAACTTCACATTTTTGCTTAACTCAATCTCAAAATAACTTTTTTGTAACGTCATTGTTATAATTATTGCGCTGTTTTATATACAATACAACAAGAAATAATAACAGAAAGTTATTTTTATTATATTTAGGAATATTTAAGTAACATATTTTAATATTTACTGTTGTTTTTATGTCTTATTTGCGCAAGTTCGTCTACAATTTCCCATAAATATTTTTTTGTGGATAATTAATCATAATATTAAAAGTCTTTTATTATAATCAATGTATGTCTATGTATGTATATATAGAAATAACATTAGTGAAACTACCTTACTTAATTAAAACAATTCCTATATCTGTTTCGAAATTTGTGCACGAACTGCATAATAATGCGAAGACAAATGAATTTATCTGCAGTAATACGTAAAAGTAAAAAGTTTATCCTATATGAGATTTTATCCTGTTTTGCATTAATTTTTCGTTTTGTTGAAGCTATAAATTCAACATTATGTTTTTATAAAATTTTGATTTTATTCTTACTTCTTACGCCGTCAATTTAAATTAATTTTAAGAATTAAGTTGTTAAACACCCATAGCATTTGTGTTTAATTACTGAAAGCTTACAATCAAGATAAACTGTTCTAGGATAAATAAAATGCAACTACAGAGTCAGATAAAATGGTTAACGTTAAAACTTCAAACTTAATTCAAAAATTATATATTACGGCAAGAAGATAACAACCATAACAAATCTGCTACGTAGCCTTTCTACAAATTTTGTCTTTAAAAAAAGTATTTATATAATAATAATAATAAATTTTGTTTTTAAAAAAATTGAATCGACTTCTAAAAGTGCGCTAAAAAGTGAAAAATAAATATAAATTTTTATAAGAAATTGAAACTTTTGCAATCGGTGCCAAACTGATACCTGCCAAACTGTGATTCGCTTAAACAGATTGAAAATACTTTATTTGTAATTGCTTTCTTACTATAATTTGTATATATTAGTAGTTATTTATTTCATTTAGAAATAATTTGGCGCCGACTTCAAAAATTTCAATTTCATATAAAAATCTATATTTATTTTTCACTTTTTAACGCAATTTTAGAAGTCGGTTCAATTTTTTTTATAAAAATTTTATTTTTCGGGTTTTAGTTTTAAATTCATTATGATATCCATAAATTATAAAGTACTGATCGAAATTAGTGTACCTCGCAATGACTCTAAGGTGGCATAAAGTAGCCATTATTTTCAAAGTTGTAAATCACCCTAAAATGGAACACTAAACATTCTTTTATTCTTAGAGTTCTCCATATACTAGTGAAATTGTGGCAAACAAATATTTAGTCTGTCATAGTAAATCCATTATCTTAAATGTCAAATTATTTGAATCGTAATATAGGTCCCAAAACCTTCCAATATCGATAGTTACTGAATTTGAGACGTAAACCCCCTAATACCAAATTTGAAAAAATACGAATAAGGTAAAATTTTCATTCCACCATATTAGATCCGCCATATTGAATTTCAAAAAAGTAATCCTAACGTCTTAGTCTAATCTAAATCTAAACCCTTCAAAGCTCTCTAGTACCAATTTGGGATGAAATCTGGAAATTTCAAAATTTCTAAACCGTCATCTTCCATCTGACATACAAGATTTTCTTAAAATAATTTTATATCCTTAAAAACGATTCAGTCTCATCTTTGAACAAAACCAAACAATGTAAAATTTTTGGTCCGCTATATTGGATTCGCCATATTGAAACCTGAAAAAATACTTTCAAATTCATAACTTACACCCTCAAGAATCCCCCCTATATCAGTTTTGGAGAAAATCGAAAAACGTAAAATTTTTAGAACGCCATATTGGATTCGCCAGATTGAATTTTTAAAAAATATTTTTAATTCGCAATTACCACTAACAAAAACTCTCTAATATTGATTTTAGACAAAATCGCGAAATGTAGAATCTTTAATCCGCCATCTTGGATCCGCCATATTTGACCTTTTTAAAATAATTTCGGATTCGTAATGTGCTACCCCAAAAAGTCCCCCATATTGATTTTGAAAAAAATCGACAAAATCAACTTTTATCCGCGATTTTGGATACGCCATATTGAATTTTTTAAAACTAATTTCAGATTTGTTATATGCGATCCCGAAAACTCCCCCATACCAAGTTTCGAAAAAATCGGACAAAATTAACTTTTTCGTTCGCCATATTGGATCCGCCATATTGAATTTTTTTAAAATAATTTTAGATTCATTATATGTGACTCGATGATCATGTTTGTATAAAGTTTAATAAGGCTTGTGATTTAGATAGAACCAGATTTCTCCAAATATTTTACGCGATGATCTACTCTGCCTTAACGTATCGTAGTATGGGACGATGCTGTCAGCATTAATGGAGTCATCTTGAGTCAGAAACGTTTATTACGATTAATATTCAATGTTTAAAAAAGAATAACTTGTATATCATTTTTTTAAAATGATGTCTCATGTATTGTAGCTTTCTTTTCTTTATGACGGCTATAATTTTTTATTGCTTTCCACATTCTTCTCGTTGCTTCCATATTCCTTATTGAGTCCACTAATCATGATTATTTAACATAACATAGTTATAATTTACTTGTTTAACCATATTGATCAGCAGCTTTTAAAACAGCTTGCATGTGTAAATGAGTAAGTTCAAGAATTCACTAAAATATTGTCCAATATCTAACTTATTTTTTTAATAATGTGTGACTCTAAAAACTTTGTTAAGGTTTTTTTTCTGTTAAAATCCATACGGCTGTTAAATTAGAAAAATAACTTTACATTAAATCTTCTTTCACTTCATGTTGTTTTGAGTAAATTTAAGTAAAAGTAAACATCAGTAATGTTATTTTCTTTATTAGAAGAATTAAATTTACAATTTTGGCACAGTACATAATAGGTATTTTCATGATCTCTGCTTTTTTTTTTCTGGCTCGTAACGATTCCCTAATATCTAAAAATATAAATAAATATTTTTTTGTCACTAATTAACTTAGCGCCCTTACTCGATTATTTTATTGTATTTTGAACTAATAGATTCAGTGTAGGGCACCAAATTTATTAGGCAAAATAATAATAATAATTCTAGTCCTCGTAGTGCTACTAAGTGAACAATACAAACAAGATTGGAGGAAGAGGACTGCTGGACATTGGTAAGCAATTGGATGAACAACATTTTCACAGGCTAGCAGAATCTTCTGTGTTATATCAGATAGACCAAGGCAGACGGTTCAATACTCCTCCAATTGAAGGACCATGAACCGATTTCTAATCACCATCCAGGTCAAGAAAAGCTTCAAGTCTGGGTACAGAAGCCAAGAAAATCTCGACAAATAGCGTCGAACTCCTGATTGACGTCTGAACAAATGTCTCTTGAGACCGAAGGCTTTCTACTAGCTATCCAAGAACAACGATATATTATGTGAAACCGAACGACTAATACCGATATTGATGTTTAACATCAGAGACATTCCAGAACAGAAGAATGCCAAGTATTCGCTGCATCGAAGTACAACAAGACACACTATTCAATCTCCAAGATAATTCATTAAGAGTTAGCATAGAAATTCTAACTGTTGCAGGTAGAGAAAATGCTAGACTATGAATGCTCTCGGAGCCTATACTGGAAAACAACGAATTCAAACTGTGCTGACATCGAACTGTGCTTGTAAATCATATAGTTGCACATAACAGACCAGATCTCATTTTAATATGTAAAAGATCAAAGCGAGCAACACTAATAACAGCAATTTAGGGTACGAGCATAATGAGAAAATCGCCAAATATCATCATTTAGGACCCGACAATATGGAAAGAATTGTCCAGAACTCAATCCTTATGATATCTGATTATATCTGGGTTGAGTCAATGTTCCCTGAAAGGAGTACGAAAGCCATTGTGCTAAGTCTATGGATAACAAAAATTTACTCGTTAATGGGGAACATAGGCTAGGGTTAGATCGTCATGGGATAGTTTAGTTTTACCCTGCTGATGACTCATCAAGTAATTCCGCTCAGTACGAGAAGAACCTCAGATTCGGATATATGGTTCACGCACTAAGTCTAGCGAGCTAACTTTATCCTTTCTTGTTAAATCTTCTTCTTCTTCTTCCTCTTGTTATAGGCTTACAGCCTGTTTTTTCCAACTCAATCATTCATTTCATTTGATGTTGAAATCCAGGACTCTCTCCATTTTTTAGGTGGTCTACCTATTGGTCTTCTGGTTTCCGGTGTTCCATCTCGGGCGATTCTCGCTATCCTATTTTGCGCCATTCTTCCTACGTGCTCATTCCAGGCTCTTCTGCGCTTCCGTCCCCATTTTACTATATCCTGCATTCCATGTTCCTCGCGTATTGTTGAATTGCGTATGTGATCTCTTAATGTGTATCCCGATATTCTTCTTAGTACTTTCATTTCGGCAGTTCTTAGAATTGATTTTGTTTTTGTATTGTCAGCTCTCGTCTCTATTGCGTACGTCATTATCGGTCGAATACAGGTCTTGTAGATTTTTGTTTTTGCGTCTTTGCTCATGTATGTGTTGTGCCATATTATATCCGCCAGGCTTCCTGAGATTCTATTTGCCTTGTTTACTTGGTTTCTTACTTCTCTTGTTCTGTCTTGGTTTGCGGATATCTCAACTCCTAAGTAATTAAAGATCATGAGTTGTTCTATTGGTTTGTCATCCACTACTAGTTTGCATCTTAAGGGCACTTTGCTTATTACAATTGACTTAGTTTTATCGATGGATATTTTCATGTTGAATTGCTTGCTTATGGTGTGGAATGCAAATAGAAGTATTTCTTGTTAAAGTTGGCAATGATATCTTTTGAACTTCCGAGAGTCAAAAGGCTAACAACGATCTGATTTTACTAGGCGGTCGGTGTTTGCATCGGTCATCGCACGAGTTCTAATAGTCCAGCGGAGTCACTGATCCACGATGGAATTAATTCTTGCCACGTCCGACGCAGTCCCTAATGGCAACAATCTGTGCCATAATTCTATCAACAACCGGCGTAGTACCGAAGAGTCTTCTGCTTAATATCTAGGGACTGGGCCTTGGCAAATATTTCTGTAGGGCTATGCAAAACTAGTGCTACTTAGAACCTCTCGCACTTGCCGGAAGTTTATGGGAAATACAGAGGACCATAGTATCATCTACGGTCCGATAATATAGAAAGGGCATCCCACAGAGATCCATCCTCATGGTGTATGAGTACGGGTACATTTGGGATGAGTAAAATGTTCTTATGATGTCTGAGTATATTTGGGATGAGTAAATGTTTCCCTGAAGGGAGTAAGAAAACAATATGGGATAATAATATTAGAAAGAGGGCAGCAAATTTATTAGGTAAAAAATATTTCTGATGAAAATATGAATGAAAAGGTTATTCTGCCTAAGAATTGGAATGTAAAAATGGTAACAGGTGACTTAAATAACCAGATTTATCACTATCACTTTTCTTAACTCAGGGACGCCAAACGGGTGGGTCTTTGTACTATCCAATTTCCGCCAAGCTTGCTATGGCATAGTGATAAATATAGCTGTTTAAGTCGCTTTTCAGCTTTTTTTAAATATATTTTATTAAGCAAGATTACCTTGTAATTGGTATTTTCATCAAAATTACTTTTTTCCTAATAACTTCGACTATGTATGACAAGACTGATTAAATAGTATTACAGTTTTAATCTAGTGGTTATTCAGTTTAAATGAAAGATAATATGTTCAAACCGCCTTATGTGTTTTGGTTTTATGGATGAAATAAGTGTAGTTTTATTTTATTTCTTATTTTTAATCGATTAACCTGCCTTTGTATCTCCTTTCGGGATTCCTAAATTCACTAGAAAGATGCATGCTTTCCGAAGGTAAATAATATGATGAACGTGGGTATCACTGCTTCTACATCCCCTTCCTATGAACTTATTTGTTATTTTGGCGAAGGTTTCTTATAATAAATATTCACTATCAATAAACGTTGACGAATTCACTGTTAACCAACGCTATAGATTTTTAACTAAGCAAGAGCTTTAAATATTCTAATGTCGAATCCTTTGTTTTAAATCAGCTATTTTTTTATGTTGCTTAGTCAAATTTCTAAAAGAGTTTCAACTTTCACAAAAAAAGCATTGATACGATATTCACAATTCTCTCTCCAAACAATCTTATCATGACAGTGAGTGACTTAGTTCCCTTTTCTTTCTTCTTGAGATATGTCCCGAGAGTATTCGAGAAATGTAAGCCTAACTTGGTCGTAAAATTTTTAACCCACAGTAAAAATTTGTGCTATTCAGTAGCTGAACAACTTAAAAAGTATGTAGAGGCTTTGTGGTAATAATAATTTTTTCTAATTTATACGATTAAAAATACATAAAATGTTTTGATTCATTCTATTTATCTTTTTTTTTAATTAGATTTCACCAATATCTGAAAACATTCACCGAATAAACGTTGTTCTTAAAAATTTCTAATCTAAATGCTACTTCTAGTAAGTTCTAACTGAAATATTTTAAAAATTATATTTAACGATACTGTATAAAGCACAGTATTTTAATAAATTCCCCTTTTTTACATGAAAGTATTAATATTCTGTAAAGGAATTTCTTTTGCCGTTGTTGGCTTTTAAAACGTTTTGGGTAAAAAGCCTGGAAATTTCATTATTTTTAATTGCTGTTTTACAGGATGCTGACATTTAAAATTTAATATAACGTTTTGCGTGTGTGTCATACAAATAATTAGTATAACATTGCTTTATTTAATTAGCCCTTTAACCATTCTTGTAAAATTTATGTTTTTGTCTTTAAGCACAAGTTACTCTATTTTAAAAATATCGTATGTAACCAAAAGAACCGTTTATACCAAAGTATTTCCTATTACTTATTAAGCCGCGATTCCTCTCATGATAGAAAGCAAAACATTATTTAAGTATAAAAGATTTTATACCATCCTGTTTAATGATTGGGTAAAATTGTTTTTTTAGACAATACATGACAACAAATACTTTTTATAATATTATTTTTTAATTTGTACTCTAGAGAATTTATTTTAGTTATTTATTGAGCATTGCGCAACACTTAACTTTAGGTAAGAAGATATTGTTACATAACTTTATTGGCAATAAAGGAAATAATTAGTATTATTATAAAACTGCACCAGCCTTGACCTTCTCATTAATTTTTTTTATTCCCTATTGATCTTTTGTCAACATTTAATACATAATAAAACGTTTTCAAATACATGTAATGGTTTTATAATTTTTCATAAAATATTTTATTATTAGATACAACCACTATGAGAGGGCGAGATTTATTTTTCCTTGCAAAAGAGGCGGTGGTCCAGAAAAGTTGACAACTTATGCTCTATGTGTCACCATTTGGGACATGATGTCTCATGATATGGATATTACCGTTTCTGTACAGACGTATGTAATACGTTAAATTTGCGTTTGGATATTTTTTTTAGTTATACTATCAAACCCTTTCAAGCTACCTAGGAAGCTAGTTTATTGATAGTTTTGCAAGTCGTATTACATACACCTAATTAAACTTTTAACTAACTTATACAGTGACTGGCAGAAATAGCGCAGGTGGTATTTATTGTTAGTTTATTAAATTTATTTTATTTTATTCTTACTCGAAAATGGAAATGAACTATATAGAATTTAGT
This sequence comes from Diaprepes abbreviatus, assembly GCA_034092305.1. Taxonomy (NCBI): domain Eukaryota; kingdom Metazoa; phylum Arthropoda; class Insecta; order Coleoptera; family Curculionidae; genus Diaprepes; species Diaprepes abbreviatus. Next base: position 3,972,322 of record JASJET010000050.1, read on the forward strand.
TAAAGGGAAATGCGAAATTTCAATTTTGTTTAAGAGAAGTAGCCTTTCAGTCCTATTAAAAACCAAGAATCCATGTGGAGCTCCAAACATAACCTTGCATTGAAGAACCGAGTTTAAGTAATCATAAGTCATTTCCTAGAGAAGTACCTTCGAAAAGGAAAAGTAAAATTAAATTATATTTCGGATTAATTGAAACATAAAAGAACCGTAGTAGATGCGTCCCTATTCAAGTGCAAAGTAATTCTAGTTTCTAATATAGGAAAAAATTAGAAGAAAAAACTTATTGGCGTCTATAATGAGTAACAGAATATAAAATTTCAAACCTAGTTTTGACCTATTTTTATAGCTAATTGCCTTATGCTGAGTTCAAAGCAATTTTTTAACTTCTGAAACACACTTTAAATCTATAGTGTATTCAGTAAAATCTTATATTTACTTAAATTCAGTTTAGAAAAAAATTAGCGTTAAGGAAATCGATATAATATAAAACATTTTTGTCAGCACAGTTTATTTTATTTAACCTGTTAACACACAGTAAATTTCATTGGTATTGCATTATTCTCCATTCGTTCATTAAGAACCAATTTCAGAACACCTCCAACATATATGTAGAATATATTTTTTTAAACCAATAAATTATTCATTTTCTTTTATAAGTACATTATACACTTATATTATCATAATAAAACCTATTCAAGGAAGTTGATTTTGATAATTTTTTTAAATAATTAGAAAAAATCCAATTTATTACTAGGCAAAAATAAATTATACGGGGTTAATCGAAAAAAAAAGTAAAATCCGAAAAATTTTAGAAGTTCGTTAAAGGTTTCAAAAAATTATGGAAATTTCTACAACTCATAATTTCTTATAGTATTTGACATAATAATCAATGTGTTCTTTTGAAAATGTTGATATCTGAAAATTTGCTATATCCAAAACGTTTCAAAGTTGACATTGATACGAGAAATTATTAACAAATGGGAAAAAATCACATTGCAGAAAATTTTACTTTTCGAGGTTAAATATTGCTTTGAAGAGGGCTTCTTAAAAAATATATCCAAATACGTTTATTACGTTCAATGCAACAGTTGACGAGCCGTTCACAACGAACCAATTGTTTTACAAACAATCTAAAAGGAGTATAGTTTAGACTGTTTCTTCAGGTTTTCTTTTTTATAAGTACATATTTCTTTAATATCATAGTACGTACTAACGAGTCGCAAATTCGAAAATTCATGAAATTAGATGTTACAATGGAAGCCATAAAAGGGGCAGGATAAGAGGAGAGAAAGAGAGGAACGCGGTGAACACGAACTTGACATATAAAACTGGACTGCTGATTAAAATTTTTTTGACTCCCCCTTATTGGTCCCCTAAAATGCAGTGATTTGTATGATAGCATTGGATTTTCTGCTAGTTCCTTATATTGGCGTGAATATGTCGTGTACAAATATCAATTCTATTATTCTAACTAATAGGTTTAAACAATAACTATCTTTCCAGAGTATATCTAAAACAATAAATCACTTTTCCTTGTTTTAGGTGACAGATTAATTGGGTATAATCAATAAATAGTACCGAGATAATGTGTTTCTCTAAAACAATATTTAACTTGAATTCTCAGTTTTTTGTTTCCTTAAAATTATAATTTTTCTGTTCAAAGCAATTTCTTTAAACCTATTTTTTAAAACTTCTTTGGAAGAGCGTTAATATGTTGCAATTTTATTATTTTTAGATAGCAAGCATGGAATGTTAGTTCTTACAGAGAAATTAGAATACTTTTCTATGACTATGATAGTTTATATAAAATATTTTATTTTTCACAATAAAACTGTTATTTAGCAAAATAGCTAAAATGTGAAATATGCCCCGAAAACGAATTGAGACTAATTTTATTTTTTAAAAATATATTTTTTGTAAAAGATTGTAGAAATTAGTGGGCATTTTTATAAATAATATTATTATAATCTACATCCCTATTTGGACGTTGAGTGTAAGAAGTTAATAAAGAAAAGCACTAAAGCACTTATTTTTAAAAATTTTATTTTATGAATTAATATAGATGTATATTGTTTAATATAAGGTGTCTAAATGCCCATATAATCTATCGCGAGGTAATAAAGTTCCATCATTTAAAAATTAGGTCTTTGGTAAAATTATTTTCTCCTCGATATTTTTAGGGAACTGATAGGTATTTATGTCGAGTTAACAACATTCATAATAATGTTGACATTCCCTTGCTAATAACGGAGATTTAATTTAAAGGAAGGAAAATAATATTATTTACTAAATCATTTTTATTAAACTCCAAAATGGATAAAGAAAGCTACCAAATATATAACCATTGACGGTATATATTTTCTTTGATATAACCAATCTATCTCAACAAAATAATATTAAAGATTATAAATTTAAGAGTGGGATTCTTGCATTAATATAATCATTTCTAATCTAAATACATGCATAAAAATTTTATTAGCAACTTTTAATTTTTACGCTAGTTCAAACTTTTGTAACTGTTTGAGGTTCTGGAATTAACGTTTCCTAGAATTGAATTTTTGAAATATCAATCAATCACAACTTCTCACTACTTTGACAAGGGATTTTCACGATACAAATTTCGTTACTATTTGAGCTAAGATCAGGAATTTTTGTTTTATTTTCTTAAAATAATAAGTAATAAATTAAATATAAATTTATTTTAAATAAATAACATTTTCAAACAAAGGGTTACTATTTTTTTAGCCAAAACAAATACATAGAAGAAAAATTTATGTAATTTTCAGACATTCTTCATAATATTGAGAAATTTCATATTTTATGCATTTATTTCTATTTGAATATGGCATATTGGTTTTTAAATATATAATCATTTTAAATTATGACAGCATACCAGTTTCGATGGTCAACTTTATATCTCAATGGAACATTACCTTCATGGCAACAACATGGCCGCCAGAGGCTGCCAACATCGACCCACCCTTATTGGAAAACCCTCTACAATATTGATTCAATTACTATAAAACATTACTTAGAATATAATTATTAGAATTAGCTTCATAATAGAATATAAAATAAAATAAAGTAACATAACTATACGCATTATTACCAAAACAACTATATTGTTTTAAATATGCATATAATCATTTAAGAAAAAGTAATATTTTATAAGTTATTTATAATACTAACCATTCTTTGAACGAAATAAATATAGGTTTAAGACATTATAACGTATGGCACTGAATACCAGTAATCCGAATAACAGTCGTTAAAAACTGAGAGAACATTAAACAAGTAAGCACCAGTTTTCCTCTTCGCTCAAAAAGTCTAACTCTTTCAGGATATTCTTAATAATATATTCTAGCTACTGTCGCTGCGAAAGTTTCAAAGTTTAGCTACAGTTAGCCCGATCTCTGTTCTACCGTGATATTTAAAAGAACTCCAATATTTTAATTTTTTAACGATTTTAATTGTATAAATGAATAAATAAACGTTGGATAAAGGATAATTTTATAATTTTTCAAATTAATATCAATTTAAAAACGTTCTCGACATGGCAAATTTTGAGAAATCAATTTTTTCGAGAAATCATATTAATTCTTACGCCAAATACTATAAGCCGCTATGAGTTGCTCAATTTTTATTAATCATCTACACCAGCAAGTAATTTTCACATTTTTTTTATTTATAAAGAAACAATCTTTTCACGCGATTTTCCTGCCCTTCAAGAAAATCAGACACTTGAATCGCTTAGTCTTATATAAAATTGCATTAGGAATACATGAGACAATTTTTTGATTCGAGGCTTACTTTCTGAACTATTCCACTTTTTGATTGAAGAGTCGGATTTTGTCACACTAATTGTTTAAAAAATGTTTAGAAAAAATTTATCGCAAATACGTATTCTATAAAAAAATAACCATCCTCCTTATTTTTCCTGTTTTTAAAGAATTTGAACTTATCTCGCCTACAATATACTAAATTTGATGTAGTTCATTTTTGTTTTAGGATATGCATAATTTATCTACAGTAACTTCAATAAACTTATATAAATATTATTTATCACTTGTTTGTGTACTTCTTGCCAATCATTGTATAATCTGGTAATGCGTTGTTTAGCAAATTACATTGCAGCCCCAATCGTGCAATACGAAACGTACTACATTATTAATTTAATTATCTTATTTCTGTTTATTGTTTCAGGTAAGTTTTAACACGGCTACAAGTGATCTACGTGTATTGTGTCTTGGATATTTAGTTCATTTGTAATATCAGGTAACAATTTAATTATTTTATAAATATTAAGTAACATTTGTAATTAAATTGCTAACATAGAAGTAAAAGCTGGAGTATGACTATAGAGAAGCGGTAATCAAGAAGCAACCTCGATAAATTTTGAAAAATAATTTGTACATCTCTTCTCAATTCAATGATTAATCTATTGATTCTTAGATTACCTTATCTTTTCAAAAATATGCATTTTAACCAGCAAAATAACGATGTTAGTATGAAACTTTTAAAACTTCTACCGCAACGTTGTTAACTAATTTAGTGGCTTTAAAGTAAAATTTGTATTTGCGCGTATGATACATTTTCCAAATAATCGATCCAATTATTAATATATTAAAATATATAGATATATTAAAATATTTAATTAGGCTATAACGTAAATTGTCCAGCTTTTAAATAATTTTATTACACCATGAAAATAAATAAATCATCATTAAAATAGCTTTCTCAGAAATAAAACTTACTGGTATGACGAATTAACGAACTGGAACTTATGATGAACCAATAGACACAAAATAGCAAAGTTTTGCCATAGTTCAATTTTCGTGTATCACAGTAGCGACTTTTGAGTTTTTCAGTGGTTTATGAAAATCATTTAAACATGTAAAATTAATTATTTTCAGTAAGTTGTAAATTTATGAAATTTTTCGTCTTAGAAACCTTATTTTTTGAGGTTCTTTATTGTTTTAGTATAATTACTAATTACATCCTAATAACTTTTCAATTTAATTAGGTCTTTTGACATACTAACTCCAAAATAAATTGTAAGCAATTTATTTTTAAAGATTAACTTAATTGCCCTAATTGGCATATTAAAATTTCAATTAGATACCTGGTATTAAAAAAGAAAAGAAAACCAATAGTGCACACGATTTTAATTATCGTGTTTTTGCTAATTAAAAATTTTCACCATAAAAAATTCTCTACACGTAATATGTTGAATTTTAATTGCTTTTCCCCTGAAAGTTCAATTTTAAAATATCAATTTATGTTGGTACTTTAAATTAAAAATCAGCAAATAAATTTTATTTGATAATTAACAAGGATTAAAGTTAAAATAGAACATTTATATAGAAAGTCAAAACTAATAAAAAAATAATATTCTTTAAATCTTTTTTTACGATTTTTTACCAAAGAATTTATTCAAAAAGGGGGTATTAAATTCTCTAAATCTCATAGTACGATTATTGAAAAAATATCAGTCTGATTCATTATACAGGATATTTTAGGAAGAAAGGTAAATATTTTAAAAAAGTGTTTGGAAGAACCAAATAAAAAAAAATCATGTGAGACTCCAGTCATTCTCTCCAATTTTTCAACTAAATAACTTAAAAATCTCAAAAAATTTGGCATAATAGCAAATAATTCTGGAATTTTTTGTTTGGTAAATTAGGCGAAATTTTTATACTCTAGCGATTTGTACATACCTTTTAGGGACGCCTTGAAGATACAAGGACAATAAGAAGTGTTAATAAACTATATGTTAATTAGAAAAATTGAAGGGTTCTCTTTCATCTATTGGCCATATCTTACAAATGTAACGTCTCTTCTTCAAATATTCTTGTTTGTATTTACTACTCTTAACGAACGAATACAAAGCCATTTTTTAAACGTAAAATTTTATTTTCGGTTTACTCATCAAAAATCTATTCAGCTACGACATGATCTACTGATACCTTGGCGTCCAAGGGACAATTGTTATTTTAAATACGATATTTCTTGAGATTTAAAAAAAAAGGTTAAAAAGAATTTTTTGTTTTAAAAACAACAATTTTCAATTGCTTACTTTTTATCCCACTATTCTTAACGAACTTTGAAATAGCTGTACCGATCAAAAAATGGTAACTACGCTTTAGGTTACCAAAATGATACTATATGTTGGACGCAATAACCAAAAATTCTCACCGAGCGAACAAAACTTGCCATAAAGCAATCTCAGATTTATCTACACGGCAAAATTGTTGTTGTGTTGTGACACTCACATAAATGCCAATAAATGGTATAGCAAAGTTTGGAAAATTGGATGATATGGATAGTTTTCTTCTGATATCTTTCGAGTATTATTCATAATCATACATGAACAAGTTTAATTACCATGATATTCAAACTGAATAACTAAATTGATCAACAAATGACACCCTGTTGACAAACAATAAAAACTGTTAATCTCCTTGGTTTCTTACTCACACATTTTTTAAAATCCGCCATATTTTCTGTGTGTATGTACAGTTTCATATGATTGTTCGAATTTTGCAAATTAATATACGTAACAAAGCCCTTTTCTAAATAAAAATTGCTTTGGTTACTGTAGTTTTATAGAGTTAATGGAAAAAAAAATTTTCAGGGAGAACATAGAATGGTGCAAATTTTGTCTTGCCTTTTTAAGTAAAAAAAAATAATATATGTGCATATTAGTTTTTATATATTGCCGAGCGGCTACAAAGTTTTCTTCTTAATTACAAAGTTATACCTTCTGTAATGTTAAATGACATTAATAAAACACTCTAAAGATAATAAATATTTGAGTTCAATCTATTTGGATAATCGGCAGTACTCCACAAAGTTGTTGGCATCTCTTTTGAATATTTAAAAAATGTCTTTATTAGAAATTACAGCTGGTATAAAACATTTTGATCAAATTTTTTACTAGCTCTGACTCTAAGTTTGGAGTAAAAAGAGATGCCGTAAATTACTAGATGAGTGAACCAAATACAATGGACGAGTTTTATAGCGTGATTTAGGCTTTACCTGGTCAGTGCTAATTGAAAGCGCAAAAAAGAATATAAAGTTGCATTTTTAAATTTGTAATTTAAAAGGTAAGTAAATGTAAGAAATGCAAAAAAGAGAAAGAATAATTCAAAGGGTAAAAAAGTAGGAGACAAGGTAGGAAGGAGATTGATGCAGAAATGTTAGCTGAGAAGATAAACTGCAAAGAAGACAGAAACGAAAGCAACCAATCACCTTTAGTTATCAAAGTAAACAAAAACAAGACACTAACGAAGGCTATAATGTTTCTTTTGACAAAAATTATAAAACTCATCACATTGAAGACAGCATTAAAATCAGCTAAGAAAAACAAAATAAAAGATAGTATGAAATTACAAACACAGAAAAAATTCAAGCAGAGATATAACAGGATATTGGTGAGAAAAAGGTAGCTTGTTATTGTGAAGAATGTGAGTATATAAAAAAAGTAATGTATGTCATTGAAAAGAACCACAAAAATCAATTGAAAACGTTATGTGTTGTCATTCTCTTATGGGAGATGTCTTGTAACAATTACTAGCATTTGTGTTAAAATGAAAAATTTACTTACTTTTATTAAACTTTGTCGAAATAAAGATGCTAATAAAATTTATTCGATTTTATTTTAAAAAAGGCGCGGTAGCTGTCGCAGACTAACCTTGTATACATAGTTAATATACATGGGATATTATCAAAGCCATATTTTTTCTACACAATATTAAATTAATTTGACAGAATTATTTCAGAATAATTTTATACTTATTATTTTATGCAAGTTTAGCTACTCTAGTGTCCAAAATTTTCGGAATGGAATACTGTCATTATTTACAACAGTAATTTCTTTTGGAAAAAAAATTATTTAGATCGTTTTGGATGTTTTTATAGGCTATCTGGGAAACCGTAAAAGATTTTATAAATCTGATAAAATAATCCCGAGCTCTTTTTCCGAGAGAATTATATTGGTGAAAATTACAAATATAGCGATCAGTTTCGGATCTACAGGCCGATTTTAGAATTTTACAATTTTCCAAAATGTCTTATATTTTATTTTTCAAAGCAACTACGATAAAACTAATGAGGTATTCTTGAGGTACTTTTTTCTGTAGATCCAGTAGCGTAGTCAACTTTTTCGGTTTTAATTACGTAAATATACTGCTAAGTTTTAATTTTTTAAGTGGAACGCTCTGTATTTTTTACATACATTTTTTTCATTTTCCATTTTCTTTAAGAATGTATTATATTGTCAGTATAAATTAACAACAAATAGGCTAAAAACAGTTTTTATTAAAGATTTATAGTTTTTGAAATAAGAAACGTCTATTAACTTAGCTCTATTGATATAATATAAAATCATTTAGTTAATTTTATCACAGTTTCTTAACCTACAGTATATAATATAAAAAAATACTCTAACTGATCTCGGTTAAAAAGAATATCTAAATACTAGAATAATTTCCATGGCGGTCCCTGCTAAGAACACTTTTTAAGTTCGATGAATATAACATATTGTCTATTGTTTTATAAGAGTAACAATGAATAAATAAAAGAAAAACTTATTCGACTAAAGCGTGTCAGTTGGAGGTTTATTAGCTTGTCAACTTCCAATTTATCTATTTAAAAACTCAAAATGGAAAAATTTCAAAATTTCGTAAAGTATAATACTCGTATGGTAGATTGTTATATTGAATGTAGCAGAAAAACTCTGATTTATATTTTGAACGGTATCCGAAGCGCGAACAACTCAACCCGGCAATTTTTAAAAGACTAGAGGAATATAGTTAATTTTGGATTATTTAAAAAGCAACGGCTAAAGACGTATCAAAAAGAAGGTAAAGAGAATGAAATTATAAATGTAATTGCATGGGATACTGCAGATCCTTCAACATCGAGTAGAACTATTGAAATGGATGTTGGAGTTTCTCATAAACAATCATTAAAATTTTTAAAAGAAAATAAGTTTAAATGTTGTAAGGCAAGTAAAACTCAGCTTCTTCTCCCTGGCGATCCTGAACGAAGACTTAACTTCCCTAATTGGTAGATAATGACTTTTTCTTTAATACTGTTATATCGATGGATGAGTCAAGAATAACTAGTGATCTCACTAACAAATGAATGGGTTAACACAACGACGATTTGTGTTTAATGTGTGGGTTGCTTTGTTTGGTAATATAATAATGGCCTACGAGATATATGAAGGGAATTTAAATGCTCAAGCCTACCCAGACATTTTAATAAAACACATAGTCCTATTTATGGATAATTTTCCTTTAGCCTTAACTTTAATTTTGCACAGAAATGGGTAGCAGTGGACCAGTCAAGTGACCACTCACTTCACCTGGTCTTACCCCTTAGATTCCTTTTTTTGGATATATGAAAAACAAAATTTTGTGACTTCTATGCGAAGTATTACTAATATTCACATTCATAACGCTGTAAGCAGAGGAGTGCAAAGATGATACTAACTGTGTCTGGATAACAATGGATAACAGTTTAAAAATTATAGAGAAAATCATACAAATATTCAATTATATATTACATATTATGCTGTTTTTTCCTTTTATATTATTATTACTTAATAGTTTATTAACAAAATTTTTACGAAAATTTCTATCAGCAAATCATTTAAAAATATAGTAATAATATATAATACGTCATATAAAAATTTAATAATACATTAAAATTATGTGCGAAAATCATACAAATACAATATGTTAATTATACATTCATCTTTCTTTTTTTTTCTATTACTTCTATGCAATCAGCGTCCATTTCTTCATCGCAATTATTACTCTCACTTACATCGCACATACCATTTTCATCATTATTCTCAATTTCATTGTACATATCATTCTCATCATTATTAATATTTTCATAGTCAAAATCATTCTCACACATATTATTAATTTCCTCTGAATTGTCATCATCCTTTTCTAAATCGCAGGAAATAAAATGTTCAAAGCAATTATCGCATCCATCATAGTGCTCACACAAATATATACATTTCAGAAATTTCTGAAATTTTCTTTCTTGAATCCAAAAAATTCACAGGTAAAGCACAAGCATTAAAAAGCATCTCCGGCAAATTTGAGCCCGTAATATTCATTTGCCACGCCATTATGAATTTTTGAAAAAAAAAAACGTTTTTTTCCATCCAAAATTAATTTTTTTTGAGATCGGAAATGATACATCTAAATCCAATGCATGCATTAAAAAAATTAATCTCCATCCGATGAAAATTCATCGTTATCGTTATTTTTTTGGCGCAAAAATTGGTTTTTGCATAATTTCTCGGCCCACGATAGAAAAAAATTTTTTTTTTTTAATAGATCTTTAAAATATAAAACAATATAAACAATTTCCATTAAAATTGAGCATTGCATCTTAATTAGAAAAGCGGAAAATTGAGGTTGAATTTTCAACTTTGACATCGAATTTCTCGGAAAATAAAAAACACAGATTCCGAGATTGACATTTTTTTAGAATGCTAATATCTATATTTATGTTAAATTTTAAATCGGTAGTTTGTTAATAAATGCCTTTAAAAAAAAACATAAATTTTGTGGAAAAAAATATCTCAATAACTGGTGGCGCCACCTTTAACTTATTTATTCTCTACAACTTTTGTTTGAAACATTTTTCGATACAACTTTTACTTTTCGATATAAACTCAAAAAACCGAAAATCGTAGCCATTTTTGGTCCGCCATTTTTTTTACACAGGTCTTTCAGAGTTACCATCGAGATATGTGTTATAGGTTGCCTAAATGAACCCGCTCCAGCAAAAAAAAAGTGTTACATTTTTGTTAACAAAACAACTCTTTTTTGATCTAATTTGCATAGAGTAATACTATATCCATTATTAATGAAAGTCACCTTCTGTTTTGGCAATACTTATTTACTGACCGTACACTGAAAGTGCTGCTAAGATAAATTTGAGTTAGTACAACTTAGGTGTATATTGTGCTACAGTAAACAGTAAAAAGGGGGCGTAAAAAGATTATACTGCCTCTTATTTGCTATACATTAAATATTTCTTAATCCTATCTTTAAAAAACTTGCAAATACCCTGCCATTCGTGCGTGAATAATAAAAGGTGAAAATAACACAAAAGGATTTTTTTGTTTTCCTTTAGCTGGATTAAAATATTTGACAAAGGTAGAACGAACGGAACTTAATAGCGCACACCGTTTTAATTAACGCCCTTTTGTTGATTAAAAATATTCGCCTGAACAAGTTTCTGTGACTTTGGATCCGGAGCTTTTACAACGTTTTGTTAAAAAGGCCAGGAATTTCATTATTTTCAATTGCTCTTTTACAGGTTGGTTATATTGTATTATTTTAATTATCAGAGGGAACTTGATACCTATGTTACATTTACACAACAAGGGAAATTGAGTTAGTTTAAAGATTACAAGGTGCATAACTATTGCTCGGAATGATGAAGGACAGTGTTTGTTGTAGTTCATTAATTTTGAAGTCTAGGAATGACGTTTACTTTAGGACGATTTTAGCAATTTAATTGTGCAAATGGCTTTTAAGTCACTTTGTCTCTCAAGACAGATGCAGATGTCATTCAACTGTAACGAAGTTACTAAATTTTTGGTCAAGTGTATGTTCGCCGGGATTTAATTTATTTATTTTATATCCGAAAAATCGGATTCTTGCGGGAAAAGATTGCTTAAAGTTTTAATATTACCGGAATATAATTAGATACACCGCGCTATGCCGGAAAATATAATTTTCCGAGATTTTCAGAGCGTCCGACCATGGTAATCGCGCGCCGCATACAGGAGTATCGTATGCGCGATCACCGCACACCGTCACACTGCAGCGTAGTGGGAGCTCGGGCCGTCTATTTAAGTCCAAGCAGACTATTATTTCGCTGAGAACTACACGTTCTCCACCCGGGTCAACAGTCCAAACGGACTGGACTGGGTTGCCTGCTGGGCCGCGCCTTCCTGGTCTAGTAATGTAGGTGAGGCTAGGCTTGTGTATATATGATGTTTACCATACACTTCCTTCCTTACGTCCTACCCCTCTAATGGCTAGCATTGCCGAGGATCCTTATAAGAACGGGCAATGTTGTGTCATCCTACCGTCACTGCCGAGGACCCTTATAAGAACGGGCAGTGTCGGTTCCTTTCCTAATTTCCTACCGCTATTGGTCGGCATTGTCGAGGATCCTTATAAGAACGGGCAATGTCGTTCCATCCTGCTGACGCTGTCGAGGACCCTTATAAGAACGAGCAGCGTCAGTTCCTTTCTTTCCTTCCTACCGTCACCGATACACACACGCACTAAATACCGTCAATATTATCTTTGTTTCCGTATTGACCAGGAATGTGTTTTACCGCCAGGTACACTCCGATGTCCGTTGACAAGGGCGCTAAACAACTACCGCCCCGACGCTTGTCGCCGCCGCCGCGTATAGAGATCACCGTCGCCGTGTAGAGACGCCGCTATCGCCGAACGATACCGAGTTATTGTTACATACCGTGTATACCGCCGTCGGTCGAATTTTAATACGAAGCGCCGTGAACCGCGAACGCGGATTTTAGATACGAGGCGCGATAATTTGCGTACAAGCCATCGTGAATAGCGTCGCAACCGTATAGTACGAGGTACGTGAATGATACCGCCGGGTTACCGTCTTCAGCGCAACCGAAAAGTATGAGCTATCGTGAACAGCTCTCAAAACATACTCTTGCCCTCCAGACCGTTTATTTGTTAATATTATTGTCCATCTTAGATTGTAAGTTAGTTTTAGACCATGTCTTTGTATAAAAGAATGGAATACAGGATACAGGATGTTTTATAATCATTTGTTTCATTACCTAGTCCCATTTTTACCATTATATGTAACAATTGGCAGCCGGCAGCCAGCACTAATACGCACAATTGACCCCTGGCTTACCGTTTCTCCACTGTAACAAGCTGCCCGGTGCATTAGTGGGCCCTCGACCACATGAATCCCGAAGGTGGCGCCCGAGAACCGACCACCGAGTGGATGTTTTGACCTTCAGGCAGTCAAACCGTTGATCAGTTGAGAGAGCAGGGATATCCCGAATATAAGTAGATAGCGCCGACCCGATACCCCTGCGCTGAGCATTTGACCGATGACTGTCTGCACGAGAAATATCCACTGACCGATGTTCCGCTGCCGTGAACAAAGTAGATCCGTAGAGCACGGCCTGCTCCCCGCCTACGTAAAAACGTGTCACACAACCATTTTTTCTTTATTTCAAACTAATGGATCGGTATGTTTCAAGAAACATTTTATTCACATTGTTATTAGTTCATAAAATTTTATTTCCTTGTCTCATTTGTTGGTGTTAGTTTACTACTTGTTAATATTAATATATTTCAAAGTTAATATTGAAGTCAATCATTTAAGTCCCAAAAATAATATAAGGGTTACTTGGCAATAATACTTTAGCATTTGTTAAAAAATTAACAGCCAGATTCACTCAGAAGGTTAAAGGCTTAAATCCAATCTAGTTACCATGGAACTTAAATCTTCTAGTCGGTCAGTTTTGTGTTATTTATGATATATTGATTTATTTACATATATTCGCAAATAAACGCTTCAATAAGGATATTAAGGATAAGAGTCTAGCGATGAAGCCTTGAAATATATGAAAGAAATAATTGTATCCCTAAAATGCATAAAATTCTCCATTTTTGCCGATTCAGTAAAAGAAGAAAATTATTTTTTTAAGCTTGTGTTTTTAAGTTTAAACTTGCCTGTCTTATTGTTTCTCTTGTCAGTTTAAACCGTCTGCTGTCAATTTAGAACGTTTTTAAAGTTAGACCACATTAGTGAATTAGAGCCGTAAAAGTTTTACAAAGTGTTCAAATTGTAATGCAACTTTGGTTGTGAAAGAAAATTATTAACAGTAAAATATCTTAAAATTTATGGGGTAAAAGCATAATATTTTGAAAAGATTTTTCTGCTGATATAAACAACAAAAAAACTGGTATAATACGCGTGAGCACGCATTATTTTGGGGTTTTATAGAAGAAATCTCTTTACATATCTGTCTCTGGGTTGATTAAAAGAATGTTTTTACGAAAGACGGGCTTTTGTCCGAAAACAAGTTGAAACATTGAAAATTAAAATTTTCTAGATTATTTTGTAGTTTCATTAATTAGTGAACATAACCTAATCGTACCAGTTTCCATAGAAATTATTTACTAAGTACGGTTATGTCGTATTTTTCACATCTTTAAAATCTACCGTTGGAAAACTAAAAGGTATATTACCTTCTATATTTTTTAGATTTATATCTAAAACAAATTTATACAGAAAAATAATATGTTTATATATAAATCGATATATTAAATATAAAACTAAAATGAATAAAATTGCTTAAAAAAATAGTGCTCAACGAAACCCCATAGAAGTATGGGCACAAACACGTTGCAACAATGCACTTCCGTATCAAGAAGCCCCATATGATCTGCAACCCTTTATATAGAATCTTGTTTTTCCCGGGTATTTACTAACATTTATACTCATAAAGTGGGATGATAATTGTAAGCAATTTTACTAACATATCTCATGAATGAGATTACTAAATAAAAAATTATATACAGACGTTTATTGCATTTTAAAAGGTCTATTCAACTGTGCCCCTCTCGATCAAAAACAAAGACTAAGTTAAATTTTGAACAGTTTTTTATTATCTCATTTCTCAAATCTCATATTATTTATTGTCTGATAATTAAATAGACGCAATCAAATTTTTTCACACTACTAAAATTTATCTTTATAAAGTTGGAGGACAGCATTTAAAAAGCCAATTTGGGGGCTTATATTTCGCAAATGAAGGAACTAAATAGAAAATGTTATATGAAATATCTATCTAATGATACGCCACCCGATGGGGTAGAGAAAAATATTTTTTTTTATTTCAGAATGTCGTTTTAATTTATATGACGAAAAATATTAACACGAAAACATTTTCAATCGAGACGTTTTGTACAAAAGTTTGAGAGTTCAGCGGGAGTAATCTGAAAGTGACCTGACATTTTGAGGCTTGAAAACGTACTCAGTTTTCATATACTTTGATCTTGAGATATGATGAGGTTATTTGAAGGTCAAGTTGTACAAAATCTTTGTTTCAATGTTAAAAATGAATCCCTTTACGTTTAGTTTCCTTTTAGCATTTTAATACATACTGTGTCAAGATCATTTGAGTATCAAGTTGTCCAAACCATTTATTTTTATGTCGAAGACTGACAAACGAAAACATTTTATATTCAAATTTATAAATTAAAAACATAGATAATAAAATACGAATATCAATATTGCCTACAAATATTGCAGTGCTACAAATAGCACAGAAAGAGAATGTGAACTTGATTTCAACAAATGTTACCGAAATTATTTATTTCACTAAAGGTATAGTTACTTAACCTTATTTTTAACCGACTTCTAGAAGAGGGAAGTTCTCAATTCGTCAACTACGTATTTTTTTTTATGTATGTACACCCATTACTCCGGACCGGTTGCACCGATTTGAATCAAATTTCTTACGTTATGTTCAGGAAGTTACTGCGGATCCCATATTTTTTTGGACGAAATCGGTGGAGTAAAATCCAAGATGGCAGCCTAAAATATTAATTTTGCCCGATTTTTTCCAAAATTAGTATGGGAAAATTTTCGGGGTCGTACACACGTATTTTTAAAAAATTCAATATGGCGGATCCAATCTGGCGGACAAGAAAATTTAGTTTTGTCCGATTTTCTTCAAAACTGGTGTAGGGGAGTTTTTGAGGTCGCGTATAACGAATCCAAAATATTTTTAAAAAATTCAATATTGCGGATGCAATATGACGGACAAAAAAATCAATTTTGTCCGATTTTCGCCAAAATTGGTACATGGAAGTTTTCGGGATCGCACGTGACGAATCTAAAATTATTTTTAAAAAATTCAATATGGCGGATTCAATTTTGGTATGAAGAAGTTTTCGGGGTCGCACATAACGAATCTGAAATTATTTTTTAAAAAAATCAATATGGCGTATCCAATATAGCACATTCCGGATCTGATATTATTAAAAAAGAAATTAAATATGGCGGATCCAAGATAGCGGATTAAAGATTCTACATCTCTCGATTTTGTCCAAAGTATTGGGGGATATTTGTTAGTGTTAATTACGATTTTAAAATATTTTTTGAAAAACTTAATCTAGCGGATTCAATATGAAGTCCTAAAAATTTTATATTTTTCGATTTTCTCCAAAACTGATATAGGGATGTAAATTACGAATTTAATAGTATTTCTTTAGAATTCATTATGGCGGACTAAAAATTTTACATTTTTCGATTTTGTTCAAATGTGGGACTGAATCGTTTTTGAGGATGTAAATAGCGAATATAAAATTATTTTAAGAGAATCTAGTATGCAATATGACTGCCTAGAAATTGTAAATTTCTGGATTTCATCCAAAATTGGTACTAGAGGGTTTTGAAAGGTTTAAATTTAGATTAGATTAAGACGTTAAAATTTTTTTTTTTGAAGTTCAATATGGCGAATCCAATATGGTGAGTTCAAAATTTTAACTTATTCGTATTTTTTTCAGATTTGGTATTAGGCTGTTTTCAGGCTCATGTATTGCGAATATGAAATTGATTTTCTACAACTATTAGGTTGATAAGATGAAATTGATATTGCGGTGTTCTTGGGGCGTATACAAACTCCATATGCAGTATAAAATATATTGGGATAAGAAATTTACGTCTCAAGTTCTTTAAATATCGATATTGGAAGCTTTTGGGGCCTATATTACCAATTTAAAATTAATTTGAAATTTAAGATAGTGGATTTACTATGACAGACTAAATATTTGTTTGACACAATTTCACTAGTATTTGAAGAACTCCAAGGATCGACGAATTTTAGTGGTTCACTTTAGGGGTTATTTACAACTTTGGATAAAATGGATATTTTTTACCACCTTGGAGTTATTGCGAGGTACACTAATCTGGATTAGTACTTGGTTCAAATAATTTTTGGATATCATAATGAATTCAAAACTGAAAATCGGAAAATAAAATTTTTATAAAAAAATTGAACCGTCTTCTGAAAGTACGCTAAAAAGTGAAAAATAACTATAAATTTTTATATAAAATTGGAATTTTTAAAGTCGGCGTCAAATTATTTCTAAATGAAACGGGTAACTACTAATTTATACAAATTGTGGTAAGAAAGCAATTATAAATAAAGTATTTTTAATCTGTTTATGCGAATCACATTTTGTCAGGTATTAGTTTGGCGCCGACTTCAAAAATTTCAATTTCATATAAAAATTTATATTTATTTTCACTTCTTAGCGGACTTTTTTTAATTTTTGATCTTGAATTTAACTCAGTGCAACAAGAAGTCTCGTTAAGACTAGTTTAGTTAAAAGTATCTTAATAAATTCTTATACCCTTAACTTTCACACCGGGTTGATAATCTACTCACCCGAAAATAATGAATAAGAATTAAGTGCATCAGTTGAAAGATAAAATGTATAAAACTGTAATAGATATGAATAATTATTTTTCTTATCGTAGTGAGAAATAATTTATTCTCTCCTAAATTAAACTCTGTAAAACAAGCGTGCAAAAAGATAATGTCGGTCAAAGAAACCTAATTTCTCATCGAATGAGCAAGAGACTTTTCTAATTTTCTCCTTCCTCTCCTTAATTCATAATTGCGGCATAAAATTTAAAAATGTGATTTGTAAAGAGATAAGTCTTAGTTAAAATTTTATAGCTTTATGGCATTTGGTAATTTGGAAGATTCATACTTTGCTAAATTGCTTTATTTTTTAATATATTTTCAGTGTTAGTAATAGTCTGTTGCTCTACTATACATACTTATTATATGAAAATTCTTAGTATTGTGCGTTATTTTAATCTCAGTTTGTCAAAATTTTTCCATTTAAACGTAGCACTGCAAACTAATGACACAACATTTTAAAACGCTATATTGACAAAAAAATCTAGCAGTAAAGTAAATCTGTCAATAAAATGTCAATAAAATTTATTAGTATGAATTTTTTTTTCTCTTTCTTATTATAAATGCGGAGGATAATCACAAATGGTGCAATCCACACTTCTATATATATTTAAGATTTGTAACAGGTGTTTTCTTTTGTGAACTTGGATCTGACAAGAGAAACATATTATAAAAATAAAATTTTTATAGAAAAATTGAATTGAAAAAAATGAAAAATAACTATAAATTTTTATATGAAATTGAACCTTTTGAAGTCGGCGCCAAACTAATACCTGACAAAATGTAATTTGCATAAATAGATTAAAAATAGTTTATTTGTAATTGCTTTCTTACCATAATTTGTGTATATTAGTAGTAATTTATTTCATTTACAAATAAGTTGGCACCGACTTCATAAAAATTTATAGTTATTTTTCACATTTTAGCGCACTTTTAGAAGTTGTTTCAATTTTTTTATAAAAATTTTATTTTTCTATTTTTAGTTTTAGAATTCATTAGGATATCCATAAATTATTTGAACTAAGTACTAGTCGGGAGTAGTGTACCTCGCAATGACTCCAAAGTGGCAAAAAAGTACCCATTTTATCCAAAATTTTAAATCACCCTAAAAAGAAACCACTAAAAATTCTTTGGTTCTTAGAGTTGTCCAAATACCAGTAAAATTATGTCAAACAAATATTTAGTCTGTCATAGTAAATCTACTATCTTAAATTTCAAATTAATTTTAGATTGGTAATATAGGCCCTAAACCCTTCCAATATCGATGTTTAAATAACTTGAGATGTAAATTTCTTAGCTCGATATGTTTTATACTGCATATTGAGTTTGTATACGCCTCAAGAACTCCAGAATATCAATTTTCAATATTTAAAAAACCTGAGATATAAATTTCTTCGCTCGATATATTTATACTGTATATACGCCTCAAGGACCCCACAATATCAATTTTAGACAAAATCGGAATATGTAAAATTTTCTGTTCTTCATATTGTATCTTATTAACCTAACAGTTGTAAACAATTAACTTCATATTCGTAATATACGATTCCGAAAACCCTCTTATACCAAATCTGAAAAAATGCGAATGAGGTAGAATTTTCAACCCACCATATTGCATCCGCTATATTGAATTGCAAAAAAATTAATTTAAGTCTTAATCTAATCTAAATTTAAACCCTTCAAAGCCCCTAGTACCAATTTTGAATGAAATCCGGAAATTTAAAATTTCTAGACTTATATTCGCTATTTACCTCCTCAAAAACGATTCAGTCCCACCTTTGAACAAAATCGAAAAATGGAAAATTTTTAGTCCGCTATCTTGGATATTGAATCCTGAAAAAATTTTAAATTCATAATTTACACCCCCAAAAACCCTCTATATCACTTTGGGAGAAAATCGAAAAATGTAAAATTTTTAGGATACCATATTGAATCTGCCAGATTGAGTTTTTTAAAGAATATTTTAAATTCATAATTAACACTAACAAAAATACCACAATATAGATTTTAGACAAAATCGAGAGATGTAAAACCTTTAATCCGCCATCTTGGATCCGCCATATTGAATTTTTTAAAAATAGTTTCAGATTCGTTATGTGCGACCCTGAAAACTCCCTCGTGCCAATTTTGGTGAAAATTGGAAAAACTGATTGTTTTGTCCGCCATATTGGATCCGTCATATTGCATTTTTTTTAAATATTTTGGATCCCTTATGTTCGACCCCGAAAACTCCCCCACAATAATTTTGGAGAAAATCAGATAAAATTAAATTTTTTGTCCGTCATATTGAATTTTTTAAATAAAATTTCAGATTCGTTGTGTACAACCTCAAAAATTCTCCCATACCAATTTTGAAGAAAATCAAACAAAATTAACATTTTTAGCCGCCATATTGTCAGAGCCATTTTGGATATTATTGCACCAATTTGATTCAAAAAAAATATGGGATCATCGCAGCAACTTCCTGAACATAACGTAAAAAATTTCATTCAAATCAGTGGCCCTGTTCCGAAGTAATCTATGTATATACATAAAAAAAAACATACTCGACGAATTGAGAACCTCCTTCTTTTAGAAGTCGGTTAATTAATCAACCGTAAAGTAGTTGAATATTATTAGTATCTTCAAATATTTTCCAAATGAAAGTCTAATATTTCTAAGAATACGGATAAATATATTTACTTAAAAGAGACAAATAATTGCCATAAACTAACTTCTAAAAGATATCTAATTTATAAAATTTATCAATAATATGTCATCAAAAGTATTTGTTGGTATTAGAATAATACTGCTCTGGATACTCCATTAAAATAAAGATGTATTGTCTTCGATATACAAAACCAAGGTAACATGAAGTACATGATCTTCCATTTTTTATATATTTCACTAAAATAAGGTAAATCTATAAACCAAAAAAGATCTTCACCCTGATACAAAATTAATTAACTTAATCACGCCTATCGCAGTTAAAATTAATCCACTGGCACTTTAGATGATAGATTTAATTATGACAATAATTTCTTAATCATATTTAGATATTTTTTGACAGTTACTAACACATCAATTTAAGTTTTATATTGACAATCACTTCTCTCCTTAAGTTTAATTTTGACAATCACATATCAATTAAAGTTTAATTTTAGTAATTTATTTGTTATAGTAGTTAAGATTGCATTTCAATACCACCCTCTTCTGAAACATACCATCTGACAATTTGTGGCTCTTTGGCAGATTAGTCATTATGGCAAAGGAAAAAAGTCATTCAGCTGATGCTAATGACGGTAAAGGCGTGTTGTATTCAATAAAAACACTCTTTATTTCAGGATATCTATTAGGTAGTTGCAGTTTTAGGCTTTCCTCTACAAAAAAATGCAGCGTTAATAATTTCGCTTTTGTCAAAGGAGTATCAGAGTTCGTTTCTGTTATTGACGTGTCCGAGACCGAATCAGAATCAAAATTCAAAAAAAAAACATTCCTCAGCATTTGGTATTTCTCCCTCTTCAGCTTCGGATTCAGCAGTGTCTTCGGTCGGATGACTATCGCTGTCAGATGTAATTGCAAAAGAATCATCCTCAAAATCAATATTAGTGAATTTCACACCAAATATTTTAAAACTTTTTCAAAATTGCTGCTATTGTCAGTTACTGATGCAACTATTTTATTCGCATTGAGGTCAAAATTGGCCTTAATTTCATAAACTATTTCAGATATCCGATTATAGCTATGAATTCCTTTGAATCTTGACAAGATAATGCCACAATACTCTTCGTAGATCACTGTAATCCGGTGTGCTGTCACGCCTAATGTTGTACACACCTAGTCAACTTTTTTAATTCAAATTTTATCTTTGTTATTTGCTTTTCGTATTAGTTTTCTATACGATGTCCTAGAGTTCGTCGACTCATTACAGGAAGACCCTTTTCAGATATTTCTAAGTCCGAGAAAATTGTTGCAAAATATTGATCTTCCGCAACACGTAATGGGATCATAGGGTGGATCAAAAATTTCGCGATGTTTTCACCAAATTGTTAATGCGTTAGTTCTAGCTCCTCAGATTTCGTTTTTTTTTACTCATTTTGGTCACGCTAATACTGTCATGTTTTTTGTTTTCGCCCGTTCTCTTTTTCTTTATGTATGTTTTATACTCATAGATGCAATCTTTTCCGTATTTTCGCTTCAGGTCAGTTCGATGTACAGTTATTATATCCTTTGACTTTGGTTTTTGGATTTTTTGAACATCTCATACACAAATCCATAATCTTATTACCTGTAGATTATGTAGATGTACCGTCTAGTAAATTAAGACGCAATTGCGAAGACGATGAGAAGCTTCCGGCGGCAGGGGTTTCGGAGGGCATGAAGGATGACCCGGGTGATTTTGGGTCCAAGGACTCAACGGTGAGTCGTGAGAGTTATCTTCGTGAAAATTGTCGATCGTTGCCATTTTTTAATAACAGCACAAACAAAAACAGAGCAACTTCTTTTACCGAAGAACAAAACACATATTGCGAGCGAATACCATCACTTACTTGCTGCTCACAGTGCACGACAATAGTCAATAACGTAATAGTAATAAATTATCTTATTTATATCGAAGCGGGTTAATTCTTAGTTTTAATTGTTTTTTTAGAACAATTGAAAATGTTAACTGTGTTTGATTTAGTTGAAAGCTACAATTAATATACATTAATTCAATTAAATTAATTGCACATACAATTAATATTGTAATTGCAATTAATTTTAATTAGATTAAATTAATTGCAATTAAATTTTCAATTAATTGATTAAAAATTTAATTGCCCAACACTGACTTTGTCAAAGCTGACGAAAATAAAATTTGTAATAATTTTAGCTATGTTTACATGTTTCTCTAAATCAGCGGTTCTCAACCTTTTCTGCCTGCGAATCCCCACTTAAAACGGAAATAAATTGATGAACTCCCTGTGCAGTCATTAGAAACAGTAAATTAAACAGTAAAATTGGGTTATCAAAATTTATTTTTCCATGTTGAATAAAAGTTCATAACGAAAAAGTAAAGCATAATTGTGAAACATTTACAGAAAAACAATATCAAAATAAAGTGATAGCTTAACCTACAAAAAAAAATACAAAATAAATACAATAATACAGAACTTGAATAATACCCTAAATGGGATATTTGTGCCTGTTTGGTGGAACAAAAAAATTTAAAATTTGTATCGATGTTTGATGGTCTTAGATCAGATTCTACGTTAAACCAGTTTCTGTACTTATCTTTCAAGTAGGTGTAGGTTGAAAATCGTTTCCCACATAGATATGTTGTACAAAAAGGCAATAAAACTTTAATGGCTCATTTCTTACACTTTCAAATTACACAAGATCAATTAAAGAGTAATCTTTAAAAACAGTGTTAGGGCATTGTCATAGGATAAATTATAGAATTTTTCTTTTCTTAATAAAGTTAAAGAAGTATCGGAAGTTATATCTCAATCAAAACATTGGTACTTATTCACCTGCAGACATTAAATTTCGAGGCGTTCGTTCCGTTTTCATAACTGCCTGTTCTTTACAAGGAAGAATAGTTAGTCCCTCGCCTGACCCTCCTGCCTAGACGTACGAAGCGGATGGAGACACGGACCATTTCCTGGTGAGAGCTAAAGTCAGAATAAGGATATCGCCTCAAAAGAATCTCCAGGGTATGCAAACAAAAAGATTTCGTCGATGGGAAATAGACAGATTACAAGATAACGAGGCAAGAGAAAAATTACAAAGAAGTATCCACGAAAAACTAAAACAAACGAAAGATGAAAACAACATAGACGTAATATGGAAGAACATAAAAACAACGTTGATAAGCGCATCGGAAGAAACTCTGGGAAACAAGAAGAGAATAATCAAAAAATGGTATGATGGACTGCCAAGATATCATAAGGGAAAGAAATGAGGCAAGAAGAAACATGCTTCAGAACCCATCAGAAAATAATGTCGGAAAATACAAATATGCAAGAACAGCGGCAAGAGGATTGATAAAAAGAAAAAAGAGAGAATACCACACGCAAATAATTAAGGAAATTGAAGGGAATCGTCTCAACTACAGAGTAAAACAACACTTCAGCGGAGTCTCACGTATCAAGGCAGGATACCAGCCCAGGACAGGAAACTTCTTAGAACGAGAGAACGGAGACCTTATCGCCAATGAGAAGGAAAAACTAGAGACCCATACAGGCGAAACAGAAGACATCTGGCAGGAAGAAATTCTTCCAGATGAATGGAAGGAGTGCCAATCCACAAGAAAGGCGACAAGAAAGAATACAGCAATTACCGGGAAATAACCCTACTGAACACAACCTATAAAGTCCTTTCGAACATTCTGCTGGAAAAAACCAAAACATGTACAGAAGAAATCGTAGGGGATTACCAATGCAGATTTAGACCTAATCGCTCAACTGTTGATCAGATATTTGCCATAAAACAGATAATGGAGAAAAGCTGGGAATTCGATCGTGAACTACATCAGATATTTATCGATTTCAAACAGGCATTTGATAGAGTTTGCAGAACGAGACTATGGACTGCAATGCAGGAACTTTGCTTTCCCAAAAAAACTGGTCAGCCTAATAAGGATGTGTATGGAGAGGCTGAAGTGCAAAGTGAAAGTGGTACAGTACTACTCTGATGCGCTCTCACCACAACTTTTTAACATAGCGCTGGAATATATAATCAGAAATTCGAAAATTGAAGCACGGACATCTATATTCCATCAAGACAGACCAAATCTACTATTGGCATTTGCAGATGATGTCGATATGAATATATGTAGTAGAATAAAAATGAAAGAAACTCTAATACGGTTCGAAAGGGAAGCAAAGAAGATGGGACTTCAAATCAACGAAGACAAAACTAAATACATGTTCATGACTCGGAATGACCGAAACAGAGACAGAATAGGTCAAAACATCACCATCGATGAATATAACTTTGAACGAGTCAAAGAATTTAAATACTTAGGAACAACAATATGCGAAGGTAACAACGAATCACAGGAAATAAACAATAGAATACAAGCAGGAAATAGATGCATGTACGCACTGCAAGATCTGATGAAATCGAAACACCTCACAAGACGAACAAAGATGGACCTATACAAAATAGTTATAAGATCGATAGTTATATATGGTTGCGAAACATGGACGCTTACGGTAGCGAACGAAGAGAGACTACGAGTCTTTGAAAGAAAATCTTGAGGAAAATCTCGGGACCAATGATAGATGAAACGACAGGACAATACAAAACAAGAACTAACAAGGAACTAGAAGAACTATTCCCAGGTACAGATGTAGTAAAAGAAATAAAGGCCAGAAGACTCCAGTGGGCAGGACATATCAGAAGGCTTTCTGACGACAGAATAATAAGACTAGCTTAAGAGGAAGCACCGACTGGGAGAAGGCCCTGAGACGACCCCGACTCTAGTGGAAAGATAATATAACAAAAGATATCAAAACTATGGGCATCGAACACTGGATGAAGGTTGCGAGAGATCGAAATGAATGGAGGCATGTCGTAAAGTCGGCTAAAACCCACCCAGGGTTGTAATGCCACGGAGTAAGTAAGTAAGTAAGACATTAATTTCAAAACTTGGACTTCTTTAGCATGACTGCTGACTGCTATTCTATTATATACATTGGCAGTGGTGATCTGGACCTTATAAAGACGGATCTAAATCATTTAATTTAGAAAAAATGTCGCCTAAATATGCAGGTTTTTGCAGCTAAAGAATATCAGATGTGTTCTAATATATCGATTTTTTTTTCTTAAAAATAGAGAGAGAATCATGAAATAATGTACATTATATTATTTTTTTCTACAGTTTTAATAAATATAATTAAATAATAATGCGTAAATACAGAAGACCAGAAACTATACAAATTGATGAGAACTGAATTTTTTTTTTTTTTTTGCCTAAGAGGCGTGCAAGACATACAATAAAGGCGTCGGTTTAAAGAATAAATGCCAACATGAATAATATCGCTGTCAAAAAGAAAAAAATGACTACCAAAAATAATATACGTAATATATTTTGGTGTACTTTATGTTTTTATGACCCTGTATATACTTGATGAACAGAATCTGAAAATGATAAGTTAAAGTAAATTATTTTGAAAGCTGCATCTAAAGGACCCTAACCCGAACCTTTGTTAGAAAATAAATGAGATGCTTTTATAACTTTCTTCTGCCCTTTCTTAATTTATAATTCTCACATAATTTATGTAAAAATTAAATTAGCGCAAAGATAAGGGACAGTAATTACTTTTGGTGTTGTTATTCAGAGGTCTAATATATTTTTTTAGCAGGCCACTCTTTTATAAGATATTAAAAATGGTTTTGGAGTTTTAATAAAATATTTTAAGTCAATATATTTTAAAAACCAGTATAAAGTTTCTCCTTGTTAACATAAAATCGCTTAAGTTGGTGTGGGAAAAATTCTGGGTTTCATGTCTTAATTCAACCTCTCTGATTCATTGACTTAAAAATGAATCACAATTTGCAATATCTTGCCGAAACCACATATCTATATTAAATAATTCAATTTATGACGGAATAATCATAATTAATTTATTTAGTGAAGAAATAAAGTTTCAATATTCATTCAGACCGAAAACTATACCAAACAGTTAATTTTTGTGGGTTAAAATGAACTTTTCACGAAATGAGGGATCAGTTTCAAAGGTATTATGATAGCAAAAGTTTTTGAGAACGACGTGTAACTGATTTATCGAGATCATCATTCACATTTTAATTCACAACGTTGATATTTTCAGCAAGACGTTAATGATTTGTAACATCACAAACACTATCAGTTGACCATCATCGATTAAACTACGAATAGCAATCCCTCCACTATTCGTAGTTCTTTTCTCTTAAAGAAAAAAAAAGCATTAGGTTCAATTATATATTTCTTAACACATCTTATCTCGGGGGCTTTCCTCCAGCATTCAATAAATTTTCTTTCCAACAATATTGCCATTGCCAATATAGCAACCTGCTTATGTTAATAGTCCTATTTCGGTTTATGTTGCTCTTCCAAAGATGGCCACATTGCAGATTAGCATAAATTTCCACTTAAAAGGCCACTGCGTGCTGTTCCAGAGTGTAAAACACTCCGACTCCTGTGGCTGTTTCATCCTGTCGGGATCTGTCTCTACACTACGAGGATCCATTTTCGCTAGATAAAAGTATTTCGAGAGTAATTAGGTTTCAAAACCAGCGCCATGTAGTCTGTTTGTATAAAGAACGATATGCATCTTTCCACAACACTCATCAGCTACACGGGTAGCACCAGCTCCTGATTTGAGAAGCCTTGAAGAACTGAGCCAATCTTCATAGAGGTTAAAGGTTTCATGATAACCTTCAGTGCCTTAGTGGGCAGTCCTCATCACACTCATCATTCCCACACTAGCCCTCTTTGAATCTTGTCAAGTTGGAGATAGTATACCCAGTATATCACTTTTGGTGTCAGCCTCATATACACCCTAAGGCTCGTTAACATGCCCATAAAGCACATATAGCCTTCTAGACTCGAGTCTCAATATGATCGTTCCAGCTCAGGCGTGAACCCGGAATTATTCTCAGGTATTTAACATTTCCGTTTTATTGAAGGGTCGGTCCTACTTGACGACATAATTTTGGATAGTTTCCCCGTTTTTCTTTTTTTTTTGTAAAGAATACCACTTCGGACTTAGTCCGAGTCCCTACTTTTAGCGTCATCAATCCACGGAGAGGCATCCAGGTTTGAGTTCTCGCGACTAGGGCAGAGGGTGACAATATCTTTATATTTTTAGTTTGTGTGTGTAATATGTATGACGTAGATTTATTTGTCAATTAAATAAGAATGTCATTAGCTAACCAAAATGTTAAAGTGAAAAAAATTCAAGGAACCTACTCCACCATTCTACATGTTTTTTGTTAAGTCAATTTATTTTTTAAATATGTTCGCCAAAATAAACATTATTTCTTCTTTAATATTTCATAATCATCGACAACTAGATCCAAAGTAAAATGTTATTAAATACCCCAATTTCCTAGATTAATGTCCAAAAATATCAGCCATTTCTATATTTTAGCCTTAAAAATTTTCTAGAAATTTCTAATATCTCATCTTCCTCTACCTGAAATATAATACAATTTTCCAAGGAGTATAGTTTCTGAAACATTTCTGATTGGGCAAGCTTTTCAATTAAGCCATAATTACAAATATATTTATCTTGTTATTGTAAGAATAGCGTTCTATCTTAAATGCATTATAATGTAGCGATCTTAATAAAATGATGACTATAAACTTCTATTTAGGCATATATAAATTTATAAGATGTATCTTTAATTTTTAGACAAATATAGCGAGATTCACTAAGAAAGTTTAAGACTTAGACCAGATCTGGTGGCAATTGATGTTAAATCTTCTAAGTGGCCAAATAAATGCTTATATTGGAATATTAATGATAAAAACCTACAGATAAAGCCCTGAAGTCGGTAGAAGGAATAGTTGTCTACCTAAAACAAACGAAGTTTTCAAATTTTGTCGGTTTGGTAATAAAAGAAAGTTTTTTATCCTTTATTTTTATGGTTCAAAACATGCTTGACCTATTGTTGTAGTTGTCAACCTAAACTCCTACCGTCAGTTTCGACCGTATTTAAAGTTAGACTATTAGTGAATTAGAGGCTGAAAAGTTTAAACCTACATTTTTTACTAAACACTGAACAGGAAATTTTTCAAATATTTCTGCGTTTACTTACATTTCTGTAGTTACCACAACATCAAAAAGGGTTGCTAGGTACAAAACTTAACAAAAAAAGGTCAAAAGGTTTTTACATATTGTAAAAGTAGACGCTTTTTAATTTTTATTATTATTGAAAATAATCTAAGAGATTTTTAAACTACCCATAGGCATTTTAGTTTTTAGAGAGCCCTAGAAAAGGAAGAAATGACGTAGGAGGAAGATACATTTTTTTTTTGTAGAAATTGGATACCCATCAATTAATTGAACCACTTAAAACTCAGATACATTTTCCATAAATTTATCTTTTACTTCATTTTACCCTTATTAATTCTTTTATATGGCGGTTATGAATTTATATCATTATTTTATTTCTCTTTTTCATTTATCTCAGAGTTAAAAATACTTCTGAAGCTTTCTCTACAATCCATACAAAGGATATTTAAAAGCTCTAGACTGGTTTTCAATTGTTAAAGTTAAAAATAGAAAACATAAATTATCATATTTTAAAAATATTAAGAAAGAAAGATGATATACATAAAGTAACTAACAAGCATTGAACAACTAAAAATGTTTATTAATGATCTTATGAAAAATCTAAAGATCGCACAAAAAGACATGGTGGAATGTAAGAAACATAAATCTCAAGAAAATATAAATACCTGAAAAATTTAAAAGCTGACATAACAAAACTAAAAAGGAATGAAGATAAAGATCAGGAATTAAATATTGACCTTAAAAAAATATTAAAGTCAATTAATAAGAACGTAGAGTCCTAATAAATAAACTTAAATATTATTTTCATACTCTTCTTCGTTTAGAAAATTTGCTCTCGGGAAGCCGTTGTTACTATTTTACCCTGTGATCTATTTTCACTTTATGATGTGTGAATTGTTTTTTATATTTTCAGTTATTCGATATTTTTAGCATATAAATGAACTTAAATAATAATAAAGCATTTTAGCAAAATGTCTGAAAGCAAATCGGTTGTAATTATTATGCAGTAGTAGAAAACTTTCCGCGTATCCGACTTAATAGGAAAGTGGAAGATTTAACGACAATCATAAAATTTTTGTGAACCTCTTTCGACTAGTTAAGGCTTTTATTATGTGACTTTAATGGTCGTTTTAAGAGTAAGGGTTGTAAAATGGATAGGTATCCAAGCATGGCGAGAATGTTTTATAGGCTTTTAGCGGGGCTGGATTTTTGAAATGTAAGATCAGATGTATATGCTTAATTTCTTATTTAATCGTGCCCGTTAAAATATTTACAATTAGTTATTTTTATGTGATAATCACGCTTCTGAACTTGACTTACATAACATGGCTTATTAGCTTAGAGAAAAACATAGGAAGTTCTGGATGACAAAGTGTTTATTCTGTTCAAGAGATTTCCTATGGCCATTTGCTTGTCACCATCCAATCAGACTAATTGTTTAAAGGTGACATATAAGAATTTGAGATTCCTTCATAATATAAGAACGTTTTCCTACGATAACGAAGTATTTTTCTCATGTTTAATAAGTATATTGTGTATGGAAAAACTGTTAATCCTGCCAAGCAAAGATGTTATATTGAAAGAATTGGCTATTCTAGTAAAAAAATATAAAGAGACTAGGCGCATAATGAAAGAAATTATTAAATCCCTTTGTCCCATGGTTCTTAATCTTTTGAGTTAAATAATGCACAAGTCTAATTATGGAATTTATTTCAATTTTTTTGTGGTCTGGGATTCATTTTTTCTATATCCAGCAGACGTTATTGAACTTCGAGAGATTAATACTATAAAAATAGGTCTTCATCTATGATGGGTTGGAATGGGTGTGCGAATATACCTTAACATTCCATACAATGTATTAAATGTAAAAAATTTACTAGTGGTGTCTTTCCCATAAGATTAAAAAAAGTAAATCTTATTCCTCTTTTCAAAGATGATGATAAAGACCGTCTATCCAATTTTCGCCCTATCGCTTTTTTACCTAGCTTATTGAAAAGTTGATGAAGTCTCTATTGATGATATCCTTGAAGAAGCATAATATTTTGAGTTTGACCAAATATGGTTTCGGGTCAACGAAAACATTAATGATGCTATATTTTCATTTTTAGAATAATTTTATTTAAGGCTTAGAGAAAAAGAGTTCGCAGCCGACGTCTTCTGCGATTTGTCAAAGGCAATTGACTATGTGAACTAAGCGGAGCTGCTTTATAAATTTTAAGACTTCAGAGGCCGAGCGCATTAATGGTTTGCCTCTTATTTAGAATGCAGCACACAGTGTTATTTTTGGAGATAGTAATTTTAATAATATAAATATTACAACATGGGTAACGCAGGACTCTGTCTTGGGCCCGATTATATTTCCCTTATATATTAATGACCTTGCTTATTTGGACATTAGAGGCAAATCTAGGTTATTTGCTGATGATGCCATTAATACGTGACATGGTATGGATTCTCAAGACCTGAACCAAATAGTAATGAGGAATATACAATAAAATTTTGTGTGACTCAAATAAATTAAGTTTTAGAGTGAACGAAATGTATGCTATTCAGTTTAAATCTTGTCTAAATGATATTTATGTTGAAAATATTTTACTCAATAACGTTGAAATAAATAAATTTCGTGGTATTTATTTGGATAGTAGGTTAAGGTTCGAGAATCACATAAGGGTACTGAATTCAGGGTGCTATGCTTTGAGGGTTATTTGTTATCAACTTAAAACAAGGGTAGAAGCCAATTCGGATTTGACATTCATCGCGCCTCACTTGAGGTAAGATCATATCTTTTTTCATTCCTCATCTATACAAAATACTCGCTGCCCATTCCATGCTCAAGTCAGACAAAGAGTTTTGTGATTTAGAATTGCAATTATAATCTTTAATCACCTTCATCAGATAGTTACATAATGAGCGCCGGGTCAGGAGAAGGGTAAAATCTCTACTTGTAAAACTTCCATCATAGATTGTAGATGTGTTTTTCCAAAAGAAATTTTACTTAATTACTAATTTATTTGTAAATAAGTTACTTATTTTCTTAGCTTTATATTTGAAAAAGTATTTTTTTGGATAATAAAGCTATGTTAGAATTAAAATTTCAATTATTATGAAAATAGTAATATTCATGGACTCCATGACATGCTTAATTGCATAAATTTTAAAAGAATATGTAACACCATGAGAAAAGAAAAAAGTACAATACCGATGATAAATATTTATTACTCTCAGTAACGGATAAAATATATTCTTATACTACGAATAGGACAATTTTTTTTTCAGTATGACGTGAAAAAATTTTTAATTGGAAGGTGTAAATTCTCGGCTTACGCTATTGTACAAACTGGTGTATTTAATTGTGTCACCCCCAGGCGGCTGTACTAAAATTCAAAGTTATTTCGCGATTATAAAAAAAGGCTCTGAAAATAATTCAGAGTAATACCGTTCCGGGGATTTTTTAGATATTTAAATAATTTTTAATAACATGTTTTATTGGTTTATTTAAATTTTATTTATACTCCATCTAGTTATAACATTTTATGATTTAACATTGTTAAACTCTTTCATAACAGCTTTAGTTATGATATGTTTTTCTTTG
The DNA here is from genome assembly GCA_034092305.1 of Diaprepes abbreviatus. Taxonomy (NCBI): domain Eukaryota; kingdom Metazoa; phylum Arthropoda; class Insecta; order Coleoptera; family Curculionidae; genus Diaprepes; species Diaprepes abbreviatus. The sequence continues at coordinate 4,004,207 of JASJET010000050.1, forward strand.
TTACTAGTATAATTGCCTCAAATTTGACAAAAATGTAAATTATATACTAGTTCAATTTAAAACAACCTTATAAAATGACAGTCATCACCTAATTGATTTTGATTTTATGCTTATCAAAGCGAAAAGACAGAAACTGCGAAAGCAATGCAGAAGTCATAGATGAAATTTGGAGATTAAATAGCCACAGGATAAAGAGAGATACATAATAATAGAAGTAGAGGAAATCATGGACAGAGGGCGACAACATTTTCTATAATTCACAAATATATACATAGAAAAATAGGATAAAAGTGATGAAAAAAGGGCGATGGAGGAGATAAGACAAATACAGGACATAAAAATTGTGACAGCTTTTGATCTCCTGCAAACAGATTATTATGATAGCGTATGGCCGTTCCGCCCACGATGTACTACTGTCCCATATTAGTTAGTAGCTGTTCTAAATCTCTATAAATATATCCCACTGTTACAAAATTACTCTGGAAGTCTGATCTTTATTAATTTAAATGAAACAAATTTCTCAAAACACTTAGATCTATTAACAAAAATAAATGAGAAAATGAATTTATTTACTATAGGAAACTTATAATTAATAATTCGATACAGTTTAAAGCACTTAAAATATAAGGCCGTGATGATAATGCGTTTGTTGAGTTCAACCAAGACAAAACGTATGATAACACGAAAAATAGGTGTTAAAATTGTTTAAACAACCAGCACTAAAGTCGCCCTTTTTCCAAGTGAAATAAAGTTTTCTCGTAACTTTTCCGAAGATCAATGAAAGAACAAAATTAAAAACCCTCTTATGTACGAGTTATACACGTTACGAAACTTTTTCGTAAAGATCTGAAAATCGTACCGCCTCTAATGACTCTCAAATCGTAATTAAAGAATACTTCTTCTTAAAAACCTAACTTGTATTCTCCGGAACCCCACCGGTTCCCGCTGGTACCTATCTCGAGTTCATATAACCCTGTAAGGGTAAACGAATGTTTCGGTCTTCTCCTCCATAAAAGGCACTAAGCATTCCTTGTTAGATATTTAATTCTCAAACTGGGCTAGATTTGAGCATCTAAATCTTATTTTTTATACAAAAGTGTTAATAAAACCAACTTATGCCTTCTTATAACGAAAAGCATTGGTAATATTTAAAAAAACATTCACTCTTCTTCGCTATTTTATAGATATCTAACTACTTCTTTCTTTTGTAAAGAAAAAACAATCATAATACGAATTCTTTGGACATGTAATTAAACGAATATATTACAATATAGTGATTTTATTTGATTATTCTTTATTCCCTAATAATGGGAAAATGGTTCAAGTTAAAAACATCTCATCGGCGTTCGTACGCAACATGTTAAGATTGCCCTTGGCATTTATCCCTTCGATTTTAGTTACATAACCTGGGTAGGACTTTTCTGACATATTACTTTAAAACTATTAGATGTGGTACGACTTTTTTAGTTTTTAGTCAGCATAAGTTGTCTGGGCTTATATCTTTTAATAAAACGTTTAAACGACCCAAAAGTAATAAAAATGACTTAGTTTCATAATTGATTTATTTTCCCTTTAAGTTTTATGATGGTAATATAAAATATATGAGTATACTATCTCGGTTCCCATGATTGAAATCAATTTACAGAGTAATTATTTAAATCCGTCTTTTTGGGGAATATACTTTACGACAAACAATATTTAATAAGACTAAATATAATTAATGTTTGTTCTACTACAAAATTGTATAATTTGTAATAAAGACGAAATTTGGAGACACCTGCAAGAGACAAAAAACACTCGAAATTATGACGTATATGGAAGAAAAATGAATTAAACAACTGAACAAACTTGAAAGTGAGATAATACAAAAAATAAAAATTCCGAAAGAATGAAATTTGAGAATCATATTGCTAATAAAGGAATAACATTGACCAGCTTTCCCAGAAAAACACATTACCAAGCATACTGGAAAGACGAATAATAAAATAACTGAGGATAGAAGAGACTTAATGTGGGTTCTGAAGGGAAAGAATCATTCAAGATTTAATATTTGCGATATGATAAGTAAATGAAAAACTCATAAACAACAAAAAAGAGATATATAGACTTAGAAAATTTTCTTGAGCCTATCAGAAGGGAAGGCTTTGGAAAAAAGAAATCTACAAAAGAATAATAGAAATAATAAGAAAGATGTATAGGAAGAACACGAACATAAAGGGAGCGAAGAAATTAATGAAACCGCTAAAAAGAAGCTAATGGTGTTTGTGGATAATATGGCGATGACGGCCGAAACAGCTGAAGACCTACAATGAAATATAGAAATTTTGGAATAGAAATCACAAAGGTAAATATGAATATAAACATCGAGAAGACCAAAACAATGATAATTATAGGAAAAACATAGCATTAAAATAAAAGGAAAAACATTGAAACAGATGGATAATTGTAAATATCTGGGAACAATAATATAAAGCGATGGAACAGTAGATCAAGAAGTAAATGAAATACCAAAAAAAAAGCAGAAATAATGTTCTATATGGTGAGAAGGTTTCTGGGAAAAAAGGAAATCTCAACACAGATCAAGACGAAAATGGTGAAAAAATTGATAAAACCAATAATAATGTATATTCCTGAGACAAGGAGAAAATGAAACGACGATGTTAGGAAAGTAGTAGAAGAAAAAAAAGAGTGGGAAGGAATAAAAAAAAACAGACCAAGGAGGAAAAGGTGAAGCAAAGAATGCAGAAGAGTATAAACTTGATTCCACTTGGGCCTTACACCGAAAGGTAGAAAAGCATAGGATTAAGTAAAGTAAACTCATAAAAGCTACTATATAAGTCACTTAAAAAACTTTATTTTCTTATGGCGATGTGTACATGTCTGCCCCGTGCTGACGGGAATCAATTAGTTCACCTTTAATGTCATACTAAATCAAAAGTTCAATGCAAGTTACGCCATCTTCCAAGATCTCATGCAATGTATATTGAATAATAATATAAATTTCTTTAATATTAGGATATATGTGAATTAATTTTAAGATCAGAAGTTGAAATTTGTTTTCAGTTACTTTCTTGAAATTTAAGATTCCATTTAATCAAATTTAATGTAAAGCGAACTGATATTTCAATGAATTGCTTTAAATTCAAAGTAAATGTAAATTATTCAAGATTTTTGGTACAAAATCACTAAATCTAGTGTAGAACGGGCATTAAATTTGCATTAAGTTTGAGGTTATTTTTAACAGTATAATCTAACTAATTAGCTTTATGCTCTAATAAACTATCAACCATAAGTTTTAATAATGATATAGGTTACATAGTCTATATTTTCTTTGGGATGTTACCTAAACTGAATTGAATCATTATTAGCACTTTTTTATGCAGTAACTAAATGAATAATTTAACTTATCTTTATTTAGCTACATCCAGTGTTTACTAATGTTTTTTTGTCCATGAAACATTTTAGAAACGGAAAAATTATTTCCAGCTTTGGAGGGGATTTAGACCCATATTTGAATATTTGAATATTTATCTGGAGACCTTAAGGTTCTTTAAATAAATAACAGTAACAGCCTTTTTAAATTTTCCATTTGACAATTTATTTAAATTTTAGTCATTTTATTAACATTTTTGCTATTAGAACCAATCGTTGAAATGGTAAATTTTTATTTGAAGAAAATTTTAATCTAACTGTTGATTTTCTTAAATCTAAAAATATTATTTAGAAAACTTAATACATTAAAAAATTATAAAGTATATCACATGCAGCATGAATCAAAATTTTATGATATATATCTTATTAGAACGTCCTGTATGCTATGTAATTTTTTTTTGTTATTTTCTTCATAAAATACTATGAATCATTTAATAGTTCCCAGATCTCAGCGTCCGAAAAATGTAATTTTGAAAGGTTCGTTCGTATTTTCCTCAATACTACAAGCTCACAGTTTATTTTCGATTCAACTGATATAACGCTTTATAAAGGGTATTTTTTTATAGAGGTATAGAACTTTTAAATGGACTAAAACAAAGATGAATTTTTTAAATTGACATGAAATTTACTTTACTCGAAAGATAACCTTCTGGCATTATAATTTAAATATGACTTCTGGCATATGACCGCCACGGCTTGCTCGGACGTAGTCTAATCTGGAGGTCCAATTTTCGATGACTTTTTCCAACATTTGTGGCCGTATATCGGCAATAACGCAGCGAATGTTGTCCTCCAAGTGATCAAACGTTTCGGGCTTATCGGCGTAGACTAACGACTTCACATATCCCCACAGAAAATAGTCTAGCGGCGTTAAGTCGCAAGATCTTGGAGGCCAATTCACGGGTCCGAAACGTGAAACTATGCGGTTACCAAACGTTTCCTTCAATAAATCAATTGTGGCACGAGCTGTGTGACATGTTGCGCCGTCTTGTTGAAACCACAACTCCTGCGCATCATGGTTGTTTAGTTGATGAACCAAAAAGTCAGTAATCATGGCTCTATAGCGGTCACCATTCATTGTAACGTTCTGACCAGCATCGTTTTTAAAGAAGTATGGACCAATGATTCCACCAGCCCATAAAGCACACCAAACAGTCAGTTTTTCTGGATGTAATGATGTCTCAACATACACTTGAGGATTATCATCACTCCATATACGGCAGTTTTGTTTATTAACGTATCCATTCAAACAAAAGTGAGCTTCATCGCTAAACAAAATTCGTACGGAATCTACGCCTTGCTAGGTGATCGTGTGGCTTCAATTCTTGCACGAGTTGGATTTTGTAAGGACGCAAACCAAGATCTTTCCGCAAAATCTTCCATAAAGTGAATGGACACGTATCCAATTCCTGAGCACGATGGCGGATAGACTGATTCGGGTCTTCCTCTACGCTACGTTCTACAACAGCAATGACTTCTTCTGTACGCACTGTACGACGTCTCTGTGGATGCGTATTATCATTTAGAGTTAACGTGGTGCGAAAACGTTCCATAGTTAATCGAATTAATTGCTCTGATGGACGATTATGTTGACCGTAAAATGGACGTAGTGCGCGATACGTATTTCGAACAGAACCATGATTTTCAAAATAAATTTGCACAATTTGGAAGCGTTGTTCAGGCGTCAGTCTATTCATGTTGAAATTCCAAACCAAACTAAACATAAATCACTTGACAGCTGACAAAATGGCCACCAGTTAAAAAAGTGTTGCCAACTTAAAGTTCTATACCTCTATAAAAACACCCTTTACATAATAGGTCTTAAATATTGTGTGAAGCAGCATAATATAAAAAATTGAATATTTCACATTTCCAGTGAATTATTGAACGTGGTCACATTTTGTGAGCCATAATTAAAAACATTTCTAAATTGCAAAATATATAAATTCTTCTTATTACCTTTCCTAAGTCAACTTTGATAAACTACTAGCACCCCTGTTAAAACGTACTTACTTTAAAAAGCAGTGAAAACAATAACTCAACATGATTTTAAATTATAAAACAGGGACAAATCTTTACGGTCTACAGGTGCATAGTAACAAGTTGGGTTCTCCTTTGAGAGCAGTAAAGGTAATTTATTTTCTGTAGAGTTCACATTTCCTTAAATTTGAAGCAAGAACAACAATAAATGTTACCCTAATGTTGACATGACGTAAACATTTATTCAAACACGAAAATATTTATTTATTTTGTAATAATAGAGTTGCCACCATTTTTACTAAAGAATAAATTAACATTGACGACACTGTTAAAATTGATAAATTATTTTATCAAAAGATAAATAAATTTGGATGTCTTGCTACCTTTTAGTATATTATATTAAAAAAGAACTGAACTTTAATCTTTGTGTTTTATTACAAAATATATATTTATTATAGACACTTACTTTCATAAGCTGAAGTGTTATTAACTATTCGAAGCGGCTATCATAAGATTAGTATTCTCATGAAATTAAATGACCAAATGAAGAGCAAAGGGGAAAAAAGGAGAATGTCAACAATTTGGCCAAACTGAATTAGTTTTGCTCTCTATTAGAAAATAGCTTAAATTTTATCCTACATATTACTTCTAAGAAAAAGAATAAAAACTTAAATATAATATGTTTTTTTTAAATATTAGTTTAATAAAACAGATAGTGAAATTATTTTATTTTTATTTATTTCTTCCCTCTCCGAACTACATTATATATATGTTGTTTTGAAAAGTGTTTACAGGTATAACATCCTCCGGAGACAACACGTAATAGACATTTTGATATCTAATTTTTTTCTATAAATTTAGCTTATCAAAACTGAACCTGAAAGAAAAATATATCAATGTTTTCAAAGCCAACGGAGTGTGTAAATGGTATTATTTATAAAAACACCTTTGTGATTGCTCTCTTACTGGGGATTGTTTACAATATATCTCTTGGTAGTTATATGTTTCATTTGGTAATAAGTTTGCACCAACTTCAAAACTTTGAATTCCATGTAGAATTATATTGCTATTTTTCAGTCTTTAGTGATTTTTAGAAGGCAATTAAATTTTCTTTATTTTATTTTTCGATTTTTAGTTTTAAGCTATTCACGATATCCATAAATTATTTGAATTAAGTTCTAAGCCATGGTGTACCTCCCAATCCTTCCGAGGTCGTAAAAATTTCTATATTAACCAATCAAGTTGTTTGATTTTTCGAATCCTCCGAATAACAGTTTTGAGTAAAATTGAACCAAAGAAAAATTTTAAAAATTTAAAAAAGGCCATAGTAAATCCGCAATATTGAAATTTCAAAAATTAATTTCTACAACCCCAAAAACTCCCCATACTGATTTTGGAAGAACTTTAGCATAATAAATTTAATGAGATTAATTTTAGATCCTTAATATATGCCCTTGTAAATCCCCTAATGCAAGTCATAACGCACGCCTCCAAGAACCTGCCAGTACCAATATTGAACGAAATGAGAAAAATCCAATATGTTTAGTGACTCATACTATAAATAACATATTTAGTTTTAAGAATTTAACTTTAGATTTATAATCTATGACCCTCAACATCACCTAATAACAATGATAAAAAAGTTTCAAAAATGCAAAATTATTGGCCCACTATATTGGATCCAACCGACTGAATTTCAAAAAAATTATTTTAAGTCTTGGGAAGAAAAGCGGGAAATGTATAATTTTTAGTCTTCGATAATAAATTAATCAAAAATAATTTTAAATTAGTAATATATATCCCTAAAATCTCCCAAATTACTATTGTAAAAAAATTGAAAAATGTAAAATTTTTGGTCTTTAAAAAATAATTTTCAATTCTTAAGTCAAACTTCCAAAATCCTCACAGTGATATGAGATCACCGAGGCAACTTCCTGAAATCGCGCAAAAAATTTAATTCAAATCTATAGAGCCTTTTCGAATTAATCGGCGTATATATAACAAACGAGCAAAAATTTAGTTCAATTAAGAAGTTGCAAATAATTTTAGGAATAATAATAATAAGGAAATTATTATACTAATAGGCGCTTAAACCACTTATTTTGCTTGCTAGATAGAAAAGGAAAGAGTTTTTACATCGAGTTGAAAAGTGGATATATTTTATCAACTCAAAGTGCATAAATCATTTGTAGATCCAGACCAGCGTTTAACATCACAACCATTGCTCATTATACATAGCAAGAAGACTTTGCTGTGTAGTTGGTAGAATAAGGGAGTTGTGTATTAGGAAGTGCTAAAACCTGATGAAACAATTACTAGCGATCGATATTGACAACAATTGTTAAAATTAAGCCGAGCATTGAGGGAATAATGACCAATATATGTTGAAAGACACGATAAAGAAATTTTTCTATATGACAATGCTTGGTCCCACATTGCAAAATCTTTAACAATTATTTGGAGAACGTTAAATGGGACATCTTAGCCCGTCTGCCATATTCACTGGACTTAGCTCCTTCAGACTATTATTTATTTCGATCAATGAAGCGCTGATTTTCAGAACAACTCTTACATTCTTACGAAGAAGTGAAAATTGAGCTGGATGAACAGTTGGTTGCGAAAAATGAACAGTCCTATCACCGAGAAATCGATTCTTTGACATATAGATGGGAAAAAGTCCTGGCTGACTATAGCCAATATTTTGCTTATTGAAATAAATCGTTTTGTTCTAGAAATAAATACCTAAATTTTGCGAGAACATCAATATTATTAACCGTAAGACCTATTAATTAATATCAAATATTAAAAGTTGAGTATGTTATACAGCATTCCAGGAAAATACAATAATAAACTACTTAAAAGTCAATATATTTTCCTTTTAATTTTAATTAAAAATGTGTAATTTTCAGTTAGTAATTTCGATTTTCAAGTAAATTAAATTTTATTTAATCGACGAAATTGTGATGAACAAATCCCAAAAATTAAACAAAAATAAATACATTATATTTTATGCAGTGAGCTTTTGTTTTTAGGGTATTAATATAATGCTAAACATTGAAAATATTATTACTAAAATTTTAGAAATAAAATATTTTTAAAGCTCCTCTCAGATATGCGATGCATCTCTGTAACTTGACTTTGATGATGTCGCTAGCAACAACAGAATGGACCTATATCTTTTTAATGAACACATCCATATTAAATGTTTCTTATAGACATAACAAGATAACTTGGAGAAAAATTACGTACGGAGTGTCTTATTTTCAAAACTTTTAGGGGGTATTGGAGGTCTTATTAAAGATATAATGTTGTGGTTTTCACTTTAGTTCCTACTTTTTAACAACGCGAAAGATTTCGGTATCAAATTTGTCATGGTTCTCTTATTTTTTAATCTATAGGGTGATTTCGAAAAGTCTTTTTAGGCATATCTCGTATTTCCGATGTTCGTTAATTTATAAAAAAGATAAAAGTTGATTTTTACGTAGACTTCAATAGTGCAGTCAGTTTTTTTCTAAAAGCTTAGTTTTTGAGATATCAACCAAACTTATGATTTTTTAAATAGGACACCCTGTATATTATTTTAGATATTAATGAAGTATAATTTAGGCTTTTTAAAAATATATAATGTGTTCATTTTAGGTCAGGTCAGAATTCAATATTTTCAATAAATTACTTTATTTCTAACAGTACTCCATGGCCAATTTTTTAGAAAAAAAGCAAAATTTTGACAATAATAATTATACCAAAGATTAGATACATTAAAAGATAATTTTAATGTTTTTTTATATTTACAATTGTAAACACTTAACTATTATTACATTTTTTACTTTAAACATATTATAACACCAGAATGTTTAAATTTGATTGCAAAGAAACTAGACCAAAATATGATTTTCAAAATGACGGCCGTTTTCTCAAATGCAATATCAGCACAGTTTTGTTATTTTTCTAATTGTATTTAAAAAAAATCATAGGTCTATTATGAAGAGTGTGGAAGGCCAAACCAATTGCCTCACTATAAATTCATGTCGTGTCTTATTTACTCGATTTTGCATAAAACCCCACAAAAAGAAATCTAAAACGGAAAGATCGGGAAATTGTGGGGGCATCTCACTGGCATTTATCTTTCAGAAGAGTTATTTTCCGGAAATTTCCTTACAGCCCAGAGTTGTGGCTCGGGGCACAGTTTTGTTGAAGATAAATGGAATTGAAATAGGCCAATGGAACATTTCCTCAAGTATTTCTAGGTATCTACGTGCTGTGAGCCTCCCTTCGTACATCCTCGTACATCGTAAATACATGACAGAAGCGCCCTTTCGAAAATTAAATGGTGATTTTCTGCAGGCCAGTGCCTCGTGTTGGGACAATTAAAAATTCCAGCACTTGAAAAATAACATTCGTCAGACCATATGACAAATCTGCCAAAAAATCCGTAAACGTTGTGCTATTTTAAATTTAGATGGATGGTGTTTATATTTTTTCAAAAGTATTTCAGCGTCAGATTTTGCTACACCAACTTCTTCCTCTAATTTTCGACAGGATGATGAAGCTGTTGCTGCTGCGTAAAATAACACATTTATTTCTTTTCACTCCATGTCTTCTTTGACGTATGTTTTGGGACGCGGTTGCATAAAAGATCCGTGTTCAACTAGAATAAATATATCTGAGAAGGGTTACCTTCTTTTTGGACACCTAACATGAACAAAAACGGTGGCCGGATATCAGAAGTTATCCTAATGATAACGCTTTAAATACATTAGTTATTGAAATATTCAAAAGCTTCTTGGGGACTTTCGTTGCTTTATGTAAAATTTACTAACATATCATACTTTTCATAATTATGTAAAGGCCATTGTAAAGGTAAAATAAAAAGAAAGTAAAATAAAACCATCTACGTAACAAGACTATTTCATAAATAAGTTTTGGACATCTGCCTTTTGTTTCTTATAAATTGATTAAAATTAATATTAACTTTATATCCATAACTTGCACAAAATATTCGTATTTCAAGGTTCAGTTATTTGGGTCACAATAATATTTCTCTAAACCTGAATTAAATTGATCAGTGTTATACATATACTGGTTTAAATGTATAGTGCAACGATTGGTTATCGTTATCTTTAGGGCACATTACCATGTGTTAACAAAATGCTCAATGTTCTATAGAATAACAGAGTATAATTACATATTCATTGGATAACCAGTAATTTACGTTACTATTTTATGAAAATTTTCGTAACAAGTAAATTTTTATCCTATAATCTTTCAACCTAATTTTTTGCAATTCATTTATATAAACATGGGACTGACAAGCATTGATGCACCGTAAACAATTATTTATAAAAACCGTGTGAAAAATGCTACACAAAACCTTTAGAAAGATTTAATATGTCAAATTCACAAATACCTTACGCCTCTGAAATGACTAATGAAAAAAATTACCGTTGACAGAATGAATAGAAACAATAAAATAATAATCGTCAGAAGTTTAAATCAAGTCCAATGTTCCTTAAAAAAATGGAAAAGTGTATCTTAGTCTAAATAAATTTTTGTTAAAAACAAAAAATAAAACAAGATTGATTCAGCAAAAACTAAAACTGTAAAAGGCTTACGTTTTCGGGATAATCTGGGATACAAGTTCGTGATTGGAACACACAAACGCCTGTTTTGGTTTGCTTTCATCGATGTTGGTCATTGGAACAACGTATTGGTCAAATAACGCAGGTTTATCCAGCTTTCGTTTTATATTTGGAAAAGCTCATTTACTGAATAAAAGTAGCAACCACACAGGATTATCGTAAATAAAAAAAATTCCGAAATGGCGGAATTTTTTGCTTTTAAATGATTTATCTTCCAGGTACATGATTAAAGGTTCTTTACTTGCAGTTAAATATATTGTCTTTTTATTATCTGTTATTTTGCTGTTTTTGTTAGAGAAGTATTAAATTGGGATAATTTATCAAAATTTATCTTACAATTTTATTGTAAAAAGTATATACAAGGCATTTTACAATACTAGAATTACAATATCCTATTTATTCTAATCTTAGTTTAGTTGTTAATAAAGTTACAGATGTTACGCTTTGTCAAGAATTAGTAAATTCGTTCAGAATATCGACATGGATAAATCTAATTTATCTCAGGATATAATTAGGAAAAAAGGGATTAAATTTTAGAAAAAATATATTAAAACTAGAGTTTCTGATTTTACATCATTATCTTATTTAGTATTCCTTAAAATCCCTTTATCAAGACAGTTGATGTCATTTTAATGTAATGAGCAATATCCGTATAACTGTGGGGTGATTATTAATTTAATTAAAATATAATATTTAGAAGTAGGTAATTGAACAGCCATCGTACTAATGTCAACTTAGTTTTATTTAAAAAAATGTTTACAATATTTTTTTTGGCTTCAAATTATGAAGTAAATTAATTCTGTGTATATCTTTCAGGTTACTTGCAGACGATATACATTTTTCTAAAATTTGAAAAGTCAGTTTAGTTCAGGTTAATGATTAATACTTAGGCACCATGAAAGTGCAATACAATATGTATAATGGTGTGAGATGCAACTTACAAAAACGGCACGTTCCAAATTTTATCACACACATATGACAACTCTGATGTTAATTTTTGACATTTACTTAGCTACCAAAAAATAATAACTTTTTACCTGCCATAGTCATCATCATTTGGTCTTTTTCCATTTTCTCTATACTAATCTGTTCTGAGCTTTCTGGTACTAATTCATTTCTTCAAATTTCTCAAGTTGTATCAACGTGGTAGTGGAGTTATAATACCTCTTCTTTCACCTCAAGCTCGTCAACGCGTTATTTATCCGCTCAATTTTTCAGCATAGCATGACATGCTCATTGTCATTTCAGTGAGCATATTCTGGTACCAACACTTTTTATTTTCTTATCCAATTGCCTGCTCATTGTTATTCCCAATATCCTTCTTTCGACCGCTTTTGATACACTTGTTGCGTGTTCAGTGATTTTCTGTTTAACACCCAAGTTTCTCTTCAATATATTATAATGGGTAGAATGCACTCGTTATGTATCTTAGTGTTTCATTTTAACGAAGCTTCATTCTTATAATGTAATTAAATTTTCCATATGACTTCCAGCTCAGTCTTATTATCCTGGTAATTTCTAAATCTTCTCTGTCCTTAGTAAAAGCAATCATCTGCAACAAGTAAACATATGTGCCAACTATTTCAATGTTCTTACCTTCTTTATTAATTATTTTCGAATTTGTTTATTTCTCATGAACTGAAATTGCTGAAATTAGTTCCCAATCCAACTTTTTTCTTGCTGTAGTACAAGTTCTTCAATTATTCCTACTAGTTCTTCTCTGGCTTCTGAAAATACGACGATGTCAGCAAGTCATAAGTTTTACCCCTCGTTGTCCCAACCTAGATACTTGAACATGTCTTTCACCACTAACGTTAATAATTTTAGCGAGATAATATCTTCCTGACACCTCTTTGTATTTTGATGTTATACAGGATTTCATGTATTTTGAACTTTATTGTTGCTTTGTTATTTACGTATTTTATTAGGTATATGTAGTGTTGGTCGATTCTGTCGTTCCTCATAACTTCAATTAGTATCGAAGTTCCGATCATGCAGAAAATTTTCTTTACTTTCTTTGAAGGCTGCCCAAATATCTTAATTATATTTGATGTTTTTCTCTATAATTTATTTTACTGTATGGAGAAATTCCCTTGATGTATATTCTTTTCCGAAACCAGGATGTTCTTTGGGATGATATATTTCAAAATTCCTGTATAGCCTATTAGCTAGAATTCTCATAGGAACTCAATTCACTTGAGACAGGAAACTTATCAGCTGATAATTTTTTAATAAGTTAGACCTATTCCCATTCATATGATATTTTTCCTTGTATTAGATAATTATTAAAGAGTTTCTGTAGTTCAATTTATTCCCACTTTCGTTCAACGTCTCTAGTATTATGTTGTCTTCACCTCTAGCATTTCTGTTCTTCATTTGTTTTAGAGCTAACGCAATTTTTTTAATAGTACCTGGTCATTTGTTAGAGTTAATATAATCTATTTTTCTTTATTTTTTTTTTCATTTCTTTGGAAATTTTACAATCATATAAGTCTTCGGAGAAAAGTTCATGTAATTTTTTGTCCGTTGTCTTATTTGCTTATTTGTCCTTAATCTTATGTGTTTACGTCTTCAGACTAGTATTTCATCTACCATTATTGGGGTTAAGCTCGTAACAGAACTTCACTCTGTTACTTTATATTCGTAATTGATATTATGATACTATATATCATAATATAATAATATGTTAATATAATAATGTATTAATAGAATATTAATGGTATACTAATATAATTCTAGAGTTCTCATAGGATTTAGGAATACTGTACGGCCTTGACAAATGCCTTATTTTAAACAAAACTAGAGGAAGGATACCAATAGGAGTATTCGAAATGTAGAACGGTAAAATAATTGGAGCAGTGGAAACAGAACAAATCTATAAATACTTGGGCATAAAGCAGGCACAATTGTGAAGACCGAATTAACTAATAAGTTCATAAAATGGATAAGGAAGGCACTCGATACCTATGCCTACCCTGTACTCAATTATTCTTTTGGAATTGTGAAACGAAACAGGCCAGACATAGAAAATTTGCAGAGGAAAGTCAAAACAATTCGGACAAAAGCACACAAACATCATTTTCGTAGTGACACTAAACAAAGAAAGCTACCAAAATTCTATGGAGGAAAAGGATTGGTATATATTGGTAAGCAATTTGTGGTTGAGAGACCATGAACTAACCTATCATCGCCAACCAGACCAATAGAAGGTCCAAGTTTGGCTACAGAAACACCTTCATAGACAATACCTAAATGAGTTCAACTAGAAAAATCTCATCAAATTAGCGCGGAACTTTTGGTAGACGTCAGAGATAATATTTCCCAAAACCAAAAGCTTCCTACTAGCATTCCAAGATCAAGTTATCCCAACTAGAAATTATCTGAAACAGATAATCAGAAACCCCTCGATCCAGAATGACCGATGGATGTCGAATATTAGACAAAATTCAGCACATAACAAAAAATGCTAAACATTTGCCGTATCGTTTTACAAGGAGAGACATGATTTAATCGTCAAGACCACCCATCAAGAGTTGGCAAAAAAATTTAAACTGTTGCAGATAGAGAAAGTGCCGTATTGTGAATACTGCCTGAAATCTGTATTGGAGAATAGGTAGTTCAAGTTGTACTTGAATCGAACTGTTGCACATAACAGTTCAGATATCATTTTAGCATAATAAACATCCAACAATAAAAGTTGTCATCCTTGGGAGCAACATTATAATGGAAAAGCATAATACGAAAATCCCATTTACAGAGACCTGGAGGTACAAATACTCAGATAGCGGAAAATGAGTAGCATCTGGACGATTCCCATAATTATATCAACAACATGAGTAGTACCAAGGATTCTTTTGTTTAATATCAAGGAAATGAACCTTAGCGAACACCTGTAAAAGGCAGTGTTGTGTGAGACCGCTCAAACTGTCCAGAATTTTATAAGAAATGCAGAGTACTATTACGTCAACTGGGACCGGACAACATGGAAAAGGCTTCTACAGAGCTTCGTTATGATATCCGAGTGCATCTACGATGAGGGAATGTTCCCTGGAGTGTGTGCGAAAGCTACGTGGGTAAGTGTATGGGTAATAATAAAATAATCAATACGTATGCTTGTTCTGCGCTGAGCTACTCTTTTGGAATTGTAAAATGGAGCAGGACGGACATCCAAAATCTGCAAATAAAAATAAGGACACTCCCAACAAAAGGTCAAAAATATCACCCTCGGACTGCTAATGAACGTACAATGCTTCCAAGACACCAAGGAGGAAGAGGATTGATGGATTGGTAGGCAGCTCGACCAACAAATAATAATCGTACGTTCAAATTTCCACTGGTTAGGGGACTCTTCCACACTACATCGAGCAATATCCGATGCAGTTGATTCAACGCCATTACAGTTGAGGGAACTTCTCACCACCAAACAGACCAAGAAAAGTTACAAACCTGGCTACAGAAGCCACTTCATGGACGGCATCTAAATGAGGTCAATTAGGATAATGTCGACAACTCAGCTTCGAACTACTGGTTGATTTCAAGACAGATGTTTCCGGAAACGGAGATCTTCTTATTAGCCATCCAAGACCAGGTTATTCCGACGAAACACTATCGGAAGTTCATCATTAGAGATCTCTCAAGAGAAAATGACCAATGCAGATATGGCTGTTTAACATCAGAGACAATTCAACACATAACTGGAGGATGCCAAGCGTTTGTCGCAACGGAGCTGCTAAGATACTCCACCAAGAGTTAGCAGAAAG
Organism: Diaprepes abbreviatus; assembly: GCA_034092305.1. NCBI lineage: Eukaryota > Metazoa > Arthropoda > Insecta > Coleoptera > Curculionidae > Diaprepes > Diaprepes abbreviatus. Next base: position 4,020,018 of record JASJET010000050.1, read on the forward strand.
GTTAAACCTATTACAGGTAGGAAAATTCCTTATTACAAATACAATCCGGAGCCTATTCTTGACCAGACAGTTGCTTGTAATAGACAAACATTATACTGACCGATAAAATTGCTAGGCAAACTACACTAATCGACATTGCTATATCTAACAACAACCACCTAAGGTCAAAATACAACGAGAAGATCGCCAAACACAAAGATCTGGAGGTGCAAATCCGAAGACAATGGGCAATGAACAGCGTCCAAACGAATATCATAATACTGTCAACAACTGGAATGATACCAAAGAACCTCCTGCAGAACATCAAGGGACTGAACCTTAGTGAGCATCTGTATAAACCTATGCAGAAAGCAGTTCTCCTTGCAACCGCAAGAACCGTCCGAAAGTTCGTAGGAAATACAGCAGACAACGTCACCTAGGACCCGATAACATGGAAAGGGTTCCCACAGGGCTTCATACTTTTGGTATCTCTGTGTGCCTGGTATGAGTGAATAATCCCTGGAGGAAGTGCGAAGCCGTTTGGCTTGTAAATCATTGTAATATATTATAATTAATAATTAAATATAATATACAATAGAAAACCACCAATGTAGATATGGCTATTGAACATCAGAGACAGTCCAACACATAACTGGAGAATGCCAAGCATTTCCCTCAAAGTTATACTTCGTCCAAAAAGACACAACTCAGCCCTCAATATACTCCACCAAGAGTTAGCAAATAAATTAGATCTATTGCAGGTAGGAAAAGTACCTTACTACAAATACAACCCGGAGCTTATTCTTGAGAACAACGAGTTCAAGCTATATTGGGACCAAACAAATCAGACGGTTGCTCGTAATGGGCCAGAAATTATATTAACAGATAAAATTTCTACGGGAACTTCATTACCTAACAACAACCTTACGCTAAAATACAATGAGAAGATCGCCAAATACAGAAACCTGGAGGTGCAATTTCGAAGACAATGGGAAATTAAAAGCGTCCAAACGATGCCCATAATTTTATCAACAACTGAAGTGATACCAAAGAATTCCTACCGAATATCAAGAGGCTGAACCTAAGCGAGCATCTGTACAAACCGATTCAGAAAACAGTTCTCTTTGAAACTGCGTGGATCGTCCGAAAATTTGTAGGCAGTACAGCAAACCACATCACCTAGGACCCGATAACATGGAAAGGGCCCCCACAGAGCTTCATACTTTTGGTGTCTTTGTATTCCTGATATGAGTCTATATTCCCTGGAAGGAATGCGAAGCCATTTGGCTTGAAAATCATATAATGTATTATATATCAGAATATAATACCATAATAATATTATATATTATAATTTAATATAATATTATCATAATTAGTTCCATATCGTTATGAGCAAGTTAAAATCTAAATTGTATCATAATATATATCACATTATATATAAAACATAATAAGATAATATAATAACATAATATAATAATGTAATAATTAACACTATTTTGAAAACGAAACACTGACAAATGTGAAAAATGGTTCAACAATAACGTCTACTTGCGATCGATAATCACATCAGCTGATTATGACACAACAGATGGAGAATTTTTAAGCCTCTACGAGGCTGTTAGAAAAAAAAGTGTGACGGAGTGAGGTACAAAGTTTCGTAACAAATGTTACACTGGCACTTTATAGAGAGTTTTTATTTTTAACCGACTTCTAAAAGAAGGAGGTTCTCAATTCGTCGACTATGTATTTTTTTTTTTATGTATGTACACCGATTACTCCGGAACGGCTGCACCGATTTGAATGAAATTTTTTACGTTATGTAAAGGAAGTTGCTGCGGTGGTCCCTTATTTTTTTAGATGACATTGGTGCAGTAAAATCCAAGATGGCGCTTACAATATGGCGGCCGAAAAAAAAAATTTTGTCCGATTTTCTCCAAAATTGGTATGGAGGAATTTTCGGGGTTGTACCCAACGAATCTGAAATTATTTTTAAAAAATTCAAAATGGCGGATCCAATATGGCGGACAAAAAAATTTAATTTAGTCCGATTTTCTCCGAAATTAGTATAGGGGAGTTTTCGAGGTTGCACATTGCGAATCTGATATTATTTTTTTAAAATTCAATATGGCGGATCCAATATGGCGGCCGAAAAAATTAATTTTGTCCGATTTTCACCAAAATTGGTAAGAGAGAGTTTACGGGGTCGCATATGACGAATCTAAAATAATTTTTAAAAAATTCAATATGGCGGATCTAGTATGGCGGACGAAAAAATTAATTTTGTCCGATTTTCTCCAAAATTAGTACGGGGGAGTTTTCGGAGTCGCATATGACAAATCCAAAATTATTTTAAAAAAATTCGATATGACGGATCCAATATGGCGGACGAAAAAATCAATTTTGTCCGATTTTCTCCAAAATTGGTACGGGGGAGTTTTAGCAGTCGCATTTGACGAATCTTAAATAATTTTTAAAAAATTCAATATGGCGGATCCAATATGGCCGACAAAAAAATTAATTTTGTCCGATTTTCTCCAAAATTGGTACGGGGGAGTTTTTGGGGTCGCATATGACGAATCTAAAATAATTTTTAAAAAATTCAATTTGGCGAATCCAATATGGCGGACGAAAAAATCAATTTTGTTATATTTCTCCAAAATTGGTACGGGGGAGTTTTCGGAGTCGCATATAACGAATCTAAAATAATTTTTAAAAAATTCAATATGGCGGACGAAAAAAATCAATTTTGTCTTATTTTCTCCAAAATTGGTATGTGGAAGTTTTCGGGGCCTCACATAAAGAATCTGAAATTATTTTTAAAAAACTTAAAATGGCGAATTCAATATGGCGGACAAAAAAAATCAATTTTGTCCGATTTTCACCAAAATTGGTAGGGGAGAGTTTTCGGGGTCACACATGACGAATCTAAAATTATTTTTAAAAAATTCTATATGGCGTATCCAACATGGTGGACAAAAAATTAATTTATTTTCTTTAAATATCGATATTGGAAGGTTTTGGGGCTTATATTACCAATCTAAAATTAATTTGAAATTTAAGATAGTGGATTCTCTATGACAGACTAAATATTCGTTTGACCCAATTTGATTGGTATTTGGAAAACTCTAAGAACTAGAGAATTTTTAGTGGTTCATTTTAGGGTGATTTACAACTTTGGATAAAATGGGTACTTTTTTGCCAGTTTGGAGTCATTGCGAGGTACACTAATCTCGATTAGTACTTAGTTCAAATAATTTATGAATATCATAATGAATTCTAGAACTAAAAATAGAAAAATAAAATTTTTATAAAAAAATTGAACCGACTTCTAAAAGTGCGCTAAAAAGTGAAAAATAATCATAAATTTTTATATGAAATTGAACTTTTTGAAGTCGCCGCCAAATTATTTGTACACGAAATAAATAACTACTAATATATACAAATTATGGTAAGAACGCAATTACAAATAAAGTGTTTTTAATCTGTTTATGCTAATCACATTTTGTCAGGTATTAGTTTGGCGCCGACTTCAAAAAGTTCAATTTCATATAAAAATTTATGATTATTTTTCACTTTTTAGCGCACTTTTAGAAGTCGGTTCAATTTTTTATAAAAATTTTATTAGATTAAAATTTTCAGCATTTTTTATATTTTTAATATTTTGCTAAGCTTTAATTAACCGACTTCTAAAAGAAGGAGGTTCTCAATTCGTCGCGTATATATATATATATATATATATATATATATATATATATAGATATATATATATATATATATATATATATATATTTTCATTTATGTACACCGATTATTCCGGAACGGCTTGATCGATTTGAATTTTTTACGTTATGTAAAGGAAGTTGCTGCGGTGGTCCCATATTTTTTTGGACGAAATTGGTGGAGTAAAATCCAAGATGGCGCTGACAATATGGCGGCCAAAAAAATTAATTTTGTCCGATTTTCTCCAAAATTAGCATGGAGGAATTTTCGGAATTGTGCCCAACGAATCTGAAATTATTTTTAAAAAATTCAAAATGGCGGATCCAATATGGCGGACAAAAAAATTTAATTTTGTCCAATTTTCCCCAAAATTGGTATGGGAGAGTTTTCGAGTTCGCAAATTACGAATTCAAAACCTTTTTAAAAAAATCAATATGGCGGATCCAATATGGCGGACAAAAAATCGATTTTGTCCGATTTTCTCCAAAATTGGTACGGGGGAGTCTTCGGGGTCGCACATGACGAATCTAAAATTATTTTAAAAAAATTCAATATGGCGGAAGAAAAAATCAATTTGGTCCAATTTTCTCGAAAATTGGTATGGGGGAGTTTTCGGGGTAGCACATGACGAATCTAAAACTATTTTTAAAAAATTCAATATGGCGTATCCAATATGATGGATAAAAAATTAATTGTGTTCGATTTGTTTCAAAATTGATGTGAGGGAGTTTTTGGGATAGCACATTACGAATCTGATATTATTTAAAAAAAATTAAATATGGCGGATCTAATATGGCGGATTAAAGATCCTACATCTCTGGAATTTGTCTGAAGTCAGTATGGAGGGATTTTTGTTAGTGTTAATTACGAAACTAAAATATTTTTTGAAAAACTCAATCTGGCGGATTCAATATGGTGTTCTAAAAATTTTACATATCTCGACTTTCTCAAAAACTGAAGGTGTAAATTATGAATTTAATCCTATTTTTTCAGGATTCAATATGGCGAATGCCATCCATATAGCTGACAAAAAAATTTTACGTTTCGATTTTGTTCAAATGTGGAAATGAATCGTTTTTGAGGATGTAAATAGCGAATATAAAATTATTTTAAGAAAATCTAATACATCAGATGCAATATGACCGTTTAGAAATTTTTAATTTCTGGATTTCATCTAAAATTGGTACTAGGAGGCTTTGCAGGGTTTATATTTAGATTAGATTAAGAAGTTAAAATTGTTTTTTTGAAATTCATTATGGCGGATCCAATATGGTAGGTTGAAAATTTTACGTTATTCACATTTTTTTTAGATTTGGTATTAGGGCGTTTGAGGGGTGGCGTATTACGAATATGAAGTTAATTTTTTACAACTATTAGATTGATTAGATACAATATGAAGGACTAAAGATTTTACATTTTCCGGTTTTATCTAAAATTGATATTGCAGGGTTCTTGGGGCGTGTACAAACTCAATATGCAATATAAAATATATCGGGCTAAGAAATATACGTCTCAAATTCTTTAAATATTGATATTGGAAGGTTTTGGGGCCTATATTACCAATCTAAAATTAATTTGAAATATAAGATATTGGATTTACTATGACACATTAATCTCGATTAGCATGTAGCATAGAATTCAAAACTAAAAATTGAAAAATAAAATTTTGTAAAAAAATTGAACCGACTTCTAAAAGTGCTCTAAAAAAGGAAAAATAACTAAAAATTTTTATATGAAATTGAAATTTTTGAAGTCGACGCCAAATTATTTCTAAATGAAATAAATAACTACTGATATATACAAATTATGGTAAGAAAGCAATTACAAATGAAGTATTTTTAATCTGTTTTTGCGAATTACATTTTGTCAGGTATTAGTTTAGCGCCGACTTCAAAAATTTCAATTTCATATAAAAATTCCTAGTTATTTTTCCCTTTTTAGCGCACTTTTAGAAGTCGGTTCAATTTTTTTTATAAAAATTTTATTTTAAATTTTATGAAGGTTTTTAATCCACTTAAAAGAAAAATGATTTAAAAAATATATCATATCAAAATATATTAAAAGCTAAAATAATGTGAAAATAATAAAGTAATTGTCTTTTCTTTAACCGGAGAAAATGTTCAAAAAATTATTTAATTTCTATATGCGTGATAATAGCTCATTTACTTAGAATCTGATATGTTGTCAGTTTTATTGCTTGTTCTTTTTCGCCTTTTATTACGAACTATTTGCTTTAATTTATGTAAATCATGCGAGTAATGTCAAATTTTCATTCATTATTAACCTTAGGAAAATGAGACACAAAAGGTAGAAAATTATATATTATAACAAGAATTAGGAGGGCAGCCGTTTATATTTCGAGAAGAGCAAGCAAAAAATGTTTTTATTGTTTTTCAAAATCTTCTCCAGGATGATTAATATCCTTTTTTATGAATTTGAACTGATCAAAAAAGCGTTTTTGTCACTGTGAAGATGATTTCTTCAAAACATGGTTTTTGAAAGGATCAATCTCTTCTTCTGGCGTAGAAAATCGTTTATCGAGCAGTTTATTCTTTATGTGCAGAAACACACAGAACCTAGGACTATACAGCAGATGACCGATCAATTCTATGATTTAAGTGCTCAAAATATCACTTATTTGAGCTGATGTGCGAGAGTTTGCATTGTTATGGCGAAGAATGAACCTTCGTCTCTGGTTTGTTTTCCTCAATTCACATAAGACTTCTGCAAATAAAGAATTTGGATTATTCAAAACTGACCGTCTAATGATTTTCTAAAGGCGCGGTTGCGACATGGCCAGTTTCCCTGCATAAACGAGCGATTATTCACTTGGAAGTACTTCGTGTGCAAGCAACTTTTGGTGGTTTTTAGTCGTCATGAAAGACCCATTTGGTGGACTGCTGCTTACTTTTGGTCTTATACGTATATATTTAGGACTATTTACCTATCACCTTCTTATAAGTGTTCTTTTAAGCTTCGCGATGGTATTTTTTTAACATTTTTTAGCACCAATCCAAACGAGCTTTTTTTTGAGCGGTCGTCAAATTATGCGGAATACAATGCAAACATAGCTTCTTCACAGCCAAATGTTCGTGCAATATATTATACAAGGTGATGTCAATAATGCTTAGGAATGCCTCAATCTCACGATATGTCATAGATATTTTTGTGCACTACATCCGGTTTTGAACTCCCTTTACGCAACTCATCCATATGTGCACGATGACCACGGTGAAACTCATTGTTTTTAGGAGCCTGATCACCATATGAAGAATTACGTTAAAAGTTGTGACAAATAATGGTGCAAAAATGTTTATGAATGAATTCAATTTTTTGGTAAGGGCGAAGTTACTGTAAACAACAAAACTAGCGTCCGTATGTCAAAATATTTTGAGTACTTATACCATCGAAAATGTAGAACTTTAAACTGAATATATCAGATGACATCAAGTAGTCCCAGTACTGCTAGTTCTCGAAATATAAACGGCTACTTTACCACTGGAAATGAAATATTATCTATTTGTATTTTGTCTAATCTATTTTTCCAATTATCAAAATTTTATAGAAAAATTAACCATTATGCTAATTTAAATGCTGGTTATAGATTATTTTTTAGCCAAAAGTGCCCATGGTTTTGATAAAAGAATAATTGTTTTTAAAACTTCAATGCAATCACAAATATGCAGAACAATGGGACAAATTAGTATATACTTTGTATTAAAAAAATGTATTTAAATAATTATTTTCTGCTTTTTACTGTTCACTTGAAAATTCATTGCAAAATTTTTACCAAACAAACGATAACAAAGTTTTTACTAAACAGAAAAATAAACAAAAAAACAGACAAAAAGCCATTTAATATTGCATCGTCATCCAGTTTTGAGCTGCGTTTAAAGTTTCAAGTCAATAGCTCATCGAGAAGTTAGTTTAACCCAGATAACAAAATTTGTACCAAACACACCAAAAAACAGATAAGAAAGCAGTTTAATAAAAATATGGTTAAAACAAAATTGATCTTGAAATGACCTTGAAATATACGTTGAATGTCAGTTTGAAGGTCATAATATTGCATTGCCGTCAGGTTTATACATGTGTACCAAATTGCAGCTTTATTGGATAATCGGAAGTGAAGTTGATCTTGAAATATGCGTTTAAACTCATAATATTGCATTGTTATAGGATTTATACATATGTAATCAATTTAGGCTTGATTGTATAATCGGAAGTGAAGCAGACTTCATCCAATTCTGAGCTATGCTTTAATTTTCAAGCCTCTAGCTCATCGGAGAGTAAGTTTAAAATTAAATTTTTACCAGACAGAAAAATAAACAGACAGACAAGTTGACAAAAGGAAACGTGATGACATATTTATATTTTAACTTTAATAAATACAATATTTGTTAATTATCGACCGATGTTTTCCATATCCCGGTGTTATTAATGCATATTTACGCGTTTTTTTTTAGTTTAAAATGTTTTATTTCAGTTAGAAGAATTTGGCAGATTGGCCACAAAGATATGTATTTGTATCAAATATATTTAATATATTTGAAGAACCGAAGTCAATTTTATGATTCTGAAATTTGTTTCATGAATATTTAGTTTCAGTACATTATTTTAAAAAAATACAATTCTTTAGTTTTTATGGGTAAACTCCCAGCAAGTTCATTTTAAATAAATCGTTATACTAAGTTTATTTTCCAAACTTGACCTAAATGCAATATGACACCAAAATGATTAATGGTCTTCGACACATTTCATTTAAAGTTTAACTCGTTCAAACTAACTGACGCTTTAATTTACTTCTTTTCCATTTAAAACTGAAATGCACTATTCGAAACCCATTAAAACATTCATTTCATTTGAATATGTCTATTATTATATGTTATATAGAATCTTTTAAAAAATATAGCCCATCGTGTTATATGTCAAGAAAAGCTAATAATATATTCAACAGAGACCAAAAGACTATGTTAAAAATTAGTCTCTGATTTCTTAATTGATCGTAACTTAGGAATTCTTTAATTTTTTGGAAAAAATATATCTGAAACTTCATAGAAGAATGTTCACATAAAAACTTTATAGAAACTTATATTTTGAATGAAGTCATTTTATAAAATGCAGATTGAAATACAGAGAAAGATTTATGAAGATTTCTCCTATTTGAAACATGCTTACCACAGTCGTTGTTATATATGTATTCTCCTTTCAGTTTGCAATATCCTGCCGACATACCTTGGAATTTATATTTCATACATCAGTTATTTCTTTGCGAATGCTGCTCTCGGTCCGATGCAGCTCCACTGACGAGACTATAAGGTGATCGAAATGCGTATGGAGACAGGACCAGAGTGGTATTTGCAGGAAATAAACTGTGTATATATTCGTTCCTTTTCTCTGCCTGAAAGGAGAATACAGATATATTTAACTATTTAAATACGGCAGATAGATGTCTTTATTTCTTACTGAAATTTTGATCTTTTAAAAATTTCTCACTCCTCCGGTGATTCATAGAGATCGTTCGGCTAACGATATTTTTCAGTCTGACATCGAGGTCGATAGGTGGCAGGTTTGGAATATCTTACCGACATACTTGGAATTTATATTTCATATACCAGTTATTTCCTGTGAATTTTGCTCTCGGTCCGATGGACCTCCACTGACGACACAATGAATGAACGAATGAATGAATGACCATAGCTGTAGGTCATTCAAGGCCGATCGCCTTTGCGAATCTAAGCAGCATCGTTAGTTGAACTTGTCTAAATGCTTCCGGTAACAAAACTGTATCTTCGAAATATCTCTGTCTCAGGCCGTTAAGCGCTGGGCACTCTCCGAGAACATGGTCAACAGTTTCGTCCTCCTCCAAATATCATCTGCACATCGGATCGTCTTCGACACCGATTTTATGAAGATGGCCCCTGAAGTGACAATGTCCTGTCAACAATCTCATCACAATTCGCAGCTTTTTCCTTCTCATGGGGAGACGCTCCTTAGTACGCCGTGCACTAGGCCCAGGAGCTCCCCTCCACAATTCAATAAATTTGCTTTTCAGCAACGATTTTAATTCCCTTTTGCCAATAGAAATTGGGACAGGTAGTATTGGTTGGGGTCCATGCGGTTCAGTTGCCGAACCCAACCTTGCCAGACGGTCTGCTTCCTCATTCCCGCGTATACCTGATTAACCTGGGACCCATACGAGTCTAACTATGTAGCCCTTCCTTGTCATACCATTTAGTACAACCTTGCACTCTGACACCAGTCGTGAAGTTACGACACTGGACTTCAGTGCCAGTATCGCAGCCTTACTGTCTGAGCATATATTTATTACCCTATTCCTATCTATACCCTCTCACAAAGATGGGCACACCGCAGAATAGCATAAATTTCCGCTGTGAAGATTCTCGCACATTGTCCGAGAAGGTAGTACTCTCTGACTCCTGTATTCCTACTGAATACTCAACCAGGATCCAATTTTTGGAAGATTTTTTTCTCCTTCCCAATCCTCTCTACTTGGCAAAAATATCTCCAGGGAGAGGTTGGGTTTTAAAAGCGGCGTCATGTAATCTGTTCGCATGGGGAGTGATGGACACACACTGCGCTTTCCCAGACACCTGAATAGCCGCCCATTCCAATTCCAACATGTGCTAGGCCGCTGAAACAATAAACAGTGTTCAGGGCCTCGTGCTCTATGTATAAGTGAAGAGGATGCAAGTTCACAAGAACTTCAAAAGCCCTGGTTAGAGCAATCCCCATCGCACTCAATATTCCCACACAAGCTATTCTTTGAACTTTGTCAAGTTGAAGAATGTGTGCGCTTTGTTGTACTATGTCACCATACAATAGCGGCGTACGTTGTCATAGGACGGATCACCATAGTGTCACTGACGAGACCATAAGATTGTCGAAACGCTCGAGAGGACCAGAGTGGTATTTACAGGAAATAAACAGTTTGTATATATTCTTTCCTCTCTGCCTGAAAAGAGAATACATATATAACAAATATTTAAAGACGGCAAATAAATTTCTTTATTTCTTGCTGAAGTTTTGATTTTTTTAAAAATGCTTACCACAAGTTACTGACTTTTTAAAAACGTGCAAATTTAACTCCTTTTCACAACATAGATTTAAACAATTTAAGTAAAATAAATCCCTAATTTCCTATTTTTCACAGTTCCTTAGTATGAAGTTCAAATTTTGCAATTGTGCAATTTTCTGTAGAAACGCCAAAAAATTTGCAGTGGTCCTGAAACTGGATTTTTTTTAGTTTCTTTGTAGTATAATTAACGTATCTGGGGAACGAGTCGATAGATCAAATTGAAATTTTGAGACGTCATTTTATACTACAAGATCCTTGTATTGCACATGGGCAAAAATTTTTCGTTCAGCATATATAATCATATTGTTTAATAATTTTGAAATGTTTTTTTACAATAACTTTTAAATAAATTGAACAGTTATGTCATTTAGCTTATTTTGTAGGTTTTTTAATTGCGTATACCATTTGTGCCCAAATATTTTTTATTTAACCTTACAGATTTTCTTTTTCACATAATTTGATTGCACTATTTATTTTTAAGAGTCTTGATTATCCACAAATACGGTTATAAAATTACACTGCTAAATTTATTTAAAACGCATTTTCAGAACTTTTTTTGGAATGGTAGGTGCATTTAAGGTCCTGCAGCAAAGCTAGAGAGATGAAACAACGTAGTTGCCAGCGAGTATTCGTTGTTTTAAAATGTGGTTATATTAAAGTCTCATGATAGTTTTGTTCGAACTCGCATCAGAAAGAGTTCCTTACCGTCCGAATTTTGTTCAGCAAACTAAATATGTTCCATCCAGAGTTACTTACGATTAGCAAATGATCAGTTTGAGAACTATAAAACGGGCTTGCAGGTTATCTTCGGACTGTTTGTTTAGCGCAAACGTATTGCTGTTTCTTTGTTTGTAACATAATCTTCAGAACAAGAAAGTTAGACAGAACCTATAACCCGCCAAATTTGTTCTAGATTTGTCAGTTTTAGATGATAATAGTTATTTACTACCATAAAGAACCAAAGTTTTCACGGCTTTGGTCAAGTTTACAAATCATGTTCAAGGCGTATGTCTCTATAATAATTGGCTCCTGATCAATTTCTGTATGTGGTTGGAAGAACTGATATTTTATTTGAAGTTTATGAGCATTGCGTGAATTGGAACTTAACCTAAATAAAATAAGTGTAGAAGTGTCAGAGTAGAGAAATAACAATACAGTAATAGACTGTTATTACATTTAAGAAATTTAGTTACGTATATTTATTTGGGAGGTAAATAATCTTATCTCGAGTTGTGAATTAAATAGAGTGAATGTATATTATCCCAAATGAAGAATTTGGAAAAAAAATGTATTGCATAGACGATTGTTAGATTATAAGACTTGAAACTTTTTTCCGTAAATTACCAATATTAGTTATATGATTTTTTATCCCTTAGGTACAGATAATTTCAAATCGAATATGGAAATGCAAAATGCACAAAAATATTTTCGAAAATCTGGTTCTATGTTAGATTTTCATGAGTTTTTCCGGCTTCATCACAATTATGTATCCCGTCAGCCAGCTTGGAAGGTAACCTAATAGTACAAGTCCAATGGAGATTGGACAAAGAACGAGACAAAAGTGCTACTAGATCTATATAAAAAATATGTTCAAAAGTGGGGAGTTTTGAGATAAAAATTAAAAACCATCATTTGATATTTAAGCTACAGAAATTAACAAGATCTCAAATACTAATTATAATTTAATTCGTGTTGGAAATTGCTGGAAATAGAGGATGAGAACGATCACATAAAAAGTTTATCGATAACCAAAAAAAAAAGTTAAAAGTATTTCGAATATCAGGGGGAAATGGATGATATTTTTAAAGATAAAAAAAATGTGAAGCCCAAGGTTCTACTGTCAACAGCTACAGTAGACCATTTAGTGGAAGAGATAGAACCACCCTTTTAAAAAGAAGAAATCCTGTAACAAACATAACTCTTACCATAGATGAAATAAGAAGCCATAGTAAATACCATAATAGGGAAAATATCGAATTTAAGAAAGAGAAGTTAGAAATTCAAAAGCAAAGAGTGGTTTTAATTAGGGAGAAAAATGAATTTATATGAGAAAGGAATAAACAGTCAAAGAATAGAGCATGTTCTACATGCTGGAAATACCTCACCTAATTTCTAATCAAGCAAATTTATAATATTTTTTTGCCAAATGAGTATATTTTTATTTTGTATTGTCTTTTATGTTTTTTATTTAATGTTTTATTTTTTGTTTTCTAAAGATATGTTAAATTCCTTAATTTGACCAAACGCAAATATATATATATATATATATATATATATATATATATATATATATATATATATATATATATATATTTATTTATTTATTTTCTTGATTCTTGAACCATAGATTATATCATTTTTCTTTTATTTTGTCTTTTCTTGGGTTTAGGTTCTAAAGAAAAATGATATATATATATATATATATATATATATATATATATATATATATATATATATATATATATATATATATATATATATATATATATATATATATATATATTACGAGTCCAAATATGGAGTTGACGAGGAAAAATCTTTATTATCGATTTTACGAGAAAATGTCATTGCTTGTCAGAAAATGAGTTGACCATAGAATAACTCTATATTAGGTACACAGGGTGTTAATAAATTAAGAAAACATGAAAATTATTCATTTATGCCAATATCATCCGTAATTTGTTGTATGATTATGTATATTGTCTGATACCAATACATGATTCCTATACATCTTAGGTCCTTTTCATCTACATGTGTTGTTCTCAGGATCCTCGTGAATTTTTTATGCTGTGGATCGGAAACCTTTTCGTATTCAACAAAGCAAAGGCAAACATCTTTTTTTACGTATCGACAGTTTTGTACAAGAACTTGTATTCCGAAAAGCGTTTCTCAAGTACCCATATGTTTTGCTCTCATTTCGATAAATAACTTAAGAGTGTGATTCACAAGACTTATAAATCTGTGGTCTTCACATTTGCAAGTGCATCTCTTTTTGGGGAGAAGGATAAAAGAATATTTATTATCTATTATTTACCTCCAAAATAAAGATTTATAAATAAATTTCTTAATTGTAATAATAGTCTATTTTTGTATTGTTATTTCATCGCAATATTTTATTCTGACAGGTCTACACTTATTTCAGTTAGGTTAAGTTACAATTCACAAAACATCTAGGCTCACAAACTTCAGTGCTTCCAACTACAGAATTGCAGCCACATATTAAATCATACAAATCACTATAATTAATTAATTTGAATAATTTTTTATGCATATTGGTTCATTAAAAGTTAAAAGAAACATTTTCAGATACTTTAAAAGTGAATTTGCTACAATATGTTTATTAAGATTTGAACTAAAATTATTAAAACCTGCCCTGGCCTCCTGAATAAGTTTCTACTTCAGTCAAACGTCTTACCATACGACTTATGGTGGAACGATATTTGCCTAGCAAATTGGCAACATAACTCTGACAATATCCCTCGTCCAATAAAACTGACGCTAGCACTACCTCCTTTTTCAATTCATATTTCCAATTTTTAACAAATACAACAATCCACCATAAAAACGTAAACAAAAAAGCAAACAAATTATAAGTTTAATTTTAAAGAAAATCTATAGCAAGAAGTATTTACTATAGATAGGGTATATATATATATATATATATATATATATATATATATATATATATATATGTATATATATATATATATATATGTATATATATATATATATATATATATATATATATATATATACATATATATATATATATATATATATATATATATATATATATATATATATATATACATTAACAATTCATAATATTGGTGATTGAATTTTCAATTGTTGCGTCGTTCATATTATCTTGGTAAAGCAATCAGTGTGTTCAGGTTGGCTTAACTTAGTTCAGGTTATGTACTATTGTTCAGAGCTATGTACTACGCATGCGGTATTGAGATGGGGAATTAAAATCTATTTTCTTTATATCGGCGAAACACCTTTACTTAAATGCGGCCCTATACCTCTTCTACCTTATTCTTCTCTTATTACTCTTCGGTTTACGACTAATTTCATAAATATTATTAAACGGCATTAGATCGTTTCTTAATTAGCTTCTTAACTGAGTAAGGACAATTGGCATCGCCCAATCGTCCTTATTAGGTTCCTAATCATCCTAAACAATTAATTCAGTCCCTAATTCAGTTCAGATGACTATATATCGGGTTGTTTAATAGGCCCTTCAGCATATTGAACCTATATTTCCTAGAACTTTTGAAAAATTTTATTTTTCTTTTTTTTGAAAATTATGATAAAAATGTCTAAATAGCCCCAACGATATAGAAAAACGTTCTATGACATTTGAGTTATGTTAGTTTTAATAACAGTGCTGCTTGCTATTCAAAATATCCATAGGAGTTACCTAAAATTTATGCCCAAAAGACTTTTCAATTATTGATACATCTATAAACGTTACAATTCATGTTAATATTTCGATAGAAAAGCACAATATATATAATTATTCGTTAAAACCAATTTATAGCCAAAGCGTTACACACAACAATAATCCTAAAATATGAGTATAATATATCCAATTCTGATTATTATTTGCATATTTATTTCATACAATCTTCACCAAAAATTGCCTTGTGGTCCCTATTTACATTTTACGAGTTACTTCAAAAGCCTTTTAGGGATACAAAATAGTCTGGCATAAACTCGACATAAAAATGATGGAGGAAGCCCAATTTTCAAATTTCCGCTTATAAGAATCTATTATTCTCAGACATTTTACGAAAAAAAAAAGAAATTTTTTATACAGAGTGTGTGAAAATGTTTTAAAATTATTAACTAGTTACAAAGAGTATTTTTCAAAATATAAGTTAAATTAACTATGTACTCTATTTACATTTTTATTTATAAATTGTGAATATTCCAAAAGAATACATGTTAAAGCTTGAAAGCATAGAGATTAATTATCTGTAAAATACGTAGTAAGGCGTAAAAGTTTCTGACGTGAGTAGTTTGAGTAGTTCGTTAAATATATTAATATTAATACAAATGCTTCTTATTTCAATACATTTTTGGTATAACTTTATTAACATTTCTTAAGCTCATAAAAATTATTGGAAATTTCTGTCTTCAAAATACGCTAAAATCACCGACTTCACGTGATCATCTATGTCATGTTTTTTTTTTGTTTTTCGATTCAAATTTATATATATATATATATATATATATATATATATATATATATATATATATATATATATATATACATATATATATATATATATATATATATATATATATATATATATATATATATATATATATATATACATATATATGGCGAGTTTTTACAACTTAATGTCGCTTCTCGTATCCCAGACGCCATCGCTTCCTACCGTTCCAGTCTCCTTCGTCGAGTCCACTACTTTCCATTTCGGTTCAGATATTTGAAATCTATTTTTTCCGTAGCCTTCTTCGTTTCTTTCTTTGTGCTGGTGTCCAGTTCCAAACCTTTAATGGTATCCTTTCTTCGCTCATTCATTGCAGGTGTCCATACCATTTTAACTGCTTTTCAGTTATACCGTCCATTATCGTATTTTTTACTTCCATTCTTTCTCTGATGGTCTCATTTCTTACATGATCAAGTAACGTTAAACCGGAAAATCTTCTTGAGTAATCATTTCGGTTGAAGAAGTTTTTTGTGACATATTTTTATCTGTGAGCCACGCTTCTGACCCATACGTCAGTACCGGCTGAATCATAGTCTGATATATCGTTCCTTTTATTTTCTTTGTTAGGTTCTTACACCACAATATCGGGCAGTGATTTAATCATATTTTTTCCTTTTCCTATTTTCTTTAATCTATCTTTATTATCTTTTCCGTCGTGACCTATTCTCACTCCAGGTATTCTATTATCTAACCTGTTTTATTATTCCACTTTCTGTTTTGATGTCTTGTCCTATTCTTCCTATGGTAATGTATTGTGTCTTTTGTATGTTTATACAAGTACGCCATACCTCATTTAATGAATTCTTCCATGAGTTTATTTATCAGGTAAGTCATGTCTACCTGATCATCTGCAAAGAGGATTGTATACAAGTGAGTGTCCTCTATCCATATTCCCATGGCGCTACCTTTTCTTATCCTCTGCTTTAAAGCGGTGCAAAAATAAATTTTAAGCAAAGCTGGAGAGAGGCAGGAGCCCTGTTTAACCCCTTTTGTTCGTAAAAAATCCTCCGAAGTTTGATTTCCGACCTTAACAATCGCCTGTTTCTCTCTATATACTGCTTTTACGGCATCTATATATAAACTATTTATGCCTGCTTCTTTCATTGCGATCCATAATTTCTGCAAAAGGACGGAATTAAATGCCTTACGAAAATCTATAAAAGTAGCGTGAAGCTCCATTCCTCTTGCTAGTCTCTTTTCTGTCAGTTGTTTTATTATAAATATATTGTCCATGCAGGATCGCCCAGATTACAATCCACTTTGTTCTTCCATTTCCGTGGTTTCCTCTTCTATTCGGGCTGTTAGAACTCTTTCGCAAAGCTTTCGATTGGACGATGTAATAGTAATACCCCGATAATTACTGCAGTCGCTCCTCTTTCCCTTTTTATAAATGGAGCTTATGTAATAGCCCCCCCAATCGCTTGGAGTCGTTTCCCCTTCCACTTGTTAAAAATTAGACAAAGCAGTTCATACATTCTTTTGATGGCGTACTGAATTAACTCGACAGATAAATCCCCTGGTCCAGGTGCTTTATATTTTTAAACACCGATTAAAATTTAAATCTGGAAATAAAAAATAATTACTGGGGTCCTCATCGGATTATACAGCAAATGGTTGTCCTTTTCAGCAGCCGAAAGAAGTTTTGGGATCCATCCTGCATGAGGATTATTCATACTTAAATGACCATGTAGTCCTATTAACTCCGTTGTTTTTAAAAGACCACTCCTTGCTACTAATTATTTCGGTAATTCCTCCTACATTGATTTAATTTTTTCGCCCATTATAGTTCTTCTTAAGTTAGTTAATTTTTTCAATTTTAATTCATTTTATTGAGGAATTTGATTTATAGGCCCACCCAGAAATATTTGAAATAAATTTAACTTTAGAATAATATTTAATTTAATGTTATCATTTGTTAATTCTTCTAATATTAGGCTCAGTTCTTCTCTAGCATACTTCATTATGTCATTATTTCCCTTATTACCTTAATTCCTATATTTCTTAAATCTTTTTTTAATTTCAATTTTATAGCATATAAGATGTTTCCTAATCATTTAATTGTAATTAACTCTGCTCAATTGGTCTTTAATTTATTCTTTTTCTTTAAATAAATCTATTTTATCCATTCTTCTACATCAGAAAATAATGACGAAGAGTTCCTATATACAGCCTCTAAACGTTCTTTGAACTCCAACGGAATTTTCTTTAGTCAAACACTTTATCACTGTACAATACCCGACTGATTGATGGACTGAATGATACAGCAAACTGGATTTAAGTAGTTCTTACACTGCAACCTGAAGGCGTATTGTGTTGCTTGTTACATCGTGTCTATGTTAAGAGATCCGTCTTATCCAGGTTTAGCTGCAACTGATTGATTCTTGAAAGTATCTCCATTAAATTAGAGTTTTGAATTCAAAGATAATGTGCGAGACTGTTTCGTTCTCTTCATAACAATCACAAGTTATCGGTTCGATTACCTGCCTAATCGTATGTCGGCTTACGCATAGAGCAGCGCAGCTCAGTTTGCCGGATGATTCGCTCAGCAATAGTTAGCCTGTGTTCCGCTATATAGATCTGGTGTGGATGGTTTATGCACTGCTATATCCACTCACCTATAACGGTTTTATTGAAGACAAATAGTGGTTGTGGTACAATAAGTGTGGTTACTTGTTAGTCTATTGTTTCCTTAATTTCAACAAGGCTATGCACCATATTACAATTGACATATTCATCAATACCTGAATCAGGTTTTCCCTAATAGATCGATTGGAAAAAGAGGTGCGATCGAGTGACCCGCAAGATAACAAGATCTTAATGAAAAATTTTATGGGGTCACCTAACGAAAAAATTTTTGTAGCCAATTAATACTAAAAATTTTAAGAAACGACATGAGGTTTTTATCTCATAACAGCGACATGATACGTAAGGTGAGCGAATAATTTTGTGAATAAAAGAAATAATGATAATAAAATTTGGTTTTTAACCTGTATGGATCCTACTTTAAATAGCTCGAAATTAAAATACGCTCTGTATTTTCTTATTAGTGATCTTTCAGAAGAGGTGTCACAAAACATAATGTTTCATTTTAAAAAAACGAAGAAGTTTGATTTAATCTCACTCATTTCGATTAAATCAAGTTAAATTTATGACTCTGAGCTCTTTTTAACTTACAAGTATGCTTGAATAAATGAATGAACAATGGTGGTAATACTTGATTTTGGATGCTTAGGCCTCATTGAGCTCATTACATGACGTAAGTCATTCGAGGTCAATCGCTTTTACGAATCCAAACAGCTTCAGTATCTGCCTTATTTCATTGACTGAGAACGTGGTCAGTAGTTTTGTTCTCCTCCAGGCACCATCTGCTTAACGGATCACCCGTGATGCCAGTCCTATGAAGATGGCCTCGCAAATGACAATATCCCGTCAGCAATCCCACCACTATCCTCATTTCCTTCCTCTGCAAGAAAAGAAGATCTCCGGCGACTCGTGCAATTAGACAAATTATGTTCCTTGGAACATCTCATTCCAAAGGCTTCCCTCCAGCTTTCAATAAATTTGCTTTCTAGCAACAGCAATAGAAACAGGTCTAATGGATTGGTACTGTATGGATCAGCCACGAACCTCATTTTTACCAAACGATCCACGTCCTCGTTTCCGTATATAGCCCGGTGACCTAGGACTTGCAAGAGTTTGAATATGCAGCCATTCTTTGTTAGATTATCTTCGTGCGTCCAGATAGCGGTTAGCGTCGCGCATTGACTCTGAAGCCAATAATGCAGCCCTATTGGTTGAATAGTTCTATTTCTGTTTACGCTCCTATCATAAAAACAATTACATTGCTGAATACCATAAATTTCCGCTTGAAAGGGCATTGCGTGCTATTCCAGAGAGTAAAGCTCTCTAATTCTATCGAACATTCCAATTCTGGTCATTCATTCTGTCGAGATCCGTCTGTGAACCACCAAGATTCATTTCTCAGGAGAGTGGTTTGGTTTCACACCGACGCCATATAGTACAGTACAGTCACATGGGTAGCCGCCAATTTCTGGTCTGAGATGCCCTAGGCAACTGAGGCGGTAAGCTGCCTTCAAGGCCTCATTTTCTATGAATAATTGGAAAGAAGAGAGATTTATTAGAACCTCCAAAGCACTAATGGGTTCAGCCTCATCACACTCGCTATTCCCACACAAGTTATTTTATGATATTTCAAGTTGACGGTGTTTGCGCCTGGGTGTTATAAACCTCCCTACAACAGCAACGTACATAATCATAAGATGGATCACCATGGTGTATATCCACTTTTAGTGGGAGCCTCCATGTGCATCCAAAGGCTCCCTTACAAGCTCAAAAAGTACATACGGCTTTTTTGGCTCGAGTCACACTAAGATCTTCTTCTTCT
The DNA here is from genome assembly GCA_034092305.1 of Diaprepes abbreviatus. Classification (NCBI taxonomy): domain Eukaryota; kingdom Metazoa; phylum Arthropoda; class Insecta; order Coleoptera; family Curculionidae; genus Diaprepes; species Diaprepes abbreviatus. The sequence continues at coordinate 4,040,464 of JASJET010000050.1, forward strand.
TCGGATGCATATCCATTAATGGGTATTTGCGATCACATGCTCCATTGCTTCTCTATCTCGGGCGGTGTGGATCAGGGTTTGTACATCACGTAACCCTGTCCGTTGTCTTATGTTCTAAAGCCAAGACATTTTCTTCCTCCCCATTCCCCTTCTGCTCTCAATTTTGCCCTCAATCATCAACTGTAAGAACCCATATTTTTCGTTTCGCATGAAATGTCCCAGATAGGCTGTTTTTCTTTTCTTGACTACTTCGAATAGTTCACGCTTCCTACATGCCCCACAACTTCTTCATTTATCTTCTTCTCGGTCCATGAGATTTTAAGAATTCTGCGATACAGCCACATTTCGAAGGCTTATTGATATTACTCGTTTTTAGGGTCCAACCCTCCACGCCATAAAGAAGTACTGACCATACGTAGCATTTCATAAACCTCACCTTTAAGTCAATATCGAATTCTGAGCAAGTAAGCACATTTTTAAGCTGCAGGAAAGCCGGTCGGGCTTGCTCAACACGGCTTTGATTTCTCTGTCCGATGTCCAATCCTTACAAAGCCATATTCCCAGGTATTTGAACTGGTCCACTCTTTCAATGGGCGCTGCACCAATGTTATTCCGGAGGTTGTAAATACATCCAAGTTTCTGGAGATGATTATAAACTTTGTTTTCCTAGTATTGATTTTCAGACCCATAGATGCACTGTGCTGTCCAACCATATTTACTATTTGATGTAGATCACCTATATTTTCGGCTATCAGGACCGTGTCATCGACATAACGAATGTTGTTGATCCATACACCATTCACTCTAATGCCCTTTTTTACATCTTCTAAGGCCTCTCGGAAAATTGTCTCCGAATATAGATTAAATAGGATCGGAGATATTACGCACCCCTGTCTCACTCCCCTCTCAATTTGTACAGTATTGGACAAACCATTTTCAATTTTTACCTGTACATTCTAGTTCCAAAACAAATTTTGGATGCATCGGATGTTGTTGAACACGGTCGAAAGCCTTCTCATAATCTATGAAACATAGGCACACATCTTTTCTTTGGTCATAGCAATTTTGTACCAGTACCTGTGTTGCGACTATCACCTCCCTTATACCTAATCCCTGTCTAAATCCAAACTGGGAGTCGCTCACGTCTCTTTCATATTTCTTGTATATTCTTTGGTGTATTATTTTTATAAAAAGCTTTAATGTATGACACTTTAGACTGATAAGTCTGTGATTAAGATCATTCAGCTAATTCTACCATAAAAAATAATAAAATATATACTAAAGGCCTTCATTAGGGAAATAATTAAACCTATTTAATAGTATTTACATATAAATTTTATTTTAGCTTATTTAATAATATTTAATTTAAAAAATTAAAAAATCGTAAGACCGCCGGATATGCAACTAATTTCATTGTTTAGCAACCATTTTGATACGTTATTTTTTTTGACAAGTTAATATATTTTTTGTAGAAAATCCGTATTTATGATTTTCTATATAATATTATGTGAATCTTGTGCTAAGAGTACATTTAAATGCAGGGTTGGTATTAATTAGAATCTAATAAGAAGCATAATAACATCCACTAAAATCAAGTGGACCATAAATAAGTTCCAACGATTCAAATTATCAGGAAAGTATGATACATATCCATTTTTTTTGCAGTATGGTCAGGAAGTTCTAGTTACATCTACAGAACCTACAAAGGATTTTTACCTTAGATTATCATACCTACATAATGGCGACAAATTAATTTAAATTAAAAATCCTCAAAAAAAATAATAAATAGGTATAACAGACCTAGCGTTGAGTGATTTTAACAAGCTACTAATACATACTCCAGGAGGATAAAAAATCCATAGTAACCTAGATATACAGGGACTATTTAAACAGCTCGCCCTGCAGCGTTGATAACAAAAGCGTTAGAAAAAATTAAGGTAGTAACAGTTATGGTAAGGTGACCATTACCATGAAAGCAACCAATAATATTTCACAGGAAAAGATAATATCTCCACCAATATAGACTACTCTTATGCATGGCTCAGAAGACGGAAAATTTACATCAATAATGAGGAAGAAATACCATTCCCTTGGAAAGCAAAATCCCTGGATATAATATTTGACTCGAAACAACTGGACATAATTAGGCAGTTAAAAATGATTACAAACCTAAAACCTAAAAAACTTCAACAAAAAAAACAAGAGCCAAATATTAAAACGCTCATGCCACAAATGTCGTGTCATTAAACCCTTAAAATTTAAATTTTATTTAAATTTAAAAACCAACAGATGTTTATACATACTTTATTTTATAAGAATATGAAACTGGAAGAATAATTCTAAACTTTTGTAGCTCCCTAGAGCGGTCTATGTGGCCTCGTTTCGCTTTCCAAAAAGCGATTTACTTGTAGATTACCTGTATACCCTTAGCTTTTCCGAAGCGTCGTTAGTTTTTATCGTTCGTGGAAAAGTTAATTTGAAAGTAGATTTAACTGATCGATATCTCTTTCTGGAAGTTATCACGGTTAAGCTGATTGGTAGGTCGCTTTGTTGATCCTGCATCTGGGCTGAGCTTATGCGGATAAGGAATAATAAAGGTCTATTTTATAAGTCAACTGTTGTTTATTAGAAATTTCTCTAAAAAGTGAAACGGTAATGTAAAATAAATAAACCCGGTTACACTGCAAAAAATTCATGTGAAATTTAATTCTAGAAATATATTTTTTAGGTAAATCATATTTATGTAACTTGCTAAAATTTAGTGTACCAAGACTATTATATTTTAGTTGCAATGAGAAAATTAGAAATGAATTTCTCTCTGGCCATACAGATTATACAGAGAGAAAAACGTATAATTTGACAGCAAAAAAATATGACTTACAATGTTAGATGTTTTGGGGACACGGATTTCTAAAAATAAAATGGATGACAGATGGTAATGGAGCTGTCAAACGAAAAATGTCCGGAGTATGCTCTGCGCCATTTTGGGTAAAAGTGACGTTTTGGCACGTCAAATTAACCGTCAAAAGTCGAAAAATAATGTCATTGTTGTTATTATTCTGAAGTAATCTTTGTTTTTCCCTGGATTAAATTTATTTTATATTACTGAACAACCAAGCAATATGCACCAAGCCATCAGTCAAATATTTAGGTGTAAATATAGACCACAAAATTATCTTCAATTGGCAGTTTGGAACTGTTAAACATAAATGTATACAAAGGGCCAAATACCTTAGGAGTCTAATATACAAAGAAAAAGGCATATCAAGAAGAATAACTCATATATACAAAGCAATATACTGACTTTAATAGGAATACATACCCCCTACATACAGTAATTGCAGGAAGCCAGCACTCATAAAACTTGAAACGGTAGAAACCACTGCTCTATGTAGTATGACTAAAATTCATCGTCCTAGCTATCCACCAATCAATTATTGTATGGATTCACTAAACATCCAGCCGATTATTGCTTCAGACTTCCTGTCCTGACAACTAAGTTTGAAAGAAAACCTGAAACTTGACCGGTGATAAAGGAACTGTGTACGACCAGGGGCCGGAACCATAGGCCAGCCAGAAGATCTCCATTAATGATACTATTCAACCTTTTATACTTTTTTTATTATTTTGTGAAGATTAGTAGGGGCTTGAAGACCAAACATACTATAAATAAGCTGTTTATTCTGAAGGACGTCGTTTGTTGGCCTGTAAGATTCAAATTTATATGTCTTAATAAATTATAATCATAATAATATTTATTAAATTGTAGTGTAGTATAGCCTTTAATACAGCGTACGGAAGTAAAATGTTGCATTTAACATTACTTGAATATGAAATTTAATGTTACTTATTTAAATAAAAGTTTTAAATCTCTTACAAATTGTTATTACTCAAATTACTCAATGTTGTGTCGATGAAAACAATTACAACTTAACTGTTTCAAAGTAAGATACTCGACTGTTATGGATATATGGACACAAGTGTTTATGTTAAATCCGTAATTAGAACTAGCCGTAGGAAAATAATTTTTAAACAACACGCTCATACTATTGAGATATGAACAGAATTTAGTGTAATAATTTTGTATGTCTATAATCTCAAATTTACTTGAAATTTGCGAGACATTCAACTTTCTAAGGATATTTTAATTAGAAATTAAAATACTGAACATAACGGGGTACCACCTAATTAACATTTCAACTGTTTTATCAAAAAATAAAACGTTTTGAAGAAACCGGTTTTTCACCATATTGCTTTTTTTAATGTTAAGTTATTTTTAACAACCAAAAATATAATAAAAAATTTAATCTATTTTTACGACCGACCAATAGTATGGTAGACATCCACAGATAACAATCAATTGACACGAATTGAATAAGATGGGTAAGGTTATAACGTAATTTTATCTCTTTCTATCATTCTTTTCGTCCAACTAATTATGTCGATGAAATTTCGCAAAGGTATGCAAATTGCTTCAAACCTTGTCAGTGGGAGGTAAACGATTACGTTTAGTCGTTATAATTTTTCAGTGGCAACTGCGTATTCACTGTTGTTATAACTTCACTTTACCCAAAATGGCGCATAGCATGATCCGGACATTTTCTATTTATTTGACGATCAGTACAGTTACTTTTATATGTGCGTGTTTGGGGATCATAAATAAAATAATCGTTCAAGGACGAAAAATAGGTAATTATCTGTCTTTTAACGTACTTATGCAGTCATAAAATAAAAATAATTATTAAAACAATCGCAATTACCAAATTTTTTAACTTAACTTACTTCTTAATAGAATGTTTAAATTATATTTACTTTTTTGCACTTTAAGAAATTATTTAGAATTTTCAAAATAAGTGAGTTCCTAAGACGTTGTATAAAAATGGACATATGTTTATATGTTTTATGCCACTAATTTAAATCATCGTGCCAGCGGTGTTCAAAAAATATGTTCAATCTTAATTTGAAAGGTATTTTCCATGCCAAAGTATTTCCGATTATTTGACATGTTTTTGACGCTTTTGTGAACTGTTTAATGCACAAAGATTGATTTCCTTAATCAAAATTATTGAATTTAAACTCGTAGAAATAGAGAGTCTCAAAACTGCGGCTTGCGAGGCAACATCATCCCGTGAGCAATACCAATGTGACCACTATAATTTACTTTGATTCTGTTGTTAAATTGGCAATTTAAGTAAATTATACAAAATAAAAATAAACTATTTTTATTTAGTAACCAATTAAGAAACACTGTAACTGATATACATAATGAAAGTGAACATTTTAACTGTAATTAATGATGAGATTTACCCTAAGAACTTAATAAGGGACCTAAATAGGTAATTCGTATAATGAGATTAATTATAATTATAATTAATGAGATTTATGTTGCTGACAATTTTTTGCAGTTGTGGATCAAGTTTATCAGTGAAAATTATTAGCAGCGATTTAGAATACTCATCAGTTAATTTGAACCTCTATATATTTTATGTATATTTCATTTTGGAAAATGTTCTTTCACACAGGTAAGTAAGGTCGCAAGCAGAAAAAGAGCCAGGGCCAAATTTGTACAACTGTTTAAACTGTATAAGTGGAAGATTCTCGTCAAATTCCAGCAATAAGGATTTGAAGTTCTGGGCCAAGAATTTCTATATCGGTGATAAAATAATTTTTAAAAATCTCGATATTGTTTTTAATTGCATTAAAATCTGAAAATGAAAAATTAAAACTTATTTTCAAAACACCCAGAGTTTCAGTTGCTAAATCTACCAGAAATAGAGCCTCGGATTACCAACTCAATATACGTGAAACATTTTTTTGACAATTGAGATTGAAACAAAATAATTTTTGGTCGAAAGGTCGTAAATTGAGTATATCAGTCAGGCCAAAGCTGGTTTTCTTTTTACAATTTTAAATTGGGGTCATTCATATGTTTATTTAAATATTTATGAAAAATAACTTCCATAAACCTCATTGTTTTGTAACGCAACATGAGGACTATTCCTTTATGATTAAATACATATGATTTCATATAATTAACAGGTGACATGACTGACTTTCAAAGTTCTGATATATTTAAGCATTTTCCGAACTGAAACTGTTGATGAATGATGCAACGTACGATTAATGGTTTTAAACCGTTGTAACGAAGTTACTATATTTTTGGGCATGAGTATGTTCGCCGGGATTTAATTTATTTATTTAACATCTGAAAAATCTGATTCTTACGGGACAAGAATGAGTAAAGTTGGAGTATTACCGGTAAATAATTAGATTTGCCGAGTCATGCCAGGAAATACAATTTTTCGATGATTTTCAGAGCGTCCGACCATAGTAATCGCGCGCCGTATACAGCAGTATTGTATGCGCGATCACCGCACACCGTCGCTCGTTAGCGTAGTGGGAACTCGGGCCGACTACTTAAGCTCGAGCAGACTATTATTTTGCTGAAAACTGCACGTTCTCCGCCCGGGTCAACAGTCCCAACGAACTGTCAGTTACATCCCTGTATATGGCTGACAACAGCACTTATTACCACTCCTGTAATATTAAGATAAGAAGTATTATAAATATATCTCAACTAGCTTTGTTAAGGTACTTCTATTATTATAACAGTTCTGTAAACTTGTTAACCTCTCTTAATTAAAATTCGTTGTATTCACCAAGCAGAAAATAAAGATTTTTTTGAAAAAAGAAAATTTTTAAAAACATCATTTCTTCGGCCTGAAATATAACTTGCCTGGGTCGCCCGCCGGACCGCGCTTTCCTGGTCTAGCAGATGACCAGGAATGTGTTTTACCGCCGGGTGCCCTCCACTATCCGTTGATAAGGGCGTTTAACAACGGCCGCCCCGACGTTTATCGCCGCCGCCGCGTAGAAACGCCGCTTACCGCCGGTCGATGCCGGGTTATTGTTAGACATACCGTGTATACCGCCGTCGGTCGAATTGTAATACGAAGCACCGTGAACAGTGTCCGCGGATTTTAGACACGAAGCGCGATCATTTCATTACGAGCCGTCGTGAATACCGTTGAAAACATGTAGTACGAGGTAACGTGAATGGCGTTGCGAATGATACCGCTGGGTTACCGTCTCCAGCGCTACCGACTAGTACGAGCTACTGTGAACATTTCTCTTAACATACTTTTGCCCTCCAGACCGTTTAATTGTTAGATTGTAAGTTAGTTTTAGGCCATGTCTTTTTACAAAAGAATGGAATACAGGATACAGGATGTTTTATAACCGTTTGTTTCATTACCTAGTCCCATTTGTAACATTACAGGTAACAATTAGCAGCTAGTCCTTATACGCGCAATTGACCCCTGGCTTACCGTTTCTTCACTGTAACAAGCTGTCCGGTGCATAAGTGGCCCCTCGACCACATGAATCCCGAAGGTGGCGCCCGAGATCCCACCACCGAATGGATGTTTTGACCTGCGGGTAGTCAAACCGTTGATCAGTTCAGAGAGCAGGGATATCCCGATTATAAGTAGATACCGTGAAACCGATACCCCTGCGCTGAGCATTTGACCGATGACTGTTTGTACGAGAAATATCCACTGACCGATGTTCCGCTGCCGTAAACAAAGTAGATTCCGCTCCCCTCTAGGAAAAACGCGTCTCGCCGTTCTACGGACTATGTCACTTTTCACACATGTTTATGTCACAATTTGTGTGATATACTTCAAGTTTTTCCAATAAAGATTGCTCTTCTGAACAGCATTTTCAACTCCTTTAAAAAAAGTTATCTGAGATTTTCATACACTTCCTAATTTTTATTTAAACCTCGAAAAAAAGTAACACCTGTGCAGTATTCTAAACATCTTTTGAATCATCCAGGGTCGATTTTTGTCAGAAAATGGAATTAATATATTTCTTTTAATGTCATCTATTTTTCAAGCCACAGTATTTGCTGACTAACTGATATTTTGAAATAAAATAGCTTTTTCTAGAAACATGTCTTTGCTGCTGTCATATTGCAATTCTTAACGAATTCACCCTCAGCAAATGGTTTCCCATGTTTCACTGTTGAATGAGCCATGCGGAAACTAGCACTAGTTGCTGCTTCTTGTTCGGCATTTACTTTCCTAAACAACAACTGCCGAGATTTCAACCCGCGTAGAAAATATGCATATTTTCTTAACCGTAGGCTTTTTGTAAATTTCGAATAATTCTGAGAATGTTTAGTCTCTGTTGACGTTTTATATTATATTCCTTGAGCTCTGATTATACACATTGCCTTATTACTTAACTCAATCACGAAATACTGATATCACCAGTGCTCTTTAAATGTTCTGCACTCATAAATGTAGCATTTTCATATTTCTGTTACAATATTTTATTAAATAACCCCTTACATTTTGCCATTAGTAAATTGCGTTTTCGTACATTATGTAGTAAATGACACTGGTTGGTCGTTCTTCATTAAAATCAGTCCCGGCACGTCAATATTCCGAACTGGTTAGTTCAGATTAGATATGCAAAGTTCATAAGAATACAACTAAGTATTAAGTGCTTTAATTTGAGAAGGGAAGAGTTGTCAAGTGTCATTTTCTACATTTTTCGATTTGATTATGATTCGTGCCTTCGAAGCTAACAGATGGTCATTTTCAGCTTTCTCGTGTCAGGTAAAATGAGGGGTGGATCTTTTTATCTGAAAGCTTGCGTATTTTCCTTGTACCGTTTTTTGATTTATTTTAAAGTTTTTTTCACGATCTGAGTAGTTTTTTTTTCATTACCAGCGTTGCCTTATCTTTTTTGTTCTCACAGTTAGTTACTGGTTTTTTATTCTCCCCAGTATCCACTTGAGTTAGCTAGAGAATTTATGTAATTTGATATTTTCAAATTGATGTGACCTCCCAGGTTCAATTGCAGTAATTGGGGCGATCGGTACCCGAATGGAAAATTTCCCAGTGGTGGGCCTGGAGTAAGGCTACCCTAACAACAGGCCTATATAAACTTAGTAGTACTTAACATAGTATAAAAACTACATCTTTTACCTCATACTCAAATTCATAATCATATTTTTACTCATAGTCTTACCCATTGTCTCATTCAAAATCTTTAATACTTTAATATATGTATTCAATAAAATGTAACTGATCATTCGGTCTAGAGTAGCTTTCATAACAATCTGCTCTAAATTTGTTTAATACCAGAACACCACATTAAATCATTTAACATCCCAACAAAATTTAATGAGTATAGTCTGGTTACATATTAGAAGTGCTTATGTTTTATGGTAGCTTGCAGCATACGGTGGGTTTTTTCAATTTTTATTCATGTAAAATTAAAATCAAAAATGGTGAATTATTTCTATTAAACTCACGACTCCCTTAACTACGCACTCTGCTATCTTAGGCACTGTGCGCTTTAATAGTTTAATAGCCATCCTGGTATTTTTTAAATCCACGTAAAAGAAACATAATTTCTAGTCAAAGTAATACCAACTAATACTACTAAAAGCAGGAATTCAGAATAAATAAAATGCTTTGGATTTAACTTGCATATATATAATTAAATTACAACCTAAAATATGTAATTAAATTAAAACCTAAACACCTTTTCAGAGAGCAGTTGTCGCTTCGAAATCAAATTCTGGAACTATTCTATTCTCAGTTGTCCCCAGTACATTGTATCATCACATGTCCTCAGTGTGTAGAACTTATTCAAAAAATCTTGAAGGTACTCGAATCCTTCAGCCATTATGCTGCAGAACTTTTCCAGAAAATGCTGTAGCTTGGCTACTGGCTACATGATAGCGATACATATTTGTTGTTGGGGGCAATGTAAGCGCAAACTTTACATAAAATGTAACAGCAACAAATCGGTTGGGTCAAAGTTGGCTAAAACAAGTTTTTTGAATCTACAAGCCCAGGAACCATTTTGGAAAAAAAGTTTAAGATAAAAGTTGTAGACATTTTAAAAACCTACAATGGCTATTTTGTTATTGCAAAATGGTCAAAAAAACCTTAAAGTCGGCCATTTTTTGCATTTTTTGCTTTTAAAGGGAAGCCCTCATTTTTCTGACAAAATTATTATAATAATAAATCGGATAAGTTGTTACTGAGATATTGCTAATTGTTTATTCCAAGAAACAAAATGTTGATGGCTACAACTTTTTTTGAGTGAATATTTTAACCTCCTCAAAGGTTCAATTTCTTTGTGAAAGCCTAAACTTTCATATCTTGTTAAGGGCAAATGAAAAAATTAGTTTACAACCCTTTAAGTACAGCTTTAAAAAAATAGTGTTTCAAAAGAAATAAAGCTCTCGTGCGCGCGAGAAATCTGAACTCGCAGCTTCATATTAACAGCGCTCGGAATAATTTCAGCAAGGAACAATAATTTTGGTGTCTTTTCCTATCTGGAGTAGCTCGAAAAATTATAAATATGGCACACGCCCCGTTTTAGAGCGATATTTAAGAGGTCGAAAATTAATTTTTTTATTTGCTTCTAACAAGATATGAAAACTTAGGCCTTCACGAAGAGATTGAGCCTTTGTGGAGGTGAAAATGTTAACCCAAAAAAAATTATGACAATCAAGATTTTGCATCTTGAGCTAAAAACAAATAGCAACAAATTCTCCGATTTACTATTATAAAATATCATTTTGTTCAAAATGATGAGAGTTTCCTTTAAAATCAAAAAAGTGCAAAAAAAGTTAATTTTGTAATAAATAATTCATATGCAAAAAATGGGCGATTTTAAGAGTTTTTTGGCATTTTTGCAATAATAAACTGATGAAAATAGAAAAACTCAAATTGTAGATTTTAAAATCTCTATAAATTTACTTTTTTCCCAAAATGCGTTCCTTGGTTTGTAGATTCAAAAAAAAACCTGTTTTAGATAACTTTGACTCCCCTCCCTCTTGGCCTCAACTTATTTTTTACTGTTACATTTTATGTAGAGTTTGTTCATAAATTGCCTTCCAACAGCCCTGGATAGATCTCATCCATCTCGGATTTACGTCTGCTATGGCTTTGACTCTGGTCCCAAAACAAAAATATAAGCATAATTTAAAACCATTGTACTCGTATGTTGGTACGATGAACTAGGTAGGTCTTGACCCTTGGGATTTACCAGAGGAGTCAATGTAGCCCTTAAGCTAATAAATTTGGACATTCCTACTCTATACTATACATAAAAAGATATATCATACCTATAAATCATTTCAGACTTTATAAAATTTTATTATATGTAACATTTTAACGACAAATAAAGTTTAATTTTGCATTAGCATTTTACTGAACGACAATTTTTCTTAAAAAAAATGTTTTTTGATTCCAAAATAACATTAAATTAACTTTGGAGGAAATTGTAAGTCTCATCTCTCTAATTTTTAATTGCTGATAGGCGAAAATATAATTTTCTTAACTTAGTTTTAGGTAACGACTTCTCTAGAGAAATCTAGTTACCTATAAAAATAAAAATTGTAGAAGTCGGCAGGCGAAAATAGGTCAAAGAAAAGTAAAGCAGACATTTTCTTAAATTATGTTTTAATCCAATTGTAAAGTCTTAAATTTATTATATAGTTTTTTCATTTAAAAAAAAAAAAACTTAAAGTTGAAGTGAATTTTAAAAGTCGGACAAAATTTTAAAGATAAAACAATGAGTAAATATATTGCATTATTTTAACAAGCATTTGCTATTTACATTTTCTCAATTTGTCTCAAATTAATTTTTTAAAAATACATCTACTCTTATTAAGTTAATTGCAGTATAGAGCTAATTTTTTTTTTACTTTTTGGTGAAATTTTTTGAATTTTTTCCGTTTTTTTCGAGAAATAATTTGTTGGAAACTCTTAAGAATTACCGCAAAAGTTAATTCGATTCAAATAAACAGCGTGTCTCTAAATGGAGTGCACCAAACGCTAGCGCAATTTCCTGAAGCTAAGAGATAAAAATCTAGCCTAATGTACTTTTGTTCAAAAGTTAGTAATTTTTGAAAGACAGGATGTCAAAGTCATAATTCTTTTTTAAGGTTTTTGCAAATAGTTATCTTAATATTAGCTTGAATTGCATCAGGGTTGGGACTTTTTAGAATGCCAAATCAAGATGTAATTACAGCTTAGAAATATTTTGCTTTGGGGACCACAAGCACCAGTTAACTCCATATAAAGCTTTATAAGTTTTTTGCACCTCAGTATATTAAATTTCTAACTAAAAATTCTTATTCCTTGATATATTCCATAAAAACTAGTTATACCTAGTAAGTGTCCCTTCGAGCAGCCGTTTCCGAAGTAATCAAATTTAAAAGCCCTTCCGTCAGTTGTATTTTGCTTGTGTCATTGTTGTAACTTGAACTACATACATTATTTCCATGAATAAACTCTTTTAAAGAAAAATTAAGGATAAAAACCTAAAAATTAAGCCTTGGAATTTGCAATGATTGTGTCCTGAAAATAAACCTAAACATCCATTTTTAACTGTTCGAGAATAAATACCAACAATCTTTTTATTCTGGTAGTTTTAAGGATCAAAACTTACTCGACTTATTGTCGTAGTTATCAACTTAAACCCTCTACTTTCAATTTCGACCACTTTCAAAGATGAAACATGTTAGTGAATTAGGGTGTGAATGTTTTATTGGAGTCCCGTCGTAGGCCGCCCTTCATACTTGATTCAGACTTTAGACTGGTCCAAGAAATTTGGAGCACGTTTAAGGTTTCACAGGCCAAGAATGATAAAAATTTATATAGCAATGAGCTAACAGTGATATTGGTCTAAGCATAAACTGGCAATAACAATGACCCTTATAGTCAATAACAAACCAATAGGGAAAAATTTTATTTATATAATTTTTTAATTAAATGTTCAACAAGACCTCAGATTCTACGGAGAACGTTGACTGCACTCCTTCAGTCATATCTGCATCTAATCATAAAGTGTCTATTAAATTTTATATTCATGCCCACAATTTTTCTTCGGTATTTACAGTTCGACAGTACACATATACCATCTGTTCAAGAGTTTAAAAGTAATCCATAAGCGTTAAGTTTAATGAGTGGGGAAGCCAATTTGCATAAGCATTATTTCCTCTGCCAATCCATTGATTATGATAATTCTTATTTAAATAATCGTCACAGGAGCAAAATTACCGATTTCTCATAGATCGACTCCTGACCAGTCCTCGGCAATACTAGTATTATATCGAACATTTCTGCCCTAGTAACTATAATAATCGGTCATACCAAAAAATTTAAGAATTAAATGATAAGTTCTAAAATTAACTTATCATTGTTAGCTCGGTGCTATGTAAATGTTTATTGTTGTTGGCCCTTAAATTTCTTGAACAAGTCCTAAGCCCGAAAAAATTGGGAAGGGAGGCTACGATGTGTCCCAGTACGCAATAAACTATTTAAATTCGTTTATCTCAGAAATGGCCGCTCGAAACCACTCCTATTTAAAACTTTTCTGTATAAAAGATGTCAAGGAATCCCAATTTTAAATTGGAAATTTAATACTCTTATATCGAGGCACAAAAAAGTTAAAAAGCTTTAGATGTAGACGAATGGCTGCTATGGGTTCCCTCTGCAATGTACATCGATTGATACTCTGCATTTTGGAACCTATCATTTTGGAGATAAATTGGGCTAGATCCTTATATGTTAGCCTCAGTAATTTGGACGAGAGTTTTATATAGACCTTTTAGAGACATCCTGTGTTTCTATATTCCTTTTTTTTATATACGGAAAATTTAATTTTTCTCATACTATTTCGAACTTTCTTATATCAAAAGGGATTTTAAATAGTTAAGTTTCATTACCTATATTAGAAATATTGCGTACGAAATATCATCGTCTACTTTTGGGCGTAAGCCTCCCGTAAAACTCTCCCTGTCTTCCTATTCTGTGCTGTCTACATCCATTTCTGTACTGTCTGCATCCAGTTCGTTGTGATCCTCTTAATGGCGTCTGTCCATTTTGTGGTTGATCATTCCCGATTGCGTTTATACGATCTTGATCTTCACTCAAGTTTTTGGATCCAGCTTTCGCCACTCATTATGGCTGCATGGCCTGCCAAGCTCCTTTTCGTCTTTATGCCATCATCAGTTACGTTCGTTCGCCTTCGTAGTTCTTCGTTTGTAACTTTATCTCTGAGTGTTCCTTGATCCTTCCATTTTTGGATGATGTTTTTCCTCCATAAGTCATGACAGGGAGATCAAATACTGTTGTTTCCAAGCTAATGGATATATTGCTTTTAAAGGTTTCTTTTAGTGACACATCCGAAATTTATAATTTTTTGAATTTCAGTTGTTTTTCTTTGGAAATCCTGTCTATCTATCTATGTCCAATATATATATATATATATATATATATATATATATATATATATATATATATATATTGTATAAAATCAAATAGAAAATTTTCTGTGCAGATATAAAATGGGTGGTAAACATTACTCTTGTGTTAAAAAGTGCGGAAAACTTCAAGACAATGGAGAAGCTCTGGATCCGAAAAAGAACAACAGCGAAGGGGGGAGCCAACCTCTCTCTTTGAGGAGGGGGAGGTGATATCACAAAAGTATAATATGACAAGCGAAAGCGAGTTGTCGACGGGGGGGGGGGGGCACCAGAAACATTCCCATCTCTAGTGTAAAAGACAGGGTCGGGTCTATTTTTCTGAATTCGAAGATCTTAAGGGGGGGGGGACGATCGCAAGAAAAAACAAATTATCGACTGGTAGGGAGATGCCAGCAGCATACATCTTCCTAGTATAAGAGTTAAAATCGGGTCTATTTTCCTGAACTCAAAGCTCTTAGAAAGGGCGATCGCAAGAAAAAATAAGTTGTCGACGGGTGGGAGGGGGGGAGATGCCAGCAGCATACATATTCCTAGTATGAGAAAGAAAATCGGGTCTATTTCCCTGAACTCAAATCTCTTGGTGAGGGGAGCGATCGCCCCCACCGCCCGCCCCCCCCCTTAGATCCGCGCCTAACAACAGCGCTGTTTCGTCGTCTTTAATGGGACTCATCAGGTTGTTGCATCCGGTATAATCCATCATCTCGCACTCATGTCTTAGAAACTGTTTCTAAAATGACAACAACAGACAAGAGACGTGAAGTGATAATTTGACGGATCACTCAATAACACAAGAGTGACAATAAAGCAACAATGTTGCATAAAAGTGTCATATGATGGTGCGATGGTAAATTAAAAAAGAAATATATGAAAACTTGATACATGAAACATACTACCCAAAGGATAGAGGTCGCATCATTCGGCATCGACAACCAAATTAACCACGAGTTTTCGCAGTTCAAACAAGGTATCGTGCCAACGATCTCCCGATGAAAGCGCTGCGTGGTTTTTAATATATATATATATATATATATATATATATATATATATATATATATATATATATATATATATATATATATATATATATATATATATATATAATAGAATAGAATAAAATATTGGCGAAGCGGACGTGAAAATTTGTCAATCTGCATGATTCTCGTATTAAAAAGTGCGGAGCACACCAAAGTATGGAATAACTCCGGGTCCGACAGATGGCGACAGCGCTGTACTCGATTTTACATATTTCTGTTTTAATTCACCGTCGCGCCACCATATGACGGTTCTCTTACAAACTTTGTTAATCTGTATGGTTCTTGTATTATCAAGTGGACCATCGAGATGTCGCCTTTCTCGTCTTATTTGCCGTATTTTGATTATAAGTATGGCTTATACGATGCAAAGGCGAGGTGATGGTTTGTACCGACTGCGGTGGCCTGACGAGTCCCATATTAGGACGAAACAGCGCTGTCGCCATCTGTCGAACCCGGAGTTATTCCATACTTTGGAGTGCTCCGCACTTTTTAATACGAGAATCATGTAGATTGACAAATTTTCACGTCCGCTTCGCCAATATTTTATTCTATTCTATTTTATTTTAAATTACACGGACAAAAACTTATCTACATATTTATATATATATATATATATATATATATATATATATATATATATATATATATATATATATACAGGGTGTCCAAGATAAGGATCCTAAGCATGGGGATCTCGGAAACAGTTGGAGATACGAGGTCGGTTAAATTAGAGAAAAGTTGCGCAATTTAGTGCTAAATTAAACGCAGTTAAAAAAATTTAAAAATTTCAAACAGTTCCGGAGATTTCCGGAAAAAAACGAAATTTGGCAAAATCGTTTTTAATTTTTGCAGGCTTTATTTAAAGAGATATCAGAAAATAAAAGGTAGATTCTCATTGCCACTTTCTATTTTTTATAATTTGGTCTAAACAAAATTTAAATCCGACGTTTCATTTCTGAGATACCATCATGAACTTTCATTTTTTATATGGAACAAAAAAAAGTATTCCATGTATTTGATAGCATTTTTTATTACAAATTCAACGGTGTATCACCCTTGCATATCGAATACGTAGTTCAAGTACTTTCCATAAGAGCTCCGTGAGAGCGAGAGAGAAAGGTATATCAGTTTTATAAAAGCCAATGAACTACACACTTGATATGCAAGTGTGATACACCGTTGAATTTGTAATAAAAAATGCTATCAAATACATGGGATACTTTTTTTGTTCCATATAAAAAATGAAAGTTCATGATGGTATCTCAGAAACGAAACGTCGGATTTAAATTTTCTTTAGACCAAATTATAAAAAATAAAAAGTGGCAATGAGAATCTACCTTTTATTTTCGGATATCTCTTTAAATAAAGCCTGCAAAAATTAAAAACGATTTTGCCAAATTTCGTTTTTTTCCGGAAATCTCCGGAAGTGTTTGAAATTTTTAAATTTTTTTAACTGCGTTTAATTTAGCACTAAATTGCGCAACTTTTCTCTAATTTAACCGACCTCGTATCTCCAACTGTTTCCGAGATCCCCATGCTTAGGATCCTTATCTTGGACACCCTGTATATATATATATATATATATATATATATATATATATATATATATATATATATAATTTTCTTCTTACTATCCCTTTTCTTGGGATTAGGTTCTTTATTTAACAAAAAATCAAAAACAATTTGACATTTCGCCCTTTATTTAAGGCATCTTCAAAAATTTTTTTGCTCTTTTAATTATTGATCATCTTTAAAATATTTTTTGTATAATTAAAAACATTCATACACAAACATATTTACAATTTCAAAAAACAACAACACTTTAAAAAACTAGTAAAATTTTTAAAAAACAATTTATTTATGCCAGTACATACCTTGATATTTTGCTTGTTTAGTAATAATGAAATGAAATTTTTAATGTCGTTTATCTGGGTACTTAGGATACATGGAATGCGAGTGTGTTTTATTTTTTTATATTCTAACAATGTACCAAAATTTAATTTTATGTTTGAGAGGATATTCAATTTTTAACTTATTAAGAGAATCGAATACTTAATATTTTTCTTCAAATTGGGCTGATGTAAATGTGGCTGAAATTTCCTGTATCCGTTCTGTCCTTAACAGTGTGCCTAGATATTATGTACTAAACTTTAATATCGGTGCATTCGACAATCTCGTTCATACTGCTATCTAGTTCAATTGTATCATCATTCGGAAGTCTACAAGCTCCAGGAGTGGTCTGTTAGGTTTTTTAGATTTTTCAAAGTGAGTTAATTTGCACTGAAGATGGTCATTTATTCCCTAACCTAGTCTAAGGTAGTCTGATCTTTTGACTGATTAAAACCTAACTTTTTCTAGCATGGTTGTAATTTTGTAGATGTTCCGTTTTAATGCAGAAAAATCATTATTGCAGTGTTCCATTTGATAGGACATTAAGCTTATATGTAAGCAGAGTATTATTCGTTCTACAATACGTAAAATCTATTCTCTATCTGACGTTACTCCGATTTATTTTTTAGTTTGATTATTTTCTGTTTCCTATGATTTAGGTTCTTCCAGAATACCTTCAGGTATTTGTTTTGTTCAATTATTTGTTTAATTTGTTGAGTTCTATACTAGCTAACATCTTTTCCATTTGGGTTGACTGTATTTAATAAAAATATAATTTTACCGCGAAACGGTAGTTTCCAAAATAGAAATCCAAAAAAAACACAATATTTTTCTTTATTTTAAAGGAATTTTATTTTTATTTAATAATAACAACATAATTAAATTTCCTTCAAGTCACGTGACAACGAACACTAATCAAAGTGAATGATGTCACTCCATACTAACATAATCGCTGGCACTCCGTCCTGATACGGTTATTCTTTGAGTCATTATTACTTTCAGTTCTATCACTTGCAGTAATCATGATCACATCAACCTAATGACAAGTAAATGAATATTTAAAAGAACATAGTTATCAGTTTCACTTTTTTTATTTTGATCACTTGATAAATACTCTAAAGAATACAGCCAACGTCATCGCTGTCACGAACTTGACATAAAAATTTTTGGTTTTATGTCACATTCGTGAACAATGTCAAGGGCTACGTAGCCCAGTTCAAATTTTATAGTCATTTTCACGTAACTTCTTCGAAATTTGTTTATTTTTCCCTTTGAAAACGGTTCTAAGAAATTTTCTCATGAAGAAAAGTGGATTTATTAAGGCAAATATTTCGAATTTGCCGAGATTTGATTGTTTTATGGTGGTCAATTTCTTCGCAATAAACAGTAACTTCTGCTCTGTTGAATTTAGAAGTATGAAAACCTCCATGTAAGTAATTTATCAAGACTTGTTATTTCCACAACTGATAATGAATACATAATAGTAATAATCGGTATTTATAACCTCAAAACTAAAATAAAACGAGTATTGTTGGACTACCTGAAGCCACATTTTACTATTATTTTCTGAACGTCGAGCTTCAATCAATAACTTTTCTGGTGTTTTGATTGTACTACTTTTTCCCCGAGGCACCGCACAGGACTTAAAACAACTTAAAACTCATCTTATATCACAAAAATTACGAATAACATTTATATACCCTTGTCAGTTTACCAGTGTGACGTCACATCGGCCAAGTGACACGTATTGGTGTTTTGGTGGAAAATTTTAAATGGAATTTAAAATTTATGAATTGTAAAATACTAGTTGTATTTAAAAAAAATAAATATTTTCGGCTACCTCGGTACCTATACATGATTTTCCCAAAAATAGTCAACATCCCAATTACTTTGTTCTTTATTTTTGTCCCTTAATTGTTCTATTTCGGTACCATTATTGCTTTCCATCTATTTTCTTTCTTCCTTTAGTGCTTTTGTTTCAGGGTTTTTGGCAGTGATGCTTTCGTCGATTGATATTTCCATTTAGTTATTTTCTGCATAAGTTAGTAAATTGAGATATTTTATATAATAATATACACCAGAATTAAATTGTTTCAATGATATTAATATCTGAAGAATTTATACACTTTGATTTCCTATGTATACTAACTTAAAATTTATTTTAAGTCTTTCAGTTTGAGTTCGGAGCTCAGATGGATCATTATACAGAAGCCACCTTAATGAACTATTATTTATGCAGCTATCTTTACCTACTGAATCCTTAAGATAAATGTCTTTACATTTTTAAATAAAAAATGTCTGATCTGCATAATCCCTATGGTCGCCCAAAAATACAAAAACTAACAAATTTAAATAAAATAGACCTAATTTAAATTTGATCTAACAAAAAATCTAATATTCTTATCGTATTTGGCCAAATTCTCTTAGCTGGAAAAGATTACGTGGCAAAGATAAATAACTTTAATTTACGGATAAAAACACGATAAAAAAACCAGCGCGAATAATCGCTTCGGTGTTGCGAAACACGCAAAAAATGTGATTTGCATTTAGAAATATCTCAACATAAAACTAATTTATTCTCGAAGAGGAAACGTAAAAAAGTTAAATGTTGCCATAACTCAGTGCTACGACCGGCGACGCAATGCGGACAGTTGAGTATCTCGAAATCCTAACTCGAAGAGCCACAAATAGCGGAGAATTTAAAAATAAGAGCTCCCCAAGCACTCGTAAGATAAATAGATAACAAGAAGGCAGCGAGGCTTTAACTCCCAACACGTAATTGCATTTTTTCGATTTTAAAGATGTTCTTTGACGTTCTTTAATTTTGCTTCATTGGCGCCCAGGGTGTCTTTTTATTTGAAGCTTTTGCTTTAACATTGTTGTTCTTGCTTTTTTTCCTAACGAAATATTTTGACAAAAACAATATTGTATATAATGAAAAAAAAAAATTGGGTTTTAGTTATAATCAGTAAGATTGTTCTCGGTTGACTTCGTAAAACTTAAATTATTAAGCAAAGATGTTATTTAATAAAAATAATATCTTAGGCATGTTTCTTATAGTATTTTAATGCCATTTAAATGCATATAATTTTTGATTATTAGGTTTCTCTTTTTTTTTTGAAAATATTTATTCTTAAAATCAAAAGAACTGGAAAACTTCGTCTGAATATCACCAAAACTGAACATAAACTAATACGACTTTTGTGACATTATAGTATAATGAATAGATTACAACGAAAATTGTTCTATCATCTTATTGAAAAATATAAACGTAATTAGGTTACTATTTTTAGTTACTTTAAACATAATACATATTTAATAATTTCGCGCCACACCGCATTTAATCATTTTATTAAAATATATGTTTTTTTTGTGTTTGAAGTATTAATTCTTAAAATATACCCATGACTGAGATTGAGTTGTCAATGCTTTATTAAGTCAAAGTCAGAATATGCTTTAATGTCAAAAAAAATACAAGTCTCATTTACAAAGCGTTCTATATCTAAATGCTCCCGCACAGCATCGATGAAAAGAGCTATGGTCCCATCGTGCATGCAGTACATGTTTTGGGCGGGTTTTAAGTAGTAAGTGCTCCACTAAATCGTGAGAAGCCTCGTGGAGGAACTCGAAATAAAGTTTTTCATTTGGTCGTGCCGGCAATACTAATGATCCAGTCAAAAAATTGCCAATGCTTCCTGCCCAGACATTAACTCATTAGAACTGATGTTGATGATGCGAAACAATATTTGCATGAGAATTTTCATCAACCCATTCATGTGAGTTGTGTAAATTTATAATACTATTTTTGTTACACCCTGCTTTATTCGTCAAGAGAATAGTTGCTGATCCAATGGCCAGTTTGTAAACTGTATTTTACGTGGAAAATCTTGAGGAATCAGTTCCTGCACGTTTTTTTTTAAATGATATGAATATAATACAGCTGTTTTGAAGAACTTCATATACTATTGTTTTTGACGTATTAAACTCCGCTGATAATTTTCGAGTGTTTGTTGAGAGAGTGTCATCTACAGCGTTTAAAGTATTTTCCTCTAATTGCGATGTATGTACTGTTCTTCCCCGACCAAAATCAATACTTCATTTCCCAAAATTAAATAAAATTATGACGAAATTTAATAATATTACCTTATTAAATGGAATCGCCTACCATTCTCCCTTAGACGTTGGTTAACTCGTTAAAATGTTTTCTGATCTAGAAGAGTACGATTAGAATATCCGTGGTGATATTACCTCCTGGCATCCAAAGCATTGCAAGATGCAAGATCATACGTCAGATGCATATCTGCCTACTTAATAAACGTGTATTCCATATTTTGAATTATTTCACAATTAATTTCACCACAAAATCCAAAAATCAATAAATTAATATCAAGTAAAATATCAATGTGTCAGCGATGTGAAAGTTAGCAAGTTCTAAAATGCAGGATATTTATTTGTTTCGTACCTACCAATTTTTGCAACAACAATACTTTGTTTTTGGTGTTGATAAAATAAAACTCACATTTTTTGTGAACCTAGGTCGAACTGCAATTCACAGAATTGGAAGTTTTTATCTAAAAAGATAAACTCTAATTTTGGATCGAATTTTTTTTTATCATAAGGTTGAAGCTTTATCATTTGACAGGAACAAAGATATATCTTTTATCGAAATACGCCAAATACACGATGTAAATAAAATCACGTTTTTTCGAGAACGGTTAGGATTAGCGACATGAATAAAGAGTACTTAATTTTTAGTCAATAGTTAAAGGTATGTACAAAACGTTGTCCAAAGTTTTTATCATATAGGGAGTAAAAAAATGGGGTTATGAGGGTCACAGCTAATTCATAACATTTTAGTGGATAGTAATTTGAAGAGTCTTACCCGGTATTACAACATATTAAAAAAAATTGGAATATACCTGGTGGTTCAATAATTATATGTAAAAAACTTGATTCCATTGCAGCTTTTTGGGAATCCATATCTCCGAAGAGTAGGCCTATACGAAAAAAGTTTATATAAACATGTAGTATTCCATTCACGGTTTTTTTTTTATATCAGGGAGATTTCTCACATTTTCCCGGACACTCTGAAAACAAAAAATAAAATAATCTCACATTACCGTAAATTCCTGAGCAGTCAAAGAAGTTTCAAAATATATTCAAGAAACATACGCGTTGCCTTAAAGGCTACAACCTATTAAACAATAGTTTTACTAAATTAAAATCAAAATTATCAAAAGACAAGTAGTTTACGAAATTCCCTGTAAAACATCCAATAGTGCCTATATTGGACAAACTAGCCAATATTTAAAAAACCAAATAAATTTTCACAAATATGAAACAAAACAGCATAAACAAATTCTTAGAAACTAAAAGCAGTCGAAAAATGAAGTGATATTAGAAATAATGGAAATTCAAAGGTTACCCAATTCAGTAATATGTAAATAATAAGATTAACACAAAAAATCTCAACAATATATATTACAATATAATTAAATAATCAGATTTGTTCCTTGTTGTTCTTTACAATCTTTTAACAAGTAATAACACTAGTCAACAAATACAAAAAAAAATGCGACGGATGTTGTAATGGCTGTTCGTGGGAGTTTAAAGCATCTTGACTGCGAATTCAACAACGAAAATTTTCCATTACGTATATATTTTGGGTTATAGAATGTATCATTTATTTTTATTTAATACAAACATTTTTATATAACATTTATACATACGTTCAAAACAAAAAAAAAAACAAGATATTTTAAGGATAACAGGATTTATTTACAAAAATGCTCATGAAGAAATGTTTATAGTGTCTTTTATACATAATTTTATTGCAGATGTTGATATCTGCCTTGGTAGCGTTGCCTCATTGTTAATATATCTTAGTTAAACTTTTCTCTTACTCATCACTAACCGCACCCAAATTTTCTGGGAAAAAATTTAAACGTTAGTGCAAGAACTGTATTTTAAAAGATAGCCCATTTTGCAATAGTTTTCACTAGTTCCTCTACACGTTTTTCGTAGTTTTATACTTTTTTTTCCTAAAAACTCCGAAACAATTATTTTGAAAGAACTCCACGCAGTTAATTCAACGTCACTTAATGTTTGATCAAACTGTTGATCCCTTAGTTTTTTTTTGCTAATTTGTGGTCAAACAAAAATTCCTTCCTTAGGTTTAGCATCACTTAGTTTAGGAAAAATTTGTTTAATATATTCAAACGCATCTCTACAGTACTTTTTTGGGATTGACAATAGGTATAGTCTTCACTTTAGCTTGTCCTGAAATATCTTGATTTCTTGGAAGCAATTCTTTTACTTAATAAGGGCTCTGTGTGGCTTTATTGTTCCAAAAAAAAGCAACACTTCGTAAATCCACCCTAAAATCCTAATAATAGTCCTATGACTTTCAGGTCACCACATATTTGCCACTTATACGTATCATAGCTTATTGCATTTAGAATACGTGACATACGTTCGCATGTTTCCTTCATGTCAACTGCATGTGCAAGAGGAATAGAAAGTGTTTTGGTGCCATTATGGAGCAGAAATGCTTTTAAATTTATTTTAGAAAAATCTATAAATAAGCGCCATTTGTTCGGGTTATTTGCAAATCCCAATCTTTGCATAACACTATTTGGATTAACACAAACACACATTTTATCCTGTAGAGTAAAAAACGGGGATAGCTTCTGTTTACAGTTCCTAAGTATTGTAATTTTAATTCCAGTAGCTACTAAATTCAATTGTTGTAATCTTGACCCTAGTACTTTAGCATGCTCTTTGTACAAGTGGAGGTCCCGATTAAATGGGGGTGCTTTTCCTCCACTTTCGAGAAAATAAGAGTCGTTTTTTTTTGATACATTATCGGGTTCTGCCTTGTCATCATACATTTCTAAATCTTCCACCCATTTTGCCGGGGACGCTGGAACTGGTTGGTTTTATTGCTAACGGAATATGCGAATATTTAATACTGTGTTTGCTCTTTCTTGAAAAACCAGAGACTTTTTTCATGCAAAAGTAACAGTTGGTAAAATGATTTGTTGGTTGAAACTGAAGAAGGCATAGAAGAGCGTTTGCCATTTAACCAGTTACTTAGAATGGCCGCATAGGTTTGGCAACATATGTGAGGAGCCCTGTCCCAATCTTGATCGCCAACAAATCATTCAAAATACTTTTGATAAGCTACTTGGATCATTTTGTTAATTGCCCTTTTCTGCAACTTAGGGGTAAACTGATCACATAAGTAGCAAAAACTAACCACGGAATTAACACAGCCACGTTTCTGTTCTTTTGACACTTTTGTACTGTCTCGTACATCGGTTCAGAGATGTGATACTACATTTACAGGCGTCAACTAACTTTATTCAACACATAGAGAACACTAATACAAGGCCCTTACTATTGGCTTGTTCGCACATTTTACTTCTCTATCTAGAACTACTCGTGCTAAACCAATACCGATAACACGACTGCCGGCCAGCTGCTTATATTGCCGTTCCATACTTCTGGTATCTTCTAGAAACATCGGGTATCGGAAGTTCGAAAAGTGACGGCGTACTTCTCGTATACAGGGGCCATTTATTAGTAGATTCGGCTACAAGGCAGAGTGGAATTTGGGATTATATGGACTTAAATGGGTACTTCCGTCATTTTTAGCCCTAGAGGGTTGAGACTTCGTAATTGACTTGTTATCCCTAGATACCACCACGTAGTGTTGCCAGATTGTGCATAATTTCCCTAACTTTTTGCAAACGTAAATTTGTAAAGTGATACTCTGATATATTACAAATTACTTTTTAAAATAATGTAATTAAAAATTTTTTTTGGTGAAAAGACCATAACTCGAAAATCTTACGTGTTAGGAAGTTTTTACCACCATTTTCGCATTTAGATACCAAAAATTCTCCAAAGGCTGCCTTGTATATTACAGTCGCAAATTGGCTGAAACCTAGTGTAATTAAAGAATTGAATATACGGTCAACGTATAAATAGAATCCACCTAGTAAGACGAGAAAACGATACCATTCGAATTGAAAAATTGAAACATAAAACCTATTTTGATAATACTGTTCTGAACTTAATATAAATAGTGTTGCTCGTGTATCTAAAGAGACATGCGTCTTTTTAAACAAATTTTAATGTGAGAGTTTCTTATGTTGTTAACTAAAAATAATTTTTGAAATATTTGTTCTCTTGATATGTATTTTCTGAAATATTTAAATGTATTTTTCGGTAAGTTTTAGTTTTATTGCTGTTTGAAAATTTTGACTATAACGCTGCCTTTCTTATATAAAATTATTTATCTGATGAAGGTTAACAGATGACCGAAACGTCATGAAATCGCAACAAATAAAGGGCCAAAAGGGAAATTATTTGTATTTTTTCTCTATTTCAAATTTTATTCTTTGACTATGTCAGTTTTCGTCTTCCTGCAAAAAACATATCGATGGAAACGCAACATATCTTGCTTTTCAAGTATGCCAAACATTATAAACAAAATTGTATAGTTCCAATAGTACATATTTTAAAATCGGTTCAGTAATTCCGAAAATTACCTCGAACAGACAAATATTCCTTGTTCCTTATATTAATATACATAGATTTACAAGAATTATTGGGATAAAGGTTGAATAGTATTTCATTTTACTGGATAAGCGAATATTTAATTTAAATAATGAATTAAAGTAGATGTGGGAAAAAAGTGTTTACAGGTTTAATTATTTTAACTGTTGTGATATCTGAAGTTCGAACTAAGCAAGTTTCAACTATATAAACAATATAAATAATGCAACCCTTGAACTCCAAAGAATGTTAGATTGTTTACGTGTACCTTCCTAATAATAAAATTTAAAAATGTTTACTGGACGGAAATTGAAACCCAAAATATTAGAGAAGCAAAAATATTGTATTATTGAATTTCATTTCAAATGGGTACCAAGGCACCGATTTAAATGAAATTTTTTACATTGTTTAGGAGGTTGCTGCGATGGTCCGTATTTTTTTGGATGAAATTGGTGCAGTAATGTCCAAGATGACGCTGACAATATGGCTCCCAAAAAAATTAATTTTGGCTGATTTTCTCCAAAATTGGTATGGGAGAATTTTTGGGGTCGTACACAACGAATCTGTAATTATTTTTTAAAAATTCAATATGGCGGACACAATATGGCGGAACAAAAAATTTAATTTTGTCTGATTTTCTACACAATTGGTGTGGGGGAGTTTTCGAGGTCGTACATAATTGAATCAAAATATTTTTAAAAAATTCAATATGGCGGATCTAAAATGACGGACAAAGAAATCAATTTTGTCCGATTTACTACAAAATTGGTACGAGGGAGTTTTCAGGGTCGTACATAACTAATCTAAAATTATTTTTTAAAAATTCAACATGGCGGATCCAAGATTAGGGTATTTTTGTTAGTGCTAATTATAAATTTAAAATATTTTTTGAAAAACTCAATCTGGCAGATTCAGTATGGTGTCCTAAAAATTTTACGTTTTTCGATTTTGTTCAAAGATGGGACTGAATCGTTTTTGAGGGTGTAAATAGCGAATATAAGTCTATAAATTTTAAATTTCCGGATTTCATCCAAAATTGGTACTAGGGGGCTTTGAGATGTTTAGATTTAGATTAGATTAAGACTTAAGATAATTTTTTTGAAATACAATATAGCGGATGCAATATGGTGTGTTGAAAATTTTACCTTATTCGCATTTTTCCAGATTTGGTATTAGAGAGTTTTCGGGGTCGTGTATTACGAATATGAAGTTAATTTTTTACAACTATTAGGTTGATAAGATGTCATGAGGGACAGAAAATTTTACATATTGTCTAATATTGTAGGGTTCTTGAGGCGTGTACAAACTCAATATGCAGTATAAAATATATCGGGCAAGAAATTTACATCTCAGGTTCTTTAAATATTGAAAATTGATATTGTGGGGTTCTTGACGCGTATACAAACTCAATATGCATTATAAAATATATCAAGCTAAGAAACTTACATCTCAGGTTTTTTAAACATCGATATTGGAAGGTTTTGGGGCCTATATTACCAATCAAAAATTAATTTGAAATTTAAGATAGTGGATTTACTATGACAGACTAAATATTTGTTTGACGCAATTTTACTGATATTTGGAAAACTCTAAGAACCAAAGAATTTTTAGTGGTTCATTTTAGGGTGATTTACAACTTTGAATAAAATGGCTACTTTTTTGCCACCTTGGAGTGTGGAGTACTTAGTTCAAATAATTTATGGATATCATAATGAATTCTAAAACTAAAAATGGAAAAATAACATTTTTTTTAAATATTGAACCGATTTCTAAAAGTGCGCTAAAAAATTAAAAATGACTATAAATTTTTGTAAAAAAGTCGGCGCCAAATTATTTGTAAATGAAATAAATAACTACTAATATATACAAATTATGGTAAGAAAGTAATTACAAATAAAATATTTTTAATCTGTTTATGCAAATCACATTTTGCCAGGTATTAGTTTGGCGCCAACTTCAAAAAATTCAATTTTGTATAAAATATTATAGTTATTTTTCATTTTTTAGCGCCTTTTTAGAAGTCGGTTCAATTTTTTTTATAAAAAAGTTATTAAATAAAGCGATTTCAGGTCAAGCTATGAATACCAAAAATAAAGTGGTTCCCAGGGACAAAAATTTTTAAAATGTTTTTTAGCAGTTAGCTGTAGACTCTTTTCCACTTTAATTAATCATGGGAGGATGCAAATTCCTCGACATGGAATAGTTCGCTCGGCTCATATCACAAAGGACACAAAGAATCCAAAACCAACAGGTTTTCCAATCATCTGCATTTTGCTAGACCTCTGCCTAAGAATAAGATCAACATACACAATTTGTGAATGTCAGATGAGGCATACTTCCATTTATCGAACTTTATCAATATAAAAATTGCAATTATAGGATTTCAGAAAATTAATTGGTGTTCCATGAGAAACCATTATACAACCAGTGGGAATTATCGGTCTCTGCTTTTTTGAAGTTATTTCTGAGTCAGCGTTTGAACATGTGTTTACAAAATAATCAAATATGGTTCTAGCAAGACGGTGCTACTTCACACACTACGAGAACGAACCATAATTTCCAAACGACGAAAACTGAAAATTAGTTTTAAATATAACTTCATTTAAGACCCAAATTTACCACAAAATGTTAATACTACTATTGCTTTTTGATCCCATTTTTTTTTATCGGACCATAATCCTTAGAAAAATAAACAAGTAAATATATATATATATATATATATATATATATATATATATATATATATATATATATATATATATATATATATACTTACAGACAAAAAAATGTTGCACATTTTTATTTTTAGGTCTTTCTTATATTGATTTGTTTTCCTGTAAAGTGTTGTGTATTTTTATTGTTAGATGTTTTGTGCCAGAATGTTATACATATATTCATCAAAATTAATTTTCATATTAAAGTTTTACAATAGATTTAAAGAGGGATTAATGAAGTAGCCTGATTTTGTTTATAACATTTAATTGGAAAGAACAAGAATGACAACAATATGAAAATGTTTTAATACAACATCAAACAGTTTAGTACTTAGTAGTTCCTCCTCTGGCCCTGGTGATAGCCTGCATCCTCCTAGACAGGCTCCGCAGAAGGTCTTTGATCGTTTCTTGAGAAATCCGATTCCATTCTGCCTGTGCAGTAATTTTTAATTGAGTTAGGAGCTGGATTTCGTGCCCGTAAACTTGACTTTAAGATATCCCATACATGCTCTATGGGATTTTCATCAGAACTCATTGATGGCCAATCTAGAGTCACAATCCCAACAGCTTCAAGATACCGGACTGCTGTTCTTGCGGGCATTATCAT
Organism: Diaprepes abbreviatus; assembly: GCA_034092305.1. Lineage (NCBI taxonomy): Eukaryota > Metazoa > Arthropoda > Insecta > Coleoptera > Curculionidae > Diaprepes > Diaprepes abbreviatus. The sequence goes on from JASJET010000050.1 coordinate 4,069,573, forward strand.
GCATTAACACGAATTCATCGTATCCAATGAAGCCGGCATAAGGTAAAAAAACATGCTCATCAAGGAAGCTGTGTATGTGCCAGTCAGCATTCATTTTTAAATTCACTTCAATTAGTTCCGTACGACTCCTCCAACTAATGTCACTTCATAGCATAATGAAACCATCACCAAAGCCAACGGTTTGTTCAAGATTATATTTTGCAAAAGGTTCTCCAGACTTTCTAATATCCTTTATCTCGTCGATCCGGCTTCCATAATTGTATCCTGATTTCATCTGTGAAAAGAACTTTTCTCCAGTGATCTTCATTTCAGTTAGCATGAGCTCTTGCAAATTATGACCATTCAGTTTTGTGACGTGGAAGAAGCCTAGGAACTCTGGCAGGACATTCTGGATTTACAGCAAGCTCTCTAAATCTTCTTATTACTGTTTTGATACTTACATTAACTTATCTTGTGATTAGTAATTCATTTTTAAGATGGGGAGCTGTAAGTGGGCGATATCGTAAAGATAGAATTCTCAAATATTGGTCATCTCTTGGCATTGTACAACTTTTGCGTCTTTGACCAGGACGCCTTTTGTATTCTCCAGTTTGCCTGTATCACTTTGCTGTACGAGATAGAATCGATTGATGGATACGCACTCTCCGCGCAATATATTCTTGTCTGCAACCGTCATTGGCTAAAGAAAACAATTTTAACACATACTAAATTGCTTAAATATGGCATCTTAGCAAGAAAGCTACAGAATCGACAAATAAAGCAATGGAAATGTCATTTTAACAGTGAAAAACAGAACAGCAGCGATTTTTAATCGCCAAGGCATCCTATGCAATATTTGTAATTTGGGATATTATTGCTTCTTCTGCTCTAAAGGCTATGTTTAAGTATAATAAAAGTAAAAAAGCCGTACCATAAGAAATTTAACAATAAAAATACATGACGATTTAAATGAAAAGAAATACTTTTATTTCTGACGACACGTATTTAGCCCATCTTTTTTATCCAGGTTGAAATTACTAAGTTTTACAATAAAAACTAAGAAAATTAGTTGAATAAAACTAGAACAATGTGCAAGAAAAAAGAAATAAAAATTACAATGCACTATATAAACTGCAATTAACTTCGACAATCTAAAAATATACTTTTATTTTACTCTTATTGTGAAATCGTAATTAATTTCTCATTACTTTTTTTCCTACAAAGTATAAAAGGAAAACCTTTCCTCTTTATCTGGTAAAAGCAATGCCTGGTGTTAAAATCGATTGAACAAAGCTTACGTGACTGATTTAGAAAACCATGTCACATCCTGCGAAGAAGCAGTTTTTATTTGAAAATGACGTCTTCTTCGGTATTTTTCCTCTTTTCAAAATGATATATTCCCCTTTAGCAAACTAAAGCCCAATCCAGCTAAGCAAACAATACCCCCTTTATCCAGGCAGTGTTACGAAAGATATTTAAAAGAAATACCCCGAAAGCTGGAGGCTTGATTAAACTCTGTTATACTGCAGTGACACTTGCTATGATTGATGTTTCAAATAAACAAACGTTTTCGCGTCAAGGCGAGAATAAAATAGAAAAAAAATATATTAGATGCAAAAGCAATAAAGAACAGAAATCTTTTATTAAAACTTTTTGTGGCTTACTGTTTTTTAATAAAAGAGCACGCGTTGCTTTTTGCGATGACTACAAGCTGCTGATGTGAATGACAATGGCGAGAACTGGCGATACAAATTTAATGAAAAACGTTCCTTTTAATACGGCTTTTTAAGGTATTTTAATTTTTGAACTTTCTATTTAAAGGAAAATACTTTTTAGCCAATTTGCGACTGAAATGTTAAAGACAGTCTTTGGTTTATTTTTGGTCTCTAAATGCGAAAATTATCCTAATACCTAATAATTTAGTATTTTAATCACATTATTTTAAAAAGTAATTTATAATATACCGGAGCTTGACGTAACTAATTTACGTTTTCCATAAGTTAGGGAAATTGTGCACAATCCGGCAACACCATGTGTCTAGGGATGATAAGTCAACCACGAGTCTCAACCCTCTAGAGCTTAAAATAACGAAAGTACCCCTTTAAGCCCATATAATTCCAAATTTTACTCTGCTCCGTAGCCAAATCTACTTATAGATGGACCCTATATGTTCCTTGAAAATACCCGACGTACGGAACGTCTATAAAAGCAGCTGGCCGGCAGTCGTATCATCAGTATTGGTTTAGCACGAGTAGTGGTCAGTATTAAATAGAGAAGGGAAGTGCGCGAACAAGCCAATAGTAAAAGTACAATTATATAAGAGAAACTTAGCCCTCAACCAACTGAAAAAATCTTATACTATAAGGACAAACGTACTCTGTTCTAACACAATTAGAGACAAAGCATTATCCCAGATTGCAAGAATACCAGGAAAGGGTAGAAGCCTTTCCTATGGTAGTGCACCGCCATCTGTAGACCGGTTTCGAACTTGTTAGTTCTCATCAGTACAAAATAAGTTAGCGCACTTCAGCATCGGAAAAGTAAATCCTTTAAGCATCTTATATTAGACAAAATATGAAATCTAATACAAGCAACGCCCTCTCCCAGCATGCCACGCAATCTGAATATATAATCTCATAGAAATCTGTATATATAAACCAAAAGTGAATAATGTACTTGCAGTTGGGTGTATAAAATACAATTATATAAGAGAAACTTACCTCTCAACCAACTGAAAAACCTTATACTATAAGGACAAACGTACTCTGTTCAAACACTCACACAAAGCACTATCTCAAATTGCAGATGCTGAAGGCCACCGCACAGCATCGGAAAAGTAAATTCTCTACCTTGCAATCTGGGATAATGCTTTGTCTTTAACTGTGTTAGAACAGAGTACGTTTGTCCTTATAGTATAAGGTTTTTTCAGTTGGTTGAGAGCTAAGTTTATTTTTTACAATTGTAATTTATACACCAACTGCAAGTATATTATCAACTTTTGGGTTATATACAAATAGTAAAAGCTTTGTATATTATCTTTGTGTTGAAAAAAGTTGGTTGACGTCTGTAAAAATAGTATCACATCTGTAAGCCGACGTACGTGACAGTACAAAAACGTCTGCTACATATGTGGTCAGTTTAATCCTAAATCGGATAAAAGAACAGTTAACGAAATGACCAAAATAGCTTATGATAAGAATTTTGGATGTTTTGTTGGCGATGAAGATCAGGACTGGGCTTCTCACGTTTATTGCTAAACCTATGCAGCAAATCTAAGTAAATGGTTCAATGGCAAACGCTCTTCTATGCCTTTTGCAGTTCCAATGATTTGGCGAGAACCATCAAGGCATTTTAACGACTGTTACTTTTGTATGACAAAATTATGTGGTTTTTCAAGAAAGAGTAAACATAATATTGAATATCCAGATATTTCCTCAGCCGTAAAATCGGTTCTTCATGGAGAAGGTTTACCACTCTCAGCGCCTCCGGCAAAATGAAAGGGAGATTTTGAAATGTATGATGATAAGGCAGAACACGATAATGTATCAAAAGACGACGATTCTTATTCAATCAAACAACCTGAATTAAATGATCTAGTTCAGGACCTCTACTTGTCCAAAAATCTTGCTGAGGTATTAGGGTATGGATTACAACAATGGAATTTATTAGCCACTGGATCTAAAGTTACAACATTTAGAAACCGTAACCAGGAACTACCCTCATTTTTTACTCTGCAGGATAAAATGAGTATTTATGTTAATCCAAACAGTGTTATGGAAAAATTAGGATTTGCACATAACCCGGACTAATGGCGCTTATTTATAGATTCTTCTAAAATAAGTTTAAAAGGTAGTTTTGCTCCATAATGGCAACAAAAGATTCCTCTTGCACGTAAAGGAAATATACGAAAGTGTATCAGTTATTCTAAATGTCATAAGCTATGATACGTATAAGTGGCAAATATGTGGTGAAGTCATAGAACTGTTACTAGGGCTATTTTCTTTATCTTTGTGACAGTAGAGCAACACAGAGCCACCAAGTAAAAAATGGCTTCTGAAAGATCAGTATATTCCCGGTTAAGCTGAAGTAAAGAATGTACCTCCCTGAAGAGTACTGTTACCTTTATTACGCCTTAAACTGAGACTGAATAAAAATTGCGTTAAAAAATTAGACAAAAGAAGGAGATTCGTAAACAAATTTTTCATAAACTAAGTGATGCTAAGCAAAATTAAATGATGCGTTAAGTTCCTTTAAAACAATTGTTTCGGAGTTTTTAAAAACAAAAAAGTAGAAAGCTACGAAAAACTTGTAGAATTATTTGAAAGCTACTGCAAAATGGATTGTTGCACGTCTTTTAAAATACACTTCTTGCACTCCCATTTAAATTTTTTAGGTGCGGTTAGTAACGAGCAATGGGAAAGGCTCCATCAAGACATATTAATAATGAAGCAACGCTACCACGGCAGATGGAATAAAGCAATGATGGGGAAAATGAAAATTTGAATTTTCTGGGTCTATATTCATACTCAGCGACCCCAAAAACCTCCAAGTATAAATTTTTGAAAGAAATGTATACAGTAGAAAAATGTATGCCTCAAAGAGATTATGTGGATGTTCATGACGTTGTTGGGATATATAGTATTTCATAACTTAAAATGGCACTTACTTAAAAATAAAAAATTGTGGATAAAAGCCCAGTAGTTTACTTTGGAGAATAAGAGATTCCGATGTGATGAGACAGTTCTGACCTCGGATTCGGATTGTACGTAGCAAATGTCTTCGGAAATTATCTCCAGCTGCCCAACAACAGAACTTTGTAGACCTGTGATGATTATAAAAACAACACTGTACATAAAGTCTTATTTTCACAAATAAATAAAAATAAAAGTAAGAACTTTCAGCCAACAATGTCATCTTGCAAAATATATTATATTTTCAGTGTATTGCATATAAATAGAAAATTATTGAGTTATCCAGGTTATCTAACATAGGAGTGAGTAAAACACAGAAATATTATTAAATGAGCTTCAAAATGAAAAATTCTAGTTTACTGGTTTGACGAATACATTTAAATTATTCCCGTAAAAGGCAAAAGATTTGCTTTAAAAAAAAAACAGAAATATAAACACAGTAATCAGATTTAAAACTTAGCAAATTTTATTTTCCATACCCACTACGCTATAAAACCTTAAAATTTTTCAGAGATGCTTTTTTTTGCTAATTCTCCATCAGTGATCAGTGGAAAAATTATATAACGGCATCATGAATTTTTATGGTTCTTGCTTCCTTTCTTTGAAGATTGCTGAAGTTTCGATCATGTATGTACAAAAATTTTTTGCTGTAAGAAAATCAGATTCTAACATCATAATATTCCTCCTCGTAGTAAAGATTTAAATTACCTATTTTCTCAGACCTAAATTTTTTTTTATTATGCTTTCTTATTCTTATTCTTAAGGAATGAATATTTGAAAGGGATTCTGTTAGTCCGTAGATCTAAAGATTTTAAGCATTTATAGAAATTATATTGAAAAGCATTTTTGTGATCCAGGATGGAAATGCCCAAATTACCCGATTCATAACTCATAACCAATATAATAGGAACTCGTATCTATTACCTTTTGTCTCTTAATTTCATATCAGTTAAATATTTGTACACCAGGTCTTCCCCCAATTCATTATTAAATATTAATTAAATTGAGTTTGTCGATACTTGGTGGAACTCCATAATATTAAAAGCAACGAAGTAAAACTCGATAATTACCTAAAAATGCCAGTTTAATTGAAATTTAAATTAATATATATTCAACATATTTTGTTACATGGTAGCTTTATTAAAAATGATCAATATTAGTACAAATTCATATTTGTATTAATACTCTGACTGCCGCATATATACCTAAGTAAACTCGTGGCATGTGTCTAAATTGCCACGTGTATTTTTCAGTATGTGTCCTGAAGCAATACAAAAATTATTTCAGCCTTGTATTTTTATTTAGAAATTACTTTTTTATTGTTCATTTCTTCGAATAATGATTTTTGTTAAAAAAAAATAATAAAATAGGTATTTTTATACTGGTAATTATGTAAATAGGGCAAAACAAAGTTAATGTTTAGAATAAAATACTGCATATTAAAAAAAAATAAAGTACTGCATATTAAAAAAAAATAAAGTACATACATCTAATTTTTTTATAGGAACAACGCTGTTTTTCAAAAAAGCATTCTAAACAAAGAAATAATTCCAAACACAATTGACATTTCGTTCTAACTTATTTTACTACTTCCTTATTGAGTATTGTCGGCTGAGGATATTTTTATTGCATTTGAAACAGGCTACACATCGACTCTTTTTACCGGTTGAATAAATTTGTGCTCTAGAGAAGGTACTTCGTCAATAGGAGTTGATTCAATTCTTATTCCTTTAGATAAGAGTTTCATGCAGAGGCACTCTTTATACTCTATTATGCCAATTCTGTCTTTTTTATTTCCATTTTTATTACATAAATAGTATGCGTTTATTACACTAGCATCAGTTATCAATTCTACAGCAACTTTTTTATACTATTTTACGCTACGCCTAACTGATGTAGAATAAGACGACAGCTGATCTGATACATCAATGAAACTTTCAGCATTATTGTACACTACTACAATTTCCTGCTTTCTTTTATTTCCAGTTCGCCTAAATACATCAATCATGCTATCTGTATGCTTAGTCGTAAGCATTACGACATCACACTTGTCCTTCCATTTAAAAATAATTATTCCATTTTGCTCCCTGATAATAATTTCTCCTCTTGCCGCTAGCATATATTTTGGTATACCCTTTGTATTTTTTCTGAGAGTTCCCACTAAATGTGACTGTTTATTTTGTAATTGTCCAGCTAATTCTATGCTTGTATACCAATTATTTGTAACTAAGGTAAAGTCCCTATTGGGACATTCTTTCATTAACTCAAAAATAATTTTTGTGACCACTGACATGCCTTCAGTTTATCGACACACAATAAATTTTTGTATGGCAGTTATAACCTTCAGGAAGGCAAAACTTAAATAAAGGTACCATAGTTTCATCTGCATATATATTTTTCTGAAGTAATACGACACGTTGGAACTTTTCGTTTAGCAGATATACAAATAATTGAATTTTGTAAAGTATGTCCCCTGGTATACAGCAAAATTTTAAAATGGTTAGTAGCGGCTTTTGACAAGTATAACTCAGAATTACGCCAATAATCAGACATCTTGAACTTTCTACCCAGACCCATCCATAATAGCACATTTTTTTCAGGATTTATATCTTTCCATTTGTTCAAATGGGAAAAAGGTTCAATTGTTTCATTCAAAATACCATTTACAATAGTTTGATTTGCATACAAGTTTGTTTCTTCGACTAACCAATTTATTAATTGTATATACAAATATTATCTCTAATACTCAAGCTCTTTTCCATTTCTCAAGTCGACAACTTCCTGCGTCACGCCTACATCTTCTTGAAAATCTACTTTTTTTACATTTCCAATAACTATTCCCCAGTCATTGTCTGGAACTCAGCCGTCAAGAATTGGTACTATATTATCAGATTCGAAAGAAGATGGAGAAAATTCACCTAAAAAATATATAATAAAACAAATCAACCAAAAAACGAACGAACCAACCGAACAACTCACCAACCATCTAATCAGTTAAGAAACAGACAAAATAAAATAAGCTCATAAATAGATCAATACCTTCAGCTGACTTCCGTGCTCGCGTGGCGGGTATGGCCGTGGTGCTATTGCAGGAACTCTCTATCTCATAGGCTGGATCCCCATCCCAGATATTTTGATATGAATCATCATCACTCATATCTATATTATATAACACTGTTTGTAACCTTGCTTGTTCATTTTCATGATGTGACATTTATTTCACACATACAGCAACATAATATTTTCCCACTGTACTATATCACCCTCTAAGCAATATTAACCAAACAATATCGAGCGTGCGATATCTAAAAAAAATCATATTAACAAAAAACAAAAATGGCTATTCATAAAACCTATTTTAATACACAGAATTGAGAAAAAAATGTGTGGCGTAAAAGGTCACTTTAAAAATGTGGCGTGGCAGTTAAAGTAATAACATTGTTCTTTCTTAATAAAGCTGCCGTGTAGCGAAACATGTTGAATCTCTATTAATTCAGATTTCAATTAAGTGGAATTTTTAAGCAATAATTAAGTTTTACGTCATTGTCTTTAATAAATATTAGAGTAAAAATACCGTTAATTTTATCGATTACAACTTTTAAAATAGAATATTGCAAAAATGCTTCTGTTTAAGTAATTAAATAATATGCTTTAATTCCCAATTTAATTAAAAACTTCAGCACTACTCGAGTTCAAACTACCCGCGTTCTAAATTATGTTAAACGAAATTAATAAAAGGTACTAGGAATACCCAACCTCTTGTTTGAATCGTTAAAGGCAAACAGATTATCTAAATTGGTTACTTTGTAAACAGTGTAATTGGAAAAGTTACGCTTGGTTCCCGAAAACGAGTTATGTGCTCCGTAATCTTGCTACGAGATTAATAAAACAAAATTTTCCCAAGAATCGTGCAAACAGAGCTTAAGCTTTAAATTTTATATTAAAATTATATTATGAAGTTTGTCAGTTCGCGTCTACACCTTTGAAACAATGTCAAGGAGTGAATTATGATTTATACAATAATCATGTCAGAACTTTGAAGCGGGTAAATAAAGTCACGGAATATAAAGCATGTCTGTAAATGTAAAACTTTATTTTAAGGATAATTAAGTTTCAGTCTTGAGGGAGTTTTAAACACATATTCTAAGTTTAGAATCTTCTAAACTCGATTTCAATAACACTGATGTTAACAGAAGCAAAGATATAGGCGTTGTTTACAACAAGTTGAAATAAGTGATTATAATTTTGTTTATTTAATATTTTGTTGGAAGAAGGGTTATGGTAACTAACGTATTACCATTTATTGTTTTTGTATCTAAAACACTCACTATGAAGTTAATTTTCTTCTTAAGCTAGTTTGGCCGATTTGTAATAATGCACATATATCTATCTGGATAATAATTGGATTTTATTTTCTACAAATATGGCTATTGTGCATAATGCAATAATATTTTTACGCTTAAAAAAAATAAAAAATTATGGCCACAAGTCAAGTGTTTAAATTCTTTTTTCTTCTTTTATGGTAATGCTTTGGATAGCTTTCTCCAGACTAGGTGAGGGATACATATTCAAAAACTTCACCTGGTTATAAGCCCTTTGCTAAGAAGAAGGAATGATAGTGAAAACAGCAAATAATTGTTCTGAAAAGTAATACACCAAGATACCAAAATGAATGGTAGTCTATATTTAAGCAATATGTATTTTAACATGTAAAATATGTAACTACAGTGACTATTATGGATTACATTATAAGCAAGATGAAATGAAACAAGAAGATATACTATGGCTATTGACGTTATACGCACAAAATGTATAGCTTTAGGTTCAGCCTTAACCTAGTCAATTAACTGTTCTCAATCACCAGTGTAGCTCTATATGCGACGTTTACCCTTATTTTCTGTGTTCAAATGTTTGTATTTTAGATGAATAAAATATAAAGTAGACTAATGAGCGATAAATTTATGTTTATTTAAACCTAATGTTGGACTTCTAACGTCTGAAGTGATGTATATAACTTTACTTATATGTATACCCTTGGTTTACAACATATTTTAAATTGAAATTGAAAAAGACTACTGTAATTGTACAGAGAAAATCATATTTTTTCTAAACTACATATGAAAAATCAAAATATACGGTAAGATGGGGAATAACATAGTCTCTTATGTAGTTCTAATATGTGAAAGGCAGTCATATCCCTGAGCCCAAGTACTTTTAGCAAGTCGGATAGCCTGTGGTCTCCTTGGGTACAGTTGCATGTTATATATATCAAGGCAAGGCAAGGAAATCCAGTCACTTCATCTGTAAGAATGTACCGAATATCAAAAGACAAAATAGTGGTATCTTGACCTTTAAGGAGTAATAACTTTTACTAGCGTTTTCGAATACAATTTAAGTTTGTTTATCTCCAAAATCTTGCAAATGAGGACTTGATTCACTAATTTATGGTTTTAGCTATTGGCTGGGATACAATTAGTACTGTATTCTTAGAAGATCAGGCAACAAATTTCTAACTGAACTTTTATCAGTTTCCTGAACCTCTCAAGACGTTTCTGGAAGTTTCTAGAAAACAAAAAATAAAAAAAATTAATCGTTGATGAGAGTATAAAATGAAGTATTTAATACATTTTTATGCTTTTAATTTGGCACATTAATTATTCTTACGATACCACGTTTTAATATTTCACAAGTGAATAACCTTTTACTCCTAATTCACAACCATGATGTAACTTTAAAACCGATCTAAGTTAAGAGTGAAGGGTTTAAATTGACAAGTGCATCAATAAGACAAAAAAGTTTTGAATCTTAAAAATACAAGGACAAAAAATCGTTTAATTAATCCCACCCAAATAGATTTCATATAATTATTAAAATATATCTTGTATTTTTAAAACACTGCTAATATTTTGGCCACTCCCGTCTTTGAAGTCCGTTAAAGACTGGAAAAAAAGTGTTTTAATCAAATAAAGGTATAATTAATCTTAAATAAGATGATCTCGTATTCGTGTTCTAAAAGATTCGAGAAAACAGGCTAACAAACTTGTAATATTAAAGAATAACCATTATTTGCCAGAGAGATATTATGATGGAAGGAAAAACCGTTAATTCCTATACAACTGCCTTTGTCCGTCTATTCAATTCCATTGTATAGAATATTTATGGGACATTTTCCGACAAACCTTCATCAGATTACACAAGCTGCTCAACAAGAACGAAGTAAATTTTACCCAAAAAGGAGTTGACAATTTGATTAAAATCATGCCTTGTCTAGTTCAGTTTAAGGACCGGAGGTGGCAACGATAAATGGTAAACTTAAATAATAAATTTGTTGAAGAAAAATAATTTTTATAGCATTCAACGTGATTATTTTGCATTCGGTTTTTGCCAGTTAGACAGTAAACTTCTTTAATATAATATCACTAGAGAGATGACATATTCTTCAAATAAATATTAAATAACCAATTGTAACATATGAACACCCAGTGAAAGCATCAGTTTTCAATAGCTTTTCAAAATTTATTTCTTATGATCTGGGAAGTTAAAATTCCAGCCATCAATTAGGTATTTTTTTGTATATACAAATTTACCTATTATACAAGTCGCGTTAGAGTACATCTAGGCGGTACTGGCATTTCAAGAAATTGTTCAAAATAAGAATAGGATAGTACACATGATATCGAGAACTAGTCGAGTGTGGAAGGCCAACTGGAGTCGAAGGGCACCGTCGATAAACATTAGAACGTCATCAGTGTCTTAGAGTTGTACCCGCAAGGGTTTATTTTATAAGTACATCAATTACACACACGAACAAGGATCAAGTAACAGAAACTGTAGTATTTTTTTCCGAAGGATTTTGGTGCGTTGAATATGAATCTAAATTCAGAATTACCGTATCGTGTCAGTTCTTTGATACATCCTAACCTAAAAGTGCAAAAACACTGTTTTAGCCTTATAAGAGTTTATGTAAAATAACAAGTTAACTTTTTTTTCACAAAACTATTAGAAACACCTAAAAATATGATACTCTCTTTAAAATAAATTTTAAAATGTCTAGATATTTTTTTTTGCACTGAGATATGCCAATTTGAAATTTTCATCTCACCGACCTATTCTAGTGTGGGCCAAAAACAGAATACAAGCTATCTCTCTGAGTGTACTTTTTTAAATTGTGTTATTTTAATGAAAAATTATTATTTAGGGTGAACGGTAAGTACCTCCTAATTTTTCTGGAAGATACAGGGGAGGTCAAACTAACCCTACATTGCCATAGAAAAGAAATTCCTAAGGTGCCCTTTAACGGAGATACAGATCCCTAAAGGGGTATCTAGCGATTTACCTTATCGGCTTTAAATTTTGAACCGCCTTTTCCATGATATTATAATATTTCATAGAGGCCATAAAGACGCATTAAACCATACTACAGTAGATGTTTTAGATCATCAGGGAAGTCAGAAACGGACTTGCAGCCACACTTGTTAGACCTAATTTTTGACAGGTGTCATTTACAGAGCTGAAAGCTGATTTTTTAAATATTTTAGTGATTTTTCTTTTTTTCGAGATAATTGGTTTTTATGCGAAACACAAACAGGTAAAAAAAAATACGCAGGGTATCTTGATGTGCTTTAATTTAGGGAGAAGCGCTGTCTCACTTTTCGAAGACAAGAAGATATTATGCTGAAACATTTCCAGCTCAGACATTATCAAGTTCAGAAACCTTTCAAAGGGTTGATCGGGGCTCAGTTAATTTATAATGATATTAAAATGCAAAAATAGTGAAAACGTTTAAATGTTATTTTGACAAATGTTCGATATGAGCTCCATGTACTTCAGTACATTTTACGTTAAAATGCTGTGCTATTCTCACTAGTAGTTGTTCTCTAGTATTTGCTGGAATAGAATAAACTAGTTCTTTTAATTGTCCCCAGAAGTAAAAGTCTATGAGATTTAGGTCTGAAGGCCTTGGTAGCCATAAAACAGATCCACCTCGACCTATCCATCGAGGGCCAAAAACTTTAGCCAAGTGTTGACATACTATATGGCTAAAATGAAATGAAGCACCATCACGCACGTACCACATTTGCATTCTTCTATCTTGTAAAACTGGCCTCATCGGTTAACAAAATATAGTTAGAAAAATTTAGATTTAGGTTATGTTGCTGTATAAATCAGTGAGTGTTGTAGCCTTGCAGTAAAATCATCTGGAGACATACCGTGTACTTTTTCAATGTGGTGAAGTAACTGTTCTACTAGAGTTTCATGTTCAATCCATTTTGTAAAACTATTTTGTGAAGCTTTCTTATGCTGTTTGAAGGGTTGCCAGCAATATCTTGCAAATTTTGTTCCTCTACGTGAAGGTTTCGTGCTCTCCTGGGAAGGCCTTATCACGTCGCTGCAAAAATGACCCTGAATAAAACGTGTAAAAAATTAATTCGTTAACTTTAATAATTATTTTCTAATCATCTTTTACCTGTTTCGCTTAGGCTTCGTTCATTTTTCGAAAGGATTTTAGATTGGCAATGTTCGAGCTGGAAATCTTTCAGCATAAAGTCTTCTTGCCTTCGAAGAATTTGACAGTGCTTCACCATAAATTAAAATCATATGAGCATACTCTGCGTAAGATGATTCTTCCATTTCCGTCAACAGTAAGTTATTATGTACGTACTGATAATAACAACCTGATTTTTACTTGCTTATGTTTAGCATTAGTAACTTTTGAGTGTTTCGCATAAAAACCGACTATTCTTGAAAACCGCCAGTTTTATCGAAATAAATTTAGAGTATATTTTCTAAAGAAGAATGACCAAAGCATTTAGACACCTGCCAAAAATTAGGCCCAATAAGTGTGGTTGCAAGTCTGTTTCTGACTTTTCTGACGATATAAAACATCCACTCTAATATGGTTTAATGCATTTTTATAGCCTCTATAAAATGTTAAAATTTCATTCAATCATATAAGTCGGTTCAAACTTAGAGCCTATAAGGTAAATCACTGGGTATCCTTTTAGGGCTCTGTATCTCCGTTAAGGGGCACTTAAGGAATTTTTTTCAGTAACAAAGTAGGGTTATTTTGACCTCCCCTGTGTGCGCTCGAGAAATTAAGAGGTACTTACCGGAAACCCTGTATATGTATTTTAGGGACCGATGACAAATCCACCGTCAAATTTTGAAAATTCAAAATGGCAGATCTAGTATGTCGGACAAAAATTTCGAAAAGTTTTAAACTATAAAGAAAATTTATGTGTAGGTTCAGGAGGTATTCTGGAGGTTGCTAATTACGAATGAAAGGTCAGATTTTAAAAAAGTCAGTCAGTAGTGACGCTAATTTTAACCTGGCAATGACCTATATAGTTAAGTCAAGGTCATCGTTTTATTTTTAATAAAAACTCTTTTTTTATGTAAACCATCGATAGAACAGAAAATATTAAGAGACCGAAATAGCAGACCCAATTTACCTGATAAATTCCCAGATGTTTATATTTTTAAAATCTGACCGTGGATCGTAATCAGCAATTTCGAAAATATTTAAAAGTTTTTGAAATTTTCGTCCGCCATATTAGATCCGCCATTTTGAATTTTTTAAGTTCGACAGTGGATTGGTAAGCAGCGACCCCTAGAATGCTTAAACAGTTATTTTAATCAAAATGATTTTAAATATGGCTTTTGTACATATTCTGTTCTTTATTGAAAGTGAATGACATTCATAATTGTATAAACAGGATAAATAATCATTGTTAGGTGGCCATTTTATATAACCCTACATTATTTGTCAAGAAAACGTCATTAATTTATTTTTCAATTTAATTCAGGAAAAAATATCAATTAAAAATTCAATAAGTTGGAAAATTTAATTTTTAATTATTCTTCTAACGGGTAATTTCGAAAATTACTTTGGTAATGGGTAATTTTATTCCTAAAATGATTAATTACTTCATAAGTTGATAATTTCAAAAATAAAATTATGAATTACTTCATTAATTGATAATTGAATGAACCAATTACTTTATAATTCATAATTTTAGAAATGAAATCTCCAATTAATTAAATGATAATTTGAGGAAAAATATCTGCAATTACTTAAATTAATTGATTTTATTTTCGAAATTATTAATAGATGGAGCAATTTCGATTTGCTGATTGAAAATTTTCCAGTAACTGATTAATGGTTAATTATAATTTTTTTGCCGATCACTGAATAAAATCAATGAATATATTTACTTATTTTTACTTTATCTTTGTTTCTCATTAATCTTTTTTCTATGGCTCTTAATCTACACAAAAATTACTTTAATAAATCATCCAAAATTAGTCAATTAATAACAGATTTTATGTACTCTTTCAAATAATTTAAAAACCTATTACCAGTCTGGTAAATATTGCCTTTTCGTTGTAAAACTCATAAAACTTCGTGAAAAATCGTGCAAACAGTAGTGAAGCATTTTATTTTATATTAAAATTACATTCCAGTCTGGCTGTTACGTGTACATAAACCTCTTGAATATTGAGAAAAAGTGAATTATATTTTACAAAAGATCCTCACGCAAAAGATATAGAGCAAGTAAACAATATCACGATATTATAAACGTCTTCCCAAAGCAAAAGTTAATTTGCTGTTTAACATTTTTAAATATTAACTTAGACACATAAAAAGCAATATTTTAGGTTTAGTAGGTTAAAAAGACTTTATTAATTTATTGTTTAATTAGGAATTGAGAAGATACAGATTATATATATATATATATATATATATATATATATATATATATATATATATATATATATCCATGTTGGATTGACCGAAATTGCAGAATCATACCTGAACCATTCGGATCACCTGATCAGCATACTTCAAGGGCTAACACTGCAAAAAGGTGACATTCTTGCTAGCCTGGCCATAAAATTCCTGTACCCGAGCCTCCCAATTGATGAAGCTCTAGAACGGATTGCTATGAACGAGAATTTCCCACATCACTTGATCAACCTGTCCGAACACTACCTCAAAAACGCGTAATTTCCCTATAAAAATAATTTCGAAATAGAAGCTCTTCAACATATAGCCACATGGAAGATCCAAACTAGACATATTCTAGAAGGAACTAAACGGCATTCATCACCGCATACAGTTCACATTGGAGATAGAAGTTAACAGGCATCAATTATACCATCTACAGAAAATCCACACGCACTAATCTGAACACCGAATCTCACCACTATTCATCACAGTTGCAATTGGTCGCCAACACACTGACCCCCAGATCCTTACGACTAATCAAACCTACGAACCGCCAATGAGAACTCAAGAACACAATATTAGATAGGTCATAAAACAGAACACAAATGCTGAAAGAAGAAGATGACAAATCCAAACCAAAAACCTACCGACATGCACCTGGCTGTGAGTCTAGTAGAGACGAAACATGTACCTCTGCCGTATCACTGTGGCGGGGAGGGTAAGTTTTGACTTTCTTCTCGATATGGTGGTACAGGTAGGCCATCATCTCGATGGTGGTGGAATAGGATAAATTGTGTTCCTTAGCAATTTGTTCTAACTGTGCAACCTCTAACACAGAAAGGATATGATGGAGAGAAATTTGCATTTACTGTTCGCATTTTACTTCATATATATATATATATATATATATATATATATATATATATATATATATATATATACATGCGTTTATCCCAACATATCAGGTTTAACATGAGAGAATCGTCTTCTCAAAAAACAACGTCGAAAACAAAAATATTAATTTTTTCTTTAATTGACTAGCTATCCCATAAACCAGACATTTTTAATTTAACGTTTATTTCAGTTAGGAAAATATTCTTGTATTAACACTACGTTTGCTTCTATTTTTCCATTAATGATTATTAGGAATAATTTTTGTCCCAGACCACTAAATTAGAGATTGAATATCTCATTCTGATAATCCAGATCTTGACATTTTCTCTCCTTGAGTAAATATTTTGTTTCCTAGTCCTGATTTGTAGAAGATTTCTAACGGTTTTTATAACCGTTATAAAGTTACAGAAGGCTAAAGGGGTATTGTTTCAGTAATAATAATTCAAACTATCTTTTTTATAGACGCGACTCTTTTGTCAAAATAAAAATTATGAATAATCTGTAGTTCGAAAACTTCAATAAGCTGTGCAATTAAAAACTATATTGAAATAATACTGGTTTCATATATTGCAATATTTCATAAGAAAAATTTAAAAGGATTAAAATAAAATCCAGGTTTTCCTTGATTTTCCTTCATGGTTTTTTCCTTCCTTAATTGTTTCTCGCAGTAGTTTAATTTGTCGTTTATCGTTCATTTTAAGTTACTTCTCTCAGTGGTTTCAAGTCATTGCTACAGTTTTTAAATTTAACACCTTCTTCCCGGCCCCATATTAAACTAGGGAGATATATAATTTGGTATACTGTCACTTTTGTTTTTCTTATCAGTATTTTTAGTTCAGAAAACGCCAGTTTAGTATATTATATTTATATAACTCTACTTGTTCTAACCTTTTTCTTTCAGTCTTTGTTTGTATGTTAATATTTATATTTTTATTGCCATTACCTGTGTTTTCTTCATATTTATCGACACGTTATATAATACTCTATATTTGCGATTACACGTGTTTTTATCTTCACTGCATTTAGATTTCTATATCCTATAACATTTTTTTTTTTGTATTTGTCCTTTATTATTTCGCTCCTTATACATATCAGCAATAATGGACTTAAAATTCTACCCTGTTTTACTCGTCTATAGGGACTACGCCCTATTGAATAATATTGTCTTATTATTTATGTGTTGTATTGACTTTTAATCATTTAGATTAAATCATTACCTACTCCTTTGTTCTCCAAGTTCTTCGGTATGTCTTTTCTACTGATGTTATCAAATGCCTTTCTCATTTTCATAGATCTGAGGAATATGTTTTTATTCGTAACAATTGATTTTTTTATTATTTGCTGTACAGTAAATAGAAAATCCCGTGTACTGCAAGCTCATCAGTATCCGCTTTATATATTAGAAATATTTTTCTCTAATAAGTTTAATATATTTTGAATTTTTTTCCTTTACTTTGTAAGGCTCTGCTTTATCACAACTTGTTGCTTTTTCATTTTTCAGTTTATTGAATGTGTCTTCAATTTCCTGTAGGGTTATTTTTACAGCCTTCGCCTTATACCGTATTTGGATTATCTTATCGTTTTCATCATCTTGTAATATTTCTTTTCTTGTGATTTGATGGTCATTTAAAAATTCAATAAAAAAATTCCCTCATCGTTCGTTAATGCAGCCAGGCAATATCCTTATTTATCTTCCCTCACTCCATCCACAGCTATTTCCTTAAATTACGTCCACTTATCCTATCCTGACCTTTATACCTTTAAAATTTCTTGTCAGTTTTTTCTGGATATTTTAGTTTGTATGGTCTTACGTTTTTCTTTACTTCCATTTTTCCATTTGTTTTTGTCACATTCTAAGGATTTTTAATATTCCTTAATTTGATGTTGTGATATGATTACATAAACTATTGTGGATTTTTCGCTGCGTTGTAGTACTCCTCTGGTTATTTTGTGCGTTTTCTTATGTATGAGGAATAAAAAAGTCATAATAATACAAAAATTATTTAATCTTTTCCCATCATCATTCAATATATTTTCTTCTGATATTCCTAATACCTGTGCCATTTATTGTACCTATTTCCAACCATAACGCAAAAATCCCCTATCAGCATTAGTAAGTCCATGTAATTTTTCACTGTTTGTTTTCATTGTACCCAGAATTGGTTTTTAATATATCCCTTGCATCTGCGATGGGAGCAAAATTATTTTGAGTGTTATATTTTTGCTTTCTAGCTTGATACATACACTCAATATCCTTTTATTAACAAACGTATTGCCTTGCATATTTATTCTTGCCTTTTTTCTTTTTGTGAAACATGCTACAATTGCTTCAGCTAATCCTGATTCAACCATTTCCTATATACAGGGTGTCCGATAAGTCTCTCCGAATTTCTCGGGAGTACACAGGAGAGGTCAAAATAATCCGACTTTGTCATAGAAAAAAAATCCTCAAGTGCCTCTTAACGGAGATATCGAGTCCTAAAGGAGTACCCACCGGATATCATATATAGGTCTAGTACTGTCACTTACATCTTTTATTCCACTGCCTTTTTTTTGTGTTTCCGTAACAACTACCGTTATGCATTCTAAATCAAAGAAGTTTTCACTTTATTCATCCTCTTTTCTACTGGTCCCTTTAACATTTTCAATAGGATTTTTCTTTGCCCCTTTTTGATATAAATAAAACTTATGGTTTCGCTACCATTAATTTTCAAAAATTTTTGTGCCTTGATAGTATCCGTTCCATTTGCCCTTCCTAGTTCCATTCGTCTATTTAATAAAACAGTGTTTAGTTTTTACCTTCGTCTCCTCTAGTGATTCTGTTTGTTTGTTCTAATATCTGAGTTCCGTTAATAATTACTTTATTTTATCCTACCTTAACGCGATTCCCTTTTCCTTTTTTGCATTGCTGTATATTTTTGGGATTCTAATGCCTTTTAGTTCCAATCTATTGTGTATGATTGCCGTTTAATCTTTTTCTTCAAGTTCTATAACACATGCTTTCTTCAATTTTCATTACACTCTCAGTCTTGATATTTATTATTAAATGGAGTTTTTTGATTTTATCATAGTCAAATGGCTTCCAAGAATATCTCGTGATTTTAAAACTCTATTTTTTAACAATTATAAAGAACAATTATTCTGTTTGAAGTATTTTAATTCATGGTATACGGATTGAAATATTGGTTAGAAAAGAGACAAATCTTAATTTAAAATAAGATATTTTAAAATAAGATCATAACAAATTTCTCTAAAGCTAAAGAAGCTGATTTAAAGAGACTTAGTAAGGATGAAAATATAGAAAGCTTGACTAATTTAACAATTAGCATGGGCACGTTAACTTACGACTAGAAAATTAAAGATGTAAGAGTATTGAGACCATTGCTTTATAAGCTAATAAAATTAATCGAGGTAAAGATCTATTACACTTTCAAGGAATATGAAGATCAAACCGCAGGTTCTCATTTTCATGAGAAAAATTTCGAATTTTTTTATAATAATAACGTATTATTGTTTCTTGTCTAAAATAAGACCACGAAATAAACAATGGCTCATAATTTAACCATTAACTTTTGAAATAAAATAGTTTAGACTTATTTTACCATCCTATTTTGCAACAGCTACAAACAAAATTTCGCATAAGTTGTTTCTAAAGTGAGCTAAATGTGACTCATATCAGATGTTGAAACGAAACAGCCATAACACTGACAGAATTCCTTCAAAACAATTATAACGCTCTTATAACAACCAGAAATATTTTCTCGCTGACCGAATATTTATTCTTGTGAAACATTTTCTGGTTTTATAAATTAAAAGGATTTAACTTATTTTTTTTAGGTGTTTTATTTTCTTTTGGAAGTAATCTATGGAGTTAACTAATATGCCATTATTTCATAATTTTTGAATCGTCAGTCACGCTAAGTTAAAGTAATTACACATGATCTTAATCCATTAAATTTAAATCAATGTTAGGCCTTTTTTGTTCTACGAGATATTTAGAGTTGCATAAATAGTGTAAAAAAACAATAGAATAATTAAAAATAAATACAAGTTTTGAATGATCTAACGATTTTAGATAATATATAAAAATATGGCTATATAATGTATAACAAACTAGTTCGTAAGATCTTCTATGTAATCTTGTGTCTTTGGCTTATTTTAATAGAACCTGTAAAACAAAAAAAAAATAACACTGGTTCTCAAAAAAAAAAGTGGATGCCTATTTGACCAGACTATTTCATTCTTATGTAATTAGATGCCAAAACTGAGGACCATTAACCCCTATCAGGTGCAAGGTCATTTCAAGGTTAAATGGAGTAAAATTCACTAAAATTTTTGACTATTTTCTCCTTTGCTCGAACTCAGTTTCTCGTTCAAAATTTCTCGTTTCTCACAATGATCACTTAAAAGAAAAATGTTATGTTTTGCTTGAAATAGTTTTAAAAATAAAAGCTATATCATAAAATTTTAAATTATTAATTTGTTCGGCAACATTATGCAAAATGTAAAGTATGATGAACCAATTATATAGAGATTAATTACAGCCTTATCTTATAAATAACTTTAAAGCGATTAAGTTGGCCCTCTCCAACCGTTTTTACCCTAACTAATTTTATTTCATTAGATATTTATTGATTAGCTTATACATTTTTTAAACTTTATAAGATGTTATTAATGAAATATTTGTTTACAGTACCCATGGAGGAGGCTCATGGCGTTCTAGGAAAAAAGAAAGGTTTGCCCTGCAACATAATGCCGAGAGATAGAGACGATGCTGTTGCTATGGTTCTCTGGTTCAAAGAGGGTATGGGAGAACCACTTTACAGGTATTTAGTTTAGTTTGTTTAAATAATACAAAGGCTTAATTAAATTTCAATAATTAAATAAATAAATTAGTATATTCTTCTTAGTCTGAGGTATACAGTGAATTTTATGTTCACAAGCTGTAGCCAGTTCTAGTCTAAATTATGGAAAAGCTTATAAAAATACTGTTATCTGTTAAAACAGATAAAAAAAATAATTTTAATTACTTTATCTCCCTCTAACGTGTTTCTGACTAACTTACGGTTAAGATCGGTGAGATCTTATAGAAGTTAAAGAAAGTTTTAAAATTATGTATATCTACCGTCTTTAAATGACTCATTAAAATCAGTTATGTTATGGTTTCTTCATGTTTCACCGGTGAACTACTGATATTTTAGATTAGAGCATTCTGTCGATGGCATAATATTCTATATATATTGTATATTTTGTATTTCTATATTTCTCTCTCGACTTGGTACCACGTCACCAGTGAGGTGCAATGTGATTGAAAAGCATCTGATTTGAGAATCAGATTAAAATCTGCAGAATACTAATTTGTATATACTTAAGTAATATAAATTTTATTCTTTAGAATAATTTTAAATGTTTTTATTTTCAAAAATAATAACCAGAAACAAAAATTAGGTAAAAATAAGCAAGAATAATATTTTCAACAGATGAAATAATCATAATACTACCCCAAGTAAGTAATTATTTTTTTGAAAATAAATACAAAAGACTTACATTTTTTGTTTCTGAAACTTACGACCTGTAATCTAGAGCAAACAGATACTACTCAGCAATTTTTTTTCATAATTCGTATTAATAATCACTCTTGCAAATCGAAATAATAATCTGAGTTTCAATTTTCTTTGCGAGAACTAAGAGAAGTCGATGCAAATAAAGTAAGTGCCAAAAGTATAGATAACTTGATAGGAAGCGATTCGAAGATGTTTTGTCCTTTTGTGATCCTGTGTTAAGATTAACAAAAGAAATTGACACGTTGAGACGCCAAATCGTAACGATAAAAAATCGTTGGGCATTAAACTGAAAGGACAAAAAAATAATTTTTTTGTAGTAATTGTACAGGCCTTTTTACCAAGTGCTAAAAAAAATTGAATAATTTATATATAAAAAAAAATCAATAAAACTGGAGCTAGAGAAAAATAGGCTTATATTTTACTCCATCACAAAAATTGTTTTCAGTACCTACGGCAATATTTCTCCACTTATCATTGGACCCCAAATTTGTCCATTCGATAAGTTCACGTAGATTTAGGGGGATTATTGTAGATTAAAAATACAGCGCTACCCACTTTAAGGATGGGTACTCTTAGTGGGGAAAAAGCTGATATCTCTAAAGTGGAAAAGATTTAGTTTAACCTAGCCACAGAAATAGACTGCATAATATGAATAGATTTATTTAAAAATCTTAACAAAAATTTAAATAATTTTAAATAAGCTAGCTTATTTTGCTGATATTATAGAAGATTACTAACCAGTTAAGTTTTATGCTTTACTACGAAATGCCTTAATAGTGATAAGCAGAGTATAAATTACACGATACATATATAATAAATCATAACATCTATAGAAATATACTAAAAAATTTCAGATGTGTCAAATAAGTACTAGTGAGCGGACAAATGAGAAAATTAAAAAAAAAATAATGTTACATAACCTACCTTTGACCGCAACCCTTACATATAAGTTTGCTGCAATTTTTATGGTCGGTCTATACTACTTCGTACACTACCTATATTATTACGATATTTAATTAAATTTGTAATTAATCTTTAATATTCTAATATTTAATAAGTTATTAAAAAAAAAATATAACTTTAAAATAGCTTTTCTTAGCAGTCATTAACGTAGATCTAGGCGAGATCCAGCTTCTACCGTAAATGGGGCCTCGAGATGGTAACTTGTTTTGTATTGAGCACCAAGAACGGGAAGTGGCTGTTACGACTACTGCTGGAACGTCGGTAATATCTTGGAAGAGATAAGAAAGCAGACAAACGGAATAGATAGAAGGAAAGAAAATAGGATCTCCGAAATATTGACAACAGAGCGATGAAAGAGCGTTGGAAGATCCGCAAAAAATCAGTAAAAAAAAGAACGATGAAAGAGCGATTAAAGAGGCTTGAAATAAACGCTCAAAAATAGTGACTGGATTTATCAATATCTTGCAGAGAATGTGAAGATAAAAATTAGTTTTAAACCGGGAGTACCAGGATCAAATTTAACTTATCCTAGTTGACATTTGACCTCATATCGGATTGCCAAGTTTTATCACATTTGTAGGAGAAAATCCGGAAAATTCCGTCAGAGCGTTAAACAGGATTTTTGCAACATAATTATTAAACTATGACTGCCCAAGAGAAAATTTGCTTTAAGATCAAATCGACCAGAAGCCGTTTGAGCAATGCATGTACACTCCGAACAAGAGACGTTCCAAAAAAAGAAATATATCTATCGGCAAATCTCTTATAAAGGATAAAACGCCCCAAAAAAATGAAACCACAACAACGAACCTAACAAAATAATAATTCAGTATTCTGCAATTGGCAACACTGCCTATTGGTATCATTTCTCAGAGACAACATATACAAGGAAATATACTACCTGAACGAAAACATAAATTCTTACTGAGGTTGTATCTTAGTTTCTCATTATAATCGTGATAGCACGAAAAACAGGTTTTCTGTAATTTCGGATGTCGACAAGCGAAATGATGAATGTCATATGCAAGTTCAGGACATCTATTATATGAATAGCTGTCAAATTCCAAATCATCCACGAGGGCTTCTTTTGTTTATAAAGGATTATTTTGGCTAAACAAGATGGCATAAAATAACCAAACCCTCAGGAAAATATCCATAGCAAATTAAAATTAAAGGAATATAATATTAATAAATATTCCATTTCAAGTTTCTATTCTATTGTTTAGGCCGACCTTTAATTGATTTAAGATGAGGCAGAAAACGACTTCAGGACAAGCGCTCCAAAGAATCTATTTTAAGCCCATCTATTGCATCTGTGGCTAACACTATTTTACCAAACAAAGAGCTAACTAACTGATGGTCGATGAATGCAAAGAAACAAAGTATCAGTTGCTAGACGAATCATTACCGATCGCCAAATATAATTACAGAAAAGTGGTTTCAGCCTAATGTAAACTTGAACGATAAATTGTTGAAAATATTTAAGTGCCAAAATTGAGGTATTAACAATTTGAAATATACATGGACTTAAGGTTTATTAATTATTAAATAACTATATTCTTTTGTTTTGTTAACAAATATGTGTTTTGTTCAACACTAAGCCTAAAGCCAAAAACATGCCAATCATATTTAACCATTCTTCAAGTACCTGTCAAGATTTTAAGTTAAAAGATACACTAAATAAAAGTTAACCTCAAAAGCTCGGATGTGAAGAAGCTACAGTGCAGCGAAACATGTTGTACCACCAAAAATACAAGTAAATGTTTAGGTAAAAATGTGTTTTACTTATTACAGTCATAAACTAGTATGGATTTCCACCAAGTAACGATCAACAAAATCAAACTATACTTTTTCTCAACTGTGTTAATATCATTTATAATAGTTTATAATTCTTAAACATTTTCGGCTATTATCCCTGCGTCATCCGCGTATCATAGGTTGTTAATTGAGATGCCAGAAATTTTTATACTTGCTCAATGATCTTCAAGTCTTGATGAAATATTTTCCCAACATATATATTAAAGAGAAGCGGAGATTATATGCAACCTTAAAGGACTCTTTTAGCTCTTTTGATATTATTTTTTTTCTGTTATATTATATACTTTAGGTTTTGCAGTTTGATCACAGTACAGTACAAATTATTCAAATATCCTTTCAGGTAATGGTGGCTTCTGTTAAGATCGGTGGAAATAAATTATGTTGTTTCACGTTAAATTATTTCGCTGCCGTCTGTTTTTTCTGCGAATTTTTATTTACTGACAATACTTCAATTTGTAAAACAATTGTTTTATGAAAATCGTCAAAACATACTTAAAAAATTGCATAAATATTTGTTTAGGTGTACATTTTCTTAAATGGGCAATGAATTAAGAACTAAATTAGGTAACTAGTTAAATTTCGTTAAATTTCAGAGCTAGGAACTTTAACATGCCTTGTAAAAGAGTGATTTAGAAAAGAAGTTTAAGTTTTAAGTATACTTTGACTTTCTCATTCACATACACATAAATCAAACTTTGAAGAAGAAAGAACTTTCTATCTTTACGGAACCCCGAGATATAATAGAAAATTTGTAAACCTAGAGCTTTATGACATCTGTTGGATTGTTTGCGGATCTTAACATTCCCAGTACCCATATGTCCGAATTAAGGTACTAGATTTAGTAATAGAGTCACAAAATTAGAACAAGTTTAAGTAGGTTATACAGCCAAAATTATGGATAATTTAGATTTGGTTTTCCAACTTTTTCGATTTCGAAAAAGGTAAAAAAATTCAAATATGTTTTTAGCATATCATGCTCTAATAAATGTTGATACCAAAATCGCAATTTGTTCTCATTTTTTTTCTGGAGATTTCTACGGCTAATCGTTATCAAAGTCACAAAAAGTGAAATATGGGTAAAAATTCATAGTTAGGTTCCGAAAAAACTTAAAACTCTCTATATATTTTGATAAAATTAGAGGTTTTTATGTCCCTATTTAATTATATAACTAACTTTTTGTATATTTTTTTCATTAAGAATGAAATTAATATTTTGGAAACATAAAATAATTAAATTTCAACTAAACCAATTTAACTAATAAAATAAAAGATTCTGTTGTTTTTCTTCAAAATAAATTTAATTTTGACTTAATTCTAACGGCGGTTCACTGAAATTGTTCAAAACTTCATTTTGTTTCAATATGTTTGGAGTGATGTTTGATGGAAACCTGCAACAGAAAATGTATGTCAAGGAGCTCTGGAATAAGTTGAAAGCTAAATGTTATGCTTTGAAGTTTTTGAGTAACTATTGTATTTAAGCGGCTCGTTTGACTTTGTGTAACACTAATTTTCACTCATGCTTGTGTTGTGGTATTTTGAAATGCGTATGTTTTTGATGCAGAATAACGTGGTAACGGCGCTGAAATATTGTGTTTTCCAAGATAGATTTATAAAAAATAAACATATATACAAAGCTTTGTAAATAGTATTGTATTAATCTACCTGCCTCGTTTGTGACCTTCATTAAGGTAGTTCGTTCACTCGTGAAACGGCTATTCCTATATTCGAATTTGAATATTTAGTTTACAAAAGTGTCTTTTATTTAATAATATACAATGGCAAGAATAGAATGTGTAGTTTCCGTGATATCCTTGAGACAGCCTGTATATTGTGCCCATTCTTTAGCGAGAGAATTAAAATATTTTCCTAGATATGCTGGAAACTTAGTATTTTTTTAAGTTTATGTATTACCTTTTTCTATCGGTCATACGTTATTTCGCCATAAAAGTTTGTCCAAAAAAAGTGTCTTTTATTTAATTAAAAAAAAACGAAATTTTTAAATCGTCTGTAAGACGAATTATTGACAATTAAAATATGCTTAATTAACATGCTGGAAGTCACGGTTTTTACCATATTTTTTAAAAACTAATGCAATTTAGATCAAAAAATTATGAAGTTTTTAGAAAAAAAAAAACGGAATTTCTTGACCGTTTTGTTTAGAAAATAAAGATTTATTTTAATAAAAATAATTTTAAAATATCTGACGCGTAGTGGGGTACAGTGATAACAACTTGGCAATCTTATTATCGTCATACTTAACGCGCGATAGTTCAAACCTAAGTTAGTTAGGTTAGTTCTTTAAAATATGACATTTTTTAAAATATATTTCTCGATATTTTTTTTTTATTTTCTCAATGTGTTGGGATGTCAACAGAACAAACTATGTAGGTATGAGACTCACACTATATGAACGTTACTATACACACATTTACTCTATAGACCATTCAATATAGACATATGTGTCGCTGCCAGATTTATTATATATAAAGTTATTACTGTATAAGAATGTGTCTGTATATTGAAAGTTAAAGGGTGTTGGGTACAGTCTCGTACAAAAACAAAATTCTCTAGACCTGGAAATCTTTAACTTTTGGTATTTACTTAAAGGCTATAATTTTGACTACGACTGTCGCGAATGTTTTTAACGATTATATTTAAAAATAATAAAATAGAGTATTTAACTTAATAGATGACCTAACTTCGGATATATTGTTTAATTTTTTAGGATTTTCTCGTTTATTTTTATAGTCGTAATCACTATCAAGGTCTACATACAAATCAGTTTTTTTTTAATACATTAGCACTTATATGGAGCCTAGTTGTAGATCGACTCCTCTGTGATCTGACTGACCTCGGCATATCTTGTCAGGGCTATGCCGATGACATGTTATAGTCAAATTGGAGCATACTCTCTGCTACATACTCCAGAAAGGACTCGAACACACTAGAGAATGGTGCCAGATGATGGGACTAAATATTAACCCTACGAAAACCACCCTAATAGTCTTTACAAGGCAAAGAAACTTCAACCTGAAAACCATCAAAATGGATGCGAACGTTATTGAGTTAAAATCGGAGGTTCAATATCTGGGCCTGATCCTATATATTTAGCTTTCTGGAATAAGCACAAGAAAGAAGTAATCAAGAAGGCTACAAAATCTTTGATGGTCTGTAGAAACTTCGCGAGAAAAAGGTGGGGCACAAATCCAAAAATCTTGCAGTGAACGGTAGTATACTGCAATTGTAATACCACTCATCAGCAATGGAATCGGTAGCAGTGTAATGCTACAAGAACTAAAAAGAGAGGAGGAAAGTAGGAGATCCAATTATTGGACGGATCTGCAAGGAATGAGACAAGCGAAGTTACTTCTTGGAAACTACGACCAGAAGAACTTCAAGGAATGCATAGCCTAAGCAAAAACCAACCTAGAATGCTAACAGGGATCCTGATGGTGCAATGCTGAAGGGACACCTCAAGAAATTTAAATTGACAATGAGAGAGGAGTGTAGATTCTGCGAAGAAAAGGTCGAAACTTCTATTCACATCTTTTCAGATTGCAATGCTTTAGAAAACCCTAGACTATGGTTCTTGGGAGAACACCAAATAGAAGAAGTGGAATTACTCGCTTTAATGCCGTCCACCATTCTAAGGTTCCATGGGGAAAGAGGACTCGAAGACCCGCTCTAATCGACAAGGTATCTTTAACGACTTGGCAATAGAAGGAGAGCACAATAGATCTATTATGTCGCAGTGTACTGATTGCAATTTCACTTACATACAGGTACGTTGATTACTCCGGAGCGGGGCACCGATTTGAATAATTTTTTTTCTATATAATCGGGAAGTTGCTGCTGTGGTTCCATATTATTTTGACTAAAATTGGTTTAATAGAGTTCAATATGGCGCTTATAATATAGAGGACAAAAAAATGTTGGGCGATTTTCTTCAAAATTGGTGTTGGGGAATTTTCGGAATTGTACATAATGAATCTAAAATTATTTTTTAAAAAATCAATGTGGCGAATCCAATATGTTGTCCAAAATTGGTATTGAGGATTTTTAATGGTTTAAATTACGAATTTAAAAATATTTTTCAAAAATTCAATATGGCGTCCTAAAAATAATATATCTCTGAAAATTGTTCAAAATTAATATCGGGAGGATTTTGAGGGTATAAATTACGAATTTGAAATTATTTTTACACAATTCAATATCTAGGGTGTTTTCAAGGGTGTTCATTAGGAGTTGAATTTTTTTTTGAACTTCAAATTGGCGGTCCAATATGATGGGTTAAAAATTCTACGTTATTCACATTTTTTTTTTAATTGGTATTAGGTGGTTCTCGGGATCGTAGGCTACAAATAAAGTTAAAAATTTTATATTTTTTCGAATTCGTTGAACCTTGATATTGGGGGATTCTAACGAATCTAAAATTAATTTCTTAAAATTCAAAATAGCCGATTTACGATGACGAACTAAATATTTGTTCGATACAGTTTAATTCAAAACTGGCATTTGGAAAATTCTCAGGGTAATATAATTTTTGTTTTGTTCAATTTAGTGTGGTTTACAACTCTGAATAAAGTGGGGACGTTTTTGCGGCCTTGGAAACATTTCGAGGTACACTACACATCTGGTTTAGAAATTAGTTCACATAATTTATTGATATAATAACGAGTTCTGCTTTCAAAATTGAAAAATAGAAAATTTTGTTTTGTTCAATTTAGTGTGATTTACAACTCTCAATAAAGTGGGGATGTTTTTGCGGCCTTGGAAACATTCCGAGGTACACTACACATCTGGTTTAGAACTTAGTTCACATAATTTATTGATATAATAACGAGTTCTGCTTTCAAAATTGAAAAATAGAAAATTTTGTTTTGTTCAATTTAGTGTGGTTTACAACTCTGAATAAACTGAGGACGTTTTTGCGGCCTTGGAAACATTTCGAGGTACACTACACATCTGGTTTAGAACTTAGTTCACATAATTTATTGATATAATAACGAGTTCTGCTTTAAAAATTGAAAAATAGAAAATTTTGGGAAAAAAATTATGAATATTTAGTCCATTTAATTATATATACTTACATTGCAAATTTACATAATATAGTAGTAAGTAATTTAATAAATTGTTACATGCCACAGTACACTTTTACTTCAGTTGGACTTTGTATCTATATGAAATTACGAATTTTAAATTTATAACTCTAATTGATTTTGATTGATTGAGTATTTAATAACTTTTGGTTTAATAGAGCAAATTTAATAATATATTCAAAACTTGAAATTTCAAAAGTTGTTTCAATGCTGTGCTCTTGGTTAAATTTGCCTCAAGAATATACTTAATGCAATCATATAGGATCAAAAGTCACATACGAATTTTTCTTAATATTTGTTTTTTATTTTATCGAAAAGACGTAAAACATATATTTTCCTTTATCAAATAT
Source organism: Diaprepes abbreviatus (assembly GCA_034092305.1). Taxonomy (NCBI): domain Eukaryota; kingdom Metazoa; phylum Arthropoda; class Insecta; order Coleoptera; family Curculionidae; genus Diaprepes; species Diaprepes abbreviatus. The sequence goes on from JASJET010000050.1 coordinate 4,099,660, forward strand.
GCAACCTATGCATAAGAGATTCTTGAAATAAAGATAAACTATATGATAACGTTAAATAAAAAATCAAAAGAAAATAATTGGCAAAAATAGAATGTGTAGTTTTCGTGATATCCTTGAGACAGCCTGTATATTGTGCCCAATTTTTAGCGAGAGAATTAAAATATTTTCCTAGATATGTTGGAGACTTAGTATTTTCTTAAATTTATGTATTACCTTCTTCTACTGGTTATACGTTATTTAGGCTAGAAAAGTTTGTTCAAAAATTGTTATTTCCATACTTTCAGAAATAATTTTGTGCGCAATTATATTTTTGAACAACACAATAATTATTTATTATTAGTTTTCCAGCCTTAAATATATTGATTAATAATAAATAAACTCATTAAATTGTTCCAGGTTTTCTATCGCTTCTTAATAAAACTTAAAAAAAATAGTTGTGTAGCACAAATAGGAAATTTAGGACATACTCGAAGCCTAAACATGGCATACAATTTTATCAGTTATTTCTATTATCAAGGGTAATATAATGAACATAAAGTAGGGACTCTGGAGAGAAGAAATACCTGTTCTTAGATGCTTTAACCATAATAAAGAAGATATTTCTATTGTATTTGATCAAAAGTACACCTTATAATAATTAGGATTACTAAATTCTCCATAGCTTGACTTTAAGGGAACACCTTAATCAATATTCGTATTTGATTTAACCTAAAATAAAATTCTGGTTCTTAAAAATACATGGCCCAATAATTTATATTTTTTGATTCATCTTTAGGCTTTTTTGAATTTATAAAAGCAGAATATTACTCAAAACGTCCCTTTATGCTTTTCTTGGTGCAAAATTAAATGCAATAAAAACATCACCAAAGTAGAAAATACCACACATCATTGGGCAAACAAAACACAACACTGAGGTTTATATTCCTTTGTCAAAATACGGCAAACCAGGGAAGCCCGCGTCGATCGTTCCCTCATTTATCTCGGGAAAAGTTGCAGGTGGGATTTTCCCACGCCAAGCAGGCCCGATTATTTCGGGTGTACAAATTAGCTTCCCGACAGACTTAAACTGCACTTTGGGTCCAATTCTAGTAAGAAATTCTAAAGGATTAAAACTAAAGCCGAATTGATTTGCAGGGAACAGCACTTCCTTGGGCTTTCGGATGTAATTCTATGGAAAATTTGCGGAAAATGAAAAATCTCGGAACAGGGATTAGAACCTATGTTAAATTAGTGAAAATTTAAATGCTAAGGATTAAAGTAAGCCTTTTTTACTTTGCTTATTAAAATAGTATAGTAAAACCCGCTTAAGATTATTGTCGAGAGACCCAACAAAAAAACGCGTTTTAAGCGGGAAAGGAAAAAAATTAAGTTCATACGAACATAAATAGGTAACTATTTTGTGTATTTAAAAGTTATTTTATAAAGATTATATTTTTGAAGTAGCTTACTATATCGATTGAACGAACGTTGTAGGTTGTAACATTCTTATCGAAGAACGAATATCCTGGAAAATTCTGCAGCATCGCACCTTCTGCTTCTTTCAGCAAGATTTTATCTTCGTTATTTCGGAAATCCGCTTTCTTGAAATAACTTTGTATAGTTCCTGCATTAGTAGCTTCTTATGATTCTTTTGCAGAGTCGTTAATTTTTTTCACATAGAGATATGTCAGTCGTACTCTATAATCTTTGAGGACCTTTATAATGCCCTGATCCACCAATTGCGACTTGCTCGTAGCATTTGGAGGTAGTAAAACAAGCTTGATATTGCTTAGATCAACATCTTTGGGATGAGCAGAACAGTTGTCAATGAATACTATTATCTCTCTACATTTCATCTGGAAACCACTACCACATGAGATAAAACCTAGGCGGTATTCACTGTTGCTGGTGACAGGTGGTGTATTAAACGCCAAGACGAATCGTATTAAGCCTGACCAAATATGTGAAGACATGCCTCAAGTTGTAGGAACCAACCTAAAATCGCGTATTATGGAGAAATCGTATTAAACATGATCATATTAATCGAGTTTAACTATAGTTAGTAGAGGATTAATAAAATATTAATACTCTTTACTCAGATTGAATAACAATTCTCATTTCAACTCTCGATTTTTTGTTATTACTTTCCTAAAAAGATTGTTTCCATTCTTTAATAAGCGTAACATGTTGTCTGTATATTAAGAGTGTTTAGAAATTCTATTCGTAAACTTTGAAGGGAGTTTCTACATAGGAAAACATGAAAAAATTTCATTTGATCATTGGTCCGCAAACGCGTCATAAGCACCATCCTTTTAAAGATGGCGTTCGAACATGGGTTTTTATTTAATATCTTTGGAACTGATTGAAGCACGGATGTGTTTTCTAATATTAGAACTAACATCAATAATTGCTATTTTTTGACGTTAGGAGTGAACAATAAATTTAGTCAGGGACGTTGCAACAGGGTGGTCTGATTTATTTGCCCCTGGTTTATTTATTTTAAACTTTTATAAAATTCTACTTAAAAATTCCGAATCCGCAAAGCTATTTAAATAAAAAGGAAACTCTTGTAAAAATTAAATACATTAATAGTTTAGGAGAAAACCCATTTTAATTAAATCAATGCTTAAACCCTGATTTATTTGTGCATAAATTCAACATCAAAATAAGCTTATGATGACTATAAATTTGAAGTAAAAACACTTGTGGTTAATATCAAAATAATAACGAATCATAAGATACTAAATAAACAATCGTGTTCAAAGGCCACCTTTAACTGAACATACTTCCCTCATGACGCAATTGCGAACCATTGTTCATATGAAATTTTTTTCATGTTTTGTATGTAGAATATCTCGTCAAAGTATACGAACGGGATTTCCGGACCCTATATATACACAGTGTATCCACGAATGGAATACTCCACTCAAGATTTTTGATTATTTGAGGACCAGTTATTCTTGATAAAAATTTTGCTTATCTTCAGATTTCAAAAACAGTGATCTTGTTCCGAAATAGAAACAACAGCCTAAATAAGTGGTTTTAATTAAAAAAAAATGATATTAGTTACGGCTAAAAAATTAAATTATTGAGAGAATGCATTGTAATAAATATTTCTATTTTCGATTGAATAGATAAATTAATTCTTGAATTCTGTCAATGTCAACGAAACAGACATTAATTAAATTTTTCAAAAAAGTAGTTACCTAATAAAAAATGAAAATAAATTCGCCATGCTAGCCGTAGAACAACGAATTTACCTAGTAAAATGTTATGGAATTAGAAATGGATCTTATCGATATACGATTGATGTGTCCATTAAAAAGTATCCAGAAGTTTACATAACTCAAAAAGCCATACGAAAATTAATAATTGACAAATTTTTTTCTTCTGTGGATATGAAAAATATCAAGAACGTAACAACGCATGATAATTATACCGCCTTAGTGGTTCTTGACTCAATGCAACAAAATCCTAAGTTATTCTTATGGAAAAGAGCGAATACATTAGCTACAGTTGGCAAGTCTCATATTCATAATATTTTAGTAAGCTACAAATTTAGGGCGCTTAAACCAAAATTTCAAATTAAACTGCAAAATAGAGATGATGCTCGCGGTTTGAAGTTTTGTTTACTAATGAGTGAAATAATTCCGATACGGCGACTTTACGACTAATGGGATGGTTTATTTACAAAATTGTGGGTACTAACACCATGGAAACCCGAATTTTAGAATTTTCACTTATTGTCAAAATTCGTACGTAGAAATTTTAACGATATTTTACAACATTATGAGTAACAAACTGGTTAAATATCCACTTCCAAGATAAGTGAATTGGCTGTTTTGGAGCAATGTGGAAATTATGGAAACTGTTGCAACTATAGATGCTAATGTGTACGAAGAATATAGAAAAAGGTTAGTAAAATATGTGCTAGTAGGACATCAACAAGTGGAATGATTATCTTTTTACTTTAAACTTGTTGTTAAGGTTTTCCAACATTGCGTAAAAAAATAAAAGTAAAATTACTTTATGTATTTTTTCAATAAACTACCTTTTTTTTTTGGAACAACTTAATTAAAAAAAAAATCTGTGCAAAATACAAATTTTTGTTTTAGATTAATTTTACATTTTTGAATATTTTGAACACTCTTTGAGCCCTGTTTTTGAAATTCGGAGGCCAGCAAAACTTTTTATCAAGAATGATTTTACCCTAAAAAATATTAAAGTTTAATCTACCCCATCGGTGGATACATTGTAAAAATACAAAGTAAAATCAAGATTTTGCATTACGTTCTCTTCAAATTCCTCTAAAATAAATTGAGCATTCTTCTGTGTGATTTTATAGAAAGTATATGGAATTTAGGATTAGTTCCATTCCATTAAAAAATGGTATGTCAGTGAAGAATTTTTATTTTAATTCACTTTGTAAAATAACTTCTAAGTATCTCAGCACATAATCACGAGCTAGATATAACTAAAATTCGCCGAAGATAAAAAAATTGAGAGGGCAAAAGATGGCATGACATTAAACTAAATATAGGTTAGCTTTTCCTCCACTATGTCTACATAGCCAAAATATTGATAATTTATTTTTTTAGAACAGTTAGGCTTAATTCACAAAAAATATTCCCCTAATTCACTAACATGGTCTAACTTTAAAACCAGCCTGAATTGACACTAGAAAGTTGACCAATGTAACAAGAAGGCAAGCATATTTTAAACCTTAAAAATCAAGGAAAAAAAATAATTTTCATGCATTGTTAAATTTTCAAAAATCGAAAATAATGTTTAAGTTCGAGATACAACTAGTCCTATTACCGATTGCGAGACTTGATCTGTAGGTTTTTATTGCTGTAATATTCCTGTATAAGCGTTTATCTGCTAGCCCATGCAGGGTATCCGAGAAAATGTTGGAAATCTCCTGGATATGATAAGAACACTTGAAAAGTTTATATGAACTTATCGTATTCCTTTCACGTGTTTTTTTTTCATATCCGCGAGATTTCCTACATTTGCCCGAATACCCTGTATAATACAAACTATAACAATGTCATAAGCAAAATCAAACTTGCCGACTAAAAGATCTAATTTCCATGGCAACCAGATCGAATCTAAATCTTAAACCAGCTCAGTGAAGACAGCTATATATGTTTACTTTAGTATTAAATAGAGCTTTTAGTCTCATCCTCCTATATACTTACTACTTTTCAAATCTATTACTAGAACAAAATACATCTTTAATACCCTGACGAATATACCAACGTTATAGCAATTTTACTCATAAACAACAAAGTAAGAAGTAATAACATTTTACATTTGAGATAAAGCACACGTGCATATCCTGGTAATACTCTTGTTCAAGTTTCTATATTTTTTGTTTTAATTCTCACTATATTCTTCTAAGCACTGGTAAGATCAATTAGACCGGTTTTTGAATACATTACATTGTAGATAAATATTTTAACCTCATTATTTTTTTTAAATGAAACTTAAAAGTAAATCTCCAGTGACAACGTCTTCACAGAAATACACAGATAAGCTTAATAATATGCAGACACTTAACAGGATAACCCTAATGTGGGAAAGAAAGAATCAAATTAAATGAGGAAGCGGATAGCCTCTCAAATAAGGCCGAAACCTTTCTGTAGAGGAACTCCTGAACGATTTTAAATATTTTTTGCCAATAGCAATTGAGACAGGTAATGTTGGTTGGGATTCATACGGTTCAGTCGCCGAACTGAACTTTGCCAGACGATCTGCTTCCTTATTTCCGCGTATGCCCGAGTGATCCGGGACCCAGCCGTTCTTTGTCATACCATTTAATACATCTTTGCACTCAGACACCAGTCGCGAAGTTACGACACTGGACTTCAGTGTCAATATCGCAGCCTTACTGTCTGAGCATATATTTATTACTATATTTCTGTCTATGTCCCTCTCACGGAGATGGGCACACTACAGAATAGCATAAATTTCCGTTTGTGAAAATTATCGCACATTGTCCGAGAGGGTAGTACTCTTTCATCTTGTCGAGATCCATTAATATACCACCATTTTTCGGAAGATTTTGTTCTCTTTCCCAATACTCCCTGTCTAGCAGAAATATCTCCAGAGAGAGGTTGGGTTTTAAAAGCGGCGTCATGTAATCTGTCCGCATGGGGAGTGATGGACGTCTCTCCACCGCGCTTTTCCAGACACCTGAGTAGCCGCCCTTTCCAATTCCAAGACGTCCCAGGCAACTGAGATGATAAACAGTCTCCAGGGCCTTGTTCTCTAGGTATAAGTGAAGAGGAGGCCAGTTCACCAGGACTTCCAGAGGCCTGGTGGGAGCAGTCCTCATTGCACTCAATATTTCCATACAAGCCATTTTCTGAACTTTACCAAGTTGAAGAATGTGTTTGCGCTTTGTTGTACTACGCCACCATACAATAGCAGCGTACGTTATCATGGGGCGGATTACCATATTGTATATCCAAAATAGCACTTTAAGTGTCAGTCTCCATGTACACCCAAAGGCTCGTTTACAAGCCCAGAAAGCACATATGGCTTTCTTGGTTGGAGCCTGAATATGATCATTCCAGCTCAGTCGTAAGTCCAGAATTACTCCCAGGTATTTAACTGTCCCCTTAAGTTGAAAAGTCCTTCCCACCAATTTAATTGTGGGACGTCTCCCCATTTTCCTCTTTTTTGTAAAGAGTACCATCTCGGTCTTTTCCGGATTTATTCCAAGCCCCTCCATACAGCATCATCGTTCGGCGATCAAGATGGCCCGCATCATAATGGTCCAGGTCCCAGACAAGGCGGCCAGGGAACAAAATGACTAGGCCATCAGCATAGGCCTGTGTATACAAATCGGCATCATTCAGTTCACTCAATAGGTTGTCCAGGTCCACCACAAGGCTCCACAGCAACGACGATAGCACTCATCCCAGTGGACAGCCCCTACTTGACAGTGCTTTAACAGTTACATTGTAACGCTCACCATATATTATTCTCTTAGTTAACATTGCTTTCATCCATGTGACTACTGTCGATTCAGAGCCTTGTCGTTGTAGAACATTGCATATCGAATCATGAGACGTGTTGTCGAATGTCCCCTCGATATCGATAAAGGTACCTAAGGCATATCGTCCACCCAACAGAGCGTTTCTACTCTTGTGACAAGTCGGTGTAGCGCCGCATTTATGGATTTTCCTGCCTAATAGGCAAATTGCAAGGGATATAAGGAATTATTATTATTAACCATTATTCCTTCCTTAAGGTGTCGATCCACCAACCTTTCTAGTGTCTTTAATAAGAAACTAGTCAGGCTGATAGGGCGGAAAGACTTAGGATTTGTGTAGTCTGTTCTTGGGAATAAAGACTACTTTTGTTTGCCTCCACGCCATCGGTATGTATCCCAGGCTCAAACATGAGCGGAATACTTTCACCAGGTGGCTTATTATATTATCGGAGGGATTTTGTAGTAAACCTGAAATATACCATTCTTACCAGGGGACTTGAACGGGGCAAAAGTTTCCATCGACCATTTCACCCTTTTTTTCATATGTCACTATTGTTTTAACTAACTTGTAGTCATGATGTGCTAAGGTGAGTCTCCGTTCTTTAGATTCGCCCTCATATCGATTTAAGCCTGGAAAGTGCACTATTAGTAGCTCTCCTAGGGTCCCCTCATCTGTCTTGGTTTGACCCACTTCAGGAAAAGCCAGTGCTCCAATGCGGGCACCAGGATCTCTAGATAGCATTTTGCAGAGGCGGGATGCTGAGGGCATGTTTTCTATGCTTTCGCAATGTTATTAGATTAGTATAACGTATGAAAGATCTTATAGGTAGAGGTGCTGTAGAAGAGCAAGAAAAGCCTTAATGACCTCCACACAATCTACAATCTCCAATTGACAATGCAAATACTTGCCTCGAAACATGTACATAATATATAAATATATAAATATTACTCAAATTTTGAGCTTAAATGAGGTAGAACGACTTAATTGATGCTGTTGGCTCAGATATACAAATAGAATCTTTGAAATCTAAAGCTATTTCGTGCAGAAAGTGCATTTTTAAAATTTTATCATAAATTGTCTTAATTATCAAAAAAAAATTATCATGAAAGTAATTCCTGAGTTGCATTTTTTCCATGAATATAACGCAAATTTACAATTTCAAATAACATTGCTGTTTTGTACATTTTTTCCTCATTTAGGTCTAAAATATTTTGAAAATAATAAAACTTCTAAAATAAACTGGGAAGTGCTTTACCTTGTTTATGAAAACTCTTAACTTCAGTTGCTTGCTGCCTCTTTGACACCAGCAGAACCGAGAAGTTGGAGCTGATCACGCACTATGTTTAGTAAATCCAACACATTCTTTTTTATTTCGCTTCGTACCAAAATTAGTTTATAAGCGTAAACCTGTCGTGACTAACCAATTTCAAACGTATTTTTCAGGTGCATTCATTATTTCTAATAAAATTATCTTCACTTTTGTTCATCTGGATTACTCTACATCTGGAACAGAAGTGATTTTAAATAAAATTTATTGGAATTTTTTTTTCTATAGTTCCAAATTTTGTGTAGCGTCATAAAAGCGGTAACAATTAATATGAAAAATCACTAGTATTTCATTCCAGAATGCAACAAAATATGGGGTTACCCCGATAAATTTTGGATTTTTGTTTAGCCGTAACAAACGATCCCACTTTCAAAATCGATTTTTAGTGTACCTTTTCTGTAATTTCCTTCGTCTTTTTATTCGTGATCGCGCGGTATTCTAACCAAAGAGATAATCGAAAGGAGGTTGTTTATTATTTTGATAGCATTTCCGTGGACGCGCCCCTGATCGATTTCGATTAGGGAATGTACACAATACATTAGTCCTGCAGCCAAAAATAATGTCGGTCTATTAGGGATTTAATGGGCTTCAATTACGTTACCACGGAAAAAAGACGGAGAAAAAGTTTTTTGGTGTTTAAGTTATTTAGCTTCGGTGATGAATCTATTTTATTCGTACCTTTTTGGAATGAAAAATGATTCTGCAGTCGCCCTCCCTGAAAATCTGCTAAGAAATTAAGCGTGTGCTTTAAGTGGAAATAAATGAATTTATGTTTAGAAAAGAAATATTTTAGGGTAAAGCCCATGATAAATTATTGTTAAGGATGGTGGTTTGCCTATATAATTGTTTTTTTTAAGATTTTCTTTTAATCTTCATGAGGCACTGAATCTGTTTAAATTTAATATTAAAAAGAAGTAACATTGAAATATTAAGTTTAGATACACTTTGAACTATGAATAATGACTCTACGTTTTTAAGAAAAATATTTCCGCAACATTATTAAAAAAGTTTTTTCATTTTACTTAATTTATTGAGATTTAGAGCGTTTAAGATAGAATTAAAGAGATTCCAGGAAAATTTAAGTTAATGTTATTATACTTTAATTGAAATCTATTTTGACAATACAATTTTAAAGTAATTTTATTTACATTTAGTTTGAAAACATCGACAAGTGATAAAACTTTATAATTAATTATACCATTCATTTCCAAAATTACGACAGTCTCTAAATATTGTCTTTATTTTCCACGTTCTATTACCTCTAGTTCTCTTTTTTTTTGTCTACCCTATTCCTGCTCGTCATTAACACTTTCCTTCTTTATTTCCCACGACTCCTATAGTCAAATTACAGAAAGAATTTATAAATGACATATGGTCGGAGTAGTTCTGGTTTATGTATATAACTTTATGCAGTTGGTAACACTTTGGTATATTGTTCAGAATCGAACTTTAAATTTTCTTCGCAATTTTAAGTAAAATTATTTAAAAGAAAAACATTTTTGTATTTATTTGAGCACAAAATTATTAACGGGTTTAAAGCACTACAGTAAAATAATAATTTAACTAGTTCGAGTTAGTATGGCAGGCAATAATAATTTAGGGGCACTTCTAGCTCTCTATTTCACATGATCGATGTCATTCTTATGTCACTTGTATTTCAAATCGTCGATTTTCCTCAGTATTTAATTAGAGCATTTCCAATACCTAAACATGTTATGGTTCATTGGTTTCATTTATTTTTAAACTCCTTTATATACATATATACCAATTTTTACATATATATATATATATATATATATATATATATATATATATATGTATATATATATATATATATGTATATATATATATATATATATATATATATGTATATATATATATATATATATATATATATATATATATATATATATATATATATATACAGGTGTGGAAAATGCGAAACATAAACTCTAAAAAAAGGGAGTGTAACAGAAAGCGACGGACAACCCGTTTAGCCATGTTGAAGAGGTGAAATAAAACATACTGTTGTATCGTAGCTTGCTTTCTGGTTTCCAGCAAAAATGGTGTCGGGCAAGGACCTTTCACTAGTTTCACAGTGGGTCGGAAGCACGGATTTGATATTAAAAATAAAAATCGAATCCAACAATAGCAGACTGAAACTTTAAAATCATGAAAATAAATTCGAAAAACGTCTAATGTGGTTCAACGCTTTAAAAATAAAATAAAAAGAATAATTGTATTTCCATGAATAAAATATTGCGCTTGACTTTAAGGTACATTTTTAATATAATACTATAATAATAAATACATGGATATCAATAATCACAAAAAAGGCGAAAGTACTTTTTCCTCTATGCTTAAGACTTCTTAATAAATACCAATGCAAATAATTTGTAATGAATAAATAATACGACTGTAATAAAAATAATAAAAAGAACTTTTTAATCACTGCCTTCTTTGTTATGTTAACAGCTCTTTTCTCATTCTCCAATACTTACGAATTGTTATCCGATTCCTTACTATGTCAAAAACAGTGTAAGGATCCATTTATATGAAAAGTTTTGGAACACATCCTTCATATTTTTTCTCGAGAAGATTTTCGGGCAAAGTCTAGGCGATAGTTTCTTATCAACTTGTCCGTTGATTTTTGAGCATCTTTCGATAGTTTACCTATCGGTAATATTGCAAATGCTATGATGTCTGGTCAATGGAGTAAGTAATTTGTGAATTCCTGTTGGAATGTTATACCAAGAATATCCTTTGAAGAACAATCTTGCTGCTTGAAGTTTGTATTCCCAAATCTTCTCTATTGCAGTTTAATGTCCGCTTCCAATAGTTTGCAAAATGACAGGAAACCAGAGGATCAGTTTTCGCTTTACTCTTGCTATAATAGCTGGCTCATCACTGTTCTCGAAGAAACGTCGAGCTGTGTTGCCATCTTTAGTCTTCCTAACCCTTTCTTTGGCATTTCAACAAGTCCTAATCTGTCTCCTTAAAGGCCTGTTGGATGGTAGCTTTTGTCTGTGCTTTCACCTCTTTATCTTTCTTCTTATGGGCTTACCACTTCTGGGTGTCACGTTATACGACAAATACAAGCAGCATTCGGAGAATCGAATACATGCGTGTTAACAGTTCTAGCTTGAAATATTCTGTATTTACTGGGACACAATATCAATGTTGTTGAACTGAGATGTTGTTTGGCAGAGGTAACAACGTTGGACCGATTTTGCTCCAGCCAAAGCACTCACCTAGCCGTCTACTATCGTCATAAATAAGTTATACTGTACTGAAGCTCGGGTGGAAAAGAGAACTCTTTTATATGGTGCAAGTTGTCTAGTTCGAGTTCATAATTTTCTATTTTCTTTAAAGACTTTTGTTGAGTTTTCTTAATAAATTCAAATTTCAGAGGCCCGCAACTCATAGTAGAGGAGGTTTTGGAACTGTACAACACAATCTGTTTTTGTTGAGTTTGCGTGTTAATACCTGCTAATTGAAGTGAAATAAGAGTATCAGAGATATTCGGATCAGTGAATTTCATTTTGCACTGGCTGACCTGACGTTCCATCGAAACCCCATTTGCAAAAGAAACTCATATCTACAAATCTAATTTATCGATTTGTTCAAGGGCGTCTAATTGAAGCAATATAATTCTATCCACTGTATGATCCACTAAGCCTTGGAATTTAACCTCCGCTTTTGATTTAGTAAAAGTTAGATACTCGTCATGTGGATAACATGCTTTTTTATATTTTACACACCAGAGTAACGGCGAAAATATATTACTGCTTTTCTGTTTAGCCCAATTTTTGTAATCGTTGATATTTGTTTCTCGGCAATCCAATGTCAAATAGAAGAGCCGCGCATAAATATAACTGGGCTCGATGCAACCACAACACTGTTGCCTTTGACCTGAGATGAAACTTTAGAAAGAAAAGACTGGTCGTTCATATTACCAAGGTTTAATAAAAACGTTACTATAGCCAACCTTCTATTTTAAATTTCTTAACGGCCAAAATAATTTCTAAATTCTAACTCACTAAGCTCGTCAGGTTAGTTTGGGATAGAAGATCGTAGGGAACGCCTACGCCCAATATTACCCCCGCTAACTTCCGTGCAACACGAAGACGAGCAGTACCTTGAAACGAATGAGGGGTGTAGTTACTTTTCGTCTGAACTTATAACATGACTATTTGATCCATTTATTGTTTTAAATATATCAAATAGTCGAAATACAAAAAAAAAATAATTTTTGTTGGCCGTTGAGAGTAAAGAAAATTGATTTTTCTGTTACAAAATAAACATTTATTCTAATAAAAATACCATTTTAAGCAAATGAATTATTCTTTTCTGTATTCGGTTTTTAAAAAGAAAAATGTTTACACCAATAAAAGGTACTTATGTAATGCGAAGTATTTTTCAAAATGAAATCAGTCGAGAAAACCTCAAAAATGTGAAAATAGAATTAAGCTTTTGGGATTGTTGTTTCATCTCAGAGTCAAGTTGATTGTAAATTTAAATGTATGTTGTAAAATAATTAAATATAAACGTACATACAATATATTTATACCAAACCCTCAAAATAGTATGGAAAGCATCCTCAATCCCTAAAGGGATTACGTAAGTACTGAAAAAGCTCGGAACACAATTCTTTTTTTAATCTGCAAGGAACTACATTTTGGATAAATAGACAGTAAAGAAACTGCCTAAAAAACTAAGGAACACAACAAAAAGAATCAACAGTTTCTAATTTATAGCGGTTCCTTTCAACTCCAATCTACATTTTGACAGTATAAGATCCAGCAGCGTCTCGGAATTTTCGTTTTTGTTGAACTTGATTCAATAGGTCCATGAAACAGGTGAAAATGACCGTGATAAGAGAGTAAGAAACCACCCCTTCAGTAAACACATAACAGTGTATGAAAAAAGAACCATTAATTCATACTACTTTATTCAGTCTTTTTAACAAACGATTTTTCTATTTTTTTAATACAGGACGATCACAATTGAAGAGAATGCATTTAGATATTGTTAGTTTGTGTAGTTACTGGTTAAACCATATTAAATATTGTTCAGTTTTTGGAATTAAAGATTGATGACAAAAATAAAGTTACATAAAATAATATAAAACTTGTTTGAACAAATGATTTAATAAAGAATGAAGAAAATAATATAGTATTAAGTAATTCAGCTCGAATCTAATAGGGATTTTCACATAATGATTTGTAAAACAATTAAATAAACAGTATTGTACGGTAAATAAAAGTTATTTTTTCATGATTTGTATCCTAAAACATGTGTTTCAGAAAATGAGTTTCGTTATTTATTGCTATTTTCAATCAATCACAGAATTTTAACTAGATTTATTTGTTATTTCAAGCATTTTACATTGTATAAATGAATTCACAATTCACACAAATCAGACATTTGCAAGAGCTATTTAAGTTATCTAAGTAAACGAAATTTACGGATATCGAGTACCCATCGAATATCCTCATGAAATGTTCTAAAAACTAAAGGCACACGTCTGGATACAGATTTTTTTCGAAAATAAAGGTACCGTATGAGTTTCAAACTCCTAGAACCATCGTCTTTCAGTTTATAAGGTAAAATAATTATTTTTTGTATGCAGTATCCATTGCGCTAATGTGAATTTAACGTTACTGTATTCAAAAAATTCTCTTAAAATCACGTCATAAAAAAGTTGTAAACGTTTTGAATAGTAACTAAGACTCTGGTACTTTTTCAATAGTGTGCTATTTAAATTGGCTGAGCAATGCATCAGTACCTTGAATTTTAAAAATTAGCGCGAATTACTTATGTACATATTTCTTCGTTCTGGCCTCTAGATGACAGAAACTATCCAGCTGACGTGAGTATACCGGTTTCCCCGAGGCCGATGTTAGGACTGGTGGAAAACATACTTCAACTTTAATTATTGTTTGACTATGAACCTTTCGGTGTAACCTTTGACTGCTTTATCGTATTGTCTTCACCATGGCTTGAAAATTGCATTTTGAGGTAATGATTATAATAAAGGTTTTATTTGTGTTTAGAGGCAAAAAGTGAGACGGTACACCCACCATCAGGTAAAAATTTAAGTAATACAATATGTTTTTCTTTAAAATTACTGAAATAAACACTCGTAGTATATACATAGAAAACAAATATATCAAATACGTAAGAAAATCCATGTGCTTTAAATATTCTACCTAAAGGTAAATTTTTCTATTGCGTGCGTAAAACAAATTTTTTTTAACTAATTTCATAAATAGCTATTTTGTAAGATCTGGCTTAAAATCGAGTTATTTCTACTTTTTGGCATTAGGGTCGATTTTAATTTTCAGGTATAATAATAAGTTAATATTTTCTTTTTGTAATTTTGACCTTAGTTAATTCAAACCTGAATTTGAAACTAATACACCATGCACTAGCCCAATCACTTTATACAACGCGAAATTGCTTCCTTTTCCCTGTCAAATAATTTTTGGACAATATAACAAGAACAAATAACATAAATACGACATTTATTCCTATCTACTCTAAGGTGTAAAACACTAAAACAGAGAAGGTTTACGTTGATTTGAAAGTAATAGTATTATTAATAGAGCTACAAGGAAAATAAATTAAATATTAATGCTTTTTATTTCAATGGAACAATAGGACCTAAACCAAACATTACATGGTAAAAAAAGGCCTAATCTTAGAAATACTATGCATCGTCAAATAAAAGTTGTGTGAATTGGGGATCAGTACCCTGTGACCTAAGTCATTAGGGATACTTGCCGACTAGAGCAGATCCTCCAGTCCTATCTCCGTTAGGAACCTTAAGATGTTGGACAGCTTTAAAGTATATTATTCCCCTTCTTTTATTTGGTGTGCTCCCAAGAACCACATTCTAGGGTTTTTGAAAACGTTACACTCTGACAAAATGTGAATAGAAGTTTCGTCCTCTTTCTCTCAGAGTCTGCACTCTCCTCTTTCTGCGAACCCGAGTTTCTTGAGGTGTCCCTTCAGATGACATTTTATCATGTTATTGCACATTTTATGTCCTTTTAAAACGTGATTCAAATATAAATTCTTACATACTATTAACTAGTATCTATTCTACCATCTGCACTTACTACATAAATACATTAATTAATTATTTATGTTCTTTTTTGTTTGGCATTTTCATAATCAAAAACTTATCACATCTGAGAAAAAGTGACTACCTATACAATATATATATATATATATATATATATATATATATATATATATATATATATATATATATATATATATATACGGTACTCTAGCTACCAATTCATGTTTAGTTTAGGCAACCGAGAGTCAGCTGCTCGTTGTATAAGATCGTACTACATTCTACTCTCATCTATCGTGATATCTCCTTATTTTTTATTCTTTGTGTCCGTAATATTCTTTGCTGACCTCCTCAAAGGATCCATTTCTATAACTTCTACTTGTTTTTTATTTCTCTCTGTTAATATCCAAGTCTCAGCCCCCATCAATTAAACAGCTTGTTATTATTTTTTTCTAGGTTATATGTGTTAATATTTTTATTCCACAGTATCCCGTTTAGGCATACTAACATTACTTTAGCTTGGATAATTCTTACACGAATTTCTTTATCGTCTGTTCCCGTTCTATCAAAGATGACTCCTAAATATTTGTAATTGTCTTATCCTTCTACTTTTATATTACTATTAATTTGGAGGTTACTCTTATTAGCTTATATATATATATATATATATATATATATATATATATATATATATATATATATATAAGTATTTGGTTCTCTAAATGTTTTTTGACAGACCCCATTCCTCATACGTTTCTTGTAGTTTTCTTACCATGCATTCAAGATATTTTTTGTCGTCTGCTAGTACTGCTTGATCATCAGCGAATTATGATTTATATATTGTATTCTCATTCTATGATATTTCTCTTTCCATTTTGATAAAGCTTTAGTTACATATATTTTAAATAGTGTTGGTAGGAGACAGCATACCTATCTTAAACATTTGGGAATTTTAAAGAATTTCGATAGCTTGTTAACTATTTTGATTTTTGAACTTGGATCTGTTCTAATAAGTTTTTAGTTTTTATTTGCTTTCGTCATCGTTTTCCATTGTTTAGTTATAGGGATCTTTCGTAGGCCTTGGTTAAATCTATAAATAATATATGAGTATTTTAATTTATAGCGGTTCCTTTTTTAGTTATTTGTTTTATTTGTTTCATACAAAAAATATTATCATTACAGAATTTACCACCACGAAATCCGCCCTGTTCTTCTTCCTTATTGTATCCTTTTCAATACGGTCTTTGAGTATTTTTCCGTAAAGTCGACCATTGAGTTAGTTATCATTATATATCTGTAATTCTAGTAATCTTCGTTACTTCCATTCTTACAAATTGAAATAATGTGGCATTTTTTCTATTGCGTAGAGGGTACTTGACGACTGAGACATATCCAGTACATAATATTAAACATGTTATTCCACTTTATGGTAATTCAGCACTGAAGCCTTCAGGGCCACATGATTTTCTATTTTTTATCTTTTTTATAGCTTTAACGATATCACTACTATCTATTTTGACGTGTTCTCCTTGTATGTTAACTATAGCTGTTTCTTCAATATACTCAACCCTCTTATGTAATTCCTGATATTACTGGTTTTCATATATTATTTCCTTTTTTCTAACGTTAACAGGTCTTACTTCTCTTCTGGTTTCCCCATTTACCTCTGTTCCTTTATTTTTACTAGATCTTCGATATCCTTCGTTCACCAAATCTTATTGCTGATTTCTCTTTCTTTATGTTCTTATGCTTCCTAGAATAATTGTTCAGATTCATCAAAATATTCACCTAATTTCCTTTGGTATAAATATCTATTCCTTTCTCCATCTAAGCTGTCCAGGTTATATTTGGGGTAATTCGCTGTTTTCTATCAAAGTCGATGTTAAGTTTCTCTGGTGAGTTGCTGTTATTACTTGGTGAATATATTCTTGTTATTACCAGATAATGCCCAGATCCAAAAGTAGCACCTCTATATTCTCTTACATCTTGAATTCGAAGTTTTGTGATCTGTTTTATGATTATATAGTCAATAATAGATTTCTGTTTTCTTGTCCGTTATTCCCAACTAAATTCGTGGATTATTTTCTGTTGGAAGAATCCGTTGGTTATTTCAAAATCGTTAGTTGTTCACCGTTATCATTCGTGACTGTTTCTCCAAATGGTCCTACAACTTGATCATTCATCTTTATTATATTTTCATTAATTGGCTGAAATGTATTTTTTAAACGCTTATCACCCAAAACAAAATTTTACAAACGAAATCGAAGACAAAAATTAGATAAATTTGCTGGATTTGACATTACATCATATGCAAAACAGGACAAAAACAGAATGGTATACAAAAAAAATTGTCTGAAAGATACTTAACTTTCTTTTCAAAAAACCCTATTTCCCATCTGTTATTAGAGGTCTGGCTGACAGGGCAATGAAACTAGGTAAAATAGTGTATAGAGTGACAGCAATAAAGAAGGCCAGAGATATTCTAAATAAAATCAGCTAGTAAATAAACTCAAATTTACATCAAGTTGGCATAAATTAAATGATAATCCCTAACCCATAAAAACTAATAAAAAACCTCAAAAATACTTACTATTATTAATATGAAAAATATAACTGCCTTAGATAACCAAGAATCGACATTTTCTTATTAATTTAACTGTTAAGACACAAAGATCCTAAATATCGAACCAAATCAAGGTACACGCGAAATTTTGGAAATGATTTATATAAATAAAATCGTAAATTCTGTAAATGATAAAACAGATGTAAAAGGTTTAAATAAAATATGTCCTATTCTCTTAAATAATATAATAAAGCGCCCCTTTTAGTAATTTACAATTAATAAAGAATTATAGAAAATACAAAAAAAAAATTCTGACACGAGAAGAGAAGTGCAGATAGTTACATTCAAGATAAATATCCAGTCAGATTTGAACTACTAAATGCACATTTATTTTAAAATGTTAATTTCACAAGATAACTGTGTGTATGTTTTCAATACAATGTAATGTATTTTTAAAAGGAAATTTTTAAAACGTGGATGTACATAAACGTAATCTTATGATAATTTGAGACTTAAAAATGGTGAATCGAGAAAAATTTTACACATGATAATAACATTGACTATAAAGAAAAGACGGAAAACAAAAATAACCAATGTTTGCATGCATTACAGATATCGAATGAAGACCATAAAATGGTTGAAACGTTTTAGAAATAAATTTTAAAGATATGATAAAAGTGTTTTAACATCATATGAACCCTAATCCCAATAATTAATTTAGAAATATAGTTAATAGTATAAGAAACGTTTACCAAGAATATATATTGTTTCGGACAGCCAGTCTTTAGACACACACACTGAGTTATTTTGCTTTAAAATCTTTTATTAAAGCTTCAATTCTGACACACAAACAATTTAAATTGCATCGAACTTTCAAACTATACTGTCCGCGAAAGCCGATCTGGACCCTTGATATACCATTTTTTTCGGATACTGGACTACCCCGTATCTTTCTAGGAGAATATTTATACAACATGATGTAATAAAAATAAGAGCAAGGGGTAATCTGGCGATTTCTAGACCTTCTGTTATAGGCGTTCTATGTTAAAAATCAGGAAATAGAATTTTCTAAAAATTTCCAAACCTTCTTTCATAGACGTCTTCTGAGGAAATTAACAAAAAGTGAAACTAGTTAAACAAATTGTGAACTCATAGAAAATAAACCTAAAACCCTACAAACTAATACTGTGAAATCCATTACATCCATCCTTCCAAGTTTTGATCGCCTCAATCAACTTTCTTGATCTTGATAATGGGCCAACCTGTCAAGACTTTCATCTTCGCATGTAGGCTTTTTTAAATTCAGTACAACAGATTGTTTACTTCGATCACCACGTTGTACGGACCTTCCCATGACTTCAATCACACTTTTTCACCAACCATGAATCCACCAGTATTAGCTTTGAGGTCATAACGAGTCTTCATTCTGTCGCTTTCTTTTTGTAGTCTTCGCTGTTTTTTTATCTTTGCAAACAGCAGATCCAAAACACTTAACTAGATTTCTTAAAGTTCACCATAAGAAGCAAAGACTTTCTCCAAGTCGCTCCTTCGAACTTCATCACCTATATCAGCCATATGAAGCCGATAACCATCAGGATCACTGCCAGGAGCAGTACTGCTAGTTCAGCTGCTTTGCACATGCCCCTCTTGGCCACATTTCCAACAACGAATTCAATTTCTGCTATGGAAGAGTGTGTTTTTATTGTTATGGGTTTTTCGTTTGCTTAAAAATTCTTGCAACTCCCTCATTAGCCTCATGAAGATTTCCTTTTTGGTCTTGCGATCTTCTTAGGAAAGATTGACCCTTCTTATGACTCTTCCTTGGTTCCTTGAGGTGTGTTTGGCTATTTCAAACGGAAGGGCATAAACAAGAGCCTCGAAAATTTTCTTCAATCGGGCCATTCTTAAAGTTTGACGTGTTTTTGGGTCGCGTAAACTTTCGATAAAGCTATTTACTGCTAACTCTTGCTTTATTTTTTCCGGATATGTTGGTAAGTCAAATTTTTTAGCCTTATTATGTTCGCCTCATATTCTTGCAGACTTTCGTTATATTTTTGTCTTCTTCCTTGGAGTTTGCCTTATACACTTCTTGGAGGTGGGCCTTTCCATAACGCATCTCCAAAATAGTAACAATTGTCCCGTAATAATTCTGTTTTTCTTAGGGAATGTTACATAGAACCTCCATAGCGTTATCTCGTAGTGCTAGAACCAGAGCACGTGCCTTCTCCTGTGAACTTCATTTATTACTGGTGGCGGCGGCCTTGAATTAACAGACACAAGTAATCCAAGGTACTTTGCCGTCGAGGGTAGGTGGCTGCATCACACTAGTTACAGGAACACTACCTACCTTTATTATACCTGTATTCGCTACCTTCTCGATTTGCAAATGTAATAATTGCACCTATTTCTGTATTCCCGTCACCACATGTTATACTTCGCCATGTACGTCTTCTCCAATTTTGCTAAAATTCTGTTCAATTTCTTGTTCTATGCACTTTATATCTTCTTGGGTAATCGGTTGTAAATAAATTCCGAAAGTTCGTTGTTTCTTTCTTATATTTACTTACGACCTTTCGTACTTCATGTTGTGCTTTTTCAAGTTTT
This sequence comes from Diaprepes abbreviatus, assembly GCA_034092305.1. Taxonomy (NCBI): domain Eukaryota; kingdom Metazoa; phylum Arthropoda; class Insecta; order Coleoptera; family Curculionidae; genus Diaprepes; species Diaprepes abbreviatus. The sequence goes on from JASJET010000050.1 coordinate 4,120,224, forward strand.
TTTTCTAAAACAGAACTTACCTTGAAAACAAAAACCTTTTTTAACCCCCTTAAACATCTCAAAACACTGAAAAGTTGTGTATAACTTATTACATTTCATTTTAAAATCTTTAGCAGATACAACTAAAAAATTTTTTAGATAGCCTGCCTTGGAGTTTGTCGGTTTAAAGAATATTAAAATTAGTAAATATATCTTAAATTGATGTAATGGAATTTATTTTTTTTTTAAATCTATTTCTGTGGGTAGTTAGTTTTTTATAAAGTATTAAAAAAATTTTTAGTATATACGATGTCCGGATTATTTTATAGAATTATTAATGTATATAAAATAAGTTTATGTATTTATTTGTTTATGTATTTATTTATTTTTGAAATTTTACCAATGGTTGATTAAGTTATGGTAAATTTGACTGAGATTACTGATATCTTTTTTATTATTGACGGCGTTTCTTTTTTTAATTTCTATCATTTCTTTTTTAATTAAAATATGATAACATGGGTCTTGAGTATTATTATTTTGGTATTGGTAAAATCGGATTTTATTTGGATTTCGTGCTTGTGTAATGCAGTAGAAGCGTTCTTTGTACATGTGCTTTATGGCCGTTTAAACTATTGTCTAATTACTACGTTGTCATTTCTATATAAGTTTTAGGACAGCTTAGATATTATATTGAATAAATAATGTTTAATTTTTTCTTTTTAGGTGCTCTACTTGTTAAAGGAATAAATAAATTTTTCATTAAATTTTGTATTTTATGACAAACGGTTATATGATATTTTGACAAAATATGTTTTATTTTCTCCGCAAGACCATTCATATAAGACATAATAATATGCTTATTATTTTCTTCTCGATTTTTATTTCTTGTTTTATTATAGAACAAATATGTTCTTTGTTTTATTATTTTGGATATAATCTTTTTTGGAATGTGATTGTTTATAAGAGTTGTTTGAACCTTTTTTATAGTTTCATGGCGATATTTTGCGGAGGTTAAGGCAATAGCTCCATCAGCTAAACCTATTACTACGGAAATAATAAAACAAAAAACATATTTGTTCTATATTACACAAGCACGAAATCTAAACCAAACACGAATTTAATTTTAACAATACCAAAATATTAATTCAAGACCCAAATTATCATAAATTAATTATAAAAAAATGCCGCCAATGATAAAAAAAATATTAGTAATCTGAGTCAAATTTACCATAACCTAGTTAACCAAGGCGAAAATTTCAAAAATAAATAAACAGATAAACAGATAAACAAATAAACTTATTTTATAACATGCACTAATTCTATAAAATAATCCGGTAATTTTTTTTTTGATACTATATAAAAAAAGAACTACCCAAGCAGGTACAAAGAGTATCGTAATAGAAATGGCAAGCTCAAGAAAGAAAATTAAAGAAAATAATATAAAAAATCTTTTTGAAAATGCCTTAAACAAAAGGCGAAACGTCAAAACACGTTTTTTTTTATATCCACGTAGAAAACTGGCCCCAAGAATAAAAAAGAAACATGGTAATACATGTATATATATATATATATATATATATATATATATATATATATATATATATATATATATATATATGTTTATACGGATTTCACGGATTCCTCCGTATGAGATGCATTAGCAGTGGTTATATCCACATTATGCTGTTGTAGTGCTAAAATCACATTCAGCAAACGTACAACTATATGCAACTCCGTATGTAAGTGAAGTAAATGCGAAACAGTAAATGCAAACTTCTCTCCATCATATCCCTTGTCTAACACAGAAGGGATAATGATGGAGAGAAGTTTGCATTTACTGTTTCGCATTTACTTCATTCATATATATATATATATATATATATATATATATATATATATATATATATATATATATATATATATATATATATATATACTTCCGTGATGGCCTAATTTACTTACCACCTTTTCTGTATTTAATTTTCGTTTTGTGCAAAATAAAGCCAACTTGACATTTTCGAAAACTTGTTTTTGTTTTTATACCCTATTCCTACATAAATAAACACAAATAGACACATACCCTCTTTCAAATCTTAATTTGAGGTATTTTGACATTTTTATATGAATAAAGAAATAAAAGACAAAGCAGTTTTTCATTTAATATTTGTTGGTTGGTTGGGAACCTCATGTGACGGACATTTTCAATTTATAAAAATATTTTGCTTCCTCAATATTGGCAAACAGCCTTGTTTGAACTATTTTACAAAAATTGTGAAATTTATGTTCACTACTTCCAAATTAGAAATGGATTCCGTTTAATTAAAATTTTCATCAGGATACCTTTATTAACAGACCCTTGAAACAAATTAAATAAAACTCCGCGAAAGTGAATAATTAAATAACTCACAGAAGCAGTTAACCAAACGGTTCCAACTAGATATTTTATTAAGTTTATCGTGTTAAAAATTAAATCCAGTGAAGTTTGGAGAGAATAGAGCCACTAAGCACGTCTAAAGTTTAAATAGCAACATAGTCTGGTGCTCAAACACAGAGATTATGATACATGTACCGAGCGCTAGGTCTGCATTACAGAGATTTGGATTCATTGCTGATAACTTAAATTCAAAAATTAAGCAACTCTTGTATGTGAAATTTTAATAAGAAATCCATAAAGTATAAATAATGCCAGTTTATGGTTCTCACACTGATAAAAAAGCGCAGTGGAATCTCGCTGCATACATTAACAAGAATGGATTAATTTTTATTATTATGATTATAACCCTCTAATACAGATGTCGGCAATTAGTGGACTGCGGTCCAATTTCGGACCACGAAGAGTATAAATCTGGACCATCTACGTCTATCTGATTATTTCTATTGTACAATATGCACGAGGTAATATATCCCACGTTCCTATTTTAGTGTACAAATTTACTTTAAATTTTTTTTCTGGACTCTCGAATGAAACGTTTTCATCATCTGGACCCCACTTGAAATTAATTGCCGACTCCTGCTCTAATGCAATGTATTTTGTTTACAAAATTATAAATAATAAGCTAGTACATATATTTTACGATATCTGTAAAATAATTTAAAAAAAAGTTTTTTAATACTTATACTTATATTTTATAGAATAACATTTTGGATTTTTTTCATTCTGCTTATTATTCTTTTGTTACTATATAAATTGACGCCATGTATAAGTTTCAAATCAGAATTTCCCTTCAACTGCTTTGTTGTAAGTTCTATCTTATCTGCCTAAGCATCCTGAGCATTCAGTAAAGACGAGAAATATATGTAGTCTCAAGACTCAGCACCAGACACTGACACAGGAGGCAGGTCGATGGGTGCAACCCCCCCCCCCAGATCAATCAAGACCAAAGTACTTCACTTATTTAGAACAAAGGACAAGTTTTTTGGAAGATAGATAACATCGAACAGAAATTGCTACCCCCTCAGCGAAATCCTTATCAGCGCCTGCTTAGGACCACATATTTCAAAAACATTGAACGGTCTCATAATTTTTCGAGAACGTATTATCAAGAACAATATTTCAGATAAAAATTTCAGGATTTTAAATGAAGTGTCTGGTGGTGATCTTGACACGTAACTAAGGATTCAATTTTAGGGTTGTTCTATTTTTTACCTGAATTCAGAAAGGCTAAGAATCAAGGTAAATATTTTGAGATAAGATAACTCATTAACATAAATACCTCGTAGAGGATTATTATTATGGTAAAAATTTGTTAATATCAAAAAGCTATGGGGGTCTTGGGTTTAATCTTGAGGTAGGTTTTAGCGGACTTTGAAAATTAACTTTATTTATGTCTTTGGATTAATAAAAAATTAAACATTTCACGTTTATATACGTATTTTATTATTGTGGCAGACAAAACACAAAACTAAATACATACTGGTTAATATGGAAAAGGATAAAGAGTTCGCACTGAAGGTAGTTCGCAAACTTTTGCGAACAACATATACACTAGATTAAAGTATAACAGCAACTAAAATTGGCGGCCAAAATAGTGTTGCAAAAAGTTAAGAATAAGAAACAAAGTATTTTCAATTATCATGGAATTTTAATTCCTTATCGCATTTAATGCGGCAATTTATCTAAGTATAGGTTAAATAAAGAATTAACAGTTTCTTTGAAGTTTTCAAAAAAATTGAAGGAAATGTACCACGAAACATAACAAATAGATTAACTATACAAATTACCATTAAAGAATTAGAATAAATTACTACATACTTATCCATTATTAAAAAAAAACTCGATAATGAAAGACAGAAAAAAAGAAGAGTCGAAAATACTCCGCAGGTGAGTAAATCAGCTCAGAACGACCAAAACAAAAAAAAAACTTAATTGCGCATAGCTACTAGTTTTAAAACGAAACCGTTAATGAAGCAAATACAAGTAAAAGGTAGCAATTTCTTGCAATCTAAAGTAGTGCTTTTAATTTCTCACTAGAACAAAGCCTGTCCTTATAATATAAGACTTTTTCAATTAGTTTTTCCTGTATACACATTTATTTATTTATATATACCAGCTCCAAGTATATCATTATCATTTACTATTCAAAGAGATCTCGCATGAGATTCTTCTGTTCAGATTGCATGAAATTCCGGGAGATGGCGCGGCCTGTATCGAAAATTTCATTATTTTAATAGAAGCTGTTTAAAGGATTCACTTTTCTTATGGTGAGATATACTTGCCTATAAGATTTTTTTCTGTTAATTTCTGCTATATTTAAATTTATTTATATTTACCAGCTATATATCATCATCATTTACTATTCAAAGAAATCTTGCAGAATCAGATAGCATGGAATTCCAGGAGATGGCGTGACTTATATGAAAGTTTTAATTTAGTTTGATAGAAGTTGCTTAAAGTGTTCACGATCCTTATGGTGAGGTACTTGTTCTTCGAGAAAATCAGATAGAAAAAAATCGTGAAAATTAATACTTGAAAAATCCTATTTCTTGGACGCAGAGTTGGATGGAAATTTAAAAGAATCAAGAAATAAATGGCGATTTCTGTACTACTACTACTGGTGAGGTACTTGGTTCTTCTTATGACATTATTTACTATCAACGTTGCCACACCTCGCCCGGTTGAGCGAGTTCCCGCTCTTATTCTTCTTGACTCACTCTCTCGTTCTTCTTTGTGAAATCTCGCTCATTTTAATACTTTTACCATGAACAAACAGAGAATCACATAGTTGACGCGATAGATTTTCAATTTACTTACAAGTGTGGCCATTTTGGTATGGATGGCGGCGGTAATTCCATTAATGTTACCGTAGCTACCTAGAAAATGAACTTTTCATCCAACTTATTCTAAGTATTCAACAAAATAATCTAGGTCCTGGAAGCTAAGATCTCTCCTAAGGTAAATCAGTTGAGTAATCCACGCACCCAAAGAGAATGAGAAGGAGCAATCAGCTGCCTGGAATGGAAGCTTTCATCAAAATCTTCATTCATGCAACATTATATGATCACCTGAAAATCATATTTACAAACATTATTTTTATTTTTTATCCTATATTTTAGATCTACTAAAGTTAATTTACAATTTTAATCAGAAAAAAATAAGCCCCATGTTCTGTTAAAAAGAGTTTCAGTCCTTAATATAAATATTTTAAGAAACTACTTAATTCAAGACTATGTCAAAAAAAAATTAAAACTATGAAAAAAATATCCTAAAAATCAGAAAAACCATCTAAATATTAAAAAAGTGTACTTAGGAACTAAAGTAGAACTGCTTTCTAAAGAAAATGTAAATAACAGAGAAGTGGTTAATTCAAAGGTTTGGAGTTTTATATTGAGTCAACCACCTAGCTGAAAATCTACCAGTAAGAACTGTGGAACGGTAGCTGTATAAAGAGTTTAGCTATTGTATTGTAGGTGACACCACATCTAATGTTTATGAGATTTCCTATCTCTTATATAAATTGTAAGTCTAAGCAAAGAAGTTGCAGAAAACTTTTTTTCTGCTATTTTTAAAAATCTTAATTTCTAATTAATATAGGTTGATGTTGAATGATCAATTGATTTATTTCAGACATTTGATCTTACGAGTGTACTGCTCGAGGCAAAGTTGAGTGCTTCGTGTACCTTTCATAGCAAAAAAGGAAGGCAAATACCCGCTATATTTCTTACTCCGAACGTTGAGTTTTGTTTTATCCTCCTTATTATCATATGTTCGGAGCAAAAGACATACCCATTTTCTTTTTACCGTGTAACTTGTGCAGAGTTGAAGTCTCCAATGATACATGTTTAAAGTTTCAGCCAAAAGAAATCTCTCTCTTTTAATTAAATTTTTTTATCGTTTTCAAGAGATCTGCTCGCTCGAAAAAACATACTATTGCGGCAACACTGTTTACAAGTAAAAGGGTGAATCAGTAGAATTACTCATAATTCGTTCGTAGCACAATTAGATTGTGCTCGTTTGCTTTTAACGGCCCTTTTTCTTATTCTTCTACAGAAGAATGTACAAACAAAGGGATTGCAACATCTTCATTAGATATAGCCATTTTGAAATCATCAGTGATTTCTTGCAAGTTACAGCTGTTTTAAGACTGGTTATGAATGGAGCTGAAAAGCTACGAAAATGACAAGTTATCGCATTAGAAAACCTACTTTTCCAAAAGAACAAAGGTCATCATAAATATTTCCTATTTTTTTAGCTGTACCATGCTGCAGCAAACCTCCTGATTTATATTTAGATCAAAGATTGTGGTCATATAAAGGAAAATCATTTAACTAATTTTAATTGCTCTTGTAACGGTGAAATATTTGATTCTTTTTAGTAGTCGTCTTTCTTATTTTACTTATTTTGGAATACAATTTGACACTACTTTTTCTTATTTATCGATTGTTTTTAATCAGAAATTAGTTTGCCAAATACCACACACATCCAAAATAACCATATAATTCAAGCTTCTCAAGATTGGGTTTTGCGGCACAAAACGCTTGCAGTTTCCGTACAATACCCTTTCATACACAACTATCGATATCTTTAGATGCATTTATATTTCATGCCGCTTTTTTTATATTATTTTAAAATCTGCAGTTATTTTAAACCTAAACAAATTTAACTTTATAGGATATATACAGCGAATCAAAATTAAACCCCATTTGTATGACTTGTCGTAAAAAGCTCGAAAACAAATTAGAATAAAAATGCATTTAGGGTCTCGTGCATTTTTCACTGCTTATAAGAAGACACTGCACAAAAGTATGCATAACTTTCAAATAAAATATGCATGAAGCGTACAACGCCCATTTATTTTCTTTATGGTCGTGTTAAATCGAGGAGGTTGACAACTTTTGATAATAGAGTAAATATACAAAAACTAATACTTGAATGAGTGTTAGCACTTTGGATTGTTAGTAAAAATGAATAGTGACCTTAAAATATGTTTTTCTACTCTATGTGTAAGAGATTATGGAAGCCGCTTATTAAGGTTGGGATAAAGAACATAATTGCCCTTGACCAAATTAACGAACAAAAAAAACTTTTTCAATTTTTATTTGCATATTAAAATTACTGATCTCGAATATCACATATAACTAGCTCTTTCTTAGTTACTTTGTGTTTATAACTAATTAGCTGAAGCTGATATATAAAATTGATTTTGATTGTTTATATCAAAGGTTCCTAAATTTTTTTACCCAGTAGTCCATAAGCTAATTTTTTCGATTTTTCGTAGATCCCTCCCCCTATCTTCCTAATATTAAATTTCTATAATTTTGTCAAACTAAATTTATTTTCGACAACTAATAATTTAATTTAGTGATCGAGCACACAAAACACGACAAGTAGGAAATAGTATAAAAACAATAACGTAACAACAGGCGCCGTTGATGTTTTTCATATCCCCGACACGATACCTCCACATTGTACGTTTTTTACTAGACCTTGGCTTGACGCAGAGCTCTACCATTTAATAGGGTTTACTGTAGAGTAGAAAATTTAAAATAAAAGAAATATTTGAGTTACAACTCATACCTTCATTGATTAAAATGGCACAAAATCAAATCTTATTAAATATCTTACATTATTACGATCTTTTTTATTATACTCGTCAAATTATATGGAAGGTGAAAGATAATGCACAGAACGAAAAAATTGCTCGAACTTCCATGTGTTCTTTCAGCTTATTCTTCTTCACCTGCAATAGACTTTGTCGATAGTTATAAAATACTTTTAATGGGAGGGCTTCAAATTAATCTGGATTGATCTTAAATCTCTTGTCAGTAATTTTTAATCTTGTTCTATATTTTATACCATAACACGAAATATAAATATGGAATAGCTATTAAAAATTTTCTTGCAATAATTTTTAATGCAGGGTAAGTACCAGGTATATCTATCTAAAGCCAAAATTACTGATATCAATTTCTAAGCTATACTATAAGTTCATCGCTAATACTTAATCTGATTAGTTTTTCTTGTAATATGATATCCGGTTCATCAATATCACCATATGGCTTGATAACACGCTGTGGCATTTGAAAGGTCAAAACATCGTCTAATCTAGTTTAAATCCGTATACGTAGACAGGGCATTTACATGTTGAACGTAAGGAAAAACATTATTATTCTGACAGCATGTTTGTGACGAATTAGTAAACTGATAAAATTTTCCTCGTCCAATGTTTTGCTTCATAAGATTAAGTCTGCAATGCCTCGTCAGTTTTGGTAAAAAAATGTGCTAAATAGACAACGTCTGGTTTCTACTGTAATGAAATAGCATCCAGAAGCTCTAAAATAGTCTCAAAAATTGAAGAAAATATAGCAATTAATAAAAGTTTTCGTCGGTTTCTTCACACACCTGTGAATTTTCTTATCTGCATTTATGATCCTCGTATTAATAATAGATGAATTAAACAAGGTTGTGCAAGTATGCGCTGCCTTTTTTTGCAGCTCTGGTTCAAGTCTAGAGCTGTTTCCTATGACACGCATGAGCGCAATGCGTTGCTATCTATTGCACAAATTTTTATAAATTCATTTCATTAAGATATAATTATATAATATATAAATAGGTAATTTTTTCTCTATCCTCTGTATTAGGTACAATCTTTGTTAGGTAGTATTATGTAATTACCTAACGCCTTAATTTTGATGACAATTTGACTATATAGAATCAATGGTCGGGCACCCACATTTACATGTCGTACACGCCCGATTTTTCTTTCCGTTATGTGAATGAATATATATATATATATATATATATATATATATATATATATATATATATATATATATATATATATGAATCATAGTAAAAATTTTGAATTTCTATTTTTCAGAGATATATTACTACGAACAATATTCATTCCGAATGAATTAACATTTTCTCAGAAATTTGATTATCGAAGGATATTACAAAAACTGCAAAAGTCGCAAAACAAATAATTTCAGTTCATAAAATCAAACCAATTAAAGCCGTGTTGAACACAAAAAAGGATTATTCATATATTGTGACAATTTAATAACTGAATTAAAACATTAGCCAGCTTCCCTTATACCCTTTCTTTCTAAAACTTGAACTAAGACTATTTTGAATGAATCAGTTTAAAGAATACAATATTTATGACAATAGGCTGAAGCCATATTATCTGCAATTTAGTCTAACAATTTATATAATGAAAATCCCGATCGCTTTGGAAATATTTTCATTTTATATATATATATATATATATATATATATATATATATATATATATATATATATATATATATGTATATATATATATATATATATATATATATATATATATATATATATATATATATATATGGCAAATGAAACTCATATTTACAAATCTAATTTATCGATTTGTTTAAGGGCGTCTGTGTGATCCAATAAGCCTTTTAAGAATGAAGTATTTAACGAAAATTGCATCACTACTTTGGAATATCCCAATACGTGTCAGGCGTTTAATTCCACTTCGTTTAGCTATTACTTATTGATATAAAAAAACTTGAATTGTTTTGATCCAGAAACATGTCCATGTAATTTAATTTGTTAACCATAGATTATAAATCAATATAATAAATCTTAATATCTTCATAGCCCTCTTCAGTTTGCTGCGCCTCAGTGTAGTACAGTCAGAAGATATGTGATTTATTACTGAGATAGATGAAATGTCTGCTTCGAAAAAAACCTAAATTTTTGAACCAATAAGTTAATGGGCAAATATTTAAGTTTATAAATAACAGGAGCTAGTTCTATGGGAACTTCCACTCTAAGAGCCGTATTACCACATATTGTGTCAAGTTTCCTAATCTTAAAATTGTGCCTTGACAACTGCAATTGCATTTAATATTTAAGGACCAACGTACTATGATTTGAATCCATCTAATGATTGATTATTTTTGGTATGCAGGTGTAACTGAACTGATATTGAGTTATCGAGTTTTGATTTATTTACGTGTTTCCTTATCACTGGGTTTCCGAATGGAATGTTCTTCATTACAATTTACTTCTTAAAATTAATATTTCTTTTACAAAAAGATTTCCTTTTTAGTTTTCTTCATACAGAACAATTTATGTAAAAAAGAAAAAAAAATGTAGACCCCTTTATTAATAAAAATTTATCGAAAATGTGAAATTTCTTCTGTATTCAATAAAAATTCCAACAAGCATTTCCTAAAAGCAATTAAGTTTCGATACGCCTTTTATTAAAAACTGAATAGCTTACTAGCATTAAGATATTTTTTACTTTATATTTCTGAGCAAATTTATAGGAACTGCGATTTATTTTTTAGTAACAAACCCGTTTAATTTTTACAAAGAAAATTTTCTAAATTAGCATTAATGTCGTGCATGGTCGTTTTGACCGTTCTAGAACAACCCAATTTCTGAGGAATACTGAAGTCTGTAATTAATTATGATTGTAAAATATATATTTTAGTTTTACTTTATAATAGAATTTGCTATTTAACTCATTTTCTGTTAATTCTACAATGTTTAATTGATTATTGTACTATATGCTATAATTTACAAGAAAATGTCAATTATCAATTTTATGTATGCATACTTGGTTGGCGATTTCATATGACTTTATATCTCAATAGGAGTATGAAAGTATGTCCATGTAGATTTTTATTAAGCATTTTGAAATTTATAATACACCTTAAAAAAGGATGAAACAAAGACCTAAATAAAAAATCAAATTGAGCCCTTGTCATGTTTTGAAATATTTGCAACTAAACTGTCAATAAAAATTTTGTACGCAAGAACATACCTTTAGTAATTAACATAGTTTAACGTTAATACCTGCCTAAGTTGGCAAAAACGGGTAAAACTGACAAGTGTAAGAATAAGTCATTTAAGTTTTGCATTTTAAAAATACAAGGAACAAAATCTGGTTTTATAATAAAAACAAGACAATTTTGATATAAAAGTTTATATATATATATATATATATATATATATATATATATATATATATATATATATATATATATGTATATACACCTTACACTATATAGTGTGTCGATGGATGGGTTACCGCGCTCTATTAAACTTTAACAGTTCTGATTTTTCGATGAAAAGTGATTCTTGCTTGTCTTTGGATTTCAAAAATAGTTATCAAAGTCATGAGAACATTTACAGGGTATTGAAAATTTTGGGAAATGTCAAGTTAATCTAAAATAAAATACTGTTATTTGCAATTTTTTTTTACAAATTTTATTTAACTAAGTTGTTCTGAAATAGAAGCATAGTTTAATAAAGAAATATACAAAAATTAATTTTACCTTTTATTAATATTTTTAAGCAATGTTGTGAAAACTTAACAATAAGTTTGAAATAAAAACATTGTTTTTCTACATATTAATATCCTACTAGTATACATTTTTCTATTATTTCTCTAAATTGTCCTTACATAGATGCATTTATAGTTTCCACAATTTTTTCTTTTTTGGGAGTCAGTTCATGTTTTAAGCCTTTTGCTTTATTTAATCCTGTAGAAAATTGGTCTAAAACGGCCTATCCACTTATCTTGGAAGTGAATTTCTAGTGAGTTTATCACTCGTAATATAGATTAAGCAAAGCATCCATCTTATTGTTAAATAAGGTTTCTTCTGAACTATAAATGGTTATCTTCCAGTTCGATCATGACATATTTGTTAAAATTTCAATATACGAAATTTATTTAAATTGTCTCCTGAAAAATATGGTCCAATTATTCTACGATACATTTCGCTACACTAAACATTAACCCCCTAATTCGTTAACATTGTTTAACTTTAAAACCGGTCTAGATTGACAGTAGATAATTTAAATTGACAAGGGTAACAATAAGTCAAGCAAGTTTTGAACCTTTAAAATACAATTAAAACAATATCATAAGAAAAAGGGAACTGGTCATCTAGAAACTCGAATTTCCAAGGCAACTAGATCGGGTCTAAGTCTTAGACCTTCTTAGTTCATCTGCCTATAAAATTTTAATTATGACAGCCAGTCTAAAATTGTGTCCAGTACCTACAATTTTGTGAAGAGAATACCCCATTACTCGCAAAGGTTGACACGTCGGAAGAGAAAATATTCTTATATGAACTAAAATTTTTGTTACCCATTATCATACAAAACTCCAGGAGGCGAGCATCATCTCCATTTTGCTGTTTGTATATAAATTTTAGTTTCAACGCACCTAAGCTATCTGCTCGTTTTCCCAAGGATAATTTAGGATTTTGTTGTATAGAGTCAAGAATAACAAGATAATATTTTTTTAATTTTTGGATTAATCTACACGAGGCTTTTTTCAGTTATGTAAATGTTAAAAATTTTATTTTCTGGTGAAAATTAATTTTAATTTTTTTTAATAAATTACCTATTTATGCTTTGTTTCTATTTTTTTTAAACTCTAACATATATTGCAATAATACTTCAAAACAAAATTTTGTTTATTCGTTGTATCTTGTACGAAAAGTTAATTTTTTTGTTAATTTTGAGGCGGTGAACACAGAAATGACAATGAAATTAAAAGCTTAGTTCCAATTTTCAAGAACAGGTTTTTTCTAATTTTATTTTTGGCAAAATAATAAAAAAATACATGCTTTTACACTTGTAGAGACACTAAATATCATGTCTTCTTGCTTTTCTTTTGTGAATTGTTTCTTGGCCATCTTTAACAATAGTCTAATAGTAGTCGGTAAGCATGGAAGCATTCCACGTTCCCTGGTACCTTTTCTCCATTGTTGATATATCCCGATGGAAACGTTCGCTGTGCTCATCGCTTACAGCTCCCCAGTAGTCAGGAAAAAAGTCCAGATGTGAGTGTAGGAAATAGATCTTTAGAGACATATTGCAACCCATTTTTTGATACGATGACAGCATATTTTCAACAAGAGTAACGTAATTACCAACTTTTTTATTTCCGAAGAAATGAGTGACCACGAAGCGAAAGGCATTCAAAGCATTTTTTTTAATATCTGATAGAGTGCTGTCAAAATGTTTGGCTTTCAGAATGTTTCCAATCTGTTGCCCAACAAGAATACCTTCTTTAATTTTTGCTTCACTTAACTTTAGGAATTTCTGACGCATGTACTGAAAAGCTGGCCCATCTGTATTCAGTGCCTTAACAAAGTTTTACATTAAGCCCAACTGGATATACAATGGTGGCAACAAAATCATTTTTGGGGTCTACCAATGGCTTATGTTGTACATTCTTTTCACCTAACTCTAATGCTTCTCGAACGGATCAGTTTTTTCTCTTGTAATGAAGTACCTTTACCCGATTGTCCCATTCACACAAAAAACAGCAAAACTTGGTGTAGCGTAGCTGCAACCCAAGTAAAAGTGCAATCACCTTTAAGTCGCCACAGATCTGCCATTGATGTTCATCGTATTTTACACTTGTCAATAGGTACTTCATATTGTCGTATTGTTTCATGTGAACTGTATATCCAACAGGAATAGTTTAGTTTCGGTTTTAGTACTCCAAAAATTGTATGATTTGGTCGATTTTATTTAGATATATTTTGGCTGTTGTCCAGTATAATCATTCGAAGCTTGTCAAATGCGAACTCTTTTTTGTTGGATAGATCTGTTAAGAAATCGCCTACAAATAAAATATATTTTAATTTTTCAAGGTATTTATTTCATACGCTTCAGCATACAGATTTTTTTGTGTTAAAAAAAATAAAAACTTACCCATTATTGTTGATTGTCAAAGTAGAAGTTACTAGAACTAATTTTCTATGCTTACATTTTATAAACTATTCACATCACATAAGATGCATGATTAATGTGTTAATGTATTAACTAGTTTTCCTGAATACATTGAATAACTTCATATTTCCAACGTGGTCGGCAACAGCAAAAATATGTTACCGCAAATGATTTTTATCCAATATTTTAGAAGCATTAACCACATTTTTCACATATTCCCAAAAGATTGCAAAATACATTTATGGTTTCAAATCGAAACTAAACATACATGCTAACCGAAGCTATATTTATTAATAATAATTCTATACATCCGTTTTCCAAAAAATACAATATATTTAATTAGAAGTAAAGAAATAAGAACCTAAATTAGTTAAATTTTCCTCATTAAACCTATCTTTCATTTTCTTGTTTATTAGCCACTTATCGTCCACTCTTGGACATCGACTTATTTTATTTCTCTCCGTCGATTCCTCTCTTGTGCTCCTTGATACCAGTATTTTCCTCCCATTTTTCTATTATGGTTCGCTCTATTAATTTTAGTAAATTTATTGATTATTGAAATTGTCACGCAGGCACTAATTTCTCAGTGTGCATTTACGAAAAGATGAATTTTACATTGTTTTTGACTTATAACTTTTTTATGATTAAAAGCAAACGCTGTCCCTCAAGCGTTAATAGAGAATTATTAAAAATCCTCGCGATGTTGTCTCCCCCTTTTTGGTTACTGTAAAGCATAATTGTTAATTTGAAAGAAACTATTTTTAACAATCCTAATTATTCTAGTTGTAGTTTAAACATTAAAAAACAACAAAAAAATTTTGCCAAATATGATTTCAGATGTATTTACTTAAAATTTTAAGTTTTAACGTGGGCTTTCGATTGCTTATAAAATATTTGTTACCCGCAATTATAATTTGGATAACAAATTTGTTGTTATTAATTCCAACCTTATCCCTAACACGGTGAAGTTTAGAATTGTGTGAAGGACATTATTTTTAATTTAGCTTCTCCTACAAATAATTGATAACAAAGCTCACGCGGTTCCAATCTAAATTTAGAAAATGAGGGATTAGGAAGAAACAGTGTGTACAAAATAAAATTCAAAAGAATTATAAACAATTTGTTAATAATAAATATGTATAATAACAGACAAAAAAAAAGATAAAATGCTCCAAGGTTAGTAAAACTTAAACCATGAAAGTTATAACAAAACCTGTAAAAATCAAAATTTAAATTCTATTTAATACTATCAACAAAACACAAATTCTTTTAAAAAAATAGAACTTAATACGATGTATTAAGAGATAACTTTGGCAACAACTCTGTAGTATATAGAAACAGAAATGAGTTTACTTTAAATTTAACCTTTTAAAATTTACAGAGATATTCAGATACTAAAAGCTTACAATTGTACTAAGACAAGATAGTAAAGTTGTTCAGACGTTAACCGAATACAAAGAATATAATATTTAAAATAAAACGGGGTTGCTCTTTTACTAGTTATATCAAATATACACCTAAAGATAAAAAGTGATAAAAAACATAGCTAGCTAATTAAGATAAAAATTGTTGCTCCAAGATGATGTTACTAAAGATGTTTTAAGATGAGTTCTCTTCTAGTTAAACAGT
Organism: Diaprepes abbreviatus; assembly: GCA_034092305.1. NCBI lineage: Eukaryota > Metazoa > Arthropoda > Insecta > Coleoptera > Curculionidae > Diaprepes > Diaprepes abbreviatus. The sequence goes on from JASJET010000050.1 coordinate 4,136,020, forward strand.
ATGAGATAAGAAGAATAGGCGAACTCCTTAAGCTTGAAAAAGACTAACAGATGGAGTCAAAATTCTATAGATAAGCTTCAAATAGCCAAAGATAAAAGGGAGAAAATTAAGATTCACCTGTATTCCTCCTGGCGAAGTCGAATATCCTTTCTCATATGACTTTGGCCCCATTGTGCTTCACAAAATGTTTGTCAGCTAATTTCCCTCAGATACTTATCTTATCTATTAGCTGAGGAATTTGCAGATTACAAGATATACAGGTACCTTTTAGATACGTTTCATCTTGCTAAAAAACATAAAACTATACAGTACAAATCTTAACACAGTATTAGGTTGCCAAAGGCCTTTAGTAGTAGGTAGTTTAAATTTAAAAAATAGATTATTTAGATAAGCAACAGGTTCCTAAGATAATTTTCATGAACTCAGACATAAACTCGTACAAACGACCTGCCATCTTTATGCCTAGATGCCAAGACAGCGTAACAATAATTTAGAAAAATTGCTATACACGAATATTATGATTAAATAGCAAATAAATTTATATCCTGTGGATATATTTAAGGTTACTTGAGCAAAAACAAAACTCTCAGTGAAGATAATATGCTAAATTTTGAAAAACAAGCTCAAGAAAACTGAAAGACGCTTCTTGGTCCTTGGCAGTCGGCAAATCGAAGAGTCAAACTTCGTAATTTCGATCTATCCCCACAGAAAACTTTCAAACAAAGAATGTTTGATAAATTTTTTAATTTGGCGGAATCAACCAACCGGAAAAAGGTGACTTAAACTAACAAAAATAGTCCAGAAATCTTTTAAAATAAATAAGTTAAGTTAAAGAAACTAATTACCTTTTTTCTTTTCACCAGAATACTCCTTCGAACATAGGATTCACATATATGAACTATAGTTTAATGAACTGGCTTTTGTTGCAATCGATACTCATTTACACATATATCAGCTAATATGAAAAGCTGGAAATAGTTATATACTCTCGCCTCGGTTTGGAACCGTGACAGAATTGCGAAAACTCCGTAATATATTTTTGTACTTTTTTTTGAGAACCATTAGGTTTTAGACTTATGTTTGTCTCTCAAATGACGTGGGGAATAGTTAAATAAATTAGCGAATGTTACCTTTTTAACACCCTGTTTATGTATATAAGACAAATTATAAAAATTTCATAAACAAGGTTTAACTTCCACGGCAACTAGGTCCGGTTTAAATATTCTTTGTGAATCTCACTGTTACAGTTTTTTTAATTATATTAAAAAATCTTTAAAATTAAAAATAATGTGTGATCTTCCTTGAATTCGAAATTCTAAAATGAGTTTCCTTTAATCTTTTCTGCATCTCTCACTATTTTTTGAATAAGGAGATTTAGGTATAATTATTTTATTACATAGTACCAAAATTATAAGAAGAAATACAACCAAACTAATTTAATAAAATTACCGAATATAGTTGAATTGTAGCGACGAGCTATATTTATTAAAAACATATGTAAACTGAATAGTTTGCTTAAATGTAATGCATACTTTTCCGCAGACAGTCTTTCTATAACCAGCACATATTTCCAGATTCGGTATGTATTTTTATTCCATTTTGTTGTCGGGTTTATCACGACAACGCATACGAATGTGGTTATATCTCCAAATACTATTTTCGTTTATTTTTCACGAGATAATTCTGGGTCGTCAAACAGAATAACAAAATAATCAACGTCGAGTTTTCTATAGGGAATATCGGTTTAGCGACTAGTTTTGTACTGCAGTGTTTTACTTTATGGAAATTATTTTTTTTTATGTATTCACCCAAAATAATGTAGATGATGTTGAATTTTTTTCTTCCAAATACGACGGATTACACATAAAACATATTGCTTAATATCGCCTTTTTTATTGTTAATCTCATTTGTCTCTTATATTTATGAAAAAATAATGAAAAATATACTTTTAAAATATATCTTTAATTATTTTTTAATCTAACCAGATAAGAAAGTTGATTCAATAATATTTTTAGAGGATATATTGTAAAGAAATAATATTTCGGCACGAAGTTAGGAATATTTTTTTGGTAAAAATGTATTTAATATGTACAGGCTGAGTCAACGATTGGATGAAGTAGGTTTGTGCCTTTTCGGTGAAATTAACAAAGAAACTATATTTATTGTTTGATACAGTTTATTTTTACGCAGATTTTAAAAATATTTAGGACTCTACAGGGTGAGCCAAAAAACTAGGACAGCATAAAGTTGTATTTTTTTTAAATAGAACACCCTATATACGAATCGTATTTTCGATTTAGCTTATAATTTTAAATCTTTTTTATTAAGGGTTTACTATAACAAAACTTTATAGTTTCTGAGATAATTAAGTTTAAAGAAAAAAAGTAACATTTTCAAGCATCAATTCAATCCTAAATAACGTTTTCAATTTTGTGACAAATATATTCAAATTTGGAATTTAGCAAGGCCATGGACAAGTTAACATAATTTTTACCTAATATTTGCAATAAAAGCTACAGGGTGTTGAACACATCGGCTCAAATTTGAACAAGTTTAAATGAATAAATATCTTTTTTTTTTAAATGGTACACCCTGTATATTTTCATGTTATTTAATAGAGTAATAAAAACCCTAAAAGTTTTGTTCAATATATCCTATACCTATTTATAATAGTTTTTGAGATATTTCCGTTTTTCTTATTTTCCATACTTTTTTACAGAAATAGTCTTCATTATCATAGTAGCCATGTGAAATAATAAAAAGAAACTACAGAAATAAACAGAATGTGGCTAAATATGATGAAATACATTATTCGCTATATTACAATGGCAATAGTTTAATTAAACATAATGTGAAAAATACTGAATACTGAATCGGGAAGAAACACTCAGACAGAAATACCAAGCAGAAGTAAAATCACAACTGGAACAGAATAAGATACAAGGGGAAACAGGAGTAGACGAATGCTGGAGCAAGATTAAGACATCGATAGAAAATGCAGCGAAGAGAACTTTAGACAAAAATAAAACCATAAAAAGAAAACAGTGGGTTGACGAGGAATGTCAACTAGCACAAGACAATAAAAACAAAGCTAGATTAAAAATGCTGCAGTGCCCAAATGACGATAACATCCAGCGAGCGGACACAAGAAAACTTATAAGAAGGAAGAAGAGAGAAGCCTATAATAGAATTATAACAAATGTAGAAAAGGAATCAAATACAAAGAGCAGCCGGAAATTCTACAGGGAGATCAAGAACATAAAAAAAGGGTATATGCCACGGACCAGCATATTAAAGAAAGAAAATAAAAATCTCATAACAGATATAACAGAAATCCTACAAACCTGGCACGAATATTTTGACAACTTACTAAATATAAAAGGCACAGCTCTCATCACAAATACAATATACCAGGGAGCGGAGGAACAGGTAGAAATTCCATCACTGACAGAGATCAAAAAAGCAATTAGCCAACTGAAGAACAATAAAGCACCCGGGAGCGACAACATAACCGCGGAGCTTATAAAATATGGCGGAGATCAGCTACATGAAGCAATACAAACCCTTGTGGAGAAGATATGGGAATCTGAAGAACTTCCAAAAGAATGGAACGAAGGGATAATTATCCCAATACATAAAAAAGGAGACCGATCAGTATGTAAAAATTACAGGGGAATTATGTTACTAAACGTTGCCTACAAGGTGCTATCCAACATACTAAGAACCAGAATATCCCCTTACGCAGAAGAAAATCTCGGGGACTACCAATGTGGCTTCCGACCAAGAAGATCAACTGTTGACCAAATATTTACTATTAGGCAGCTTCTGGAAAAGAGTTTGGAATTTAACAAAGATGTACACCAGCTGTTCGTTGATTTCCGCCAAGCATATGATAGCATTGTAAGAGATAGTGTATGGATCGCCATGGAAAAGGTAGGCGGCAAAGAAGATAATTAATCTGACTAAAATATGTATAGAGAATGCAAGGGCGAAAGTCAGAATCGGTAAGCACACTACGGACATATTCTCTATTGCCAGTGGTTTAAAACAAGGCGATGACTTATCGCCACTACTCTTCAACATAGTGTTAGATATGGCCATCAAAGAGGCTAACATAAAACTGGAAGTATTCTCAAACCAGGGCCCCGGAATGATCCTAGCATATGCAGACGACATCGATACCGTAGGAAATAGCACAGCTAAAACAAAGGAAATGTTTATCAGAATGGAAAGGGAAACAAAAAAAGTAGGACTCAACATCAACGAAGAGAAGACCAAATACATGCACGTAAACCGAAGAGCAGGTAGGGATAGAATAGAACAGAATATAACTATGGACACATACAATTTTGAATGTGTGAAAGAATTCCAATATCTAGGGGCCAATATAACACACGACAATGATGTGAGCAGTGAAATGCGCACACGAATACAAAAAGGTTTTAAGTGCTTTTATGCATTGCAGGAGATACTAAAATCAAAGCTGCTGTCCAGATCAGCCAAAATCCGTATATATAGAACAGTTATTAGACCGGTAATAACATATGGCTCAGAAACCTGGACCATCACAAAACAGAACGAATTGTTATTAAGACGTTTCGAACGCAAGATATTAAGAAAAATATATGGGCCTAGAGTAGATGAAACAACGGGACAATACCGCATCCAAACAAATGAAGAATTAAAGAGCTTGTATGATCAGCCAGGCATCATTAACGAAATAAAAGCCCAAAGACTTAGGTGGGCAGGACATGTTCATAGGGCTCATGACGAACGTCTCATCAAACGAATATGGGAAGAGAACCCGACCGGAAAGAGACCCTTAGGTAGGCCCAGACTAAGATGGAGGGATAACATCACAAAAGATTTAAATGTACTGGGAGTACGAGATTGGAGTAACGACATGATGGACCGAAGCAAATGGAGGCAGGTCGTGGATGCAGCGAGGACCCACGAAGGGTTGTAAAGCTACAGAGAGAGAGAGAGAGAGATAATGTGGAAAAATTAACACAACAATAACGTCAAGGCAAATACATATTTACTTTTATACTAAATTGAAACAAAAAAATTACCTACTAAATACTGAGATTAGTTATTTCTTTTTAATAAGTGTTCGAATAAACGACCCTCTTGTGCAATGCACAAATTTAGTCTTTTTTGCAGATTTTCTCGGACCCTGGACAAAATTAGTGGCGTTATTGTTCTACAGGTATCCCTAATCCTGTTTCTCATATCTTCCACTGTTGTTGGTGGATTAACATACACCTTATTTTTAATATAACCCCATAGGAAGAAATCTAATGGGGTGATGTCGCAAGACCTTGGTGGCCACTCAATGAAACCCCCACGTCCAATCCATTTTTGCGGATATCGTTGGTCCAAAACCGCACGAACTTCCCGATAGTAATGCGGAGGCGCGTGCTGGAACCACATACTGTCGAGCTCATCCCTATCGAGACCTTGAAGCAGTTGGGGTAGTTCTTCTTGTGGAAAGTTCAGGTAACTATGGCCATTTAGTGGTTCATTAAAAAAGTGGGGTCCAATAATTCGATTATGATGAATACCACACCAAACATTTAATGACCAGTGGTTTTGATGTTACACCTCTCTAATCCAAAATGGGTTTTCTGTGGCATAATAATGCATGTTGCGTCTATTTACGGCACCGTTACTTCTAAAAGTAGCTTCATCACTAAACATTACCTTGCATAATAAATTTGGATTTAATTGAATCTCCGCATTTATTGTACGACAAAAGTTTACACGACTTTCAAAATCCTGTCCATGCAATTCTTGGTGTAATTCCATGTGATATGGATGATACCTATATTTCTTGGTAGTACGATTAGCGGTGGATTGTGATGTTTCACATAATGCTGCTAACTGATGGATATAAGGATTTTCCTGAACATTTAACAATACTTGTAGTTCTTTTTCTTCATTAGTTACTGGTTTGTTGACCACTTTACGTTTTGGATAATCAACAGTACCAGAAGAATCAAATCTTTGCATTAAGTTTTGAAAAGTATGGGTATTAGGCTGGCGTCGATCAGGATACTTCATTTTGTAAATTCTTTGAGCAAGAAGGCAATTTTTTTGAGCCTCTCCTATTGTATAAATCATATCTATTAACTCATTCTTTGGAAAATTCATTTTACAATATAAGATGAATGCAAAAAAACCAAACTACACTACATAAAAACCAAAAGAAGCGATTGCCGTTATAAATTTGACACACAGAAAAATGTTCTTTTACATTGTTTTTGCCATGGCTACTATGATAATGAAGACTATTTCTGTAAAAAAGTATGGAAAATAAGAAAAACTGAATGAAAATTTATTCATTTAAACTTGTTCAAATTTGAGCCGATGTGTTCAACACCCTGTAGCTTTTATTGCAAAAAATTAGGTAAAAATTATGTTAACTTGTCCTTGGCCTTGCTAAATTCCAGATTTGAATATATTTGTCACAAAATTGAAAACGTTATTTAGGATTGAATTGATGCTTGAAAATGTGACTTTTTTTCTTTAAACTTAATTATCTCAGAAACTATAAAGTTTTGTTATAGTAAACTCTTAATAAAAAAGATTTAAAATTATAAGCTAAATCGAAAATACGATTCATATATAGGGTGTTCTATTTAAAAAAATACAACTTTATGCTGTCCTAGTTTTTTGGCTCACCCTGTAGAGTCCTAAATATTTTTAAAATCTGCGTAAAAATAAACTGTATCAAACAATAAATATAGTTTCTTTGTTAATTTCACCGAAAAGGCACAAACCTACTTCATCCAATCGTTGACTCACCCTGTATTTTTTGTGGTTTTCATTAAAAGGGTCATTTAGAAAATGTTAAATAAAACAGCTGGAAGATAGATAAATAAATTCTAATTTTAATTTAGATTCAATAAACAGCTAGACTAACTTCAAAATTTTATGTTTATCAGTTTCATTTACTTAAAGAATTACAACTTTTGGTGTATTGTAATACCTTATGTTCAAAGAACTAATTGCCTCTATGCAAAAAACTCTATACGAGAAATCGAAGCAGATGAGATAAAAGTTATTGAAAATGGTTTTTATTTTAAACTGTGAAATGATAACTCGAACAAGTATAAACGAAATTTTTCGGAACGAACTAATATCATACTTACTACATACTATTATACTTCACTTCGTACTTTCACTGTGAAGGGAATTCGTAGCAAGAGAAATAAAATTTTCTTTTAAGGAATAAAAGGTAATATCAAGGAAATAGTTTTTAAATTTTTTATTCCTGTAATTTTACCGAAAGTAAGATCTTCATTATTAAAATTAACGAATAAATAATTTTTCGATCAATTTTGTTGGAATATGATTTGTTTTTTTTTTTTGATGAGGGGAAATTTTGCCTAGGCACCACGAAGTAAAAGTAATGCCGAATTCTTACCGGCTAAAACCCCTCTAGATCGAAGGTTCCACAATTTTCTGTCCATACTGTTCGTGGCACAACCATATTCAGTAGGTAATTGCAGTGAGAATACTTTGGGTTGGTGAGCGAATGGCCTTTACAAACCCCTGGTACACTGTTTCCGCTCCAGGTGCCGGTGCGACCATTATTTAGCACTCTCTCATATTTCTCAATGAACGTAAAGTTGGTCTCCTAATCTAGTATTTTATTGAATTGTCGCCTACCTACTTTTTGATGTGATCCTAGGGTGTCCTGGGTCTCATATGGCCTATGGTGCTGCGCCCAATGGGAGTGCCCTGTTTAGGATTTGTTGGCTTCTTCTTACATCTCTCCAGGGTTAGTGTACGTGTTTTCTGCTCCTTTTAATGCCAATAGTTTGCTTGTTCTGGCTAGCTAGAGCTGATATTCATATGTATTTGTTCGTTGCTGACAAAACATGGAATATTTAGGGCCTTCCTCAGTGTGATGTTTTCCTAGGCATCTAGACTTTTAGATGCGTAACTGCTGCATATCCTCACGCTACTGATTTGTAGATGAGAATCGGTCTTAGCATAGTTTTAATTATTGTCATCTTATTTGTTAAGCCCGTCTAGCTCTTTCTGTTTAGCAAGTATAGAGTTGCTTCCTTGCCATATTGTATTTTTGACAGGGATCAGGATGTGTTTTTCCTGTCTTAGTCAAAAGTTACTCCCAGGTATTTGGCCTGACCTGACCATCTGATATTTTCACCATCTATGTCGACTGTTTCCTCAAGCACCTTCTGTCTTGTGGTCAGACAGGGAGCTTGGATCTTATCAGCATTAAGAGCGATTTTCTAGGAGACCAGCCAATCATGAATTTAGTCCGTCTCGTCTTGGAGGTATTTGCTAATAATTTCCGGCCCTGTTGATCTTGCCATTATGTCAGTATCGTCTGCAAATAGGGCCAGTTCCGTATAAGCTGTTTTGGGTGTATCGAGTGTGAATATGTTGTACAGGTGCGATGAGAGTACAGGCATCTGTGATACTCCTGCTTCTGGTCTTCTAAGTTGAGAGTTGTCTTGTTCCGCCCATACTGTGAACTCACGCTCTTGTAAGTGCGAATCTATAATTTCACAGATTCACGCTGAGAATCCGCTGCTCTGGAGTTTATAGATCAAGCCCGAATGCCAGATCCGATAGAAGGCTCTAGCTGCATTTAGTATTATCACACCCTTCAACTGGTTCCTATTAAATCCTTCCAATACGAGTTCCGCTATTCTCAGTAGCTGAAGGTTAGTGGACCATCTGTCTATGAATTCGAACTGCTCCAACGAGATGCTACCGATTTCATCGGTCGCTGTTTTAAGCCTTTTTAAGATGACTTTTTCAGCAACTTTGCTGAGAGAAAGCATCAAGCTAATGTGCCTATGATTCTGCGGAAAAGTGTGGCTCTTCCCCGACTTTGGGATCATCACTATTTTTGCCTTTTTCCAAGCTTTTGGCCTGTATGATCTGTCCCTTCTTATAAATTCTTATATGGTACATTTGTACTGTACATAGTACAGATTTTATTCTTCGCAATTTAAATTAGGTTAGCCTCATCACAATTTCCTACTACTATGTATTTTTTTTTAAGTTAAGTTCATTCGATCATTACACCCTTCGTGAGATATCTGGTCTCATCTGGCCTTATTTTATACCTTTGGACCATCCATATGCATAGTCTGCTCTATGCTTCTATACCCTCAATATTTTTATGAAGATATAAAAACTACTTACACGAGTGTACCTAGTTTACTATTTCGCTATCAGTTTACATTGAAAGATGCAAATACCTCATCTTATTTGTTTTTTTAACTACATCAATCCCAACAATCTAAAACATTTTTACGTAATCATAGGAAAGTAAAATATGTACAAAAATCAGGAAAACTTCTTATAAAAAGTTTATGAAATATTGGTGTAATTTTTTTGCTTCTATTTTTATTAAAAATTGATTTATAAATTTATTCATAGCTAGTGCCTAAAGTTGCTGAAAACAGACAAGTTTATAAATCCGAATAAAATTACATTTAGTTCTTATGGTAAAAACATTATTATCGAATATGATATGAACGCCGGCGGAAAACAGCGTAAAACTTTGTCTAGCCAAAACTATCCATGTACCATTTACTTCCTCCATTTATTTTATGGCTTTGCTAAATCTATAAAATTTTTCTTCCGGAACATAGCTTAAACTTCCAGACACTGAATTATCATATTATGGCTGGTTTATACAAACATGAGCTCATTAAAACCAACGCTGCATAAAGGAGAATTTTTGTTAATACAATTTAAAATTTAATCTTGGATAGTTTAGAATTAAAATAAAATTTTGTATATGCTATAAAATATACACCTTTTTAAATATAGCCTAATCGCGTTATGAGTCCGGTCATTGTGGATCCGCCTTAGTTGATTTACCTCAAAAATATTCCCACACCGCAATCGCCAAAAGATAAAAGTAACGTTTTCTCATTATGAGACTGAAACAAAGCATTATATAACGGATTACCTAACCACATGATTCAGCTGAATTAAAAATCAAATTTCTGGAGTCTAATTTAGATAGAATTAAAGCCATATTTCATCAAAAATAACTAAACAGCTCAATTAGATTTTCTACACTATTATTGTATTACAAATGAGTTGTTACTTGCACATAATATAAATCAAAACGATTTATCACAACATAGTAGAAAACGACGTTCCCTGCCGCTTCTGTATGTCTGTCTGTACATGATTTTCTCAGTACCTGCTAAACTGCTTTTATTGTGGTCTTCACCAATAGATAGAGTGTTTCGTGAGGTAGGTTTAGATGTGTAATTATATATGATTTGTGGATATTTTGTGTAAATTTAATGATATCGAAAAAAAAAATTGATTTAGATTGTGCGTTGGATAAGTGTTAAACAGTAACATATCAACTGTCATAGAAAGGCGGGGCGGGTCGCTAGTAAGTTATAAATTAGATTATAATATTCAATGATCATTATGCAGTAGTTATAAATTTAATAAAATTTATGTAAAAAATATGACATTAAATGTAACGGTACATTTTTGGGTCATACACATTTTATAAAACCGTTATATATTAACTACATACAAACGTCATTTATTTTTTTCTTCCTAAAAATATTTTTTTGGTGACACTGTGTAATTGAATTCAATCGAAAACTAATCTTTAATTGATCAAAAATAACACACCAGGAATATGAACCCTGCGGATTAATTAATGGGCGGCAAGAAAAATATGATATATACCAGGTGTTCCGGCTATATTTAGGGAAATATCTAGGATGAGCTTTCAAAAAAGATACGATTAAGTGATGTCATAAAGGCGAATTACCATAAAATATTTTTCAGTTTCTAAATAGACCATAAGAATGAGTATTTTATAATATAAATTCCTCAAAAAAATTAAATATAATGTTAACTAACCTTTTATGTTTTTAATATCTACTGGTTATGTTTTAAAACTTTAGTTCTTAACTTTTTGCTAAAAAATTTTAAATAAAGAGAGGGAAGGGTAGGAATATTTTTACTAAAACAAAAGTGTAACTTTTAATTGCCTTATCCGATTTTAATGAACTTTATCGAATTTCGAGAATAATCTTTAGATAAATAAATATGATTAAATAAAATATTTCTACTTTTTTTAATAGGCCGCAAGAGGGCATATTTGATAATATGGAAGAGTCAACAAAAAATTCTAAAAATTATCAAATGTAGATGTACGTGTCATATTATATGATTGATACCTACAACTTGAGTTTTAACACTTTTTTTAATTTTTGTTCTAAATTTAATAATAAAGAAAGAGGGAAGCATGAAATATTGTTATAGGAAAAATATTTTAACTTTAAATTACCATATCCGATTTTAATGAACTTAGTGTTATTTAAGCTTCTGTAGTAAAAGAGCTTTAATTAAGTGTTAATATTATCATGACGTTCTTTAACAAATTTATTAATTTTTTCAAAACTCTTATACAGAACGCGTCATTGCAAATTATCTGCTTTAAAAAGTTTAAATCGAGGAAAGCAAAACCACAAACCAGAACTTAGTATTCTTTTTAGAAATTATCGTGTTTATACATATAACAATAACAGAAGCCATTGACATACCATAAATAATACAAAATACATCTTTAAAATGACATTTTGGTGTTTCTTTTTTTATAAACTTGGTTTTGGTTTAACAGAAATTTTATTACAATTATAATGCCACTAAAGATACACGGAAATATGTGATGTCAACATGATGGCAATTTCACCACAATATGCTTATTTGAACAATCAGTTTTCGTATAGATGAATAGGAACGACTGGTACAACTCGTTGGCCCCTTAGATCATCAGATTTAACAGTTTTTAATTTTTACATATAAAGAAAAGGTTAAAGATATAGTTTTTCAAGGTATTATTCATCATATAAGAAATGCCATACACTAAATTTCTCTAATAGAAGTTGAAACTGCTCTGTTTCTTATCCGTCAAAAACATTTCGTTTTGATTTCCTTTGTTTGTGAATCCATTACTTTTGTTACTGTTCTGTCAACAAATACGTTAATCGATAAACCAATAGTAACTTCTAGTTAGCAGATTTTGTTTTATAATTTAATTTCTTATAAACTTAGTAATTTGGGAGGACAGTGCTTTGTTAAAAATATTTGAAAAAAAATATGAAAAATTAGTAACTTCGACAAATAATGCCGTCTGATGATTAATTGGTAAAATATTATTAAAACCTATTTAGAGCTATTTCACTATATGAGAAATGTCTTTAAAATAAGACCTAGTTCATTGAAATCGAATATGGCAATCCAAAGTTATAGTGTATTTTTTGAATACCAATATTCCTGGTTTCTCACTTTCTTTTTTTTTAAAGTTGGAGCAAAATGTTAAATACAAAATTTTTAAAACGTAAAAACATGAAAGTATACTTACATTTCCATATAGTTTTTTTGAAAAATTATTATTTTCCTATTTATATCATCAAATATGGAGTCTTGTGACATATTTTGAGACGTTAGAATATTTTATTTAACTATATTTAATTTTCTAAAAATACCTCCCAAATAAGATGGAGTTCATTAAAATCGGATTAGCCAATTTAGAGTTACAGCATTTCTTGGAGAACCATATTCATTGCTTCTCCTTCCCTTTGCTTTAAAAGTTAGAACAAAAAATTAGATGCAAAAGTTTTAAAATATCAAAAACGTGAAAATGCATGTACCATTATATTTGATTTTTTTTTTGAAAGATTGTTGTTTTTCTATTTTATATAAGATACGTTTTGTTACGTCCCAGTTAAAAACTTAAAAATATTTTATTTTAGTTAGCTTTGATCACGTTACTTAATCAAGTTTTTCCGAAAGCTCAGTGACAAATATTTTCGGAGTCGTTAACCTCAACGTGACACTCCTCTACTTCCTTTCACACCGATGTAAGGAATGGTCTTATAACGCCATGTTTCAGATATAAATAATAGGGGAAATATTGGCAATAAAATATCGGAAAATTGTTCCATCTATAGGTAAAATGGCCATCATGGCAGCAAAAAGGACAATGGGCAAAATATGAGGAGTAAAAACAGACACCGTACACTTGCTGTACACAGCAGTGGTAAAACCCATGATAACCTGAAGCTTGGTTGTTTGGTGTACAAAAATCACTCAGAAATGGACCGCTCTGGAGCTCTCTAAATTCCAGGCTAGCAGGTTTTTACATCAAGGGAGCCATGAGAAACACACCGACAGCAGCTATAGAAACCCTACTAAATCCCTCCCTGACAGGAGGGTAGGAATATTCATATTGTAACAAAATAAGGTCGGGTGAATGGGATCTGTCTTCGGATATTCCAGCATTAAAAGAATGGTGACGAATTCGTAGTTGAAGATAAACAGTTATATCATGACTACACCATACAGAATGACCGAAAGGCAGAATCTGACCAAACTGACAGTACTTATCATGGTACAGAAGCTGAAATGAATAGAGCGACCCCCAGGCTTATAATATATGACAACACACCACTGTATACATATAACTGATATCCGTCTTCGATAGAATCAGGTATTCTAGAGGCAGGACTATTATCATTTGTTTCGAGAGTCAGGCAGCACTACAAGCGGTAGCATCTCAATGGATAAAACCTGGGACTGTTTTCAAAACCTTATAGTTCTGGCAAAACACAACAAGGTTACGCTTGCGTGGGTTCCAGGAAACAATACTATTCTAAGCAATAAAAAAGTTGACCAACATGCAAGGCAGAAATATGCTACCACATTTATTGGACTAGAATAAATATGTGGCTTTACTTAGGCTGCTATTCCAAGGTAGGTAGATATCCTGGTAGATAAACCATCAACCGCTAAAACCACATTGTCAGAGGTACAGCAAACTATTATTAAGGAAACCATTCGAAAAACTAAGCCGCAAAATTTTGCGTTTAAGCGAACAACAGATAGAACTAATAACTTAAGGAAATATCTACCCAGAATAGGCATCTAAATGAAGAATCAAAACGTAGACTGTCTTCGAATGCGAAGCCACTTGAGACATCTTTATGGATTCTGAAGGTTGACACCTAGAGGACAAACTAGTTAACCAGCTGCCAAACCTGATACAAACCTACAAATCTATTCATATAGAATATATATAACAGGCGGCACAATAAGTCATTAGGCTGCAGTTTACGGACTTCTCGACCCTAGCCTGCTGTTTCATTTAATCAATCAATCAACCAATATCTATAATATTTCCTAATATCGCATTTCCTCTAGCATTATCAATGTAAGAGAAAAGTAATTCTTTATACCTTCTAATCAAAAAGTACCCGAAATTTTCCATTCAAACAAACCGTGCTTGAGATAGTGTCACCTAGGGAAAAATATCAAAACATAATATTTCATAAATTGGCATTTCTAAATTTTACTAATCTTTTATTTTAAATTAAAACAATAACAATCGCGTTACATTTTATAATTTTATAACCTTCCAATGATGAAATGGTATGTTTATTTACTGGTCGTCGATCATGCAAATTTACCAAGTCAGCAAAATCGCTTTCCGGGTTATGATGAACCGAGGTTGTACGAAGGCGATTCGTTGACTTGATAAAAAATAACAACGCAGGATAAAAAGGACGAACATGCTTGGGATATGGTTCAGTCGGTTCAATCAGTTCAATTAGTCAATCGTCAGTCATAAGGGATCAGTTGATCCGACGCAATTCAGTAAGTCAGTTGTGAATTAGTTGATTGCCCAGAAAACTATTGAACCCGTATGAGGGAAGCAGCAAAAATTCTCAGCGTGTCCCAGTCCAGAGCAGGTCGACAAATAGCAAGACTCTAGTGACAGCCCTCACCAAGAGTGCCAATATGAATATAATCTTAATCTATGTTAAAAAATTAATTATAATGATGTACAGTCCAAAATGTTTAATGTCGCTTATTTTGAATAAACTATTTTTTTATATATATAATCCGAAGTTAAAGAGTTCATTTAGAGTGTAATCTCTAGAGACCAAATTCCCAAATGCCACATCCTTAGTCACACCTCAGAACTGGGCGTGACAATATTGTCATAATATTTTTTTCTGGATTGGTATATCTGTTCTCTGGTGCTCAAAATATCTGTTTTAGTGCCACCTCTCTAGAGTTTGTGCATGATAGCTTTATAAACAAGTCAGTATTTGTTGTGTTCTGCGAATTTCGCAATGTTGAATTTAGTTGAGCAAAAAGTTTGAAATTTTGTGTTTCTAAGAAAATATCATGTGCGGAAGCATTGAAAATGTTGACGGTAGCCTACAGGGACTCGACAATGTCGAAAGCGCAAGCGTACGGATGATATAAACGGTTTTAATCGGGCCGTGCTGTGGATGATGTTTTACCTCGATCCGGTCGTCCATCCCCTAGTGTGATGGACGAAAACATCGAAAATTGTCCTCGCAGATCATCGTGTTAACATCAGGGAGATAGCAGCCGATCTTGATGTCTCAGTCGGATCGATGCAAAGCGTTATGCACGATGTTTTGGGCATGAGACGAGTTGAAGCGCGGCTTATGTAGAGAATGCTGAATTTGTTGCAGAAACAGCATCGGATTGATGTCGCTAAAAAAACGCTTTCTTTGGGCCAAAATGTTATCGACGGTATCATTACCAGTAACGAGACATGAGCCTATGAATATGACATCGAAACTAACCGACAGTCATCGGAATGACGTTTCCCAGATGAGCCAAAACCCAATAAACCACGACAGAGTTCATCCAGAATCAAGGTTTTGTTAACCGTTTTTTTTATTGTCTTGGTTGGTCCACTCCGAATGTGTTCCGCTAGGCTAGACAGTAAATAAGGAATACTACGTGACTGTATTAAAGCGTTTGAGGGAAATTTTCCTCGCAAGAGGACAGAATTATGGAGAAATAATTCCGGGTGTCTTCACCACAACAAAGCACCGGCTCTCACATCTCATCTTGTACGCGACTATTTGACAAGAAACAATGTCCATACCGTTTCGCAAGCTCCGTATTCACCCGACATGGTTCCTTGTGACTTTTCTCTACTCCCACGACTCAAGTTACCACTTCGTGGAAAACGTTTTGAGACTATTGAGGCGATAAAGGAGATTTCACAGAAGAAGCTGAAGGCATCGACCTATCAAAAGTGTTTTCAAGATTGGAGGAAGCATTGGAATATATGTGTTGCTTGCAATGGAGATTACTTTGAGGGAAATAAAATGAATATCTATGAAAATTTGAACCATTTACATTTTGTTAAAGAATTCCGGATACTTTTAATGTATCCACCTTCTTTCGAAATATCCCTTATATAACTTTCATTACAGTAAGTTATAAAGTTGTTTGTACAATTTTTGATAAACTTTATCATCTAATTTATATCAGTCGTTAAGTTAAATAAATTTTAATTATATTTGCCCTTTAGAGTTTTAATTAATACCATTATGAAATTTTAGGCGAACATTTGCTCATTCAACTTGTCTTTTATTATTTTAATTTAGTTTATTCGTCTTCATTTCTTAGTGACGTTGCCTGTTAAAATAGAAGTGTGAAGCTTTAATTAAATCTGAAAATCGTTATAAATTTAACAATTTCTGTTAAAACAGGCTGTCTACAGCGAATTTAAAATCTCCATAATACACTTATTACGTTCGCTCCAAGTATCATAATCTCTACTTGAGTATCAAACCGTGCGGGTATCTTATTTTAAACACTTCTATTTTATTGTAATTCTATTCTGTTCTCTTCCTTCGTTTTTGGTAGATCCTACTTTAGATACAATAAGCTTAGTAAAATAATGTAATGCTTTTATATATTTATGCATATACAGGGTGATTCAAAAATCGATCACGAAACTTAAGGGGGTGATTCTACTTGACAAAATAAGGGTAGAGCTTCATATAATTTTTTTTCAAAATGTCATTCGTTTTCGAGTTACAAGCCGTCCAAGTTCAAGTTTTTATTTTTTGTTCTTTGAATTACTCGCTTACAGGAAAACCGATTTGACTAATATTTGAAAGATAGGCTAAGTCTTCTGCGCTTCATCATTTTAGTAACAATTCACATTGATTGTTTGCCGCTAGAGGGCACTTTACCTACATTGAAAATTGTTTTTTTGTCATAATTTTTTAGTGTTGACAGCTACAGTAGTTTTTGGCATAATTTCTGAAAGACTGATGCCAGTCCTTTAAAAAAGGTGCTCTTTATTTACATCGCTAAACCCAACGGTTTAGACGTAAATCACCCTTAAAAATTAAGTGGTAAATTTACTTTTCTCATTTCATTACCACCCGCTACCAGGTAAATAGCTATCAAAGTATACTAGAGCTGTCAGTTTAACATCAAATAAATTCGCTTTTTAAACTATTTAATTTATAATCTTAAAATAACTAATAATGGCTAATCAGTAAATATTCATATTATGGATTATTGCGATATACATTTAATTGATAAAAATTAATGAAACAGTACTAAACAAACTAAAAAAGATTCTCAAAATGTCCCCCATTTTCTTTCATACATTTCCTAACACTCTTCAAAAAATGTCGCCTAACTCGATGAAAAATTTCTGGTGTTTCTTTAATAATTTGGCACTTTTCGATTATCCTGAAGCGAAGATCCTCGACGTTGATTACTGGAATATCGTACACCAATTGTTTCAAATGACCCCAAAAGAAAAAATCCATAGGATTAAGGTCTGGTGACCTCGCTGCCCATGCCAATGGTCCACTTCGTCCTATCCATCGCTCAGGATACGTTGCATTCAAATACTGTCGGACACGTATACTAAAGTGGGGCGGAGCTCCGTCTTGGAGGATCCACATGTTGGCCCTTACTTCCAATGGCACATCTTCCAGATACAATGGGAGACGATTTTGGATAAAATCTAAGTATACGTCACCAGTTAATGGGCCATCAAAGAAATGAGGACCAATAAGGTAATCTCCTATTATCCCTGCCCACACATTTAGTGAAAATCTACGCTGATGTTTCGTTTCTACCACATTGTTTGGGTTCTCGTAAGCATATGTGTGGATGTTGTGTAGATTTGTTATGCCATCACGAGTGAAACCAGCTTCGTCAGTGAATAATATGACGCCAATTAATCGATTATCGTGTTCATACTTAGCTAGGATCTGATTGCACATTTCCAACCGTCTCGGCCGATCATCGTCATAAAGAGCCTGCACCTTTTTTGAATGAAACGGGTAGAGTTGTTCTTCTCTTGGTATCCTCCATGAACTAGCCTGACAGAGCCGCACTTCATTCCCAATTTTTCTAGTACTAATACCTGGATTATCTTCAATAATTTCAAGCACTCTTTCTTCTTGTTGCACGTTTCTAGCAGTTCTAAGTCTTCCCCTATTTCCATTATAACTTTTAAAGGAACCACATTCCGCAAGCCTCCTGTGCACACTGGAAAATGTTTGAGCATGAGGGATATTTCTTTCCGGATAACTCTCCATATAATATCTTCTTGCCAACTCTGCATTACCATTTGCTTTTCCATAACAAAAATGGATATCACAATATTCGATATTTGAATATTGGTGATTAGCCATTATTAGTTATTTTAAGATTATAAATTAAATAGTTTAAAAAGCGAATTTATTTGATGTTAAACTGACAGCTCTAGTATACTTTGATAGCTATTTACCTGGTAGCTGGTGGTAATGAAATGAGAAAAGTAAATTTACCACTTAATTTTTAAGGGTGATTTACGTCTAAACCGTTGGGTTTAGCGATGTAAATAAAGAGCACCTTTTTTAAAGGCCTGGCATCAGTCTTTCAGAAATTACGCCAAAAACTACTGTAGCTGTCAACACTAAAAAATTATGACAAAAAAACAATTTTCAATGTAGGTAAAGTGCCCTCTAGCGGCAAACGATCAATGTGAATTGTTACTAAAATGATGAAGCGCAGAAGACTTAGCCTATCTTTCAAATATTAGTCAAATCGGTTTTCCTGTAAGCGAGTAATTCAAAAAACAAAAAATAAAAACTTGAACTTGGACGGCTTGTAACTCGAAAACGAATGACATTTTGAAAAAAATTATATGAAGCTCTACCCTTATTTTGTCAAGTAGAATCACCCCCTTAAGTTTCGTGATCGATTTTTGAATCACCCTGTATTAGCTTAAGATAAAGAAATTTTTAAAAACGGATTTTTTTTTCAATATGCGAACAAATATCCAAACAATGTGGATAACATAAAATACGTATATAGTACGTAACTTGTAGCAATACTTTGAAGAACTAGGAATAAAAAAAACCACGGAGAAAACTCACAGAGCTGATTCACAAATAGATCCAAGATCGAAGAAGAATTCGTCGTAGACATTTTCAAACTCTATAGGTAGCCGATAATATAGTCCTAAACGAACTCCTATAATATGTTGTTGACACGACATTGTCAAACTAACACAAATAACTGCATTAAAGTAGCCAATAACATACGCTCAATATAATTCTATAGTAATATTTTCTTAAGATTATTGCTTCACACTGATGTTTTTGCGAATCGGTAAAAACTAATGTCCTTAAAAAATTACATTTAACTATTTCTGCATTTGTATTTTTCCTATGATTTTTTCAGTAATAATATAAGAATTTGCGCCGGAAAAGCATATTTTTGCTATATTATTACAGTTTAAAATAAAAAATAAAAAAAGTAACAATAATTAGCTCTTCCTCAAAATTACAGAATTACTCTTCAACGTCTTCAGAATGCCTACTCTAAATTTTCCTATAGATCCTGGAAATTTTTCCTATAGATCCTGGAAATTTATTTGAGACTTTTGGGCACTCTTGTTAATTTAATTTAGAGGAACGTTTCAAGTTACATCTTTTATTGTTATTTCACAATATTACGGCGCTTCTAAACTTACAATAAACTCTCCTACTTCATAAAACTGTCCGCTCTATCGTTCTTTAAACATAAAGTAAAATTGTACGTGCATCAAAACAGAATCCGAACATAAATCATACCGAGGCAAATCTATTTCTTATTTACCTTTTCTCTTATCTATAAACAATTATTTGTGCTAATACATACATACAAATTTATTAATACCAAATATTTTCTTTATTATTTGCTTGTTAATAGGATATAATGGTAGCTAAGCTGGATACCGCCCCTCCTCCACATAGAGTTACAGTAGTTAAAGTCGTTATTGTGTCATATATTTTATTCCAGAAAATAATGACTATAAGAATAAATTCTGGAACATTTTTTGTCAAAGATCATATATGACTAATTTCTTATTTAAATATATTTTTATTAAAGATTTTTAATTATACCGAACCAAAACTGTTTTTAATATTTTACTTACCAGTATTACGATGGCTTTGGTTAAAAATTTCTGTGTCGGAAAAAAAAATCAATTGGGCAAAAGCCATAAAGAGAAACCAAAGACATAGACAAAATAACTGTACCTATTTCAATCTGAAGATACAGAAAATCGTTAGAGTCTTGTATAATATTAGGTATTATTCTTTATAATTTACATTATCTAATTCTAAAAGTGAGATAAAACATTTTAGACAAAATAACGTTATTTCACATCATGATGTTTTAGTTTTCCTTACCTATGTTGTTAGCCCTGTTAACACATAACTTACTTATATTTAAATCTCTAATATTTAAAAACGTTCTTCTAAAATTTGTAAGTAAATTTTAAAGAAAAAAGCGCAGAGTAGATAATAACATCTTAATTAAATCGCCACCAGCTGATGACGTCACAAATCAACTCTGTATCTTTGTATTCTAATAATGGTTATCTCTATACAACTAATTTGTATGACACAGCATGTAATGGGGAAGTTGCATATGTCTCTTTATATATATATATATATATATATATATATATATATATATATATATATATATATATATATATATATATATATATATTTATATATATATATATATATATATATATATATATATATATATATATATATATATATATATATTTAAGTCGTTCAGCAGCAGAATTTATCGTGGCTTTTAAAAATAATACCCTAAAACGTTGCATTTATTTCAAGTTCACCTATTACCTACAATATACAGGGTGTTCGGGAAAATGTGGGAAATTTCCCGAATACGAAAAAAACACGTGAAGGGGATACTAAAAGTTCATTTAAACTTTTTTCGTATAGACCTCCTCTTCAGAGATATGGGCTCCCAAAGAAATGCAATGGAATCAAGTTTTTTACGCATAATTCTTGAAGTACCAGGTATATTTCAATTTTTTAAATATGCGATATACCAGATAAAAACCTTCAAATTACTATCCAAGAAAGTGTTGTGAATTACTTACAGTTGCAGGGACGGACTAGCTGTGACACTCATGACCCCATTTTTTTGTTCCCTGTATGATACGAACTTTGGACAACGTTTTTTACATACCTTTATCTACTGACTACAAATTAAGTACTCCTCATTTATGTCGCTAATCCTAACCGTTTTCGAAAAAAACTCATTTAATTTACACTGTTAGTCCTCTAACCTCTGTCGGGTTGAATATGAAAAAGAAGATTTTCCCCTGTCACCATAGTTTAAATAAAAGGTTAAACTAACTGCTTTGTTTCGTAAGAGGGTTCAACATGAACTACGTGAAGTCTGATACATTCGCGAGCACGACGAGTTGTAGACTGCTGTACCCGCCACAGTAACTCAGCATTGTCCCTTATTTGATCACAATGAAACGTGATTGTCCATAGAAGTTCCTATGGAATACACTATGGTTTTGAGGCGACCTACAGTTAAAAATCCAACGGCATTAGGTCCGGAGATCGAGGAGGCCAGGCAATAGGTCCCTCTCTACCTATCCAACGTTTTGGATAGTCGTTATTCAAGTGCTCTCGCACAGCAACGCTGATATGAAGTGGTGCCCCACCTTGCATGTAGTACATGTTTTGGCGCGTTTCAAGTAGTAAGTGCTCTATTAAATCGTGAAAAACCTTCTAGAGGAACTTCAAATAAAGTTCTCCATTTAGTCGTGCTGGCAATATGAATCTCTAATTAAAAAATTGTTCTTGAAGAACTTCATATACTATTGTTTTCGACATATTAAACTGCGCTGATAATTTTCGAGTGCTCGTTGAAGGAATGTCATCGACAGCATTTAAAATATTTTCCTCTAATTGCGGCGTACGTACTGTTCTTCTCCAACCAGCCTCATTAATTCTGTTTTCTGATCTGGAAGAGTACGATTAGGATATCTGTCGTGATACAACCTCTTTGCTTCCAAAGCATTGCAAGATGCAAGACCATACATCAGATGCATGTATATAAACTCAATAAACGTGTATTCCATATTTCGAATTATTCCACAATTAATTTCACCACCAAATTCAGAAATCAGTAAATTATTATTTAAGTAAAGAATCAATGCGTCAGCGACGAAAAAGTTCACAAGTTTTAGAATGAAGGATATTTATTTCTTTCGTACTTACCAACGTTTGCAACAACAATACTTTTGAATTTGGTACCGATAAGTCGAACCGCAATTCACAGAATTAGACGTTTTTAACTAAGAAGGTAAACTCTAATTTTGTATCGAATTATTCTTACCATAAGGTTGAAGGTTGAACATTTGATAGAAACAAAGATGTATCTTTTATCGAAACACGCCAACTACATGATGTAATTAAAATGACGTTTTTTCGAAAACGGTTAGGATTGGCGACAAGAATGAAGAAAGAATTTTACCTGGTATACATCCATTAAAAAAAAATTGAAACATATCTAGTAATTTAATTAAAAAATACATATAAAACTTGATTCCATTATAGCTCTTTGGGAGAACATATCTCCGAAAAGGAGGTATATACGAAAGAAATTTATATGAACTTGTAGTATTCCTTTAATGTGTTTCTTTCATATTAGGGAGATTTCCCACATTTTACCGAACACCCTGTATAATAGCAGTCTAAAAAAATTAACATGAAATTTTAATAGAACTGTAGGGTATTTTTAGTCATATTTTTTAATCATTCTGAAATAAGCCCTTTGGTTATTAAATTATCTCTTCTCTCAAACAATTTACTATTGATGTTAATAATTTAAAATAAAAGTATAGATTTTAAAAATCATAGCGTAAATCCCTATAAATAAAATTAGAAATTAAACTACACAGTTAAATTTCTAACACGTAAAATACACACACAGTTAATTATGAAAAGCAAGTTAGAATTATATTTTCTAGAATTAAGAGTGCATGTATATACGCGACAAGCACAACTAAACATATTGTGCATGTACTGAAAATAAAGCCAACTCAGCAGAACTGTATGCGTAACTTTATTTAGAATAGCAAGTAAGTGCAGTGTTTGTGTAAATTCGCTGCTAAATGAAAGCAGGCTATCATCGTTAACAATGCATATTCAGTTTTGTGTTTGTGTCAGGTTACATTGTTCAGGTAAATATTTGGTGTGATTGAAACGATGCGAATAACTGATTTAAATATTTTCACTCTAACATCAACACTTATTATGTTACTACTCACTGAGTGTGTTGTATTTGACACTGATCATTTTCAAGTCAACTTTATGTACAAGCAATGTTTGGCATTCAACACACTATTGGACTTTAGTTATCTAGAGTAATTATTAACGAACTGGTCGTCATCAATTATGTAAATCAGAGGCAATATATGCTCCTTTTATATTCAAATCTTTTCTGTCGACTTAATATTATTCACTTTATATTCACACCTGTCTAGTTTGTACAGTACTTTCTAAATAATGTACTCCCAGATTTCCTAAAAGAAATGTATTTAGAAGCTTGATTCAAGAACTACAAAGAAGATTCTATGAAACTTTCTGTACTAAATTAATGCACTATATTGCAGTGAATAAGAAATTGCACTATTGATTTAAATGCAGTTCTTGTTCTTTCCTAAAAGACGTCTACAAGTTGTAGGTCGTGAAAACAGCATTTAGGTCGTTTTTGGAGTTGGGTACAATTTCTGTCCTTTCAACTTCTTGATTCGATAGAAATATTGACTCTGGCTCGGTTTCACTTATGATTGCCTTTTTGAGAGGAAAAAAAGTAACAAATCTTTTAGTACTCGACTTTCCCTATGCATAACGGATTTTAAAAGAAACATAATTAGAAAAAGAAAACCTTCTAAAACAATATATTGCTAACTGCAGAAAAACAAGTGCCTAACATGATATTTACTTTGTTTTATAAAATCATTATAGTAATAATTATTCTGAAAAATTATTTCACTCTAAATCTCTATTTCGTTAAATAATTTTACTTTACAGTCGTCTCAAACGTAGATTAATAAGATTAATAATTTATTATTTTGTTTCGAGAATTTGTTTATTAATTAAGCGTTAGGAAGACTTTTCTCAGGTGCGTGGTGTCATTAAATTAAAATATAGATACTAAATAATATAAAAATATATTTGCTAACGGTATATGGACTATTTTTATAAGAAGCAAATCTAAAATTCGAAATCATTTTTTTATTATTCTAGGTAAGGCAGTGGGAATTAAGAAGAACACTGTGATTGTTTTAACTCTAGTAGAGAAGTTTAGTAAAATATTATCTAATCTTTGTCATTTGATTTATCATTTTAATGTTGTGTATTTATCTTTTCTTATTTGCTTCGATGTTTCCTCACTTGTTCTTTGGTTTAAAGACAATAACCCTCAGTAATTGTAGTCCACCTGAATGTATATCAATTTGATATAATGCTTATATAGTTTGGCATATACTATTTTTGATTGAACTGATAAAACAATTTAATTCAAAAGAAAATTTACTTTAAGGATGTTATATTAATAATATTTTCTTTCGACGTCTGTCACTTAGCAGTACCTATCGCTATCGTGATGTGTAGACGATACTGCCAGCGACATGAGCTGTCCGCTGTCCTAACCTTACATTCTTCCTCCATGATGCCCACCTTCCTCACGCAACATCACTCCTTTCTGATTTTACCATTTTTTTCTTAATATGAAGGAGCAATGAGACCGGAATTATTTACGACAGGTGGGTATCGGTGTCGCCGGAAAATCTCACCCATCTACCTAGGGCTGTCTCACGGATTTTGGATGGAAACAATCTTCCATTTTTAAGAGGAAGTAGATTGAGGAGGGGCTTATGTCATACAAGAAATTATAACCCAACAACAGGAACTACATTAACACGAGAGCCAAAGCACATAAAAACCTTCACCTGCCGAAGGTGCTAGGCAGGAATCTCAGCCAGCGCTCACTCAAGCGCATGAAGTGAATTGTGTCTATAAATGAGACAATAATGCACATTTTTTATAGATTAACTAATCTAGAACAAAAGACGACTGGCTATAGGCAACAACTATACGCCAAATTCTGCAGGGAGTACCCCACATACCAGTGTCGCAACCCAGAATAGCAGACCAATACTGGGCAATTCTTCGAAATAACATCATCAAAACGAAAATCGAACGAGAAGTCAGAAACACTGACAGTAATATTGACTAAATCGCTAAACCTGCCCCACAACCAGAACCCGAGGGTGAAGAACAATCAAACAACGGCATACGAGAGGACATTGCTGAAGATCAACAACAACAACTACATCAGCACGAAGGCCAAAGAACAGCAAGAGCTCCACCCACCGTAGATGCTGCGCAAGAACTTCAACCAGCGCTCCCTCAAGCAGGACGACCGAGACAAAGTATGAAATGGATTGGGCCCATGAATGAGTCAATAATACGCATTTTTTACAGGGTAACTCTTCTAGGACGAGAGATGATTGGTTACAGGCAACAACTTCACGCCAAATTTTGCAGGGAGTATCCACACATACAAGTGTCACAATAGGGAATAACTGATCAATACAGAGTTGTTCTCCGAAACAGCCTAATTCCTGTTACGTGGCTTAATACCATTAAGGAGGAAGTTAAACGTGAGATCAGGGGCACTGACAATAACAACGATCTGACTGCTGAACCTGAATCATAGCCGGAACTCAAAGTCCAAGAACAACAGGAACAGAAAAATGACGGTACCCAACAGGACATCCCTGTACTTCTTTATCAGAAATGAGTGCTACGGTGCTGAAGTTTAATGGAATCAATCTATTATGCAGACCAGCATTGCCGAAAATTAATTAATCTAAAAAACTGGGTATCATACTAATCATCATGAACAAATGGATTTTACCAGCTTATGTTTCAGAGGCCTATACTCTGGAGTCCTTGCATATGACAATCTATTGTGTTGCGACTGCAGTAACTAAAGCTTTAGAAATTAAAATTACAACAGAGCTTCGATCAGCAAGAACGGAACCCAACACACTACCATGGGAGAGATGTCTAAATAATAAAATCGAAAATCTTTGGAAAATTATAGGACAGCTGACGGAGTATATTAGGGGCATGAGGACAAGTAAACTTCAAAGGCGAGCTAAAGAAATAATGAATCGAGTCCGCTACCATTCCCAACACGATCCAGCAAATAGTACGGTTCAGCAATGCCTCGACACGCTGAAACAGAAGCTCTCTGCTACTGCAGGACAGCTAAAGAGATGCAAGAAGAGCAATAACCGAAAACGAGACAACGTGCTGTTCCAACGATCAGAAAAGACTATCTATCCTAAGCTAAACTCTGCATCCAACATGGGAGATAATAGATGTCCCAACAGAGAGCAAGTAGAAGAGTTCTGGGGAAACCAACTTTCCACACCCGCCAATTTTAACAGCCGGCTAAATTAATGAAAAACACCAAATCTGTCACCGAGAAAATCTCAGGACTAATCAAGGAATTCCATAACTGGAAAGCTCCAAGTCCCGACCGGATCCAGAATTACTGGTTCAAGAATTTCTGATGTATGCACCATCAACTGGCTAATCTTAATAATGATGTTAATCCAGCAAAAATACCATTGTTTCTGACAAAATAACATCATCGCAACTCAACAGAGAGGATGCACCAGGAGAGCAATGGGATGCAAGGAGCAATTGATTATTGACTCTGTCATATATAAGCGAAGAAACCTCTTTGCCGCTTACGAGGATTATAAGAAGGCCTTCGACTCAGTGCCACATGAGTGGCTCACAACTATATTAAGAATGTATACGGTTGATATTCATTTTGTTTCTTTTTTAGCATGCATCATGTCAACTTAGAGAACTAGGATCCAGTTGCAAATATTATGTAGCGGATCATCAAAACTAGTACTGGGATTGTATAAACGGGAATATTTCAAAATGATTCACTAAGCCCATTGTGGTTCTGCCTTGCAATGAACCCACTTTCACGCCGTTTGAATTCCAGCAGATACGGATTTAGTATTAAAAATAACAACTAAGAGATAGTAAGATTGAATAATCTTTTATACATGGATGATCTTAAACTGATGGCTGCTAAGAGACCAGTTGGAACACGTGCTTAAAGTTGTGGCGGAGTTCTCCGGGGACATCGGAATGCAGGTTGGACTTGACAAGTGCCGAATTTTGACCATCGGTAAAGGAAAGATACAACTAGGAGCATTTGAGATGCAGACCGTTGAAACTATAGCTGCAATGGAAGAAGAACAAACATCCAAATACCTAGGTATGAAACAGGCTAAAAGAATTTACCATCGTACTATAAAGGTCGAATTGACAACCGATTTGTCAGGAGGGTAAGGCTGGTGTTGCGAACTAGTATAAATAGTGGAAATTTGTTTAAGTCACTCAACACGTACGCATCAAAGATCCCTCAAGAGCAAACGACCAATGTAGATATGGCTATCGAACATCAGAGACAATCCAACACATAACTGAAGGAAGCCAAGTTTTTTCCGCAACCGAATATAGGGAAAGACATGACTCAGTGGCTAAGATACTCCACCAAAAGTTAGCAGATCAGTTAAATCTATTGTGGGTAGAAAAAGTGCCTTACTACAAATACAACCCGGAGCCTGTTCTTGAAAACAAGTAGTTCAAGCTATATTGGGACCGATCGGTTTTTACAGATCAGACAGTTGCTCATAATAGACCAGACATTATACTAACAGATAAAATTTTTAGGCGAACTACACTGATCGACATTGCTATACCTAACAACAACAACCTAAGACCAAAGTACAATGAGAAGATCGCCAAGTACAGAGATCTGGAGGTGCAAATTCGAAGACAATGGGCAATGAATAGCGTCCACATGATTCCCACAATTTTATCAACAACTGGATTGATACCAAAGAACCTCCTGCTGAACATCAAGGGACTATTCCTTAGTAACCATCTGTATAAACCGATTCAGAAAGCAGTTCTCCTTGCAACCGCGCGGACCGTCCGGAAGTTTGTAGGAAGTACAGCAAACTACGTCATCTTGGACCCGATAACATGGAAAGGGTCCCCACAAAACTCCATACTTTTGGTATCTTTGTATACCTGGTATATCATCAATAATCCCTGGAGGGAGTGCAAAGCTGATAAATATGATATTTTCATTCAAATTACTTTAGTTTTATGAAATAATGTTGTTGTTGTTTTTTTTGCAATCAAATTTCAATATTCTGGTTTTATATTAACAGTGTTGTTTGAAGTAAAAAATGTTATAACAATTAAGTGTTTACAATCGAAAATATAGAAAAACGTCAAAATTAACTTTTAAAGTTTCTAATCTTTGGTATCATTATTATTGTCAAAATTTTGCTTTTGTTTCTTATAAATTGGCCGTTGCCTACTGTTACAAATAAAGTAAATTATTGAAAATATTGAATTCTAAACTTGGCTTCCAAAATACAATAAACACATTATATATTTTTGAAAAGCTTAAATTATACTTAAACAAAATCTAAAATAGTATACAGGGTGTCCTATTTAAAAAATCATAAGTTTGGTTAATATCTCAAAAACTACTTTTACTTGTCATTTGTCACTTCAAATGTGAATTCCACTCTGTTTTTAGCCTCCCAAACACGTTTGTTATTTGACGGAGTTAATTATAGTTATAAAAATCAGAGGAAAGTTTTTTATATTAATTTTAAATGAATATGACTACATCGAATCGGCTCAATCGTAGAATAAGTACTTAATAACAAAATAAAATCTTCAAAAGACTTTACTATTAGTCACTTCATGTTGCATTAAAGCTTTATTTTAAAATAAGCTAAGTTCAAACATATTTCACTTTATGACTTTCTAAACTTAATTTTGCTCTAAGCAACTAGTGATGAAATATGTTTCAGTAAATTTTTCTCATTAAAGTATAGCGTAAAAGAGACTTTCTCAGTTTTAATATTATCTTGTAAGGTGAAAGATTATGAAATAAAATATAAAATACGAAGCACGGAATATTCCTAATAAATCTAAACAGTTGTTTGATTTTCCAATAGTTCTTTGTAACAAATATGAAATTTCTCCTAGCATAATATAATTTCAAAGTTTCTGTTTTTATCACCTTTAAGTGATATTGTAAATTAGAATGACTTTTTTGATTTATATAGAAAGATAAAAAATTAAAGTACTTGTAGTCCAAGGTATAGATAAATATAGTGACGTAAATTCCCAGATGGATAAGACCTACACAGGGTTATTGGAGGCAATATTAACTCTACATAAAATGTAAGAGCGAAAAATAGATTAGTGTCAATAGGGGGAGGAGGTAAAGTTGGCTAACACAGATTCTTTGAATCTACAAGCTAAGAAACATATTTTAGAAAGAAAGTTTCAAATATAAGTTGTAGAGATTTTAAAAACCTACAATTTAAACTCGTGCACGATCATTTTTGTTAATTTTTTTTTACAGAAAGGCCGAAAAGCCCTCAAAATCGGCAATTTTTTTCATATCAACTATTTATTGCAATTAACTCCTTTTGCATTTTTTTGCTTTCGCAGGGAAGCCTTCATCTTTCTGAACAAAATGATATTTTATAATAGTAAATCGGATAATTTGTTGCTGAGATACTTCTAATTGTTTATCCCACGACGGAAAATGTTGATTCTATAACTTTTTTTTTAGTGAATATGTTGACCTCCACAAGGATTCAATCTCTTCCCTATATTTTCATATCTTATTAGTGGCAAATGAAAAAATTAATTTCTAATCGTTTAAATATCGCTTTAAAAAAGGAAGTTCTTTTTTAATAAAAAAAATATAACTGGAGTCTCCCCCTTAAATACTAGATATTTATAATTTAAAAATTCGAATAGGAAGTGGACGTCACCTTCAAGAACATCAGGAAATCATGCTCCTCTCACTAATTATATTAAACGGCTTAGTATTATTATCATATAAGCAAAAAAATCCTTGTTAATAGAATTTCGAAAAGGTTGGTAAAAAATCGAAAAAACTGCAAATTTTGCCCCAACTCCCCATTTCTACTGTTCGGAGATGGCAAAAAAAAGTAACACTTGCCATCAGAAATTTAAAAAAAAACCCTTGTACAAAATCCCCATTTTTCATCCTTTGGAAATATCATGTCTCTAAAATAACCACGGAAATCGATTGAGCGACTCAAAAAACCTCTATACACCAAATATTGTATGATTACGTACATTATTCGTGCCTATCAGTTTTGGCACGATCAGTAGATAAAACCATACCATTCAACCTATTAAAAATGAAATATTTTACTTACAATGTACGAAAATCCTTTGTACACAGACCTTGTTGAAAATACGATTTTTGTGAATAAAGTAATAATAAAATTATTTTTATTTAAGGGCACAAGTATCATAACGTAAAAATACGTGTAATCATGTCAGAGACTGACACTTGTTAAGGCTAAGCATAGCTATACGGCTGGGAATTCCATGCCGACCCCGATTCGTCCTTTCAATCTTTTTTGCACGTCTCCCTCCACTTCTCCATATAGATCTATTCTCTACGCATACTTCGTAAAATCTGAATTTTAAAAATATAATTATCTAAATATCAAATGCTGTTGGATTTGTTTCTTCATTGTTATAAACAAAAGGAATGCTATTTTTTGAAAAAAAAATGCTAACTTGATCCAAAAAAATTTTAGTAAAAAAAATTTTTTTCAAAATCTTCGTCTTTAAGTCGGCTATTCGAATTTTCAAATTAAAAATGTCTAGCATGTAAGGGGGAAGTTCCCAGCTCTTTTTTAAAGCGGCATTTTATATTAATTTTTTCATTTACCCCCAAGAAGATATGAAAACTTGGACCTTCACGAAGAGATTGAGCCTTTATGGAGATCAAAATATTTACCAAAAAAAAAAGTTATAGAATCAACATTTTCCGTCTTGGGACAAACAGCAATATCTTAGCAACCAATTATCCGATTTATTATAATAAAATACCATTTTGTTCAGAATGACGAGGGCTTCTCTCTAAGAGTGCAGGAAAAGTTAATTTTGCAATAAATAATTGATATGCAAAAAATGGCGGATTTTGAGTTTTTTTTTTGGCCTTTTTGTAATGATAAATTGATTGAGGTTTTTAAAATCTCTACAACTTTTATTTAAAAATTTCCTTTCCAGAATGCGTTTCTTAACTTACAGATTCAAAAAATCTGTTTTTAAAATTTATGTCATTCAAAATATATAAGAACAATGCAATCATAATTTTGAGTTGTCTATTTCCTATTAATTCAAGATCTTCAACACAATTTTTTACAAGTTTTTTTTATAAAACAAAATAAAAGGAATCTAATAATGGACGAATATTTAAAATACAATATATGCTCAGATTTAAATTAACAAAATGTTAATGATTTTATAAAAGTAACCAAAAAAATGGGGTTGAAATGGAATAAAAGAACTTTGATATTCTGGAAGAGCAACCTCTAAAATTTTTGTATTAATATTTTCTCCTATGAGATATTATGATTGCATTGTGATATAAATTTTTATTTCAAACCCTCAGAAAATAGAGTTAGGGGTTATAACCGGATTTCAAGATCATGATATTTATTGAAAGAATTCTTAAAAATCCTATTATTTGTTGGAACGCTGTAATTGCAGTATTATGCAAATTTTCACCCCCCAAACCTTGAAAAAATACGTTTTGGGGTGAGTATAAGATCACATAAGATAGTAATCAATTTTGATGATTGTAATGATTAAGTTTCTAGAATTTGAAAAATTAGTTTAATTTTTCAAATTTGGTCATTATATTATCGTCATGTTTTTACTATGATTTTTACAAACTGGTAGGTGATAAGATTAAACCAATAATAGATTCTTATTCAGCAAGTCAAAATACATGAAAAATATTCTTAAGCCTCTATAGGAATGCCCT
This sequence comes from Diaprepes abbreviatus, assembly GCA_034092305.1. Taxonomy (NCBI): domain Eukaryota; kingdom Metazoa; phylum Arthropoda; class Insecta; order Coleoptera; family Curculionidae; genus Diaprepes; species Diaprepes abbreviatus. The sequence continues at coordinate 4,168,190 of JASJET010000050.1, forward strand.
GTCTGTATAAAATCAATTGCTTTACCCAAAGAATTATGATTTTCATAATTTTTTTTTGGTTTTTTGAAATTTTGAGGATATTTTCATTCAATTTTGAAACTAACCATTCAAAAGTCGATATATTTCAGAAAATGATAGGTTAAAAAATATTTAGAAGGTTTCTATGTTAGCCCGGACATACCATCCCGTTCGGCCAGGAAACTGTCCTTTTTGGTGGGTAGTTATTTTACTGAAGGAAATATCCATTTCATTAAGTAGCAGACTAAATAATTTTTTAAACTTTTAATGAGTCAAAAGTTCCATTAACCTTTTTAATGTACGTATGGAATATTAAAACATCCAGTTTTCTTGAGTTATTTAATAAATTTCGAATCACACCGATGTAAAATTAATATAGAATCTTTAATTAAAAAAAAAAAGATTATATGCCTAAGGAAGAAATTATTATGTACTACATTATATAAGGTTTGATTTCTCTGCTTGAACCCAAACTTATTTAAAAGTAGCTTTTACCCGCGCCCTTACAAAGAGATAGACGGATATAAAAAATTATCCTATATTACTCCTGATAACCTTATCTTTATGTCTGTAAAGTTTCATCGAAATCGGTTCGACCATTTCGAAGATTAGCCTGTAGAGACTGACAGACAGACCGGTACAAAAAGAGTATCCCAAATCACTATTAATAGGCTCCCCTTCGTTTTTGTAAAATTTCATCGAAATTAATTATGTTCTTTCGAAGATTAGTCCGTACAAATAGACAAAAAGAAATATCCTATTTCACTCCTGATAACCTTCTCTTCAAGTCTGTAAAGTTTCATCGAAATCGGTTCAGCCGTTTCGAATATTGGCCCATGTAAACAGACAGACAGACAAATATACAGAAAAAAGCTGCCAGTATCGCTCTTAACAACATCCGCTTCGTATCTATAAAGTTTCGTCAAAATCGGTTCATGTTTTTCGATTAGCACCTATAGACAGACAGACAGACATAATGCAGACAAATAGAAAAAAGCAGCCTATATCACTGCTGACAACTTTTTCTTCATGTCTGTAAATTTTTCAGTTCAACAGTTTCGAGGATTAGCTCATACAGACGCACAGAGAAACAAACAGAAAAATGTAACCTAAATCACTCCTGATAACCTTCTCTTCATGTCTATAAAGTTTCGTTGAAATCGGTTCAGCCATTTCGAAGAAAAAAACTGTCATTACTTAGATGGCGGATTCAATATAGCAAACTAAAATTTTTGAACAACGCGAATTTGTATCTGGAACCTTCTACTCAAAGATTTTTGAGGTCGCGGAATACTGAAATCAATTCAAATTACCCAGATTTTCATATTTAAGATAGCGTATGCACTTTTATTTACAAGATGACAGATTTCACTCACGTATGGTTTGGTAAATACTTCTTTGTTCATTCATATTCTTAAAATAAAATAAAATTGCCTTTATCAAAAATATATTTTTATTTAGGTCAAAAAAATATGTCGGATATTGAGCCAATATATAAGTTTTAATAAAAATTTATAACACAATTTCAACCAGATCAATAGAAATTCCTGCTTTTTACTACGTAGTTTCATTTTTTATAAATACATATTTAGGACTTTTTTTTTAGAAACATATTATTTAAGAAATTTTATTTACCAAAATCTTTTTGTCAAATGAAAACTACTCGTATATAATAATTTGCTATTGGCTGATTATCGTAAAAAGTTTATCCTTTAGTTCAAACGAAAAGATTTTGAATAATCCGAAACATGTATCAATGTTACTCGTATATTCTTGTTTGATTTCAAAAAAAGCTTTTCATACTTTAAAAACAAATCGTTTGATAAATTCAAAAGAAGTTAAAATATATGTTTTTGAATTTTTAAAAAGATTTATTTTAGTTAAAGGACTTCAAGGAACGTTTTTATTGGAAAGTTGTTTCATCATATACCGTGCAAAAAAGTGGTTTTCGTCACATTTTAATTATATATATATATATATATATATATATATATATATATATATATATATATATATATATGTGTTATGTCGGATATTCTCACGGGTGTGATGTGTAATCGAAGGTTTTCGGGCATCCCGTGTATATGCTCAGTCCCTCTCAGTACTGTAAGGCAGCTGACGTTTCGGTGAAATCTCATTCACCATTTTCAAAGCTCACTGTATGGAACTGACGCCTGCGACTCCGGTGCTGTCGGTCCGTATGCGCGTCGGACGCGTTCGTTTTCCGAATGGTTCCGGCTGGTCTTGGTTTATTGGCTTGTAGGCAGGGTCGTTTAACAGGGCGATCATCTTTTCATGATAGTCTGTTTTATTTAGGACCACTGTCGAATTTCCTTTGTCAGTCGGAAGTACCATACCACTTATCTAGAAAAGACCACCAAAACATTGATCAGGGCATCTCCACTTACCGAAGAAATAAAGAAGAAGATCACACCAAGAGAAAAATCATCCATATGTCCTAAACTTTATGGCTTACCCAAAATACACAAGCCCGGAGCCCCCTTGAGACCAATTGTAAGCTCTGTTGGCTCTCCAACTCAGGCCTTAGCAAAACATCTAGCCACCATTCTCAAACCCTTCGTCGAAAAAACGGCCTCCTACGTTAAAAACTCGCAACATTTTTGCGAAATAATCAAAAACATACGTTTACAAGAAAAAGAATGTCTAGTTAGTTTTGACGTAACATCACTTTGCACACAAATACCAGTTAAAGAGGCTCTTTCTGTAATAGAAAACAAATCCAATCTTCCAAAATATATCATAGAATTAGCTAGACACTGTCTTGATAACATCTATTTTACTTATGAAGGCCGACAATATAAACAAGTCGAGGGAGCCCCGATGGGATCGCCGCTATCTCCTGTACTCGCTAACTTATTTATGGAAGACTTTGAATCAAAAGCTTTGGAGACCTCTTCACACAAACCAAGACTGTGGCTACGTTACGTAGATGACACATTCGTTATCTGGCAACATGGGGAAGAAAATCTCAAAAGTTGCCGTTACTCGGCAAAGCAACCACAAACACTGGCAACAGGGCCGATGACGCGCAGCAGGTCTCGCAACCTGATGGGCCGGAACCATTCGGAAAACGAACGCCTCCGACGCGCACACGGTACCGACAGCACCGGAGTCGCAGGCCTCAGTTCGCTCGTAGACGCCATACAGTGAGCTTTGAAAATGGTGAATGAGATTTCACCGAAACGTCAGCTACCTTACAGTCCTGAGAGAGACTCAGCACATACACGGGATGTCCGAAAACCTTCGATTACACATCACACCCATGAGAATATCCGACACAACATTTATATATATATATATATATATATATATATATATATATATATATATATAATATATGTTGTTTGCCGATTTCTAAAGAAAGGAGGTTCCAAAACGATCGCTTTTTTTTGTTTGTACATCCATTGTTTCAGAACAACGATAGCGATTTAAACAAAATTGTCTGCGGCAACGGTGGTCCCATATTATTTTGACCGAAATTGGTTCTGTAAAATCTGGCGATAAGAATGTGACAAACAAAAAAATTAATCCTGTCCGACTTTCTACAAAATTGACGTTTTTAGAGTCCGGCATAGTGAATCTAAAATTGTTTTTAAAAAAATTCAATATTGAGGATCCAATATGGCTGATTAAAAATTTTACCCCTCTCGATTTTCTCCAAAATTGGTATAGGGGGATTTTTAAAGGTGTAAATTACGATTTTAAAATTACTTCTAAAAGTTAAATATGGCGGATTAAAAATTTTACATCTCTCGATTTAGTCCAAAATTGATATTAGGGGGTTTTTTATGAGTGCAAATTACAAATTTCAAATTATTTTAAATGAGTTCAATATGACGGATCCAATATGGCGGACTAAAAATTTTACTTCTCCCGATTTTGTTCCAAATTGATACTGGAGGTTGGCTGAGAGTGTAAATTAAAAATTGTCTTTAAAAAAATCAGTATTGTAGAATGTTTTCCAAAATTGGTACGAGAGTATGGATTAGGATTATTTTAAGAGTTTAAATAATTTTTTTGAAATTCAATATTCAACAATATGGTTGGATGAAAATTTTTCGTTTTTCGCATTTTTTTCAAAATTCTTTTTAGGTGGTTTACGGAATCGTAGATTACGAATTAGTAGTAAATTGTTTGCAATTTGATATGGGAAACTAAAAATTTTCCGATTTTCTAGAAATTGATATTTGGGGGTTTCCTTGGACGTATATTACAGATCTCAAATTAATTTCTTCAAACTCAATATGCAGGATCAAATATGTCGGACTAAAAATTTCATTTGTACATTTCCTACCGCTCCGGGGTATATTCAGATGTTCGTTTGTACTGTTTAAGATAGCAGTCCGGCATCAAGTTCTGCAGGTAATATCCTGCCGATATTTTACGATATGGGGATTTTAAGTAGACATTTGTTCTCTGTGCATTTTACTCTCGGTTCGTTACAGCTCCACTGATGAGACCATTAGGTGGTCGAAACTAGTATGGAGAGAGAACCAGAGTGGAATTCGCAGAGAATATACTGTCTGTCCCCTTTCTTAACGGTCGTAAGGAGAATAAAATAACTTTTTCAAATATTATAGACCGTGAATTTGTTTATTTTTAATATATATGTATATATATATATATATATATATATATATATATATATATATATTGTTAATTTTTCGCTTTTTACGGCTTTTTTTAAAAGTAAGTACAATTTATTTATAAAAATTTTATAAAATAAGTATGATTAATATTATTGACGGACAGTGGATACAAAGTAATTGGTTTTACTTGAAACTCTCGGATTCAAAAATTTTTAGAAGAAATCTTTTGTACTAGTGATGATGAATTAATTGATTCATACAAGTTGACTGATATATGACTCTATTGAAATATTTAATAAAATTAGTCTTTTTTATCAGATTTTTGGAAAGTATACATAATTTTGACCAGATTAGGTTAATAAAAATTTAAATCTAAATAGTTAACAACTAAGCAATGACCTTTATTTTCAGGCCGTAATACAGTGTGCATCATAGCATACTATAACATTTCTTAAGTATATGTTAGATGCGCATTATTTTCAGATTTTTCAGGTCATAGGCATCTCTAGTTTTTTATAATTTCGTTTCACCTCTATCTTGAGTCAAAAGACGGGCTTTTTGTCAGAGAGCAAATTGACATAACGGATATTAAATTTTAAACATTTTTTTTAATTAGGGGATATTACTTAATCATATCAAATTTCGTTAAAAATATTTGCTAATGACTAATATTTAAATTTTCCTTTGAGGAAATAAGGACTAAATAAAAAACGTAATATTTCATACTTGATCGGGCGAGGGAAAAAATCGTTACAATATTCCCCAAATGGGAAAGTATTATTTTGTTTTCCAATTTTTTTGGGCTAATAGAAAGTCTATACATGCAAAATTATATCACAAAGGAAAAAAATTATAATGCCAAGTGTTTATGTGTATATGTAACATCCAAGCGGGTGGATGGCTTGATTAAATTATAAGATTTTCTGGTTAATACATAACTCTAAAAATGGTGTTTAAATACGACAGAATAAATCAAAACACGAGATATTTAGATATGATGACATGAGTCAAACCCAGATAAAAGTATTGGAATTATATTTAAAATTAAATAACATAACAGAGTACTTTTTATTGAATCATACATTTGAATAAAAAACAAGAAAACTTAACCATACGAACAAAATTATGTCAAAAAAATCGGAAAATGTACTATTTATTCTTTTGTTAACATTGCTGGAAGATGAGTATAAACTCAGTCGAAATCTGGCATCTTACAATATACAGTGAAATATTTAAAAAAGAATCCATTCAAATGTTTAAAATTAGAACGAAGAGAGGTCTTAGTTTTAAGGCAGTTTTATTTTCCTTTATAATCACATGTCACTTCAATGATACTAAAGATTAATAAAATTATCAACACTACCGATAAACTTCAGTTTAGTACGTAAACTAGTTTTGGTTTGTAGGCTAAAATGGGCTATTGAAATGATATACAGTGGTTTACAAATTCAAAATTCTTTACTTCAGTTTAATAAAAATTATTCAGAAAATAACCAAATAATAGCGATAGTAATAGGAAAATAATTAAATTTCTGCCTATACATATATACTTTCTGTCCCAACATAAACAGGGTTTTTGAAAGAAAACACATACAATGTTATATATTCATCACTATTTATTTTGTCCCTTTAAAATATTTCCAATTCAAGACGATACTCATATACCTATATTGTTTCCTGTGTACAAAGGCTTTCACGTACGCGCTTTGGGGTATAGTCTTAAGTTCACGAAGCGAATTTCTTTTCATGTTTTCAAAGTTCTCAAGGCGATGTCCTCGTGTTGGTAACTTGAGCTTCGTTAACAAAAATAAGTCTCATATGAGCACCGTTTCATGCGAATATAGTGTTTGCGAAATAATAATACCATGATGCAAGTGCCAACTATTGCCTGGTCTTTTTTGCATATGGCCTAACGCCAACGACGCATAAAATTTTCGATATGCTGTGACTCACTTTTTTTTTGCACGGGCTTTTCTTTTAGCCTTGATTCAGATGATTGATACGATGTTTCCATGTCTAACTCATATTCCCACTCATCATCGCCGGTAATGACGCATTTTAAGAAGTTTTACCCCAAAAGTTATCCACATTCGCTACTGTTTTTAAATAAGTTCATTATTTTGGGTGTCAAAATGATAACGAGTTTAATGCCCGGAAATAAAAAATAGTGGTTCATGAACAGTATGACATCTTAAATTAGGACAACTCATCCTCTTTTTAGAAATGTATAAACTGTTGATTAGACTAATTACCAATCAAACAAACACAAAATTAATTCCTACCAACCAATAAAACAAGAGACAGATCCAGAAGTTATACATGTAAACAATTAAAAACAGAAATATTTTGGATAAAGCAAAGAGTACAATATTAAACTATATCTATTTTAAGCAGAAGTTTACGCTATTAGGAAATGTTTCAATTCAATAAAGAAAAAAACTGTCGCAGACAGGCGATCGTGTCAGATAGTCAATGCGCTAAGTTCTCACGTAATCTGTTCCAACATGGTCTGAGAATGCTTGGAGAAACTAAACGATCTAGGCAAGAATAAGACAGTTACCCTTCTAGAGATGTTTAGCCACAATGGAATAGAAGGAAATAAAACAGTAGACAAACTTGCAAGAAAGGAGGCTGAAGTTTGTCTTGTGAGTCCTGAACTATTTTTCGGGATTAGGATATTACAGAATGAACTAACTATACTCCTAATAATAATAACTTCAAAACTGATCGCAATGATGTATTATATAGGCTCATTAAATGAGGCATTTTGAGTACGCGTTGTTTATTCGTGACGCCATTTTTGAAAGAAGAGATGCATACATGTTCAGTTCAGGAAATATATATAGATTTTATAAAATGAATAATTGCCTACAATTTCGAACTAGATTTATAGACTCAGTAGCCATGTTATCAGTACACTACCACTGAAAACAACTTAACCTTCAGCAACAATTTTAATAGACATTCAAGCAGTGGCAGCTCGTGACTGTTTATACTGATAGAGACAATTCGTAGGACAAAATATAGGTTCAGTATAGAACACGTAGTCACGAAGAATTTAACCATCTTTTAGGTTTATCGTAACAACTTTTTTATTTTATTCCATATTTGAAATATGGATGATATTTCTTTTTTTGACCATGTTTCATCACCTCCAAATAATACACATACAAAGCAAAACAATTTATGTGTTTCCTCATACCTGTACGGCCAACTGTTTTTATCCTATATTTAAATAAATTTAAACTTTTCTTCATTTTCACTCTGTTCAATTTTTCAATCGGACAATAGCCGTCATCCAAGTTTCTTTTTCTAAAGAAAGTGTACCGAAAGAGTTATTTAAAAAATTATCTTTCTTCGTAGTCATAATGGCAAGCAAAATGACTTTTAGTAACGAAACATTACTGCTTCGGTAAATACACATATTTAATAAAATTCCAGTTACTTAGTGCCTGTTACAACTTTAGGCATAGCTGCATATGGAAAATATTAATATGTGGCTCCGTCCTTTTTGCTGAAATATAAGTCCCATTAGAACAATTAACAACCTGAAATTTATTGAGGGATTTTACCTACTTTTGATACAAGTAGAGAATTTGTCATAGATCTAACTATTTGTTCTTCAAATATGTAGAACTTGTTGAAGAAGTGGATAGTCCAGAGGTGTCGTCAGATCACTGACATCCTATTTAAAATTGACATTGAGCAAGACGTAGTAGCAGTAGAATACTGAAACCCTAAGACTACAAAGTGAGATCTCTTTCTGAGCAGAGTCGTAAGGTTCTTATCAAGATACCATAAAGCTGATCTGGAGATCGCTACCAAACAAATCAGTAATGTGCCTCTGGATTCATTTGAGGCTAGCTGTCAAATAAAACGAAGGTTCATGAATTCCAAGATATCCTGGCGAAAACTATTTAAGAAAGTGCTGAAATACCGAACTGAAATAAATTGAGAAGAATTTAAAACCCCAGCGGAAATACAAGAAACTAATGGGTGACTCACATTTGAACGTGTGGAAAAAATACTATCTAGAGTTCCTGGTATCCTGATTGGAGCACTGTCTCCACCTGAAGGAAGTCAAACCACGACTGAAGAGAATACTCTAGGGGAGCTACTAGAAGTGCACTTTCCAGGCTCAATATGGAGGCGAATTTAATGAACAACAGGAATTCCCCTTAGCACATCATGACTACAAGTTAATTAAAACAATAGTGATATATAAAAGGGTTAAATTATCGATGGAAACCTTTACCCCATTCAAATCACCTGGTAAGGATGGTATATTTCCAGCCATACTACAAAATTCCTCCGATATTATAATAAGCCATCTGGGAAAATTATTCCGCTCGTGTTGGAGCTTAGGGTACATCCCGATAGTGTGGAAGGAAACAAAAGTAGTCTTTATTCCTAAGGTAGGAAGGACAGACTACACAAACTCTAAGTCTTTCCGGCCTGTAAGCCTGACCTGTTTCTTATTAAATACACTGGAAAAGTTGGTGGATCGACACATCAAGGAAAAAATAATGGTGTTCCTTACATCCTTCCTTACATTCTTCATAATTTGTCCATCAAGCAGAAAAATCTACCGATACGGAGCTATGTTGCCTTTTTACGCGCTGTCGAATCGTCGATCCAACTTAGCTAACTTTATCGAGAGGCATTTAACAATACATCTCATGATTCAATATGTAATGCTCTACAAAGACGATGCTCTGAATCGACAGTAGTCCCATGAATCAAAGCAATGTTGACTCAGAGACTAATATATGCTGAGCTTAACAATGTTACTGTGTAAGTACTGTTAAGTAGGGGATGTTCACAGGGAGGAGTTCTGTCGCCTTTGTTGTGGAGCCTTGTAATGAACGCCTGATAAATTAACTAAATGTGGCTGGTTTGTATACACAGGTCTACGCCGACGACCTGGTCATTTTGTGCCCTGGTCGCAACTTGAGGGGATCAATGATACGGGCTCTCTGGATCGCAGAGCGATGGTGCCACAGAAAAGGACTCCCGAAACCAAAATAAGGCCGAGGTGGTACTCTTCACAAAGACGAGAAAAACGGACAGACTTCACACAATCACATTGGCGGGAAGGATCCTTCAAGACGATGGACCAGTTAAGTACGTGGGAGTAATTCTGGACTCACTACTGGGCTGGAATGAGACTCGAACCAAGAAAGCCCTATGTGATTTCTTGGCTTACAAATGAGCCTCATGATCACTTACACTATTATTGTATGGTGGCCTAGTACAACAAAGCGTCAACCCGTTTTCAAATTGTAGAAGTTTAAAAAATTACTTATGTGGAAATAATGAGTACGATGAGGACTGCCCCCCACTAGGGCACTGTAGGTTCAGTTAAAGCTAGTTTTTCTTCACTTATATATAGAAAACGAAGTTTTGAAGGCTACTAATGGAACAGGCTGCTACTCATGTGTCTGGGACAGTGTGGTCGAGAGATGTTCATTACTCTCCTTGAAAACAAATCACACGGCGCCGCTTTTGAAATCCGGCCACTTGGTTGAGATATTTTTTCCAAGTAGAGAGGATTGGGACGAGTAGCAAAATCTTCTGAGAAATGGATCCTGGTGGTTTACAAATAGATCTCGACAGAATGAGAAGCTGGAGCCGGAGCATTCTGCAGGAGCACGGGAGTCAGAGAGTTCTACTCTCTCGGACAATAAGCGACAATCTTTACAGCAAAAATGTATGCTATTTTGCAGTATGGTTATCTCTGTGGAAGGGACATAGACAGAACTAGAAAATATAAACATCGGCTGTGTCCCGGGTTACTCGGGTATACACGGGAATAAGTAAGCGGACCATCTGGGAAAGATGCGGTCTGCGATTGAACCAGATGGACCCCAACCAATTCTACCTTTCCTAATTGCTGTTGGTAAAGAAGAATTGCTGGAAAGTAAATTTATCGAATCGTAGACAGGAGCTCCTGGAATGAAATGTGCCAAGGAACATGCAATAAGACCTAGCGCACGGTTTACTAGAGAGCTTCTTTCCTTAAAAAGGAAAGAGCTGCGATTTTGGTAGGGCTGTTAACGGGACTGTTAACAGGACATTGCCATCTTCATAAGATTGGTGTCTTAGATAATCCGATGTGCATATGATGTCTGGAGGAGGATAAAATTGTTAACCATGTTCTCAAAATTTGCCAGCACGCAATGGGCTAAGGCAGAGACATTTTTGTCACCGGAAGCCTTTAGGTAAGTCTAATTAACGAGGCTGCATGAATTCGAAAAGCTAATCGGCCTTCAATGACCTGCAGCAATGGTGGGATTTAAAGGACCTAACGAGGCCTAGGCATCGACGATAAATTACCACCACTTTTTGTTCATTCACTCAATCATTCAAGACCCGTTAGATGTTGGTTTTTCCACGATAATGTATCAGTAAATGACAATATGCTCTGTTACCGAATATAGAAAATCTGCGCATGTTAAGCTTCTGCCTAATTGCCAGATATCCAAGTTATTGATATAGAAAAGGAAAAAGTATTTGAGAACGTTTAAATTAAAAATAACTTGAAAAATGTTTTTAGAACAAATTAAGTAGTGTTATTGCACTGTGGCACTAAACTCTGAGCCGCCACTTCTTGCAAAAAAAAATTTTAAGAAAAAAAAAACATAACTTTAAACATGACCATTTTGACATTCTCAAGTTAAGCTAAAGTAATGGACAAGCTCTGAGTTTTAAAGCACAATATTTATGTTAAGAATCGTTCCCATATTAACGTGTTCTAAGACAAATCTTCGAAATAGTATCTAAAAACAATTTAAATTCTTATGTTCTTGTTTGTCATCCCCTAAACGATGAATAATTACCAATATAACAATCATGTTATACTGGTTAAATAACAGACAACGATATGAATGAAACATTGTTTTAAAATTTATTAATTTTACGAAAATGATTTTTAAAGTAGATTTTATCTTTATATATCAAGTAAATAATTGCTATAATTCAGTGAAAATCGACAATAATATATTTTTAAAAATAACAGCTTTTTTTATGTTAAAAAATAATTATCTTAACTCGCAAACATTTGTTAACACTGAAACGAAAAACGAGTAATTTATGACACGTCCAGTTTAATCGGATTCTCTGCCATAGGCTATCAAACCTAATTGTGTTTGAGCAAAAACAACCCAAAAACAAAATGAAACTTTACATCAAATAACAAATTAGGAACATCAGTAAAAACCGGATTCCCGAAAACGATTATGGCAAAAAATGTTTACCCAGCTAATAGAATGGCCAACATGTGTATATGTGTATAACATGCGGTCAAATTCCAATAACATTTATTAAGTTAATTGCATTGGGTTTAAACAACGCTATCTGATTTCTCAGATAACAAACATTTAACTAAGCCCTGGATGGCTAACAATTCCCTTGATACAATCCTTTGTACACATTTAATACGTACATTATATTCCCTTTGTTTACAGAAATAATTTAAATTAAAATTTGAATAAACATTATATTGAAGATATTTGTACATTTTTTAATCTATGTACCAAAATAAGTTAAATATTTAAATAAAAGTTTTCTTTGAATAATATTAATAGAATAATCATGAAATATGTTTACAATATATTTTAAAAGATAATTATACAGGGCAAATATATCGACTACTTTATCAGCCAGAACTTAATTTTCTTTAATGGTGGGTTTTATTAATTTAATCAGTGGCGGCTGATGCATTTGAAAAGTAGGGGTCGCAATTGCAATGGCACAATGTATATATATATATATATATATATATATATATATATATATATATAATTTTACTTTATTTTGTCTTTTCTTGAGTTTAGGTTCTGAACCCAAGAAAAGACAAAATAAAGAAAAATTATATAATCTGTGGTTCAAGCATCAAGAAAATATATATATATATATATATATATATATATATATATATATATATATATATATATATAAAACCTGCCATAGGCACCAGTAGATGAAAAAATAAAAGTCTTTAAAAATTTAGTTAGCAGCAAAAGCAGTGTATTTTAAATAACTAAACATAAAGAAGAGTAAATTTTAAAAATATATCAGTCAAAACAAAATGCACCTATAACTTACTGTATGAATGGTTTTTAAGGACAGTCCATAGGCCGATCTTTTGCATTAGCAAACTTATCAATATCCCGCTGATTGAAATTAGGTATGCTTTCGATAAGATACCTTTCTTTAGAAAGCGTTGCCAAAGCAGAAAATCTTTCTTGGCTCATGATATTTGGTAAAAACTTTGTTATCCGTTTGAGGGTAGAAAAGTACCGTTCTGTATTTGTAAAAATTCACTAAATGTCTCACTTAGCTCGACATCTTACGAAAGATAGTCATGAAGTACAAGAGGTTCCGAAATTCATCGAAATTCTTCCGTTTCATATATGACGGTCAGTTCTGTTTATCCAATAAGTTTCTCTTCCAAATAATAAAAAAGGAAAACAAAATAGGGCATTTTTATTTTTACAACCACAAATTTACGCATGTTTATTATAAAGACCGAGATTAAACGTCCTAACAAAAGTCCTTTTTTTGCTAGACACGGATTGTTCTATTTTTAAATTTTGAGTAAGAATTCCAAGCCTTTTTATTTCAGCCTTATCACTCAATAAACGACCACAGAATGGCTCTGCTGTTTTACCAAAACTAAAACCCAAAACGTAAAAAGTACAATAGCGCATCGCACAACAAACAAACGACAACTACAAGACAACTACCAAATTGACGGGAAAATTAAAGGTATTTTTTCGCGGGGTAAAATATGTTTAGATTTGTTTTGAGACACATTTGAAATAACTTTACTATTTCCGATCGCCCGAATACGATTTAAAAGCATGTCTATAATTGTTTCAAAACAAGTGCAAATCAATTTTAATGTGACGTCATCACTTCTTCGCCAACAAATCTTTGAACCTGGTTGAAATAAATTGACAGCGAAAAAACAACTTAAAGACAGGTCTGCAAGTTGACATGTAACCTACATTAAGCTTATGAGACGAAGTTAATCTCCCCGTTTTAGATAGGCAACTCCATATACGTTCCAATGTATTAGCTTTAATTATATTAAAAATGCACACCAGCAAAGCGATGACGTTTCCAGGCGTAATACTGTAATACAAACATATTATTTATGATATTTATGCGAAATTAGTTAAATTATTTCAATAATAGACTGCTGTTCGCATATAATTTAGGTAAAAAATTAATTTAAATTTGATCATTAAATTATCAGTAGAAATTCAAAAAATATTTGTGCTTATATTTATTAGTATGTTTTATTTTAATTTAGAATTTTTTTGGGGGTTGCGCAAACCTGCAAATCTAAGGAAAAAGCCACCACTGAATTTAGTTACAATGAATCGAAGTTTAAACTTTAAACAATAATAGAGATCAAATAATAATATATAACCCCTTAAATAATTATGGTTGCTAAAAAGGATAAATTTACGAAAACTTGGAGAAACATCAGCAGTATTTAAATTGCAACCACCACTGTGAATACTATATAATTTTTGCAACTAGCAAACTGTGATAGTAATTATTCGGAAGAGTGGAGATATTGAATTTTTCGCTGATTTTTAACATATTCCCTATCTGCTGACCGTGAAACACGAAACGGAAGTTTTTTGGCGCTCGCAGATAGGTTTCCCAAGAAAAAAATTATTTCACTTTCACTTGTCGTTTGTGTGCATTGGCCGACTTAGTCCTTTAAAATTTATCACTCTCAGTAAAATACATTTGCACATTGTGAACTATAGTACATTTTCCTTAAAGTTATACACAACACTTTGTAAAAATATAGCGGAAAACACTAAAAATCCAGCCGAAAAAAGAAAAGCAAACAAACTTTAACTGTAAGGCAATACCATGTATTGCTGTCGGATGTTTTGCTATCTTAAGTTTACACTTGTTCTGCAGATTTAATAATTTATTCTTGCAACATTTTCTATTAAAAATTGTTTCTTAAATAAGGGATAGGTATTCTTTATAGATTTTATTAGAAAATGATAAACCAGCGTACGAATAGAATAGAATCAGGGGGGAGTAACTTGAAGAAGGCAATAAATCTTGTTGGATCGTCATGAAACTGAAATAAGAGAATAGTTTATGCATGAGGTCTGCTTAGGCTCGAAAACTGTGGTAAATTCAGCAAATTAGTGCAGAGAAGTATGCCTTGTTTTCGCAAATAACAGTTCTGTGAAAATAAGTAGTGAAGGAGTAATAATAGAAAGTGACTAGTGTGAAATAAGTAAATACTACTAGGAAAGGAGTAGTTTAATTGAAGGTCAATGGATTTTTGGGAGCATCGGAAGCTAATCAAAAAATCTATTTTTGGTTTCAGTTGAGGGATTCAAAAGAGCACCTGCTTAACGTCTCATAAGGATGGGTGTTATTATTAATTTTAATTGTCGGAAAGCTTACATCTGCTTAGCAGATAAAGGTTTTCAACATTAAACAGTAAATTACTCAAAGGATTTTGTAGACTCACATACCGGAGCTTGAACTCAAAATATTGAGAGAGCTTAGAGAGATTTATGTTCGAATGGTCCGAAACTTTACCGGCGTGAATTTTATTTTTGGAGGAAGTATCAGAACCATAAGTGTATGTACCATGTATTTGTTAAATTCATGTCACAATTCTATACCCCCTCAGATCATAATGAATTTAAGCCAGGTAATTAACTAACCTGAACTAACTTCGTGAGAATACAATATATAGAAATGCCCTTTATAAAGTAGAAATAATAAAAAATAGCAAAAGAAATATGTAAGATTTAAAAAAAAAACTAGGCACACCTAATCATGACAATCGCTAAGAATCACTCTAAAAACTTTTCCTAACTTCTATCCCGACAGAGGATGTTCCGCCTCCCTATGGTCTCAACAATTTTTAATAGGCCTAAAAAATAATGCTAGGTTAATATCTACTAGAATAATTTAGAAATATTGCTTAACATAATCATAAAATAGAACCTAATGAAATTGTGACAGAGTCATTTATATATTATTTAAAATGTCATCACTAAGTTGGACAAAATGTAGTTTGCTATAACAGCAATCATGCAGTCTCTAAATCACCGTTAGAAGCTCTAAAGTGGTGTGCAGGTTAGTTCAGGTTCGGTCTTGATTTTTAGATCGACTTAGCTTGCCAATCAATTTGTTTGTGTAACGACTATATTTTCCAAACTGCATTCGGTTAATATGGAAGAATAGTCTAAAAAGAATACCAAAGGGCATATTTAGTTTTTATAAAAAAATAGCCACAGTAGTTTTGTTTTTGTAATTAAATTAATTATATAATATAAAAATAATATAAAATATAAAATAATTCGCTATGTTTATAAATTTTACTAGTAGTGTTAAAAAAATTAAAGGTCGGAAAATCCGATTTATATGTGTAGAAGCGAAATTTTTTTTTTATGAAACCTTGCGACATCATTAGTTCAAGCCATAGGTAAAAATTAGTGCTGTTTTTGACATAAATTCCAAGATGGATGAAATCTATCCTATGGTGGTAACATAAGAACAAACCCTGGGGTTGTTGGGGCCAAGAGGGGGGGGGTCAAAGTTGGCTAAAACAGGTTTTTTGAAGGAAAGGAACGCATTTTGGAAATCTACAATTAGAGTTTCTGTATGATCATTTTTGTCTACTTATTATTGCAAAACTGCCAAAAAACTCTTAAAATCGGCCATTTTGTTGCTGAGATATTGCTATTTGTTTCTCCCAAGATGCAAAATGTTAATTGCTATAACTTTTTTTGTGAGAACATTTTGACCTCCACAAAGGCTCAATTTCTTCGTGAAGGCCTAAATTTTCATATCTTGTTAGGGGGAAATGAGCAAATTTATTTTCAACCTCTTAAATATCGCTCTAAAAATGGAAGCATGCCATATTCATTATTTTTCGGGCTACCTCAGATAAAAAAAAAAAACACCGAAACACTAATGGTTGCTGAAATACGGCGAATTTTTCCACCCGCTGCTAATTTGAAACTGCGAGGTCGGTTACCTCGCACGCGGAATAGTTTTATTTCTTTATAAAAAAAAAACTCCTTTTTAAAGGGATATTTTATGGGTTCAAAATTAATTTTTTCATTTGCTCCTAACAGGATATGAAAGTTTAGGCCTTCACGAAGAAACCAAAAAAAATCTATAACAATCAACATTTTGCGTCTTGGGATAAACAATTAGTAATATCTCAGTAATAAATTATCTGATTTACTATTATAAAATATCATTCTTTTCAGAAAGACGGGGGTTTCTCTTTAAGAGTAAAAAAAGTGCAAGAAAGTTATGTTGTTGTTATGAAAATAATGGCCGATTTTGAGAGGTTTTTGGTCTTTTGCAAAAAGAAATAACAATAGCTCAAATTGTAGGTTTTTAAAATCTATACAACTTTTATTTGAAACTTTTTTCCAAAATGGATTCCTTGGCTTGTAGACTAAAAAAATTATTTAACCAAATTTAATCCTCCCTCTTGGCACACCCTGTATACTAAAATATTAGGGTGATATACAATCGTTATATACGCCTACATATTATGATATCTTCTTTCTATTTATGGTTACGCTACCCCAAACAGGCTCAACACCTTTTGTTTATTTTAAAAGAATAACAATCACTCAACAAGAGCCGCTGTGTCTTCTATAAACATGTACAAAATTATTCTTAACAATAAAAATATACAAGAGAAACTATTTATCTACAATTATCTAATTTAAAAGGAGCAAAAATAAGTATATTTCTTAAAAATGTTTCCAATAGCAGTATTATACTTCAAATACTACAAATCAATAGAGTGCATATTTCACTACGATATACGCCAGCGAGCTACTTATTTTCTGTGAGACATTTTTTATTATTTTATCACTGGAGTTTCAAAATTTTTTGTTTTGAGTGAGAAAATACAGCTTTTTTAGGGTTTATTTAAGACAGAGAGATCCTATCCTATTACTAAGATATTTAAACTGACTAACGAGAAACAATGGCTATTTTTTCTTGAAATACATAAACTTTCCATCAATGTACAAAAGGTCTTATGAATGAAAGTGCTGCGGAGAGGCAAAGAAAGCTATAATGACCTACTCGTGATCTATAAATATACAATTTTCATCTATTCTTGGGGTTAAGCCACACAACTTCCAAAAGCTCCTTCTTCAAGCGCCAAGATCCAACAAGAAGGTTAAAAAAGTACTCATCGCGCTCGAAAGAGGACCAAATGTTAGGATCAGAGAGTTTTTTTCACCCTAAATCCTCGAAAAAGAAGTCTACGCAACCCACAGATTGCTGGTTCAGACAGAGGGGTAATCGAAGGCCAGCTCGTTTTATTTACGAACAATTTTATTAATAAATTAAATTGATTTATATTGGATCCTGCCGCCTTATACAAAAAGTTGGAAAACTGTGTATTTGTTTAAATATCATTCTTATTTGATGATACGTTCTAATTTAGGCCTTTTGTCAATAAATGAGATATCCGCCTGAGTTGCTTAAACGAGAAACACTCCCGAGCGACGGGTAACACTACCAAATCTTCGAAAACAATCCACTATATACCACTATACTGCTCGTGTAGCGTGTTACACTATCTGAGCTCTACAACAACTAAATTTTAACTCAACAGTAACTTGCGAAATACGAGTGTCGCTAAGCTAATTCGTCGTAACTAAGAATAGCAATGGTGGCCGAGCGATACCTTTAAGTATTTGTTAATTTTAATAATTTAAAAAAATTGCATTTTGGCAAGAAATATCCTGCTTTATAAAATTCGTTATGCCGATGATATGCTTCTGCTAATTTACCACAAGGCCTCCACAAACTATTGTATAAAGTAATAGAGAAAAGTACAGAATTCGAATTGCATATTAATACTTCAAAAACTGAATATTCTAAAATTGGCGAATATTCATCCCCACTTCATAACGAAATAAAAGCAGATAACCAGAGAGATTGCGGAAGTATACATAATTAACAAATAGAATCTCTATCAACAAAGTTATTATTGAATAGCGAGAGCGCAAGACGTCCTCCGAGGAATGAGAGCAGTGATATGCAATCATAGTTCTTATGTAAGTCTTCGCCTGAAAATTCGACTGATTCGCTGTTACCTTCATAGTTTTTCTTTATGGAATTGGTATATGGATTACTTAATTTAGATTTTCAAAATATAAGTGTACCGTAAGGCATTGAGAATAATCTGAATGGACAAAATTACTAATAGAAATACTCTGATATATATGCTTACATATTTAGGTCGTGCTAAAGTATCAAGTTTTTTGCAAGAGAAAGGTCACTATTGGTATTTTCCGTATTCAGTATGGAACTTTTTCAAGTTTATTCCCAAGTTTCGCCTTTTTTTCTTGCAAAAATGCGGCTGTGTAATCATACTGCTATTCCCAAAAATTGATTCATGAATGGAACGTAACGGTATCCTTTTGCTTCACGACATATTCTGAAAGTTTTCCAAAAATGTAGGTCTATATATTATGCTTCTGGTAATAAAATTTTAAATCTATTACATATCAATTTTGCTATTAGATAAGTTATGTGTCTCTATAGTCATGTAGCTAAAAAGTTTTTATATTTTTTATGAGAGATAATGTATATGGAAACAAGAACATATAAATAATTTTAATTTGTTTCTTTTTTAAATTAAATATTAGAGACAAAGCTTAAGGCCGGTCTACAAATTACACTCACAGAAAAAAATTTTCCATGTTTTGTTTTTAAGTGTTTTTTTATATTGATTTGTGTTCCTTTACAACGTTATTTATTTTTTATTGTTAAATGTCTTATGTCAGAGTGTTATACTATACATATATAATAATCGAAATTAATTTACATATTGAAGCCTTTCAATAGATTTAAAAAGGAATTAATGAAATAGCCTGATTTTTTTATAACATTTAATTGAAAATAACAAGAATAACGACATTATAATAATTTTTTAATACAACAGCAAACAGTCTATTACTTAGTATTTCCTCCTCTAGCTCCGCAGAAGCTCTTTGATCGTTTCTTGCGGAATCTAATTCCATTCTTCCTATGCAGCAATTTTCAATTCTAAAACTGAGTTAGGAGCTGGATTTCGTACCCGTAGACGTCGCTTTAAGATTTTTCATAAATATTGAATGAATGAATGACTGCAAAAGGGGTGGTGATACTAGATCTTCGATGTCTAGGTCTCCATTAGGTCCTTTACACCCACCGTAACTGAAGGTTATACGAGGCCGATCGCCTTTGCGAATCCAAGCAGCCTCGTTAGTTGAACGTGCCTAACTGCTTCCGGTAACAAAATTGTCTGCGTCCGTTGAGTGCTGGGCACTCTCTGAGAATATGGTCAGCAGTTTTATCCTCCTCCAAAAACCATGCACGTCGAGTCGTCTTGGACACCGATTCTATGAAGATGGCCCCTGAGATGACAATATCCTGTCAACAATCCCACCATAATCCGCAGCTCTTTCCGTCTCAAGGAGAGAAGCTCCTTAGTACGTCGTGCGCTGGGTCCAGTTATATTGCTCTTTAGCACACCTCATTCCAGGAACTCCTCTCCACGATTCATTCCCGCATATTCCCAAGTGACCTGGGACCCATACAAGTCTGACTGTGCAACCGTTCCTTGTCATACCATTTAGTATGGCCTTGCTGTCAGACACCAGTTGCGACGTTATGACCCTGGATTTCACTGCCAATATTGCAACTTTACTGTCTAAGCATATATTTATTACCTTATTCTTCTCTATATCCCTCTCACTGCCCTGTGCTCCTGTCGAATACTCTGGCTCCGTCTCTTTCGTCTTGTCGAGATCCATTAGTATACCACCAGGATCTATTTTTCGAAAGATATTGTTCTCCCTCCCAATCCTCTATACTTGGCAGAAATATATCCAGGGAGAGGTTGGGTTTTAAAAGTGGCGTCATGTAACCTATCCGCATGGGGAGTGATGGATACCTCTCTACCGCGCTTTCCCAGACACCTGAGTAGCTGCCCCTAATTCCAAGATGTCCTAGGCAACTGAGACGATAAGCGGTCTTCAGGGTCACGTTTTCTATATATAACTGAGTAGGAAGCAAGTTCACCAGCACTTCGAGGGCCCTGGTGGGAACAGTCCTCATCGCACTCAATATTCCCACACGAACCATTCTTTGAACTTCGTCAAGTTGAAGAATGTGTTTGCGCTTTGTTGTACTACGTTACCATACAATAGCGGCGTACGTTATCATGGGGCGGTTCACCATAGTGTATATCCAAAATAGCACTTTCGGTATCAGTCCCCATGTACATCCAAAGGCTTGTTTACAAGCCCAGAAAGCACATATGGCTTTCTAGGTTCGAGCCTCAATAAGATCATTCCAGTTCACTCGTGACTCCAGAATTTCTCCCAAGTCCTATCCTATCCGCTTAAATTGAAGAGTCCTTCCCACCAATATAATAGTGGGAAGTCTCCCCATTTCCTTCATTTTTGTAAAGAGTACCACCTCGACCTTGTCCGGGTTTATTCCGAGCCCTTCGTTGTGGCACCATCGTTCCGCGATCCAGAGGACCCGCATCATTGGCCCCTCCAGGTCATGGATATGGCGACCAGGGCACAAAATGACTAGGTCATCAGCAAAGGCCTGTGTATACAAACTGGCATCATTCCGTTCACTCAACAGGCTATCCACCACAAAGCTCCAATGCAAAGGCGATAGCACTCCTCCCTGTGGACAGCCCTTACTTGACAGTGCTTTAACAATTACGTTGTTAAGCTCAGCATATATTATTCTGTGAGTTAACATTGCTCTGATCCATGAAACTACTGTCGGTTCAGAGCCTCGTCGTTGTAGAACATTGCATATCAGATTATGAGACGTATTGTCGAGTGTCCCCTCGATATCGATAAAGGTACCTAAGGCAGATAGTCCACCCGATAGTGCGTTTTCGACTCTTGTGAGGAGTCGGTGTATCGCCGAATCTGTGGAATTTCCTGCTTGATGCAGGGGATGCATTATCCCTTCCTTAATGTGTCGATCCACCAACCTTTTCAGTGTCTTTAATAAGAAACTGGTCAAGCCGATAGGGAGGAAAGACGTAGGATTTGTATAGTCTGTTCTTCCTACCTTGGGGATAAAAATCACTTTTGTTTCCCTCCACGTCATCAGTATGTATCCTAAGTTCAAACATAAACGGAATAGCTTCACCAGGTGGCATATTCTAATATCGGAGGAATATTGTAGTAAAGCTGGAAATATACCATCCTTACCATTTGATTTGAAAGGGGCAAAACTTTCCATCGACCATTTCACCCTTTCATATGTCACTATTGTTTTAATTAACTTGTAGTCATGATGTGCTAAGGGGAGTCTTCATTCTTTAGATTCGCCCTCATATCGATTTGAGCTTGGAAAGTGCACTCTTAGTAACGCCCTTAGGGTCCCCTCTTCTATCTTAGTCTGACTTCCTTCAAGAAGAACCAATGCTCCAATCCGGTCATCAGAATCTCTAGATAGTATTTTTCAGAGGCAGGATGCTGAGAGTATGCTTCCTATGCTCTCGCAATATTTCTTTCACACGTTTCTCTTTTAATCCCTTATTTGTTTCTTGTATTCTCTCTGGGCAGTTTTATATCCTTCCCAGTATATTTCAGTTCGGTATTTTAGAACTTTTTAAAAAAGCTTTCGAACATTTTTCTGGTGATTCTCGGTTTGAGAGTTCCACCAAGATATTTTGGAGTTTATGAGCCCTCATCGTATTTGACAGCTAGCCTCAAATGAACCCCGAAGTGCATCACTGATTTGTTCGGTAGAGATTTCCAAATCGGTATCTCAATAAAAATCCTATGACTCTGCTCCCCAGTTTCTCCCGAAAGAGGTCCCAATTTGTAGTTCTAGGGTTTCGATATTCCGCTACTGCTTCGTCTTATTCAACTTTATTTTCAAATAGCATGTATCGGTGATCTGACAACAAGACCTCCGAACCAACTTCCCACTTCTTCACCAAGTTCTGCACATTTGAAGAACAAATAGTTTGATCTATGGCAGACCTTCCTCTTCTTGTAATAAAAGTAGGCGTGTTCCCTCTGTTAATATGTTCCAGATTGTTGATACCGAGGAAGTCCAGTAAATCTCCTCTCCTGGGATTTATACCTCAGGGGAGGAGATGCACCCCATAAAATGTGATGTGCATTGGAATCGCAGCCCAACTCCTCGCAATATTTTACTAAATCCACCACCTCGCGTGGGAGACTTTTTCCTTCTGAGAGAAAGTATTCTAATGCCACAACATAACTCTCACCAGATTTAGGAGAGATTCTCACCTCTACCAGATCTCTACTACTGAGTCCTAGTAGAGGGAAGTAATCCATAAATGTTCTATGGGATTTGCATCAGGACTCATTGGTGGCCAATTTAAAGTCACAACCTCAACAGTTTCAAGATACTGGATTACCGTTCTTTTGGCATATGCACGGACATTAACATGCATTAGCATGAATTTATCGTACCCAATGAAGCCGGCATAAAGTAAAACCTGCTCCTCAAGGATAGTGTGTATGTAGCACTCAACATTCATACTTAAATTCACTTCTATAAATTCCGTACGACTCTCCCAACTAATGCCACTCCATAGCATAATGGAACCGCGACCAAAGCTAACGGTTTGTTCAATATTACATTTTGCAAAACATTCTCCAGGCCTTCTGTATACTTTACCACGTCCATCTAGCCTCCATAATTGTATCCTGGTTTCCTCTGTAAAAAGAACTTTTCCCCATTGGTCTTCATTCCAGCTAGCATGAACTCTTGCAAATTGTAACCGTTCAGTTTTGGGGAGCGGGAGAAGCCGAAAAACTCTGGCAGGACGTTTTGGATTTAAACCGACCTCTTTAAGTCTTCCTATTACTATTTTGATACTTACATTAACTTGTCTTGTGATTATTAATTAATTTTTGAGGTGCGGAGCTGTAAGTGTGGGATTTCCCAAAAGATTGATTTCTGAAATATTGATCATCTTTAGGTGTCGTACATCTTTTTCGTCCTTGATCAGGGCCCCGTTTATATTCTCTAGTTTCCCTGTATTGCTTTACTACACGAGAAACAGTCGATTGATGGATACGCACTTTCCACGCAGTATCTTCTTGTCTGCAACACTCAATTTTAACACATACTAAATCGCTAAAATGTGCATCTTAGCAAGAAAACTGCAGAATCGGCAATAAAGCAATGGAAATGTCATTTAACATGGCATTCTATGCAGTATTTGTAATTTGTTATATTATTGCTTCTTCCGCTCTATAATATAATATATAATATGTCTAAGTATTATATGCGACTGAAGTTTGGAACGTTCACGCGAACAAATTTTATACACATTAAAAAATAATTTCAAAAATTAGAGAAAATTGCTAAAAATTCATATTAACAGAAGAAAGCAATGTAATATATTTTAAAAAATTTTCTACCTGACATGTTCATAAAACTTGGGCATTATATTTGGTTTCAAGTGAAGGTTACAATTTAATAAAATAATTTTAAAAATATCGTCTATGAGAGTTGACAAATAAAAATGTAAGCACATTTGTTATTCACTGGCGGGACCGGTTGATATATTCTTGTGCGAAAAAAATTTAAAAACCGAATTAGCTCGGGATATATATAACCGACGAAAAAATTTTCTATGGGAGTTCACATGCAAAACTGCATTTAAATTGTATATTGATGGGCAAAGTATATTTTTCCTAGAGCCCCTATTAAAAAAATTTAAAATAATTGCGGACGGGACTAAAAACGTATAATAAAGTTAAAAAATCGTTTATGTGTATTCACAAGTGAGAAAGTATAAAAATTTTGTATTGACGAGCTAAGTATTTTTATATTAAAGCCGTGTACAACTTTTATATTGAGGTGCAAGGTTTTTAATATGAATATATCTAGCCTGTCAATATAAAATATGTGCGGATTTTAACTTGTGAAACGCCATACACGATTTTTTTTAAATGGAATTAAGGGTGGTCACGCGTCCCGTCCGCAAGCATTTTTAGAAATATATGTTTATACAGGGCTTTAATATGAATATATCTAGCCCATCAATATAAAACATGTGCGGATTTTAACTTGTGAAACGCCATAGACGATTTTTTTTTAATGAATTTAAGGGTGGTTGTGTCCCGTCCGCAAGCAGTTTTAGAAATATCTGTTTATACAGGGTTTTAATATATATGAGTGGTTATATGCTTCCCTTCCGCAATCGTTTTTATTTTGCTTTAATATTAATATACTTAGCCTGTCAATACGAAATTTGAATGCATTTTTACTTATGAAGTCCAGACATGATTTTTAATAAGTATATTAAAATGAGGGTGGCTTTTTTGTCCTGAACAAATTCGTTCTTTACAATTTTTCTACATTAAGGTCTTTACTTAACCTGTCAAAAAAAAAATGTGTATGCAACATATACTTTTGAATCGTCAAAACCATGTTTAAAATCTTTTTTTTTTGTTATATAGTGTCAGTCAGGTGTCCTAAATTACTATAAGATTTTCCAAGACAGTCCTAACCAGTACAATTTGTTTTTTTTCAACAATATAGGATGGAATACTTTTGTAGATAAAGTTATGTTTCTCATTTTTCGGTAATATTTTTTTGAGTATATAATTCGTCTCGTGAACGTTCTAAACTTCAGCCGCATAGTATTATTTTATCTGTAATAAATTGCAATATAAGTAAAAAGCCGTAGCGTAAGAAATTTAACAATGAAAATACATAACGATTTAAAGGAAAAGAAATACATATATATATATATATATATATATATATATATATATATAATTTTTAAAAATAAAATATACAATTTTTTTTTATATATTGTTTTGTATATTTCAGTTAACACTAACATTTATGAGTTTTTCTCAATAGTAGAAAGAAGCTTTTTACCAAATATTAAGAATATTTTGTAAGTGAGTGTAATAAAAGTTCTTTTAAAAAATTAATTTAAAAATTAAATATGTGTTTTTTCCAAGCACAAATTTTAAATTGAATTGCGGCGTCTCCCTTTTTACAGGATACGGCAACGGATGCGTACGGTAGCTCAATATGTCCGAGGCTAAGTTCGTATCTCTTTTAGAGATAGTTGTACTCTGCTTTGATTACCCAGTAGGCGCCACCTGTTTTACATTATCTGTGTTACTTACCTAGTGATTAAACAGGAAAACACTTAGGTATGAGGAATGATTTTAATTTATTGACTGTTGGTGTATAGCTCCACAATGAAACGACTTAATTAAAACAAAATAACAATTCCATTTTATTCCCAAAAAAAATTATTATGTACATAATTTAGAATGGTGCCTACAATGTTTTTGTACTCTCTTGATAACTATGGTTGTTACCTCGTTTTTAAAAGGTTATATAAAATTTGGCCGCAAATGTTCTAGAACCTTTAATTGCCAATAACGTAAGTTTTATAAAGTTATCAAAAAGTTCTTACATGTTATTATATCACATTAAAATATATTTATGTTTTTTTTTGTATTTAAAAAAATTGATTTATAGCTCCAATTCTTTAACTTAAAGTTTTCTCCTACCTGGTCTATGTTATGGTACCTTTCACTTTTAGCGCTGTTGCTAGGATTCCTGTTGTGTTGTGGATGAATGGAGGCTTCACAGGGCCACTTCCAACTCACCAACCAAACGCAGGGTAAGGTTAAAATAGTCGTGATCACAAGGACAGAAAAACTAGGGCCGGAACCATCAGAAAGCCTTGACAGCAATATCAAGATGAAAAGAGTAAGATGAAGCCCAAAGATAAAAAAGGACTGGCTTCAAATAGCCCTGAAATAAAATGTTGTTTTTACCACATGTTCGTAAAGATAAGGGGCAAAATCTTACCCCATTGATTAGTGGACTTTTAAAAAACACTGGACCGTCTGCCCTTTCAAAGCTAATGGCAGGATTGGTCTGCTGCCTTCGACGGTTCAACAGTAAAGGGAACGAAAATAAAGATCTCTCTTCCAACCAGATGTGACAAATCTTAGGGATATTTGTATTTACTTTTGCCAACCTTATTCTCAACCTGGAGCACTCTAACCTAGTTCCGAACTTACACTGACCACCAGGTAATACATCAAATATTAGCAAGCCATGGAAAATTATCAAAGAGAAAATTATGATCAAACTGTCCAAAGTTACTAATCATGATTAAAACAAAGTTCAAAAAAATTGCCACAAATTCCATACTGCATACTCAACCTTAAAGGATCGGTCTCGACATGCCGTGCTCGTGTCAACGAATCGGGAATACATCTTCACATTACCGACTATAACCTTATACTTTTAATACTGAAATGGAATGTAAATAAATGAAAGTTTATTAAAAATAAAATATTTTACGACTTTTAAATTCAAACCAAATAATGTGATATATAAACTACATCAATTTACGAACTGTGTTAAGAAAAAAAAGTGATCAGTTACAAGACCAAAAGAGTTATGAACCAAAAAAAAACAAATTCCATGTTTACTATTTTAAATTACGGGATCAATAATTAAATTTAATCAGGTAAAAATATACAAATTATATCATATTACTAAAAACATGTAGCATTGATGCTAACTGGTAAATTTAAATTTAAATGCTACATAGAGGGCGTTAAACATACATAAAGATGAAAAAATATATTACTATTTATCATAATTTTCAAATTAGGATCTAAAATGAAAGCTTTTAATTGTTATTACGTCATTTATTTTAAAAAATGACATAATTCTAGAAAATTCAGTTTTCAGAAAAAGTGAACAAATTTAGACTTCCCTGAATTGTTCAAAATGAACCAGGTAATTATGATTTTGTCACATTTCACTGGTTCATATAGATAAAAAATTACTCATTTCTATAAATTAAGAAATAAAAATGAGAACGAAAATAATAAATTTCTAATAATAAACTATCTGTGAAAGAGTATACTATAACATTTTATTTGCACCGAAAATTGTGACCTGAAGTTATTTTACTTGTACATTTAAATTAGGTTCTTAACCCAACATTGTAAAATAAACATTTCCTTCTTTGTAATAGAAATTATAAGCAGAAAATTGCCTGAAAAGGATTACTTCTGGCCTTGTTAAAAGTGGGGTCCTAACCGGCAAGGCCATTACTTTAACCGTTATCTCGAAAGCCGACAGAGGAAAAAGCCCCACAAATCCTGTAATTTTTGTCACACAAACGTCCCAGATTTAATCGCATTAAAACGCTCATATTCTTAAAACACGGCAAACTTTCTTGCCTTTTAACTTGATTTAAGTGTTTTATTAAAACAACCACCAGCCTCTCGAAACTCAAGTTCGGCTTTTGTACGGTAGATGAATATTCATTGCTACGTTCACAGCAGACTTGCTGCTGAGACAATAAACCTTTTTCACTACTTAATGTTCAGTTAACGTTCTAATGAAAACGTTTGTAACCGTAAATTCTTCATCTTGGCTGGCATGAAATTAAAAGATGGGTGTTGAAACTTTGTTCAATTGAACTGGAACTGTGTGTTTTATTTGAACTCACTGAGAGAATTTAAATTTAATTAAGAAGTGAAAGTATGTCCTTTTGCTAATATTTTATTTTCTGTTGCTGTTTTATCTGAAAAATATCTACAGTGTGACCAGTGAAGTGTGCATCATATGGGATTTTTTTATTAATAGTTTTTTTCGAAATTTGACTTTGCCATCAATTTCTGCTTCGCTCGAGATGAAAGTTAACTAAAAAATAATAGTCACATGATTAGCATTATCTGTCAAATTTTAATTTTTTTCCAAAAAAAAATCAAAAGTGGGATTATATCTCAAAATATCGAAAAAGTAATTATAAATAGTTTTTCTAAATCCAATTCTTATCTCATATGCAAAATTTCAGCTGTATAAGATAATTTAGATTTTTTGCCCATTTTTTGTTAATGGCACCACTGTTGCAAAATAAGACTCAACGCAGTCTATATAAAACTTCTAAGTTTTGACAATACTTCATCCCAGACATATTTTGTTTAAAGGATCGCCATTTTAAATATGTGTTTTTCTACAAAATCCAAATTGGGCCATTAAAATGTGGTCACATGTGATGCAAAGTTCATTTGTTTTTGACCCTGTATAAGGTGACTTCTTAAAATAACTATTTTTGAAAACATAATTTGTGTCTTAAAGTAATACACATTATAATTAAGACAAACAAGTCCACAGTGTCATCAGTAAACTCTGCAATTAAGTGGAAAATAAATTTTTATTTAACTTTAGGTAAAGTTTATCTGGTTTTTTTAATTTAAAATTCCATTATTAAAATTTGATGTAAAGCTATGTGATTAAAAAAGTTAAAATTGTCTTTTATTTTTTAAATGCAGTTTCCAAAAAATTAATTAGTACTATGTCTTACGATGATGCATCAAAAAGAAGTTGGCGGTAAAACAAATGATAAAAAAAGGTCAAGTCCTTAGAAAAACATGTCATCCATTGTTCATGTCTCGTCGAGAAACCACAAATAAAGAAGATTCTACGACCAATATTCGCCGAGATTAACCAAATTATTCCGTCGAAACGAATGTGAAGCGTCTTAACCACGTTTTTTTCCGCGCGTCGCAGGTTGAAAGAACCCCCACTCTACTGCTCACTTTCTGACTCTTGGAGTAGGCGTAACTTTAAACTATTGCAACATCAACAATTTTGAAATAATTAAGATGATAACTGCAGCATACAATAGTTAAACCATCTCCCTTTGAGTTCCTAGTTAAATAATCCCAAACTCTGCAGCGATTTTTGAAAAAAAAATTCTATCTCAGATTCTGGTAGTCGTACAAGATTTGTTTTTTTTTTTCAAAATATGCGCCAAAATCCACCTATTACGTCAACACATATGGTACCTTAGCTTTGTAACCGGAATCTTTGCTTCCACCGTAACTGTAATATTATCTAACAGCAATTATTACTTCCAATATTTTAGTTTTTTGGAAACCTTGCCAAGAATATATTTTTGCCTTTAAAATTAAAATTTCAGGTAAAAAATATATAAATCTGCCGTGTTTAAATATTGACTTATAAGTTATTTTCCTGTCGGGTAGAGAAAAAAGAAAGAATATATAGAAACAGTTTCATGCAAATACAACTCTGGTCGTTTCTCCATATGTGTTTCTACCACCTAATGTTCTCGTCACTGGAGCTGTATCGAATCGAGAGCAACATTCACAGG
This sequence comes from Diaprepes abbreviatus, assembly GCA_034092305.1. Taxonomy (NCBI): domain Eukaryota; kingdom Metazoa; phylum Arthropoda; class Insecta; order Coleoptera; family Curculionidae; genus Diaprepes; species Diaprepes abbreviatus. The sequence goes on from JASJET010000050.1 coordinate 4,198,046, forward strand.
AAACAAATTTTATATAAAATATAAATTTTGATACATCTCGGCAGGATATTAAAAACCTGCCTACTTCGATGTCAGACTGAAAAATAGCAATTGTTTCCTACAAATATTTATCTTGGTTCGATACAGCTCCACTAACGAGTCCATGTCAGGAATACAATTTTTTCCTTATTCGCTTTCGAAACACTAAACATTTTTCACAGTTCTATATTCAATTAGTGTTGTAATGAAAACTTTTGTAACAATAAATGCTTTGCGATAGCTGGTACGAAATTAAAAGACAGGTGTTAAAAATTTATTCAGTGGAACTAAACTGTTTGTTTATTTGAACTCTTCGAGATTTAAATTTAATTAAGAAGAAAAAATACTTCCATCTAGTTATTTCAATGTTTACAAAAGTACGTTTACTGAAACATTGTTCCCTTTATGTCTTTATAAAACTAAATAAAATATTATAACAATTTTTTATATTATCAAGATAAGTAACGAATGAGTAACAAATAAAAGTTTACTCCAGGTTTTATCAAGCCTATGGGGATTCTTATTATCATTTTTAAATAGGACTGAATCAATTAGACATTTAATTCGACTTGTGTACTTAAAGTTCAGTAATATTATACTGTTTCTATAATAACATGAGATTAACTTGCACAAAATTTAAAAATTTCAAATGAAATAGATTTAAAATATTCTCTTGCATGCCAATCTAGGATACTCGAATATGAAAATTTTAACACTTTCATTTTTGTATCAAAAATCCCATCATGTCATAAGAAACAATAAGTCACACATCAGATCATACTAGTAGATTAAAACAATAATACATTTATTTGAACGCTGTTTATAATCAGTGGGGGACGGGCTTATTGATGTTTGATGAATTTATATATTTTTATTTATTTTTGATTTCCTTTTTTTTTGCTTGTTTTGACTACCTTAGATATATTTAAATAATAAAAATTTGAAGTTCATAATTAATATCGAGAAAAAGAGGCTTTAGAAAGTTTTTTTATCAGTAAATATTGTTAGATATTATTTAAATATTAAAAATAATATAATAAAATTAGGCAACCTGAAACTCACACTTTTTTGCCGGTTACTTTATTAGCAGGATATATTACTTGGAATCAGTACGTATATCAAGAAATAAAGAACTCGCACTATTTCCAAATATGAATAAAAATGTTAGCACGTTTTGCAGCAATCAAGCAACGAGCCCTAATTCTGACGATATGTTAATTCAATGGTGGAATTCTTTGATTACAAATTTATCAAGTAAATTTTACCTGCACTAGGATAATTGTAATTTTGATTTAAGTATTTAATTAAATGATTGCATTAAACATTTCCCAGGATAGTTTTATTTGTTTCCTATAGCATATTAATAACTACATGATCAAGTACCTTTACTAATTTCACATGATCAAGTACCTTTACTAATTTCATAAGACGAGCCGAAATCGAATTTCATAAATTATGGAAGTAGAATACTATTTGCCCATTTCAATTTAAAAAATTACAAAAATTGTAATATTGAAATTTTATCTCCTACTCTTATTTTTTTATGAGATTTAAGATCACCGATGATATTAATTATAAATCACTACATTATATAAAATTCTATCTACTATTAACAGATTGAAGTGGCTTTATAAATATCCTTACAAATGGTTCATAAATGGGGTATTTTAATTAAATTGAATTTTTCCCTTGTATATTAAATATCTAAATATTAGCAACTTATATTTTCAATGTGTATGAAATTTTTCAGGGACGGGCATTTTCTTCAACATACCAACTATCGTAGGCTAAGCGAAGGAATATTCAGGTAATTTTGGTTGTGGCTCATCATCTTCACAAATTTACCTGCTCAAAATTCCGCTTACTAACAATTTTGCCATAATTTATAGCCTACTGTAAAATTACAAGTTTTGTTCTAAAAAGCGGTAAAACTCAATTGATCTTTTTCTTCTAAGCATTTTAATTATAATTCTTAGTAGAAACGAAATTCGTTTTTTGCTGATATGTGGCATGCTTTTGACGTCTCATTTAGTAATTACTTTAGGAGGCTTACTTTTGTTCAAAGGTATATGGCCAGATAAAATATCTCATTTTTTTTTAATTAATTATTTTTATTCTTTGATGTGATTTTTCTCTCGGCCTTATATTGCTAGTTTAATGAAATATAGATATACTAATTCATTGGTATTACCAATGCTTACAAAGATGGGATTCATATTTGACTCAAAATTTTATAGACGGAAATAAATAGTTTCTTGAGAAATATTTTTAAAGGCCACTTTTAATTTACACAAAAGATACATCCTCTTTACAGAATATTGTTGCTATCTCCTTTGATAGAAAAAATTTAAAAAAAGTTTAAATTTACTCAAACTCTATGACAAATTTTTGTCAGTTCATTATTTTCTGATACAGAGGAAAAATTTTGACGGGAAAGTATTTTTCGATACAACTTCCGTAACTATGAAAAGATTTCAGTTTCTTCAAAATACTTAACTAACCAAATTTTCCACAGACCTGAACTAATCAGAACCATCATGCAAAAAAATTTAAGATGTGTATAAAAATTTAGAGACAAAATTAAGAAGATAGAGTTCTTTAAAGAACTATTAGCAATATAAATATTGTAATGTTTGGCTTTTTTTTTAATTAAGGCACGAAAAAGAAATTAAATTTACAGCAATTGAAAATTGTTTATAAATTTTTTAATAACTTTGGAAAATAGTGAAAAGTTTGAAAAATTAATGAAAATTGATACAACTCATAATTACTTATAGTTTTTCGGATCACAATTACGAGTATTATACTTTTTCGATATCTCAAAATTGGCCATGTCCAAAAATTGGCTTTGAATTTTATCAGAGCAAATTATTATATTCTTTAACTTTTGAAATGACCTTGAACCTGACGTGATAAAGGTTAGCGAACCTGAGATTTGGATTCAGAGCGTCTAATTATATAAGAATAATATAGTCTGGCTAAATAGGCATCCACTTTTTTTTTCTACCTGTGTTATCAAAATACATATATAAAATAATGGCTCATATACTAAAAAATTAATTACACGGGTTTACAAAAAAAAATTGGATACCTATTTGACCAGAAAATTTTATTCTAATGTAATCGGATGCCTTAAATCCATATCTGAGGACGTCAGGTTCAAGGTCGTTGCAAGGTCAAATGGCGTAAAATTCACTAAATAAATCTGTAGAAGTAAATACGTATGTTTTTGAGGTCGCTGAAACCGAATTCGTGGTTTGTTTAATCCCCTAAGGTCAGCCAAAGGTCATCTCAAGGTTATTTTAAGGTCAAAATGAGAAAAATTCACTAAATATATCTGAAAAAGAAGATATATCTTCTTCTGATTAATAAAATGACCTCTGGCTCTGGAGTATTAAACAAACCATGAATTCTGATTCAGAGACCTCAGAAATATACGTATCTACTTTTTTAGATTATTTAGGAAATTTTACTCCATTTGACCTTGACATGACCTTGGACCTGACGTGATAGAAGTGATCGGACCTAAGATTTAGATTCAGGGCGTCTAATAGGCGTCAAAATAGGCATCCACTTTTTTTTGTAAACCTGTATTATTTAAAAGGTAGCATTTAGCAAATTTTACGCCCTTTGAGTTCCCATCAAAACCATTACTAATATCAATAATATAAAAACTATCGGGGATATAATGAACAAAAAATTACAAGAATCATATCCTCCAACACAAAATGCAAGTTCTTGACAGTTGTTGATATTATTAACAATTTTGACGGGATCTCAAAATGAGTAAAATTTGCTACATATTACTTCTGAAGTAATTAATTTTTCAGTATATGGGTTCTTGTTTTATATATATATATATATATATATATATATATATATATATATATATATATATATATATATATATATATAACTATAATAAGATTTAAGTTTTACACAATTATTTCTAAAAATGTTTTATTATGTGTATCATTATTTTTTTATATTTATATTCATAATTCGTTTTAAATTTTAGTAATTTATTTTTTGAAAGTGGTCTAAATAAAGAAAGAAATGTCGAAATAAAAAAACATATTTTTTGTGAACCTAATCGCATATATACATATATATATATATATATATATATATATATATATATATATATATATATATATATATATATTTATATATATATATATATTTGTAGATAATATTTTCCAGTTAGTAATGAAATAGTTAGAGGAAAAAATTTTTGAAAAATTGAAATTTAATATAATATTTTTCAAACGGTTTGTCTATGATTGCATAACAGCCGTGCCACAGGATAAATAAAAGAAAGAAGAGTTTAAGAGTTTCAACCAAAAATTACAATTCACGTCCGAAGGAGAAAGCAATAATAAAATAAATTTTCCATTTATAAGCAGAAAAAACAAAATTTAAACTGAAAGGTACACCAAATCACACCGAAATAATTAATAGACGAACATATCAATTTTATAATAACCTAATAACAAGAAACATAGAACATAAACAGCAAAAATATGTAGCATTATCTTACACTAGCGAACTGTCAGAAAAAATAAAACACATTTTAAAAAAGCATGATTTATCGTATGTCACAGGTCATAAATTAAATACATTATTTACTAATTTAAAAAGTAAAACTCCTCCCATGAATAAGTTAAATATAGTATATTCGATCCCTTGCTCAAATTGTCCCAAAAAATATATAGGCATGACAAGCCAATTGCTAAAGTACAGATTGAATGGCCATAAATATACGAAAAATGTCTCAACAGCGTTAAACAAACACACACAGAATAAAAAACATACCTTCGATTATAACAATACCATAATTAAAAACAAAGATATGAATTATCAAAAATTGCAGATAAAGTAAATGATTAAAAAAATTAAAAAAGATAAAAACATTGTTAATGACAGAAAGGATATAGGAAATTTGAGCCACATTTACACCAGCGTAATTTAAAGAAAAATATTAAGTGTTCGGTCCTCTTAATAAATCAAAAATTGAATATCCTCTTGAACATAAAATTAAATGTATGCTTTCTTTGGTGCATTGTTGAAATATAAAAAATAAAATACATTCGCATTCCATGTATCTTAAGTACCTAAATAGACGATGTAAAAATTTCATTTCATTATTAATAAATAAACGAAATATCAAGGTATGTACTGGTGAAATTAAATACTTTTGTTGGAAATTTGACTTGTTTTTTAAAGTGTTTGTTTGTTTTCTAAAATTGTAAATATGTTTGTGTATGAATGTTTTTAATTATATAGAAAATATTTTTAGGGAGATTAATAAATAAAAAAAACAAGAATTTTTGAAGATGCCTTAAATAAAGGGCGAAACGTCAAATTGTTCTTGATTTTTTGTTAAATAAAGAACCTTAGCCCAAGAAAATACAAAACGTAAAGAAATTATATATATATATATATATATATATATATATATATATATATATATATATATATATATATATATATATATATATATATTGTTGTAGTAATGACTTCGATGTTGGAGACATACAAACTAATTTTCGACCACTATAAGTGTGGGTGTTTAGTCCTCGATACCGGCATTGGTTTCGTGAATCCGCCAGCGCCTTCCCCATAAGATGTTCATCCTACGACATGCCTCCCCCCCCCCCCAAGACTCACAGTTTTACTTCTATTCTAATCTCGAATATATGGAAGCTGGGCGTCTGAAAATTTTGTAGAACGAACAACCATTATTGGTCTTCCGTCGCGTCGTCCCTGCTCAAGCGCCATGTTGAAATAATGCCTTCGAGGTTTAAGACATAAAATTACAAGTTAATTTTTGACCGCGAAAGGTATGGGTCTTTCGTTCTCGACACCCGCGATGGATCCGTCAGTGGGTCCGCCGGTACCTCCCTCAGACACCCATCTACGTACTTACTATAAGTCGGAACTTATACTTGAAGTTAATATGTATATATATATATATATATATATATATATATATATATATATATATATATATATATATATATATATATATATTACAAAAATGCATATATCTTGGTATATCGGTCCTGCTGAGAGCTATCAGAAGTAAAACATTTCTTTAGCTACTCCAAGCTTTCAAAAATATTCATTTTTTTCATCAGGGCTACAATATAGAAAATAATGTTCTTATTTACACGAATGTTTTATTAAAACTGCTATTAAATACTCTATTGCTATTTGTTTATATTTAAATGACTAAAATGAAAAAAACGGAATCTTAGTTGTGCATTATTTTGAAATTTCGTCAAACTAACAAACATTATTTACAATTTATAGTTAAATTCAGGATACAGTGAGAGTTGATTACTCTTTTTTAACTGCTTATAACTATTTTTTAATTTTTTTCTCAGTTCATGTCAATATTTGTTTATTTTATATTATATTGTACATATTTCGATTCAAGCTATTGGTTAATCATGTCCCAGTTTACATCCAGTTAGTTAAGTAAAAAATTAGATCCTTCTTAGTCACTAATTCATCACAATTTTCTGGATATGATAAGAAAGTGCAAGTAGTTCTTTCAAAAATTGTTATGAATTAGTAACTATTTAGAACAATTTAATATTTTAGTTAACTAATTAGATGTAAACTGGGAAATGAATAGACAATAGCTGAAACGCAAACATTTACAATAAAATGTCAAATAGACCAAAATTCACATTGACTAAAAAAAGAGTTATAAGCAATCTAAAAAAACAGCAATCAACTCTCAGTTTATATCCTGAATTTAACTAGAAATTTTGAATAATGTTTGTTGTGGCATTATGACGAAATCTCGTCATAATGCCACACTAAGATTCCGTTTTTCATTTTAATCATTTATACTTAAACCATTAGGAAGTATTTAATAGTAATTTTACAAAACGTCCATGCAAATAAGAGTATTATTTTATATTGTAGCTCTGATGAAGAAAATAAATAAAGGGTTTTCCAATAAGAGGTGTCATTTTGAAAAGCCCGCTATTTCGGTAGATGTCACTTTTGAAGCTGTAAGTTTTTGACGTTTGACAAGTAGAAACTACGCCATAAATAAAGATGGAACGATACACGCTTCAACAACGCATTGAAATTATTAAAATTCACTATAAAAATGGTGAAATTTTGGCAGAGACGGTTCGTAAAACTCGAACATTTTTGGGTCGTCATGAAGCACCTTGTCGGAGCGCAATAAAGAAATTGGTGAAAAAATTCGAGCTGTTGGGACAAGTTAGTTATGTGAAGAAGAAAACCCGTGCACGTCGCTCAAGAACAGCCGAGAATATTGCTGCTGTAGCCGAAAGTATTGAAGAAAACCCAGGTTTGTCCATTCCTCGTCGTTCTTTGGAATTAGGGATTCCACAAACGTCATTACACCGTATTTTGCATAAAGATTTGGGTCTTAAGGCTTATAAAGTTCAGTTAACGCAAGAACTCAAGCCGGCCGATCATCAACAACGTCGTGCCTTTGCTGATTGGGTTCTTGAAATGCATGAAAATGATCCGGAATTCCATCGAAAAATCATCTTCAGTGATGAGGCCCATTTCCACCTCGGTGGCTTCGTCAACAAACAAAATTGTCGCATCTGGGGCTCGGAAAACCCAAGAGTTATTGTTGAAAAGCCTCTCTTTCCTGAACGTGTGACTGTTTGGTGCGGTTTATGGTCCGGCGGGGTCATTGGACCTTACTTTTTCGAAAATGAGGCTGGAGCAACAGTTATGGTGAATGGATTGCGCTATCGAGAGATGATTAATGATTTTTTATGGCCGGAATTGGATGGTATTTATCTGGACCACGTTTACTTTCAACAAGACGGCACTACGTGCCACACAAGCAACGAAACCATTGATCTTTTACGGGAAAAGTTTCCGGGCCGTGTTATCTCTCGAAGAGGTGATCACAATTGACCACCGAGATCTTGTGATGTGACACCTTGCGATTTCTTCCTTTGGGGCCACGTGAAAGACAAGGTCTACGCCAACAGCCCAGCGTCGATTCAAGACCTCAAAGATGGAATTCGTGAGGCTATCGAGGACATAGGGCAGCCACTTTGCGATTTGGTTATGGAAAATTTCATGAAAAGGATATGGTCCTGTAGGCATGGTCGTGGTGGTCATTTGGCTGATGTTATTTTCCATCATTAACGGCATACCTTCCTCTTTATAATGTAATAAATATCCGATCATTTATCTTAAAAAATGGCATTTTTCTTTGAATATCAAAATAACACCTCTTATTGGAAAACCCTTTACTTTCTAAAGCTGAGTCACTAAAAAAGTGTTTTACTTTTGATAACCCTTATCAGGACCGAAACCACAAGATATAACCTAGTTTTTGTTGTTTAACTAGTCTGTCAAAAATACCCTTTTCTCTCTCTCTCTCTCTCTCTCTCTCTCTCTCTCTCTCTATATATATATATATATATATATATATATATATATATATATATATATATATATAAATATATATATATATATATATATTTACAGGTATTTGTCATGTATCTATTTGTGTATCAATAAAATTCTTCGGAGCACTTATACTGTATCGTATGCCAAAAGCCTAAGTAACATGTACGTAAAAATAGTTTTGAATAATCAGCATAGATATGCAGTAATGGTTTCAACATGTTTTATTCTTAGCGTACAAGGTACAAAATCAAGTAGTTTAGAAAAAACTGAATATTCCTATCAAACTTAAATTTGAGAGCATTGTTTTGTCACGGTCTTGCAATATCGCGAATAAAAAAAAGCAGTGAAAGAACTCCATTGAACTAAAATGGTTGAAAGTTCGAGACCAACTATTCTTTCTGTAACTCTAATATAGTTTATTTATCACGTTTACGTTTATAGCAAAATAATAAAGTATTTTTCCAAAGAGGACTAAATATAGTCATAAAATTTTTGTAAAAAGAATTGCCTCGTATATCTTGTCTTATGGACAATTCTTTCGATTAAGAAGACAGGTTAACAAAAAAAAATTGAAGTCTTTTTGGACCAAACCATTTCATTCTTATATAATATGATGCCCTGAATCCACCTCTGTCACGTCAGGTTCAAGTTCATTTCAAGGCCAATTGGATAAAATTCACTAAATAATTCAATATGTAGGTTCTTGTGGTCACTAAATCTGAACTAATGGTTTGTTTAATCCTCCAAGATAAGCCAGAGGTCATTTCAAGATCATTATATAGTCAAATTGAGAAAAAAACACTAAATAAATCTGCAAAAAAAGATATGTAGGTTGTTGCGGCCGCTGAATCTGAATTCGTGGTTTATTTAATACCTCAAGGTTAATCAGAGATCTTTTAAAAGTAATTTCAAGGTCAAATTAAAAAAATCCACTAAATAAATCTGTAAAAAATGAGAATTCACTCGCAGCTGGATCGATTTCCGTTACACAGCAGACACGTAAACGGAGCGAGTTAAGGTGAAACCAAAGCTTTTAAAATGACATACCTTACGCGCAGTTAGATCGATATCAGTTACATAACAGCTAGGCTAACGAAGTGAGTTTTTATAAGTATATAACGCAAACCCCAAGCTCTCGTACATGCTGTACCTGGAGAATATGGTTTTCGGAGAACTTGAGTTTTATTTCATACACTCATAAGTCCGTGATTTTCTCCTCTGTCTATTGCGTAACAGGCATTGATCTCGCTATGCGGATGGATTCAATGACCCCAAGAACCTACATTTTTTTTAGATTTATTTAGTGTTTTTTTTCTCAATTTCTTCTTCTAATGATCATAAGATGACCTCTTGTTGACCTTGGGGGATTAAACCAACCACGAATTTAGATTCAGCGACCTCTAAAACGCAAATACCTGCTTCTTTAAATTTATTTAGTGTATTTTACTCCATTTTACCTTAAAATGACCTTGAGCCTGACGTGATAGAGGTTAACGGTACTCAGATTTGGATTCAGAGTATGTAATTACATATGAATAAAATGGTCTGTTCAAATAGGCACCCACTTTTTTTTGTAAACCTGTGCAATTTAAATTAACGTTTCTTAACCTTCCTGTATTTGCGATTCGATGTTCAACACTAGTTGAACTCCTCTTTTAATGGTATTTGGGTTCTGATCAGTTTTCAGTTTATCGTTGATGCACAGGCGCTCCCTTTTGTTACACGGTATCTTCGAAGGGAAGAAGAGCACTACACAGGCTGAGAATTGCTACAATAAAGCAACATAACTTCAATTATTTATTTTTAAGACCAGCTTATAAAAATTATTAAAAATGAATCTTTATAGCGTCAAGCTAGCACAAAACCATCAAAATATTAAAAAACAATTACCCAATCCAATTACAAAATGAAATCCATGCATACAATGTTTTTAGTCTCATCATTATTGTAAGAAAATGGGCATTATTTCAAAGGAAAACTTTAAAAAATAATAAAAATAAATCCAAAAGAATATTCCATATGGTGTAACATCTTTGGATAACAAACAAAAATAAAATGGAAATAAACAAAATAAAGAAAAATATTTTGAAAACAATAATAAAAAAGAACAAGTGGAAATTACTAGTTTGTTGTAAGTGTGTATAAACTGTTACCTATTGGGAATTTCAAAAATTTCTTCATATCTTGACGATATTTAGTGAGCTTCGCAAGAAATCGATTCCTGGAATTCCTGTCTATCTAAAGAATAAAAGTCGTATTTTATTTTTGTTACATTGTGCCATAATTCCAAAAATCTTCAACTAAGCTCAAATTTTTCCACTCTTAAAATTTATGCGCATCAACAGTTATGTACGAATTCATTTTTATTTTATGTAACATTCGTAGAGCTTAAATTTAATGTTTGCATGTTGAGTGGCCAGTTCTGGCATAAAGTGATTACTCGCCCTACCCGTTTTTATTTTTGAATGAAACACGAACCGAAATATGCCACTTGATTTTTTTTTTAAACAGGTTTATTTGTGAACTTTCCTTAAAAGGGCATTTTATTTACCTGCACTGACCGCTAGTTATACAAATTTTACCATAAATTACTTTCTTTAAAAAAAATTATTACTTGGCACATTATAATAATAGCTATAGTTTTACAAATAAACAAAAACCAACAAAAAGCCCCATGTTAAACATGAAGAAACAATTTTTAGTTTATATGTTTTATATATTCAAAGAACAAATGATGAAGGTATTTTTTGGAAAATTATCTTTGTGCCCCATTCTCAGATGTATTGACTCTATTATCAAATTCGTAAATAGAAAAGAATATTCGGGTAAACATAATATTTAGTTTCTTACCATGGTATTTTATTAAATCTCTTATTTCATACCTCATAAAAAGAAATGATCTATAATAAAGATCAAAATATTCTTTTTAAATAACCCTTTTCACGAGGTGGCAGAACATTTTCTACTAATTGGTGATTTTTAAAATCTTTAATGCCGGTTTAAATGGTCTCCTAAATGTTTATAAGTGGTTTACGAAATTACTTATCAGCAAAGTAAAGTATGGCAACTGCACTTCTTTAGGGTAAGGTGAAATAATTTTGCTTTTAAAATTCAGAATAGTCCAAATTCAGTACTCACCACTGAGATCTTCTAAACGGAAAAGAAAATTATGGCGATTTTAGGTACGCAATGGAATAAATTCAATACAGAAAAAAATATGTTGGACTTAGAGGAGGGGAGCAAATAATTCTAAAATTTATAAGTCAAAGTCAAACACTTTAAAAATGAAAAGAAGGTGGATGACTGAAATAAAATTGCCTCAGAAAAATTGCAGTGTTTCATGACAAATTTTCGTGGTGTGCTCGGATTTAATCGAACCGGCAAAGTTCAGAGAGGTTCGCTGCAAGTTTGCGGCAGACTTATCACAGTCACTCAACTCTTCATATTTATATGCACCTTACAGTGTCCATATGAAATAGATTGATTATCGAATGTGTCATCCAACTGTGACCTTGTCCCTGACTTTTGATTTCTTGTCCTAGGTCATTTTGGTGTGTTTTTTGAGTAAAACTGCCAAATTTCATAGTAAATATAGCGGAGGTTGGCATCAAAAATAGTTAAAAAGTTTGTCACCTAGATTCAAAATCATTTGAAAGTGACACGGTACTAATCAAACTCCTATTTTTAGATCCATTAACTCACAGTTCATGGAATTACACTTTTTAGATAGGTATTTATGTCGTTAGTGAAAATTATCTCCATTGGTGAATTTTTTTTTATCAGAACATTGCCTTCACTAGTTCTATTATTTAAAAAAGCCTTTGTCGGTTATATCGAAATGAGACCTAAAAATCCGCCCAGCCACGTCCATATCGATAAATAAATGGAGGCACTGGTATGAATGGTTTTTTTTATACCTAAATTTAGTCATACAAAAAGGTATCCCTATGTGAGGAATAATATCTCGTTCGTATCCTTTGAAGTACGAATTACCTGTGGAAATAATTTTCATTTATGGCATAAATACATATCTAGAAGTGGAATTTCTGGATTGCCATCATCGGTTATTTTAACTATTAAATTCAGAAGTTCTATCGAAGGCCAAAGTAAAGGTCTACATTGGATCAGAGACTCGGTAATCATCAACCTCTATCTAGAAAATTTCGCGTTCAAACCTTTACTACGCTTGACTTTTAAGTGACTTCCAAATGAAATGAAAACCTATGTCATTCATATGATTGGGCGAACCACTTGATTTTTAATGCCAAAATTTATTATGGTAATTTTTTATGAAAATGTTTCGTTAACAAATATTTAGTTGCAACTTTTAAAACAGGACACCCCGTATATTTTGATAAAACAAAACTGTCAGACCTATTTAGAGTTGAATTTTAGTAACGTAATATGTATATTAAACGTGAAAAACTTATAAAAGGGTGTTAAACTGTCGACTTTATTGAAAACTGCAGTCTCACGTATATTAGATTTTAAAGTGTCAAAAAAGAGAAGTTGAAAACCAATAATGAGAGTGCACCAAAGCCTTTAGCGCTTTATACGATCAACGCTTGCAAACTTGCAGTTTTATTGGAAATGTAATAATGATATCATTATATATCAGTGCAATTTCGGAATTAAAATTAACGATATCTGATTAACCATTAGGACTTGAAGATGTTAATTTTTTGATTTTATTATGATATTAGCATATGTTACATTTAGTGTCCCACAACTATCATGCTCTTTACGAATACTCCCATTGACTTAATCGAAAATATTAATAAAAAGGAAAAGGAATATGATCGATATCACTAGATGATGTTTTGAAACTTTTTGCTTTCTGTTTCGATTCAAGTTAATTTGATTTTAATGATCAGTTTTATAAACGGTCTTCAACTGGTTATTTGTAACTGCATGTCACCTGTATATGCTGATATAGTAGTGTCAAAATTACAGAAGTTCTCCATGCATTTTTCAATAAGTATCTACGTGATTCTTAACTCTCGTTCCCAAAAACCATAAAAGTGAGAGAGTGAGACTTATGTAAGTAAGGATTTGAATTAAGATCTATGATTCGGTTTATATCTATAAGAATTTCAGTACTTATTTTAACTTAATCAATAAATTGCTTACCACAGACCTGATCCCCACACATTTTTATGTTCTTTTTATTACAATTTGAAATTTTCGATCTAAAAACTTAGACAATTTCATGTTACAACAAGTTGTTTTTGGTGTTTTTTTGTTTATGGTTTTTGCTTTTTTTTTGTGTTGTGGTTATTGTATGTTATATATATATATATATATATATATATATATATATATATATATATATATATATATATATATATATATATATATATATATATATACATATATAGACTGTAAAATTTTTAAAAGGTGATGGGGGCAAGTCGACTAAAACACTTTCAAGATGGTAGCACTTCCGCTTATACCGGAAGTTGATGCCTTCTTCTTTATTTTAAATGAAATACCCTCTATGTTATTTCATTTTTAGATTCTACGCAAAATTATAGACATGGATAATGTCCTATACCAAAGTCTAACTATTTTTGACATATTCTAAATTTTATGTCAAAAATGGCATTTGCAGGCCATCAACCATCAATTTCTCCTGTATGAATGCCTCTGTTACGTAATTGATGTTGATTTCTTTCTAGAAGGGATCTACTTTAGTAGACTGTGTTGATATTTTGATAATAATCATTAAATATTAACTTTAAAAAATCGTTAAAAGTATTTTTTTTTTCAAAATCCCTATTTTTATAATATTATCCTATTTAGCATTAAAAATAAGGGTCATTTTGTATAGGGTTGTATATTCTGAAAATTTGCAGTTTTTAAAATATTGATAATTTAACATTTGTGTATTCTAAAAATACTAAACGTCTTACGTACACAGGGAAATAACTTATTTTAATAAATGTTCAAAATTTCCACCCTGAACTTCCAAATGATTTTCACAACTTCGAGTTAGTTTGTCATGGGTGACCGCTCTAATTGAATCTGGAGAAAAACTAGAGGAAAATTGTTTAAATATTAATTGTCTAATTCTTCTAGAATATTTAAATATCTATCTCCTACAAAAGTTAATAAATAATTAAAAATGGGGACACACTTTGCTTTATGTATTATTAATAAATTAATGAATTGCTATTTAAATTTTCTTCATAAAAATGTAGTTTTGCTATTCCACCATTTGTTACAGCACAAGATACGAAAATACGTTAAATAGCTAGATTTCTTGAAAAATTTACTCCATAAAGATCTGGAATTTATTAACAGAGGTAACACGCCTACTTTTATTACGGGAAGAGGACAGTCTGCCATAGATCTAACTATTTGTTCTTCAAATATGCAGAACTGGGCAAAGAAGTGGGAAGTTGGTTTGGAAGTCTCGTTGTCAGATCACGGACACATCTTATTTGAAATTGACGTTGAACAAGACGCAGCAGTAGCGGAATACCGAAATCCTAGAACTACAAACTGGGACCTCTTTCGGGAGGATGTGGGGAGCAGAGTCACAGGGTTGTGGTCGAGGTACCGTGATGAAGCTGATTTGGAAATCTCTACCCAACAAATCAATGATGGGCTCATTTGAGGCTAGCTGTCAAATAAGACGAAGGCCCATAAACTCCAAAATATCCTGATGGAACTCACGAATCGAGAACCAGCGGAAAAATGTTCAAAAGCTTATCAAGGACCAACTTACAAGTTTGCCTTCACAGGATGTTCTGCAACACTTTTACAATGTTTTAAGAAACAATACACCTTTTTCTGAAATCTGTCAACTCTCTTTGCTTGACCGGCTCCATTTTAATAGCAACAGACTACACTCCTCAATTTATGCTCCTGTTCTATGAAGTGAAAAACCAGTTGAGATTTGAAATTTTGCATATACAAAGTATCTCACGGTGACCGTCCATTAGAATATCTCGGAAAGTAATGCGATTCGAATCCTGCAAATTTGTATAATGGAGTTTTCAGATAAAGTAACAGCGGTCTTGTGCGAGTTCCGGTTAAACTGGAAGCTGTCCGAAACCTACTTATTTCAAATGGATCACCGTATATGTTATATTTTTTTTTGAATTTCTTTCCTCATTTCCGATAACTTTTACTCAAAATTGCCCTACTCTAGCCAGTTTTGAAAAAAAAAGAATATTTTTTCCAAATTTTAAATTTTTTCATAGTGCTCCAAATTTGTTACTTTCCACTTTCTTGTATCTAAAATGTAATTTTCAGGCAATCCATTATCGAACTCAATAATATCTAAAGCGACAAGCGGAATTCCAATTTTTACTATTTTATTTTTGAAAGGATGTTTAATTTTAGACGACATCCTATTAAAGTCCAAAATTTAAAAAAAAAATACTTTTTTCCTCAAAAAATGGTAGAGTAGTGCAAAAATACTTCGAGTAAAAGTTATCGAGAATGAAGAAAGAAATAAAAAAATAAATACAACGTACTGAGTGATGCATTTAAAGTAAGAAAGTTTCGGACAACTTTCAGTATAACCCGAAGTCGCACAAGATCGCTGTTACTTTAGCTGAAGAGAACATCATTGAAAACCCCATTATACAAATTTGAAAGATTGAACTCATCTTATTGCCCGAGATATTCTAATGAACGGTTACCGTGAGACACCCTGTATGCTTTCTAAATGTTTATCATGTCTCTACCATAAACACAACTTGATACGAAATATTAGAAGTAGATCAGAAGTTGAGCGTAAGAATAAGCCCTAGTGTATTTTAATAATTCACACTTAATATTGTTTAATCTAAATTAACTTACTATGGAGTAACTACTTTGCAATATAGTACATTTACATTCGCTATTAATTATTTAAATTCAAAATTGGATTTGTGGTTAATTGTCCGACCATATTAAACCGGATTTAAATGATAACATTATGGGTTACCCTATAATAATATTTATTATATGGATTATTATCCTGACTTACACGTTAATTGAAGTTTATTATGAACATCTGTCAAGCCTTGTTGAGATAATATTTAAAATCTTATTTTAATCTAGGGATTGGTATAAATTAGGTCGTACTTTTAACCACCGTCATGGTAGCTCAATTGGCTGGTTTAAACAAATGTGATTAGAAGTTGGGTTAATTAAAATAAAAATATTTATTATATTCCATTGGCTCATGCAATTGCAATTATCAAATAAAATAGAATTCTTTTTTGAGAAAATCTTATTAATGGATGGAGAATTTTTAATAAAAAATATAGCTACTCTTATCAGCCTTATATAATAGAAAATAACCGTTAAAAATGGAGACAAAAAATGACCTATAACCTAGTGCTACTCAAGTCCTATATATATATATATATATATATATATATATATATATATATATATATATATATATATATATATATATATATATAGGTCTGGAAAATCCACACCAGAAACTGGACGTTTGTTAAGTAAAATAAAGAAAATACTATATAATCAGAATGAGACAGAAGAATAAGCATCGTAAGCATCGACATACGTGTAAATTACCAGTTTGGCCCTCGGATGAGGGGTAATCCAATGCTGGCGCGGTGAGAGCGGGCGGCAGCATACGCAACGCCCTAGCGCAACAAGAGGATTCCAAGTTATTTGCTTTCATTCGGCCGTCGAGTCGTAAGTACCGTGTTTCGCGCCAAATTTTTTTTTACAATGGTAGTTTATTCCACGGAACAAAAAGAGCACATTATTAAGTGGTACACTATTCTGGTAAATAATCGGCAGATTTGTATTTATGTACGAAAATCATTCTGTTCCTTGAAAATTTAAAATTTTGGAAATTATTAAAAAATTTGAGACAACCGGTTGTCTAAAAATTTGTAAAAAATGCACTGATAATAATGAGGAGCAACCGGTTCCTCAAATTACTGAAGAACGATCAAATTGGGGAGACTGACGTTTGTAGTTTAGCAGAAATTAATTTTCCTTGCAATAGTACCGTAATTCCCTAAGAACTTGATATGAAAACTCGAACAGTTCGGAATATTTTAAAGCTAATAGGGATGTAACCCCTGAAGTTTTGGCAAATACGCGAACCATATTTTACAATAAACTGAGTTATTGTCTCGCTCAAAGTGGAGGCCTGTTTGAACACCTCTTGTAGACTTTTAGGTGTTTTTGTTGAGTTAAATTGAATTTAATTATTTGTTTATTTATTTACAATTACTGAACGTGTTACTTTTATTTTTTACCACAATAAAAGTTTATTTTTGAGAATGATTTTTAATTTTAAAGGGGTCTATTAGCTTATTTACTTAGAAATTACCGTTGCGTTTCATTAGTATTTTTATTAGAATAAATGTTTATTTTGTAACAGAAATATCAATTTTCTTTACGCTCAACGTCCAACAAATACTTTTTTTTTGTGTTTCGACTATTTGATGTATTTAAAACAATCAATGTATCAAATAGTCATTAAATATTCCAAATTCCGTCGATTACGTTATAAGTTTAGACGAAAAGTAAATACATCCTCTCATTCGTTTCGAGGTACTGCTCGTCTTCGTGTTGCACGGAAGTTAGCGGGGGTAATATTGCAATAGGCGTTCCCTACGATCTTCTGTCGGAACTATCTGAAAGAAGTTAGACGGGCTTAGTGGGTTAGAATTTGAGAAACGGCCAAAATAATTTCTAGTTAAGTAATTTAAAATAGAAGTTTGGCTACAGTAACGTTTCTATTAAACCTCGGTAATATGAACGGCCAGTCTTTTCTTTCTAAAGTTTCGCCTCAGGTTAAAGGCAACAGTGTTTTGGTTACGTCGCGCCCAGTTATATTTGTGCGCCGCTCTCTAGTGTGTAAAATGCAAAAAAAGCATGTTATCCACATGACGAGTATCTAACTTTTACTAAATCAAAAGCAGAGGTTATATTCCAAGGCTTACTGGATCATACAGTGGATCGAATTATATTGCTTAAAATTAGACGCCCTTGAACAAATTGATAAATTAGATTTGTAGATATGAGTTTCATTTGCAAATAGGTCTTCGATGGAACGTCAGGTCAGAGCCAGTACAAAATGAAATTCACTGATCCGACTATTTCTGATACAAACTTATTCCTAACCTCTCTTATTCCACTTCAATTAGCAGGTATTAAAGCGCAAACTAAACAAGAATAGATTGTGTTGTACAATTCCAAACCCTTGTCTACTATGAATTGCGGGCCTCTGAAATTTGAATTTATTAAGAAAACCGAACAAAAGTCTAACGAAAATAGAAAATTATTAACTCGAACCAGACAACTTGCACCATATAATAGAGTTTTCTTTGCCACTCGAGCTTCAGTACAATATAACTTATCTATGACGATGATAGATGGCTAGGTGAATGCTTTGGCTGGAGCGAAATCGATCCAACGTTGTTACCTCTGCCAAACAACATCTCAGTTCAACAACATTGATACTGTCTCTCAGTAAATACAGAGTATTTCAAGCTACAGCCATCAAAACAAAAGTAAATCGAAAACTGATCCTCCGGTTTCCCGTCATTTTGCAAACTATTGGAAGCGGACATTAAACTGCAATAGAGAAGTTTTGAGAATACAAACTTCAAACAGCAAGATTATCCTTCAAAGGATATTCTTGGTACAACATTCCAACAGGAATCCACAAATGACTTACTTCATTGAGCCGACATCATAGCATTTGCAATATTACCGATAGGTAAACTATCGAAAGATCCACAAAAATCAACGGACAAGTTGATAAGAAACTATCGTCTAGACTTTGCCCGAAAATCTTCTCGAAAAAAAATATGGAGGATGTGTTCCAAAACTTTTGGCGTCGATGGATCCTTACACTGTTTTTGACATAGTAAGGATTCGGATAACAATTCATACGTATTGGAGAATGAGAAAAGAGCTGTTAGCAAAGAAGGCAGTGATTAAAAAGTTCTTTTTATTATCTTTATTACAGTCGTATTATTTATTCATTTATGTGAATCAATAAATATTATATTACTTACAAATTATTTGCATATTTATTAAGAACTCTTAAGCATAGAGGAAAAAGTACTTTCGCTTTTTTAACGATTATTGATATCCATGTATTTATTATTATACAACGTTGAACCACATTAGACGTTTTTCGATCTTAAAGTTTCATATATATATATATATATATATATATATAACAGAACCTCTTAAAAAAAGGGAATGTAACAAAAAGCGACGGACAACCCGTTTAGCCATGTTGAAGAAGTGAAATAAAGCATACTGTTGTATCGTAGCTTGCTTCCTGGTATCTAGCAAAAATGGTGTCGGGCAAGGACTTTTCGCTGGTTTCGGGTCGTCAAAAGACAGTGGGTCGAAAGCACGGATTGGATATTAAAATAAAAATCGCAGACTGAAACTTTAAGATCGAAAAACGTCTAATGTGGTTCAACGTTGTATAATAATAAATACATGGATATCAATAATCGTTAAAAAAGCGAAAGTACTTTTTCCTCTATGCTTAAGAGTTCTTAATAAATATGCAAATAATTTGTAAGTAATATAATATTTATTGATTCACATAAATGAATAAATAATACGACTGTAATAAAGATAATAAAAAGAACTTTTTAATCACTGCCTTCTTTGCTAACAGCTCTTTTCTCATTCTCCAATACGTATGAATTGTTATCCGAATCCTTACTATGTCAAAAACAGTGTAAGGATCCATCGACGCCAAAAGTTTTGGAACACATCCTCCATATTTTTTTTCGAGAAGGTTTTCGGGCAAAGTCTAGACGATAGTTTCTTATCAACTTGTCCGTTGATTTTTGTGGATCTTTCGATAGTTTACCTATTGGTAATATTGCAAATGCTATGATGTCGGCTCAATGAAGTAAGTCATTTGTGGATTCCTGTTGGAATGTTGTACCAAGAATATCCTTTGAAGGATAATCTTGCTGTTTGAAGTTTGTATTCTCAAAACTTCTCTATTGCAGTTTAATGTCCGCTTCCAATAGTTTGCAAAATGATGGGAAACCGGAGGATCAGTTTTCGATTTACTTTTGTTTTGATGGCTGTAGCTTGAAATACTCTGTATTTACTGAGAGACAGTATCAATGTTGTTGAACTGAGATGTTGTTTGGCAGAGGTAACAACGTTGGATCGATTTCGCTCCAGCCAAAGCATTCACCTAGCCATCTATCATCGTCATAGATAAGTTATATTGTACTGAAGCTCGAGTGGCAAAGAAAACTCTATTATATGGTACAAGTTGTCTGGTTCGAGTTAATAATTTTCTATTTTCGTTAGACTTTTGTTCGGTTTTCTTAATAAATTCAAATTTCAGAGGCCCGCAATTCATAGTAGACAAGGGTTTGGAATTGTACAACACAATCTATTCTTGTTTAGTTTGCGCTTTAATACCTGCTAATTGAAGTGGAATAAGAGAGGTTAGGAATAAGTTTGTATCAGAAATAGTCGGATCAGTGAATTTCATTTTGTACTGGCTCTGACCTGACGTTCCATCGAAGACCTATTTGCAAATGAAACTCATATCTACAAATCTAATTTATCAATTTGTTCAAGGGCGTCTAATTTTAAGCAATATAATTCGATCCACTGTATGATCCAGTAAGCCTTGGAATATAACCTCTGCTTTTGATTTAGTAAAAGTTAGATACTCGTCATGTGGATAACATGCTTTTTTTGCATTTTACACACCAGAGAGCGGCGCACAAATATAACTATATATAGATTTCAAGGAGCACAATCAGCAGGGTTGCAAAACGTGCCTTACCTCATATAAACGAAGCTTATAATGCGTTAATCACTACATAGTATAAAACAAAGTCGCTTTCTCTGTCCCTATGTCCCTTTGTATGCTTAAATCTTTAAAACTACGCACCGGATTTTGATGCGGTTTTTTTCAATAGATAGAGTGATTCAAGAGGAAGGTTTATATGTATAATAACATCCATTAAATAGTGGAGAAATACTGTTATTTTTGAGGTTTCTAATGTGATGTCGTTAATTATCATATTTTTTTCCGCTTACATTGCAAACGCAGGCTGAACCCTACGAGATTTATCAAAATAATGTACTAATTATTTGTACACATTTAAAAGGTCTACAAAAAACTCCGCGATGGTATATGTCTATCTCTCATGGATTTCCCACAATAACATTTTTTTGTCATTTACTTTTTACGACAAATAATGGCAAATTTTGAAGCGATTTTAACCAATACAGCATTAATCCTTATCCAATTAAATAGCTTAAATACATTGTTGATTTAATAAAGATCTATATGGTCCTTTACAGCACAAGATTTAAATGAATATTTTCGAAGATATTACAGATTTAAAATTGCGGGAAGTAGCGCTTGCGGCGGTACTGGCCGACCGGGGCGGCGGCAGCGTGCCTATAAATAGCGCGTCGGAGGCCGATGTAATAATTGTTGTAAAAATAAAATAAATAGTCACAGTTTTTCTGTAGTGTATTTAGTATCAGCATTGCACCCGTGCGAAGCCGGGGCGGGTCGCTAGTAAACATATAATACCCAGCAATTTTTATTAATAGGACAGTTATAATTCAGTTGTAAAATTGATGTTAGAGAGCAATATTGAAAGTTAAATATTAAATTGTACAAGCTAGTTTGTGTTAAAATATATAAGGTTGTTTTGTAAAAATTAAAAGTAATTTTATGAAGATAACATGTATTGATTTAAGCCAATTTAGTACTACTTCGTTTAGGCGATAGAGCGGCTATAAAGTAGTGTAAGTGCTATAAAAGTGACGCCCCTTGTACATATAGCTTCTGATTTTTATGTCATCACCGTTATCACAACCTAAATATTTCCATCGGATAATTGCATGGATTTAAAAACTCTTTTATTTCTTGAAAAAGTTTTGTTAGATGAGAAGTTTCTCCTGGAAAAAAATATTTTCAATTACCTGTGTTCACCAATTAACTGTCATAATAAAAATACCACAATAGGTTTTCGAGTGACTTTGTTGCAATGGCATTTAGTAGTTTGACTTTTAACAAATTGCAATCACTGTCTAAGAAGTTGACTAAAATAAGTTCAACATTCTAAATTTCTAAGCCTATTTTAGTCTTAAACATGGAAAACCACACTTAATCCGAGAGAGTTGATATGCTCCTGGTGTATGAGTTTGTGAAGGGAATAGACGTCAAAGTGTTAGGGTTTACATGAAGAGATTTCCTAACTGCCGAATACCAAGCCATCAAACATCTCCGAGAAACGGCCAGCTTTGAGAAAAAATTCGAAGGTAGCGGTCATTTTCAAACATCTCGAATAGTCGAAAAAGGAATGAAAATTTTGGAAAGAGTTGAAGAAAAACTAAGTATTAGTACCCGCCGCTTAGAACGTGCATTGGATATCTCTAAAACCATTGCAAATTATATTTTAAAATGACAGTTATTGCATCCATATCACATCCAAAAGGTCCATGAACTTTGACCGATTAATCCCCCATGCGAGTTAGAGAATTCGTGATCCAAATTTTGGTAGAAAAATTTTGTTTACAACGAGGTGTATTTTACAATATCTGGAATCATCAACCTGCACAACGACCATGTTTATCCGGATGAAAATCCATATGCCATTAAAGATGCACACCATCAGCATAATTTCAAAATAAATGTTTAAGTATTATTAATCGTTATCTTATCTATGCAAAATACATTACCAGTTCTTCTGGAAAATTTATCTATTTTACTGCAAAGAGAATTATGGTATATGCATGATGGTGTGTTACCCCATTTTTCTGCTGCTGTTTAGCAATATTTATACGATCAATACCTATACCGATAGATTGAAAGAGGCAACGAGGCACCAGTAAGATGGCCACAACATTCTCCAAAGTTAAATATGTGTGACTTCTTTTTGTTGAGCGTTCTTAAAACAAATATACAAGACTCCGGTGGACACCCAAGAAAAATTATTTGTGCACATTTTAAAAGTTGGCAATCTTTTTAATAATCCTAAGATATTAGATAGCATCCAATTTCATTTTTTAAAAAGTGTTGATAAGTTTATTCAACAAATCTTTTTAAAATACATTCATGCTCTTCTAACATTTATTTTGAAAACTGTTTTATTATTACAGCAAATGGGTGTATGCATGTAATTGAAATTTTTTTTTGCTAAAACCACTCATCAAATGAAAATTTGGTACAGCAGGTAAAAAAGTTTCCAAATATATGCAATTATCCGACGGAGATATCTAGATTGTCAAAACGTTGATAATATGCAAAATCAGAAGCGATATTTACAAATTACGTCACTTTTATTACATTTACAATACTGTATTAATGCATGAGTGCTTAATTATAGCAAACTTCTACCATTCCCGATAATCGGTATAAAGACAACAACAGCCAAACTCATAGAAAAAAATTAAATTGTAATATAGATCTAGTGAAGTGAGGCGTTTTAGTTAACCAGTTTCGCTTAACTTATGATAATGTTATACTATTAATATGTCAGTAAACAAGCATGTGTGTAAGAAAATTAAGGATAAAACCTAGATATAATTTCACGTCGGTAAGAGAAATTGTTGTCTCTCGAAAATAAGAAATTACTCATCTGAGTAAACAGGTTATAACAGAAAACTATTTTTTCCTGTATATTCAAACTTTAGTTGATTTACTGTTACACTTATCAATTTAATTGAGATTTATGCTTTATAAGGGTACTCAGGTTGGTGTCTGGTGCTGGACACCATTTGTCTGAAACTTTTCAAACTGGTGAATAATAAAAAATAACTAGACACATTTTTTATCTGGGGAAAAACATTTTGAAAAGGTGAAAACCATAGATGGATCTTTCAGGCGTGTAACCAATATGGTTGCATTCCTTTTTCTATTAGAAGTAAATTACATGTTGTTTCGTAAATATATCTCATTTATAACTAGAGATATATAGAAACAACATACTAATAATCCCATTTGTTCTTCCCAGAGATCTGAAATCACACTTATTTTCATTTTACAAGGTAAGAAGTAAAAAAAAGTCTATACTTTGTATAAAATGAAAATAATATTTAAAATTAGAAATATGCTACACCCGCTAAAATAATATAAATAAATTATAATCTATCAAAAATAAATCTAAAACTTTACAAAATATGAACGCAAAATATTTTTAAACTGATAAAATTCATAAAAATATTTCTTTGCAAAATTCCAAAATTCAAAAAAAATGAGTGATTTAATGGTGTGCGTCAAATTGATCGCCAGTTTGTAAGTTTATAACAAGTTTAACTCATAGAAAAAATGAGACTATTAGAAAAAAAACCTATATTATTGTTTTGTTTCAGTTTTGATGTACGAGGAAGGACATACAAAGATGCAAAGTTATGGTCATCGCCTACCGTATTTGGTAATAGAGCATATTTCCGACCATCCTCAAATCCAACAGCCACTCTTGTGATAGATCATATACAACAATCCGATGAGGGTATATATCGATGTCGAGTGGATTTTAAGAACTCACCAACTAGAAATAGTAAAGTTAACTTCACTGTGATTGGTAAGTTCTTAATAGTAATTTATTTCGAAAGTTCACTTTTATATCTTTGTGAAAGTAAATTTCTGTTTACTTCACTATTTTGCAATCTACCAGATGAATGATATTTTCTCTGTCTGTTGTTCGGCAGCATGTAGTATATTTTACTATATAATAACGTGGAAAAGTGATGTATTCTGTGCCTCTGTTTTAATTTGGCAAGAAAGAAAATTAGGATAAACTTAAAAGTATTAAAATATAAATCGATGGTGGCTACTGATAATAATTGTTATGGATAACGTACGTTCACTTCAGAAACATACCTCTGTGCACTGTTATCATCATACTTAAAACAATTAAATTTATCACGGCCTGCTTGGTACGTAAAAGCGCTAAATAGTAGTATTTGAGACATATTATGACCATAAAAATTTGTAGTATCCAGATAGGTTACACTCCAAGAATGTTTAGTCGGGTTATCATTTGGTAAATATATATTATTGGCAACATGCTTTCTTTCTTTTCACTGACTTATTCCTCTGAGCTGTCATCAATTTTATCATCATATCAACATAATCATAAAATAAACAGATGACTATCGTAGTCTTTTAAATTATGGAATAGAAAAATTGTGTATTTTATAATTTAAATTTCAAAGAGAAATGTATATCACATACCTAGCACTTGAAAACTCTTTTTGTTCGTCAACTACATATACATATAAAATAAATACTTGTAAGGGTCCGGTAAAGCAGTGAGTGGAATATGATCCCAACAATAAAAACAACAATATGACAGTTGCATAAGTTCGCCTCCTCATTCCCGAGGTCGCTTGCGCAGACGCTAATTGCTTTAATTTTATTTGTTACTTTCAATGACGGTTATATTTGCATATTTTTTCCAAAAAATAGATTACCTTAGAATTCCTATAAAATTTTGTTTTCCTGACGTACGACAAATAATAAACTATGAATAAAAGGCCGTCTTTATATTTAAAGCATGACCTAAATATAAGAAATATCACTATAACCTAACATTTTCAAAATCATGGTTTTCGGGGTTAGATCGTGTCAAATTGAAATGATTGTCCGACGTTTCGCCTACGATTGCACGAGGCATCTTCAGGGACCTTTACTTCACAAGATTAGAATACTTAATTACTATCGAGGAGCAACAGCCCGGTATTTATACCCGACTGGTGCTCAGCGAACCATGATCCAGCGTTACAATCGATTTCCACGTGTGATATAGACTATAACCCGCATCTCTATTAATATTATTTGGATATTTACAGATTTCGATTGATTTTCTAATTTTACGTTTAAAGAAACCAGGTACTGATGCTAGCACCTTATTTTCTTTTACATGTAACCTGAGCAATGCTGGTGTTCAGCTACTACAGATTGTACAATTTGTTTCTTTCTTATACATCTTTTATGTTCCTTAAGTCTAGTGGATATAGACCGTCCTGTTTCACCTACATACACTTTACCACAAGAGCATGATATCTTGTAAACATCTTCTGTTTGAAATGGAATTGCGTCCTTTGCAGACTTCAAACATTGTCCAATTTTCTTACATGTGTTGAAAATTGTCCGTATGTATTTTTGGAGCAATCTGGCAATCTTGTCGGTGGTTCCGTGTATATAAGGTAAGATAACGCTATTCATAGGGCGTTCATTTATGACATTTTGTTGAGTAGTTGGGTTTTTATATTTATTTATAGAACGTCTTATATCTTCAACGCAATATCCGTTGCCTCTCTGAACATTAGTCAGTTTTTCTGTTTCTGATTTCAGTGACTGTTCGTCACATATTGAAAGTGCTTATGATGGATTGCTTTTGAGAAGGATGAAGGTGTGATGTTGCATAGAGATATCGATTTGTATGTGCTGCTTTTATATACACAGAATGTCCTAAATTGTCATTCTCTTTCCTTTGCACTAGTACATCAAGAAAGGGAAGGGCGCCATTTGCTTCAGTTTCTATAGTGAATTTTATGCTCGGGTGTTAATTTAGATGATCTAGGGAATTATGGAGTTTATCTGCGCCATGCGGCCAAACTAGGAACGTGTCATCCACATATCTGCACCAAAATTTAGGTTTTAGAGGAGCAGAAAACAAGGCGTTTTCTTCTAAAGCTTCCATAAAGATGTTAGCTACCACAGCGCAGATCCCATTGCCGGTCCCGAAGTCTGCTCGAAGAAAGTTCCTTTAAAAGTAAAATAAGTGGAAATCAGCCATTAATTAACTCTAGTAGGATGGAGTCCATGTTGTTGTTTCGTAATATGTTAAATATTAGCGAAACTGAATCATCTATGGGAACATGTGTACAGGGATTCTACATCAAATCTGACCAATATGTCTCCGAACTCTCATTGGATGGTTTATAATCTTTGTGATGCTAGTATCAGTACCTGGTTTCTTTAAACGTAAAATTAGAGAATCAATCGAAATTTGTAAATATCCAAATAATATTAATAGAGATGCGGATTACAGTCTACATCACACGTAGAAATTGTAACGCTAGATCATGGTTTGCTGAGCACCAGTCGGATATAAATACCGGGCTGTTGTTCCCCGATAGTCATTCAGTGTTCTAATCTTGTGAAGTAAAGATCCCTGAAGATGCCTCGTGTAATGGTAGGCGAAACGTCGAATAATAATTCCAATTTGACACAGTCTTAACCCAAGAACCATGATTTCAAATTGACCAAAGCCGTGAAATCTTCCGTTCTGTATTAACCTAACATTTTGTTTAAAAAATCCTTGTCAAAAAAAAAATTAAATGACGTAAAATTTGCTTTCTTTATTAGTCACAGATATAGTGAAAACGCCAATAGCACTTTTCTATCTCGCAATTTTGTTCCAAAAACCTTGGGAATGAAGAAACTAGGAATTTATATACATATGTTCTTTAAAGTTAGAATCTACGATTACTTAACATTCTCTGTATTTATATGGTCAACTAGCATATATTGGTTTATTGTCTAGATATTTATTACATAAGTTTTTCCAATTCTCTTAAATCCGATTCACAATAACAGCGGCTTATTATTTCTAACCCGAACATTTAAAATAAGCATTTGATTAATTACGCGAAATAATATATTTCATTTTTGGAGCGTGGAGACAAGGATTGTGGGGATTGGGTTCGATATTTTGAAACGGTTTCAAAACATAAAATCCACATGAACGAAGAAAAAACTTACATTCTTTTTTCAATATTTTCAAAAACTCTTTTCAAATGTATCTTTTTTAAATCGACAGGAGATGTCGATGTAAAAATACGCTTACAAACATATTTTTGATATGAAATAAAAATGATCACCTTATTTAATATTTTATACTATGTAATGTTGAGTGACTTTACTGAAAAGTTCATACCTGCAAAACCTGGCACTCATATCTGTAGACCCTATCTGCTCTTCTAAATTCAATAAATTTTGGCTAATTTATATATGGAAAACTACCCAAAGGTGAGTTCTTATTTATATTTATTTCAAAGTATAGAATTTTTCTAGTTTCCATCCTTCAACAAAATAATTTTCTAATTCATAAATTTACACATTTCATTTAATGCATTCTTTTACCTATTTTTATTATTTTCATGTCGGTATCTCTGTTTAGAAAACAGATTTTCATCTCGTCTACCGATAAATATTCAAATCACTACTAATAGTTCCATTTTATTCGCAGTATTATAAGACTTTTCACTAGATATTTCCTGCACAGATTAAAAATATCGTTCAATTTTAACCATTTTTACCTAGGATTCGGGCATTTGCAAAATTTCCATTGTTTCTTATTATATTTCGCTTTGAAAAATTCCACATGGGTATTTCGTTTTTCAGACATCATTAATGCGATACGAAATAATCTTATTTTAAAATATAATTTCTATAACTTCTACGAAATTTAATACTAACACAACATTTTCTTTGATGCTTCTATGTTCTTTATTGGCCAATATGCGATTTTTTAGTACACTCACGTTGCACAAACCGTAAATTTCCACAATATTTGATGTAGATATTCTCTATAAATTTAAGGTTAACTCTACTACCATAGCAAAACACTAACGTTGTTTATTCACCCGATCGATATTAATTAATCTTAATATAAAAGATTTTATTAGTTGAAATCAGATTATCATTGCACATACATGATTTGCATACATTTTTTACGGGTAAAAATCTCGTCTTTTAATGCAAGAGAATAAAACTGTATAGAATATAATATTGGAACCGATTTACGCCATATGTTAATACTATGGTAACCTAAAGTATTAACCGTCCTAAGAAACTAACACGGTATTCAAAATACAAATATCTCAGTATTACTGATTAGATATTACCATCTAGTATATGTAATTTGTGATATAACATATTTTATGTTTTACAAAGAAACTTTTAAAATTAGAATAAATATTCAACTTTTTAATAAGTTAATAATAGTCCTAAAATTTCTTTAACGAATTTTTCTCGTTCAAAACAAAAAATTCTAATAAAGAAGTTGAAAACTTATTTAAAGGAAAATACCAAGCTCCTTAATTTAGAGCAATATCTTTACTTTGATCTTTCGAGTGTAAATTTCTTTCCCAAATTTATTTTAAAATTTACTAGCTGTTATTAAAATTTATTTTTTGAGAATATCGTGATTTTTGCTATCTTTAAGTATAAAAACTAGATGGAGATACATGAAAGCAACTATCGAAATAATACTATAGGGCGATTCTTCAGAATGATAGATCTACTCGTGAATACTTTTTCCATTTAAAAAGTTATCTTCTTATTGTTAGAGCATGTTTAAAATGAGTTTGCAAGGTTGCCATCAAACTTTATTTCCAACATTTTACTTACAACTTATAATTTATATAACTAAAACACTAAATAAATTGGAAACAGAAATTTTATATATTTGTTCACATACATGTCAGGTATAACAAAAAAATTCAAATCTTGCTAAAATGTTGCTCCAGGGCAATAGTGTGTTAATGAGAACAGAGGGAAACCCAAATCCTAAACCTCGGACTTTGATCTAAGACCATCCATCATATGTCCTTGATGATTTTTAAAATAAACCCGCGTTAACCTAGAAAATTACAGAAGTAGCTATCTTGAGGTAGCTGCGCAGTTGTCTGTTTGATTATAACTGAAAGTATGGCTATATATGTAGAACTCAGTGACTTTCCTACATATCTCAATCACTACATTTGACATCATTTGTGCAGCATGTGCTTAAACCGCATCATTTCAGAAGTATTGTCGATTTGAGCATTTATTTCTAGAACCTTCTACCTTAGTGATAAAAGTAATCAAAGTATTGGTCATCGTTAACTATGACTTTTTCCCATCTTTCTACCAAAGAATAGATTCAGCGTCAAAAAAAATGTTCGTTTTTTGAAGCCAACCATTCATCAAGTTCTTCGTAAGAATGTGTTGTTCTGAAAATCCGTTCTGGTTGGTCAAAATAAATCCGAAGGAGCGAACTTCGGAGAATATGTCCGAATTATCATTTTCCAAATAGTTTTTACCCATTTTGCAACGAGGCATTGTCATGTTAAAAAATTACTTTATCATGTCTTTCAGTGTACGTTGGTTGTGTTTCCTTCAATTTTCGGTATAGTTTTTTCAATTTTTATCGATATCGATCGCCAGGTTGTACCAGTTAGGCTGAACTCGATGTTCCTTGTCTTTTACATCAAAAAAAAGAGAGAGTTATTAATCTTCCCCGCAATATGTCTTTTCCTGGTACAAAGTTCAACATTTTTGAACCTATAAGGAACCATGTTTTTTATACAATGACAGTTGACAATGGGCTGGCTTTTAATGGCATATTTTTACCTTTCGAAACGGCATATGACAATAATATATACTAACGAATATGTTAACGATGCCATCAATTAGTAAAGTCAATATTATTAATCGAAACACGTATTATTATTATATATATATATATATATATATGTTTATGCGGATTTCACGGATTCCTCCGTGTGAGATGCAATAGCAGTGGATATATCCACATTATGCCGTTGTAGTACTTAAATCACATTCAGCAAACGTACAACTACATGCAGCTCCGCGTATGAATGAAGTAAAATACGAACAGTAAATGCAAACTTCTCTCCATCAAATCCTTTTTTGTTAGAGGTTGCACAGTTAAAATAAATTGTTATAAAACGCAATTTATCCTATTCCACCACCATCGAGATGATGGCCTACCTGTACCACCATACCGAGAAGAAAGTCAAAAACATATATACGCCATCCGGCGGGAGGTCGGAGAAGCCGCGTTCAGTATTTGCATGCTTCCTTCCGATCTGTCCTTTGCACAGCCAGGTGCATGTCGGTACCCTAATGAGTCTAGTAGAGACGAAACATGTATCTCTGCCGTATCACTGTGGCGGGGAGGGTGAGTTTTGACTTTCTTCTCGGTATGGTGGTACAGGTAGGCCATCATCTCGATGGTGGTGGAATAGGATAAATTGCGTTTTATAACAATTTATTCTAACTGTGCAACCTCTAACACAAAAAGGATTTGATGGAGAGAAGTTTGCATTTACTGTTCGTATTTTACTTCATATATATATATATATATATATATATATATATATATATATATATATATATATATATATATATTGAATAGGAATCGACACAAGATGACCTAATGACCATATTATAAATACTCAACGAGTCTAAACAATTTCAATTAAAATATCTAAGATACGACATAAATTTATTATTTAGTTAGTAATAAGTAGTTAGTAGATATATTAATTAATTAAAGTCATTAATATTTACAAATAATATGGACCAAAGCATAATTAAAAGCTTACATGATTAAAAAAATCATATATAATGCTAAATTCATAATGAATTTAAAGACATAATTGTAAAATAAACAATATATAAATATTAATACAATAAGATCATATTATAAATTGATCATAAGAATAATAAGGTACAAACATTAGATGTGATAGTGAAGGTAAAGTGATAATAAAGAGTGAAAATCATCAAGTGAAATAAAAAAAACATAACGATCGATTTTTGCAACAATAATGTTTTGAAAAGGAACAAAAGGTGAACATAGTGTGAAACCAGTTACGAAAAGTATTTTTAAATAATAAATAAGATTCATTAAATTGTTTTTAATATAAATTAGACAGTTAACAGTAATATTAAGAAAATAATTTTAATTAAAACATATAAAAACATAGAATAAATTTAAGAAAATTTGTGATATTGACATTAAAATTAAATATTATAAATTAATTTTAAGTAATGGAGTAAAATAAATTATATTAGAATGTAAGGAAAATTCTAATATTTAATATTTTAATATTAAGAAAACATAATTTAGCATCTTCAAACAATAATTTTCAATAATTAGTTAATTATATATTTCAATATTTTCATGTCAAGCCATTTTGTTTTATAATTTTTAATATTAAAAATTGTTTTGGGAAGGCTAAAATATGTATAATTAGATAGGTAAAATAATAGAGTTTAATTTTATAATATTTATTGTCATGCATATTATTGGATAAATCCAGGAAATGGTAAAATTGGAAAAATTTTATCAATTTTAAAATTCTTGACAGCCATTTTTGTTTGACAAGAACGCCAAGAAAAGGGTGATTTTTCATCAAGTAACCCGATGCCTTCAACTGCTGAGCCAATCAGAATGATTAATTAAGTCAGCTGGTGGCATACGATAGAAAGAAAAATCACAAAAATTGGAGACAGTTGCAAAAAGTATTGTTACAGAGAGGTGTAAAAGAAAAGTTTCTCCTCAAAACATAACCTTAAAATTTTCACGACAAAATCATAAAGCCACGTGCGAGATCTTTTGTTTTTGATAAGTAAATATTTTTTAAAGGTTATGAAAGTAAATAAATAGTAAATAAAAGTTTGATTAATCAATATTTAAAAAAAAAAATAATTTAAATTAAATTGAATGTCATTAAGAAATAGCAACTCCAAATAACATCAAGAAAAGTTAGTAAAACCCGATTGTGTCAAATAAAAGTTCAAGAAATTATACCTGGCTGATGTAAATACCAACATTTCCAAGAAGTAGACAATTCCTGGACATTTCCAAAATAACCAAGACAGTGTTTAATAAAGAATATCTACTTACTTGATAGTAGGTATTATTTTTAAACAATTATCCCAATCCAATTTGATGGTAAAAGAAGACAAGGAAACACAAATATACCTTTTTTATTGTTTATAAGTAAACAAACACTTAAGGATCAAGGTATTTTAAAATATAATATTACCACATTTATATTAAACATTATAAAATCATTAGAACTAATTTATAATCACTTGTTAAAATTAACAATCCGCACTTTGCACATGTTTTTTTTTATTTTTAAAATAAATAAAAGTAATACATTTCAACTGAACACGAGACCTTCATATTTGTCAAACAACTCTTGACAGTTAAGTGGAGTGACATTATAATCAACAGTAGAGATAAAGTGCAATTGATTTTTAATTTTAATAAAGCGGATCTAGACAATAGGTATTTCAAAATAATTTTATAATCAGTAATAATATCATTTTGTTTTATAATAAATTTATGTTGATTGTTAATACAATTCAGTGGTTTTAATTGGCAGTAGATAAAAGGAAATCTTAACTTATGAGAATCTGAACTCACTTGGGATAGTTTCAGGGGAAGCGAGCTAGTTATATTAAGGGGAGATTAAAAAGAGAAAATAGATTTATTAAAATTTTGTTAACAATAATATATGTATTTTTAAGTTAATCCAAAGAATAAATACAGTGCTGTTATCTTATCTTTGATAGGATACAGTAACTGGGCGCTCAAGGAAAAATTAAAAATACATATCGTGGTTTAGAATATTTTTATTAGAGCAATAGAGAACTTATATCATTCACATTCACCAATTTTCAAATTTTATAAAAAAAAAACAAGATATTCAAAATTTGAGTATTCTAATTCCTCTTCGGGCAGTTGCTTGAAGCGTGTGTGGGCGACGAATATAGACCTCTGACGATAGACGTTAGGTCCCGCATCACGTGTTTCAACGCAATATATATATATATATATATATATATATATATAAAATAGCCTGTACATATTTTTTTATTACCAACCAGGAGATTTTTTTCACAGTTGTTTAATTAATGTTTGTACAATCGAGTGGTCATATTGTCCTGCAAATTTTATGCTCGTCTTGTCCAGTCCAACGCTCCGAAATTCTCAATTTCCCTTGGTCGAAAAGGCAGCGTATACAAACATTTTTCCAAATAAAGAAGTTGTCCGATTCATAAAGTTTCAGAGGAGTCGTGATCATGTTTAGTTATGGGTTACGTTTTGTGACCTATAAAGCCAGACTTAATTGACGCTTTGTGATCTGGTCACCCTGGTGGTAGGTAGGGTCAACTAACGGTTACACCCAGAATGCCGCCAGTTTGAATCGAATTTCTACATCTAACAAGGAGACCAATGTTGATAATGTCCGGTACCGATTTTTTGTTGTGAAGAACTTTCCAGGGTATTTTGAGAAGGTGAAAACCACACCCACTACCTTGCAAATTTTTTACAAATCGGAGCCGGACGTCAGCCTCAATCCCCTTCTAAGTACAAACTCCTCCGGAAACTTCAATTGTGATTGTTTGAAGGTCACAGACAATGATGTTTCTTGCGAAGTAGTAGATATCTGTTGGACTTCCATTGTCTTTATTTTTGTTGAATATCACGACATTTCGGCTAGTAGTTATCTCTAGCCATTTTCAAGTGAAACTGAAAACTGAAACTGAAACTGAAACTTGAAAACGGCTAGAGAAAACTACTAGCCGAAACGTTGTGATATTCAACAAAAATAAAGACAATGGAAGTCTAACAGATATCTACTACTTCGCAACTTCAATTGTGTTTGCTACTGAATCAACTTCATTCCAGTTTTGTAGACTTTTATTATATAAATAAATGTGGTCATTAATCAAACGATTTTTTAATTTTCTGGTTTTTGTTATGAACTAAAATCAAGGAATTTTTTTCCTTGAAAACAAACTTCCGATTTCTGTTCTTCGCCATTTTGTCATAAATTAAAATTTCGAATATCCCAACGATGTAAACCCACAAACTATAGTAAAGGAACAGCCAATGCATTAAATTTTATCTTTAAAATCACACCTATCATTTTATTTCGCATAAAAATGAAATTATGGTCTTCTATCACATCACGGACAGCCGTATCAGCTTATTCGTAAAAATATTCTAAATCGATAATCCCCTCTACATATAATACAACTAAATAACCATTTTTATATAATAATTCAAAAAAGGATTAACAGATTAAAATAATTTTTGAGATGAACTGATATGATTGATGTGTTCGATGAAATGAAAATAAAAATGTTATAAAGCAGCGGGTTTATTTATTTTTTAAGTAAGATTAATTGTTTCAGCAAAACAGTTTTTACACGCACATAAATTCACTGAAAAAAATAACGCAGCACAGTATTAATCAAACCCATTGACAGATTCAGAGTAACGTTTTGTAATACTGAATCGTGCCAATCAGTGTAAATTTTAGGTGCTAAATATTTTTATATTTGGTTTTACTATTTAATATGCACAACGCTCTCTTGTACACGTTATATACACGAAAATACCATTTTTATTACGTGGTTATACAATGATTTTAAAAATTTCATTATCTGTCTTCAAAAATTATTGAGTATTCCTATATTTCAACTGAATTTCTTCAATATTTTAGAATACAAATAAATATATGCTAAGTGATATGGAAAAAAAAACACCCAGTAAAAGTGTCTGTATTTTAATACCTTTACGTAAACTTATTTGTCATGATCAGAGAAACAATATCATCCTTCTTTCTTTTCTATAAAGTTGCTTTATTTTAGTTTGTTTTACAATTTGTTGATGACTTGTTTACACAAATTGTTATACAAGGACGTGCGAAGAGTGACCAAAAAATACGCCTGAAATTCGTCTGTTTTTCGATAGTCGATGACGGATAGAGGAAAGACGCATTCGAACTTCTTTTCATTTTATATTAATTCCTCCATAATCCTAAGATAGTCATAACTTTTGTTATTCGAAAAAAGTCCAAAACCATCTTTTGTTATGGATTGAAAATAATTAAAAAAGGCTAATATCTATAAAAATCGAGAATCACAGTACTATTGGTAAGAATCGTATTTGACATAAATTAGTTACAAAAATGATTCAGTCAAAGATATCAACCCTACAATACTGTTCGCATCAGAATAGTACTCCCTAAGGGGTAGTTGTCAAAGAGTACGCCAAAAGTGGTTTATTATTGTCTTTTACTAATAAAACCCAGAAATTCATAACTACTTTTCTGTCTTAGAACCTATAGAATTACAGAGTGTCATGTAGGGGTAGATTTAACCCCCAGTCTAGGAATATATGCCAATTTTATCGGGTGGTAGCTAATTAATTCCTACAATTTTTCTTACTTAAATATCTGTATTACTCTTGCAGTTGGTTTTATTAAGAGTTAATTCCTAGTTTATCCTATTTTGGGGGTGGTTTTGTATTACATATAATTATTTTGGGGATCTACGAATTTTTTGACATCGGACTTCGATTCAATGTCCTAAAATGCATGTGAATTTCATAGCCGAACCAACTATTCTAAATAATGTTTTGTGGGGCTGTTTTTTAAGAATTTCATGAAATTGTAGATTTTCAACCTTCTCGCTAAGTCAGGAGATACATGGTTCTAAGGTTGATATCTTTGACTGGATCATTTTTAGCTATAATTTTAATGTGTTTATCAATTTTTTTTAGATATAGGCATTTTTTATTTATTTTCAACGCTTAACAATGGGTGGTTTTCGAAAAAAAAATGTGCTCATCCTAGAATTACCCAAGAATTATTTATGATATGAATAGAATTTCGACTGCCTCTCTCCGGTATCCGTAATCAACTACCGAAGAAATAGCGGTTTTTGTAGTCACTCTTTTTACCAACTAGCAGAGTTTGAAATGGATTGCACTGTTAGTTTAAGGGGGACTGGATTGTCATTTGGAGAAATTGCTGGATGAGTAAATATTTCAGCGATCACGCGGTATCGAAAACTTGTCAAGTATGGTTTGAGAATGGCTGACTATAACGAATAAAGCTGAGCATGCATTACATGGCAAATTAAGCGAAAGTCAAACGTTGGTGATGTATACATTTTTCAATGTCACGTACAAATATGTCGATTCGCCTTACATTTTAATATTTACATATTCGAAGTGAGAAAAGAACATAAGTTTATACACACCAAAAAAAAAAAGTTAAATTTTTATAAAAAATAACTAATGTATCTAGTTAGTGAAGAGAGTGAAGAGGGATTATGTTACAATAATTATTAACTAAAAAAATACTCACTTCTTTATTGCTTTAAGTAGAATTAACTTTTTCGACATTTTTTAAAAAAATATGTTATTTTTTAAATGCAAACTACGTTGGTTTATAAATATCATACAATCCACTAGGTTCTTAACCTATTTTTCATTAATAGTAGGGTGTCGCCGTGAAAGACTTTTTTTCTTTCATTTAGCGACTGTTGTTAGTCCATTACGTCCACAGCTTATATTTTTCCAGGCATCCGCCATTACATTTCCATTTGTATGAGCTTCAGGTTTTTCATCAAGAATCCAAGACTCTATCACTAAAATTGGACCACTTTAATGAAAAAAAAAATAACAAAATGGTAAAAATAATTTATGTTTTCCAAACGTTTATTAAATAATTTGTAGTGGTTAAGTTTGATCGCATTCATGAATGTACACGCGGCAAACACTTCTTTTATTCGGATCTATTTACCGACTTCTATCGGAACGTAAGCGAATGCTGACGTTGGAAGGAGTTTAGCAAGTGCTCCACCATACAAATTATTCGGCGGAGTTCACACACATCAAACGTTTGGTTAGTTTGCCAACTAATGTATAACCGGCTTCACAGGCACAGGCCAAAGTCGAATAGGTGCTTTAAGGAGCCATCCTATAATTACAGCATTATAATTGTTTATCAATGTGCGCTCAGTTCCTAGAGCAGAGTATAGGTAAAAGCAACAAGTAGGCAAAAATTCATTCAAAAATTTGCTATGATTTTTGTGACTTTGATTGGTGCTATTATAAATGGATTTCAAAGAAAATTACTATTATACCATAAGCGTAAGTTCTTAGTTTTTTTTTTATTTTAAGATGTTTATTTAAATTTAAACAATTTATTTTTGAGCTAGTTTTAATCACAGAATTTCGTATTAACATATGCCCGATAATCTTTAGTCTTTAAGATTTAGGGTGTTAAATTTTTTTTTTCAGTTTTTTAAATTGTTCTTATTTATTTTTAAAGATAAATCGATAAATTTTCGTACATGTAACAAATTTTGCAATTTTAATAAAAAAAAAATTATTTATGTCAAATAGTCTATATAGACATGATTTTTCCGGATCATGAAATATATTACCTCACCAAACATTTCCCTTTCTTTTTTCTCCTAAGTTTTTCTCTAAAAGTCGATAGTTTATTAACAAGAAAATAAAATTCTATTCAGATGCATCTACAAATAAGTTCTTTAACATATTTTATTGAAGAAACGAAATAGTTGTTTACAAAATATTTTGAGACAAAGATATTTTATGATTTTTTTTACATATTTTTTTTTGTATTTTTTGTAGAAAAACTGTTGACTTTTTAAGGAACAATTGAAAGATGAGAAAGTTTCACAATAACATGGGAAATCTAATTGATAGATCAAATTGTGTCAGTGGCTTCCAAAAAGAAAGATTTGAGGGGATAAAATGTTACATGAGTCGGGAAAAAGTATCGCCCTCTAGATTATTTCACATAATTATTTATTTGTTTTATCAAAACCTTAAAAGTTCTCAGATGTTGCAAATTTGACTCAAATACCTGTAAAAATAAATATGATAAATATAAAAAATTGAAAAAAATTATGAATTTTAACACTGAGCTAGCTCTATTTTTAACCGACTTCTAAAAGAATGTGGTTCTCAATTCGTCGACTATGTATTTTTTTATGTGTGTACACCGATTACTCCAGAACGGCGACACCGATTTGAATGAAATTTTATACGTTATGTTCACGGAGTTGCTGCCGTAGTTCCATATTTTTTTGGACGAAATTGGTGCAGTAAAATTCAAGATGGCGCTGACAATATGACGGACAAAAAAATTAATTTTGTCCGAATTTCTCCAAAATAGGTACGAGGGAGTTTTCGGGTCCGCACATGCTAAATCTGAAATTATTTTTAAAAACTTCAATATGGCAGATCCAATATGACGGACGAAAAAATCAATTTTGTTCGATTTTCCCCAAAATTGGTATGGGGGAGTTTTCGAGGTCGCACATAACGAATCTGAAATTATTTTTAAAGGATTCAATATGGCGGATAAAAAATTTATTTTAACCGATTTTTGCAAAATTGATATGGAGGAGTTTTTGGGATCGCATATTACAAATCTGACATTATAAAAAAAAAAATACGGCGGATGCAAGATGATGGATTAAAGATTCGACATCTCTCGATTTTGTCTAAAGTCAGTATTGAGGAATTTTGATTAATGTTAATTACGAATTTAAAATATTCTTTGAAAAACTCAATCCGCGGGAATTCAATATGGCGTCCTAAAAGGGGTTCTTGAGTGCAAATTTTGATTTAATAGTATTATTTCAAGATTCAATATGGCGGATTAAAAATTTTACATTTTTTGATTTTGTTTAAGTGAGAATGGATCGTTTTTGAGAATGTAAATAGCCAATATAAAATTATTTTTTAGAAAATCCAATGTATTAGATGCAATAAGTCTGTATATTTTAAAATTGGTACTAAAGAGCTTTGAAGGCTTTAGATTTAGATTAGGTTAAGACGCTAAATTTTTTTTTAATGCAATATGGCGGATCCAATATGGTGAGTTGAAAATTTTACCTTATCCGCATTTTTTCAAATTTGTTATTAGTATGTTTTCGGTTAATTTTTTACAACTATTAGGTTGATAAGATACAATATGAGGGACAGAAAATTTTACATTTTCCGATTTTGTCTAAAATTGATATTGCAGGGTTCTTGGGCCGTGTATAAACTCAATATGCAGTATAAAATATATTGGGCTAAGATATTTGCGCCCCAAGTTATTTAAATACTGATATTGGAAAGTTTTGGGGCCTATATTACCAATCCAAAATTAAATTAAAATTTAAGATAATGGATTTACTGTGACGGAATAATTATTTGTTTGATACAATTTCACTGGTATTTGGAGAACTCTAAGAATCAAGGAATTTTTAGTTGTTCAGTTTAGGGTGATTTACAACTTGGGATAAAATGGGTACTTTTTTACCACCTTGGAGTCATTACGAGGTACACTAATCTCGATTAGTACTTAGTTCAAATAATTTATGGATATCATAATGAATTCAAAATTAAAAATCGAAAAAAAAAATTTTTATAAAAGAAATTGAACCAACTTCTAAAAGTGCGCTAAAAAGTGAAAAATAACTATAGATTTTCATATGAACTTGAAATTTTTGAAGTCGGCCCCAAATTATTTCTAAATGAAACAAATAACTACTAAATATACAAATTATGGTAAAAAAACAATTACAGATAAAGTATCTTTAATCTGTTGATGCGAATCGCATTTTATCAGGTATTACTTTGGCGCCGACTTCATAAATTTCAATTTCACATAAAAATTTAGTTATTTTACACTTTTTAGCGCATTTTTAGAAGTCGGTTCAATTTTTTTTTATAAAAAATTTTACTACATTTGTTTTTAATATTGAAAATTAAAATTTCAGTAAGATATAAACAAATCTATACGGTCGTAAAATTAGTTTAATAAGTTATCGTTTTCCTTCTTAAGGGCGTTAAAGGAAAAAAAATGGACTCCAACTCTGGTTATTTTTCCATATGCATTTCAACCACCTAATATTCTCATAAGTGAAACTGTAATCAACCAAGAACAAAATCGACAGAACACAACTGTCTACATAAAATCGAAACTTCAAAACTTGTTGGCACCACAACCCCTACGGATACACACAAATAATGAGGAGGTCAAAAGTTAAAATTTCAGTAAGTTTTAAAGAAATTTTTAGGATCGTAGAATTAATTTAATAAGCCACCTACCATATTTCTTCTTCAAGCCATTAGAAGAAAAAACAGAGACAGACAGTTTATTTTTTGCGAATTGAACTCTGGTTCTTTCTCCACATACATACATTTCGATCACCTAATATTCTCATAAGTGAAACTGTAATGAACTAAGAACAAAGTTGACAGAATACAACTGTCTACATAAAACCTAAACTTCGGGATTGGTTGGCAACCTGTTAAACTTGCATACATTTTCCATGCCAGACCGTCAAATATCAACAGTCAAAAGACATTTACGATTACACCCGAATAATGGAAAGGTTAAAAATTAAAATTTCAGGAAATTTAAAATAAATTTCTTAAGGTCGTAGAATTAATTTAATAAGCTACCTTTTTCTTTTTCAAACCATTAAAAGAAAAAACATAGACAGACAGTTTATTTTCTGCGAATTTAATTCTGGTTCTCTCTCTATATGTGTTTTGATCTAATGATCTCGTCGGTGGAGCTGTAACGAACCTATCCAATTCCCAAGGCTTGTTTTTTTGCAACCAATAAATAACAAAATAAATCGCGCCATAGCTGTAATTGTAAGTTTTCTCACTACCTATTATTTAATTTTGTTTTGTCCATAATCAAAAATTAAAAAAACCGTCTGGCATCTTCAAACGTTCGTAGTTAATTATTGCGCATTACCAACTGTCGCCAACTTTTTTCCGATTGTATTACCTACGCAATATGATTCTTACAAAGATACAAGCGAATTATGTTTCTTATATAAGATATAAAACCTATAGACACTTTTTCGTTCCATTCAATCTCTTCTACAAATTTTCCAGTATAAAAAGTCAATAATAATATTATTTATAGAAATAAATATAATGTATATTGAGAAACGACCAATGATAATAAGGATTTCGAACATCAGAGATAATCTAGCACATAACATAAGAATTTGGAGAAACAGTGTATGTGCAAAGAACAGTAAACGATTTTGAATGAATGAAATGTTGAAAACTTTATAAAAGTGTTGAAAATTAATACAAGAATAATTGTATATCCAAGAAGATCAAAATGATGGACTACAAGGTTAGTTAGAAAAATCTGATGTAGTATATGTCATCAAAAATTAAAAGTTCAAATTTCTTAATGAAAATAAACAAAGATTTCTTTTTGTACCGACCCTGCAGTACATCAAAAAGTTAATCAGTTGATCTTCAATAATTCAGAATTAATAATACATTTTAAAAATTATCATTAACAATAATAATAGACAAGAGAAGGAAATTACAATAGTACGTAACACAATAGGATACGAAAATTAGTCAATATCAGGTGAATACAAAAAAAAACAATGGTAGGTTTGAATAGATAAATATCTGTAGTTAAAAAATAAAGAAAAATAAATCAAATAAAGCCTACTGCTTGAAAACAATATACCCAAAGGTAATTTAAGACAATTTGTCTTTCGCAAAGACACGGTAAGATAAGAGCAAAATTTGTCTTCTGTAAAGACACGATAAGATAATATGAGAAAAAAGCTCCTTAAACTTGGAAAAGACTAGCAGGTGGAGTCAAAATTCTACATATATGCTTCAAATAAGCAAAAGATAAAAGTTAAGAACTAAGACTCACCTCCAGCCTTTCTGACGAAGTAGTTTGGAACTAGAGGATCCTTTTCCATATCGCTTTGGCCCCAGTGTGCTTCATAGAGTCTTTGTCAGCTAAGTTTTTTCAGATAAGCATTCTGTAAGCACAGGAATTTTAGAGGGCACAATGGCCAGTACCCTTAAGATACAATATTTCCTGGTGACAGAGCTAAAAACGTAAAACTTGGCAGTACAACTCTTAACACGAAATTAAATTGCCAAAACGCTTTAACAACAGGTCGTTTTAATAAAGAAAATAGATAATTCAGACTAGCAACACATATTTAAAAAAATTTTCAAAGCCTCCTGTCAATATCGCCGATCATAAATTAGGAAAAATTGCCATAAAATGAACATGTTTGTTAAAAGCCAAATAAATTAATACTCTGCAGACACATTTAAATGTACTTAAACAAAAGGTAATTTGTAAAAGGTGTTTCTTTAGAGGTTTAATTTTTAAATTGGCAATACCATTTCTCATGACTGTAAATTTGACAGTGGCAAGTGGTGCAAATTCATTTTGAAAATCATGGTTCAGCTCACCAAACTTACCGTGCGCTACGTCCATTTTACGATCGGTATAATCGTCCATCCGAGCAAGTTAATCAGCAAACTGTGGATCGTTTTCACACTACGTACACCCTGGTTGATAAACGCATTCACAAAGACGCCTTACAGTGCGCAAGGAAGAAGTTATTGATGCTGTAGAACGTAGTGTTGAGGAGGAGCCGAATGAATCGATTCGCCATCGTGCACAACAATTGGAGCTGTACCCATCGACTTTGTGGAAAATTTTGCGGAGAGATCAGAGATCTTGGATTACGAGTTTAAAAGATCCAGTTTGTGCAAAAGTTGAATCCGTGTGACCCTCATGCACGCCTTATGAATCTGAATAGGTCGAAAACAATATTCAGCTTAATAGTCTCTTTCAACGCAAAATTTTTTTCAGCGATGAGACTCATTTTTAGTTGAATGGCTACGTGAATAAACAAAATTGCCGAATTTCGAGCAGATAAAACCCAGAAGCCTTTATTGAGATGCCCTTACGTTCATCAAAAGTCACTGTTTGGTGTACTTTATGAGCAGGTGGAATCATTGGTCCATTTTTGTTTTAAAGATGTTGCCGACCAGAATATTACCGTCATTGAAGAGCCCTACAGAGCCATGACTACTGACTTCTTCGTTCCTCAGTTGAATGCTATTGATGTAACGGAACTTTGGTTTCAACAAGATGGCGCAACATGCACACAGCGCGATACCATCAATTTATTGCGGAAAACAATCAATGATCGCATAATTTCGCACCAGTGATCTGGTCTCCACGATCATGTGATTTCACACCTATGAATTACTTTCTTTGAGGACATGTAAAGTCACTACTCTACACCGATAAATCACAAAAGTTGGATCACTTGAAAGTCAACATTCGTCGCGTAATTGCTGATATTTGGCCTCAGTTGCTCGATAAAGTGGTCGAAAATTGAACTTTCCGATTTCGCTACATTCGAGCAAGCCGTGGAGCTCATATGACCGAAGTCATATTTAAACA
This sequence comes from Diaprepes abbreviatus, assembly GCA_034092305.1. Lineage (NCBI taxonomy): Eukaryota > Metazoa > Arthropoda > Insecta > Coleoptera > Curculionidae > Diaprepes > Diaprepes abbreviatus. The sequence goes on from JASJET010000050.1 coordinate 4,242,353, forward strand.
CAATATATATATGTATTTTATTTCATTTTAAAGTTGCATACTTCTAAAAACACCACTTATATTAAAGAAAATAATTTTTTTTTAATCTTAAGACAACAAATAACTGTACTTCGTTCTTTCGTAGTGAACGAAGAAAAGACCGCGAGTTCATGATTCCGGTCTCCCACCACAGTGGAAACAATTTTCAAACAAAAAACGTTTGACAGATTTTATATTAAACTTATGGCAGAACAACAAAGAATTGACTAAATTAACAAGAATAATACTCAACTCTTTTACGCTAAATAATACATAGAAAAATTAATTACCTTTTTGTCTCTTCATTAATACCCTGTTTGGAAAACAAAATCCTGACAAATATGAAAGATGATCCAATGAACGTTTACTTGCATGTAGTAGTTGTAAGTTTTACGAAGGTGTTAGGAAAAATAGGGTGACGGATTACAAAAATTCCGTAATATACTATACCAAAAAATTTAATTATTGGCGACATCTGTAGCACAAGAATAAAATGGCGATAGTTCCTGGAGGGCTTAGTCTCTATAGATGGACTTACGACCAAATCATCCAAATATTCTATAATTATTGCATAAAGAATAGTAAAGTTATGAGTGGTCACAAAGCAAAATTGCGGTTTGTTTTATATTTTATATTAATCATAATTATGATTAATAAAACCTGGTTTGGCCACTAGTTGTAATAATGTGTTCGTATAATGAGTAATGATAACCAAGGAGTGTCTGAAACAAATCAGTCAATTAGAGGGACAAGCAGTACGCTGGTACAAGCAGTGCACTATAATGAGCTGCATTAGCTGTTATAAACGGCATCAACCAGTAATTAGTTGGAATTATCAGTACCATACTGAATATAATTGAAATAAACTAATTTAGCTACAAAGACCTGCATACTGCAATGAACTGAATAAGATACTGTACTCAATTAGTTAAGCTGGAGGTACTCAATAAGTTAACCTGGCATTTAGAAATTGAGAGAAACGTCTCATTTTCTTTGTCAGTTTGGAGGTTATGCTATACTTGTGGGAATGGGAATAAGTACATTTATTCGGATCAAAGATTAGTAAAAATACTGAAAATATAATATTATTCCCGGATTGGAGTGTAGCTCAGAATAAATAAGTAAGACAATTTTTCGCTCCATCAAGCTAGGCCAGTTGCAGAATTAAAATAAAAAAGCCACGTCTCTCTCAAAAGAAGAGGTATTTGAAACCAAGGTCCTAAAAATCAACGGATACCAAGCATTAAACCGAAAATTAAATACTATCCAACGAAAATATGCAACACAAACCGATGGTCAATTTACACCATAAAATCTACTTCCAATTAAAAACTTTAACAATATATGGCGTGACATGTTCAAAATATCAACTTTAAATACTCAGGCCGAAGAATAATAAACAATGTTTCAATGTTGTTTAAAAGCTTTTTTATAAAGACGGGCGTGATTTGTTCTAGTTAAAAATCAAGAGTACTATTTCAACATTGCTTGAAACTACCAGAAAAGGTAAAAATCTCTCTCATTGGCAGTATATGACCAATTGCAAACCGATTTCGAAGTCATTGATTCTCATTAGTAGAGGATAGGCAAGTACATCTAACGCCAAGAAAAGTGAATTTTTTGAGCAGTTTATATTATGCTAAATAAAAGGTCCAATATAGACAGCACCGTCTTCCCGAATTCTATGCAATTTGAGCATAGAAATCTCTTGTGAGATCTATATATAATTAGTTGACAGTAAAGCAGTATACTTTTATCTCGCATATACAGGAGAAACCTACTGAAAAAGCCCTACATTACAAGAACTGGTACAGGCGCGGATCCAGGGGGGCGGTGGGGGGGGGGGGGCGATCGCCCCCCCCCCCAAGAGGCTTAATGTTAGGAAAATAGACCCGATTGTACCTCTTATACTATACTTTATTCAAGAACTACAGAGAGTAATAAATCATTTTTTACCCTTTTTGTTTAGTCCGATGCCTTTGGAAAAATCCGTTAGACATATATATTTTTCATAGGAATGGGTTAGAAATTTTATAATCAAAAATAATGGTCTATAATAATGGACTATTTGAGTTGAATAACAATAGATATTTGGAAGTGTGAAGTTTGTAGTGTTTAAAAGGATTTTAATCCTTGTCATAGGCGTCGGAAGGAGGTTAATTTTATCACCAAGTATTTATGGCATAGAATATTATTTCGGTAATAAACTTAAAATAAAATTTTTTTATTATATTATTTTATTTCTTATAATTTCTTAATAATTCACATACATTAGAAAATATAGACAATTTTGACATATTTAACACAAATCACTACTGTATTTTTATTATTTTTAATTTTGGCAAAGAAACCGTTTTAGGTACATTCAGACTAAAACGTAGTCTTATTATCTCAAAAAATTCTAAGTTATATTTTAAATACTTACAAAATACCCATTGTTAAAAATACAAGAAGTTAAACATATATAAAAAAATTAATTTGTCTATATAATATTACATTTTTTTTGGGGCTATTGGTCATTTTATTATTAATTAAAAACATTTTTAGGGCATTTGACGTATCAGTTTATTTATTTCTTGAATCATCTACAGAATTACAATTAAACACTAAAAAGGGATTCAAATGTAATTAATTTTTATATGTTACAGTTAAAATTAGACCTACTTATTTTTATTTTTATTGCACTGACATCTTAATTTAATTTACTTTACTATATGGAAATCCGATAGCCCCCAAAAAATAAAATAAACGTGTTAATTCTACACGCTTAAGAAAAAGACACAAATACAATAATAACAAAATTACCGCTAATTGGAATTAAATATATATAAAATAAAAGAGTGGGACACACTAAAATAAAAATAAATAAAAAAATACATAAGCAACATTGAACAATAAAATACAACAAAAACAAATGTTTAAATAATATTTTGTGTTCACACTAGTAAACATTACGTATCTATTTCGTAACCAAAGTCGCTCAAATTAATTATAATTGATTCCTCTATCTTACCGATCATGACATCGAGTTTCCACATTTTGATTTATTCTTTTATTATATGGATTTTTTCCAATTTTTGCAGTAACTTTATTCAGAAAAATTTCTCAAAAGTTCAGTTAAATTACCAATTTTGTAAGTTGTGTTATTTCTAGCAACTCAATCTTTTACTTGAGAGAGATATTTCCTTCTCCAACGGATATTTTCCGGACGATCTATAAGAACAGATTTCCTATCTGGTTTTCCCAGCAAAAATTAAGTTCTCTGAGCAATTTTCAGAGCTTAGTTCTCTGAATTTCAGGTAAATCCCGATCTTCATTGATTTTAGTTAGAATTTTGTCGACGGTTGGGATTTGCTTCTCATAATAAAATATATTTACAACTCTTTTCATTGCAGTTTACATCTCTTCTTCCAACGAGGTTTTTCGCCTGTCTGTGATCGAATATGGCTTGGGAGTACTTACAATTCCAATCGTTTTTTCTCCTTCAGTATTTGGTACATAGATGCCAGAACACATCTCAACAGAGCCTTTAACATTATTATCTAGATATTGATATCTTAAGAGATCGTAAACATTCATCGTAATAAGTTTTCGTTGAGGAAAAAATATCCTGGTTTAACGATTTTGGAATAAATATAGAGGTGGAAGCCATATCTTTTGGGTATCTTACTAACCTCAAATAATATATAAAAAACAATCACAAACAAAATAAATCACCAAGGACACACTGTAAGGTGTACTTTGTTCACCGATAGAAATTAAATTGAACTATTAGAAATTTTATTGTTACAGTAAATTTATTAAAGCTTATAATATTTAAATATAATTAAATATGCTTAGATTTACGACAGTTCTCAGTTACCTGCGGCATTGGAGCAGGTACGTTGGAGGTTTCGGTAACAGTTTTATTACTCTCTCTAGTTTTTGAATAGAGTATAGGAATGTGTATGCTTGCGATCGCCCCTCCCCTTCCCCAGAGCTTTGAGTTCAGGAAAATAGACCCGATTTTGCCTCTTATACTAGGAATGTATATGCTTGCATCCTCACCACCTGTCGGTAACTTGTTTTTCTTGTGATCGCCCCCCCTCTCCAAGAGCTTCAAATGCAGAAAAATAACCCGACCCTGCCTCTTACACTAGAAATCGGAATGTTACTGGCGTCTCCCCCCCCCCTCCCATTGACAACTTGCTTTCGCTTGCGATACTGTACTTTTGGGATATCACCCCCCCCCCCAAAGAGAGAGGCTGGGTCCGCCCCTGAACTGGTATGGTTTGTTTTAGTTAGGAATAAGATGCACTATCACAGATTGCAAGAAACTGCCAGAAACGCTGCCGAAATATATGACTTTTGCAGTTGTTTTTTCTATATACTATTTACATCTATTTAAAAGTTTATTGTTTAAATGTTACACGTATTAAAATCTTAAACAGTTTAAAAATTGCTACAACATTTTCTTTAATACTTTTAAAACCCAAAAACAAAAAAATTAACAAAATTTTAATTATAGTAAGAGGATTATTTTGAAATTAACAAAATGGGTATATTTTCCTGATATCCTTTAAGTTACAAAAAAAAAACCGAGGATATTTAGAGATACAAAAATTTTTACTACAACTTTATTCATATAAGTCGAAATCATGTTTTTGAAACTTCTAGTTTTTATTTTGTAACCTTTATAAATACAAGGACCTAGCTTTAAAAATCGAGAGTAGATGCGTTCAGAAAATGAAGTTGAACCGACCCAGTATTGGCAAAAGAGCTATCAGAAATTTTTACTTCAAATTTTATACAACTGTATTACTTAGCAATACCAGTCAATTGATAAAATATTCCTTAGTATTTCATCATTCCTTTCTCTATTTCAATTAGTATATTTACTTGGAGGTAAGAATCTATACCAACCATAAATGCAACCTTAAATAATAAAAAAAGTGTAGTTACATATATTTTAGGATATTTAACAATGTTTATGTAGTAACTCGGTACCTCAAATCAATTTAGAAGAGTGTGTTAAAAATTTTTTTAACGCTAGCATTAATCAACCGATTTTCGACAATTAATATATTTTCTTGTTGAATCATAAAAGAGATTATATAAGTTTTAAGTATATAGTAGATCTTTTGGTTTTAAATATAAAATACTAAGTAATTATTAAAAAAATAAAAATGATTCGTTTAGAAAATAAAATCTTATCTGTGAATAATTATTTGATGTTAAAAACCTATATTGATCAGAACTTCAATTTACTTATTGCTGTGAACATAAATCCCAAACATTCTATAACTTGTGGGCTTCAAAATTATAGGACTAATGAACTTGTTTAAACTGTTTTAATATTAATCACACGGCATGCCTTTGTAATTATATACTACTTAAAGTAAGAAGAAAATTACTAGAGGATTCTTAAAATCCTAAAAATAATATGAAATCTCTAACCTCAATCTGAAAACATCTGGTAATCCCATGTTGTCATGTTCTTGTGTTCATTTTATTATTCAATTAAAAAGTTATTCTAACAATTTTAAGTGGGCGACGCACAAAAAATCCGTATTGAAGACAAAAAAGACCAAGAAAGAATACGCCTACGTCAGCTTTTTCTGAATGTTTCTTACAAAAAAATTTATAATGGCTAAAAAATACGTTTCATGGCACGGAAATTAAATAAGAAAAAACGTTAAATAAGCCTAAAATTAGTAAAAACGAAGTAAAATTCAACAGTAAAAAAATAAAATGTGTCGCGCTTCATATACAGGGTGCATCACACTTAATATTGTCTTAGAATTCTTTGGAAAACTGCTTGAGATATCCTTATAAAATTTTGGTTGTAGTCGCAACAGATAGTAATCTGACTCTTTAATATATTCTTGTTGTAGCTCTGCCAGATGTACCATTGGCTGACACTAAACTTTAGAGAATAGACAACAGATAAATATTTATTTCCATAAACTCTTTACAAAATATCGGATAATGTCGAGAACAAAGTAAATAAACCCTAAAAATGTTTACAGTTTTGGACATTACAAAAACGAAAGTAATAAATTAAAATACTAAAAACAAATCACATAAGTTTAATAAACCAACAAAATATAAAACTATGGTAATAGATCAGAGATGTTGCAATTTAAATATTCTTCCATAGAGTAGAATGAATTTTTTTACTAAACTGTCTTTAAGTATATTTTTAAAACTATTAACTTTGGTAAATTGGTAAAATAATTGGGCTATTTGCTACTTTAGTCAATCTATGCTTGGGTAAACTTAAATAAGATCCACCTTCAGTTCATCTGAGTGTTTCTAGACAAAGAATAATCAGATAAGTTTTTCTTCACATTGATTAACCGTTCTGAAAATAAACAAACATGGAAACGGCAGAATTTGGAAATCAGGAAATAAGGTTCTACAGGAGAATGCGTTTGGCTTAAATCAAATTATTCTTTTTTTTTGCCCCAAAAACCTCTTCCGTCCTGGAGGAGTTACCCCAATACATGATACCGTACGACAAACAGGATTGCACGGAACATTAATAGTAAAGAAGCAAGAGCTCTATGTTAACTTTATTACTTAACTGCCAGATAAAACATGTATAAATTGTCATTTTTTTAAAACTGCGTCCACCTGATCCAACCAAGTAAGGTGCTCGTCAAGGAGGATACCTAAGTATTTAGTAACTCCATTCTGCTCAATTGATTTGTTATGAAATTTAACGAGTAAACTTTTGTTTAAATGGATAAGGCTAAAAAATATCATTTCAATTTTTGACCGATTTAGAGCTAATCTATTTTCCCTACAAAAGTTCACCATTCTTCTAACCGCTCTAGTTGACATCTTAGATAATATCTCCAATCCATCAGCCGAGGTTGGGACGACCTTGTCATCCGCCAATGCTGCCACATAGTGATAAGGAAATCCCCCCATGATACTATCAAAAAATACAACGAATAAAAGTGGTCCCAGTATACTACTCTGCAGTACATCACTAGATACCAGTAATGACCCTGACACAAGGGAAATATCGCCAATTTTTTGCTCTCTACCGGTGATATAATATCTAATACAGAAGTGAGCAAGACCACGTATACCACACTTATTAAACTTATCCAACATTAAATCAATACTAATTACATCAAATGCCCTTTTTAGATCAAAAAACAGATATAAAAACTTATTATTCCATTCAACATTTGATAATATATGTGAATACAGGTATAATATTGCATCCTGAGTAAAGCGGCCTCTTCTGAATCTGAATTGATATCTATTAAAAAACTATTCTTGTGTAAAAACGACTCTGGATGCTTGTAAAAATATTTTTTGAAAATTTTAGGAAAAAACGACAAAAACGCTAATCTGAAATAATTTAATATTAAGTGCCTATCACCCCTCTTATGTATGAGAACCACAAGTGTGCTTTTTAATGAAGTTGCAAATGATCCCTTCTGAAACGACAGATTTAAAAGATATGTAATAGGGATCACCAAAAGGTCAATAAGGTGCCCGATAAGGGAGCAGGGGATTCCGTCGTCCTCGGCAGAATTTTTATTACTAACCGATAAGATAATTTCTCGTATTTCACTCTCTTGATAAGAACATAAAAAAGTGAATTTGATATCAATTTAGTTTTGAAATTTTCGGGAGATTTCCCACATAGTTTACCTTTACTCATTACTGCGTTGACGGACTCTATGAAAAAACTGTTAGAATGTTCAACGGCATCGTGCAAATTGTGAAAATGATTACCCCTATCGTCGGCAAAATATTTCGGCTGTTTTGGGCACCTTGAATTGTCAGTGTTACTACTTATGACATACCATGCCGTTCTTGATACATTATTAGAAATAGGTCATTATGATATTTTTGTTTGGCCCTTTTTATCTTATATTCATGATGATTTTTTATAATTTTATATCTTATTAAAATATTTTCATCATTCTTATATTTATAATTTTTGAATCCTCAAAATGTATATTGAAATCGTCACATTAATTATCAAAGTTGAAGATATTATCACCCTCTGTTGCAGTTCCGCAAGCATATTTAAGAAAACCTCAACCTTTTCAGAAAGTGATTTGTATATAGAGCCTATAAGGTATTTTTGATTACCAAATCTCATCTCGGTCAGAGTAAATTCAAAATTTTTTTCTATAGAATTAAGAGAAATTTTAAAATAATTGAAGGTAAGATCTTTACCAATATAAATTGCAATACCCCCGGCTCTCGCGCCAAAACGAGAATAACGAGTTGATAAAACATAACCTTGAATACAAAGTAAATTTATATCTTCATACTCATCTTGAGATACATTGGATTTGCACCAAGTTTCAGAGATACACACAGCATGAGGAAAATTGACCCAATTAAGAAGATCTTCCAAATTTAGTTTTTTTCTTCTTTAAGCTCCGGATTTTTAGGTAATAAACTATTATTTGATTATTATTATTATGAATCCTGGAGAAGCTAGACCTAATTATACCAACAGCCTTGGATGTGTCAATATTTAGAGTTTTTGATAATTCTCTTGGTAAAAAGCACTTTGGAAAATTTTACATTTCCATTTTGCACCATGTTATTTTGTGGAATTTACACAGACCCCAGCTGGCTAAATTGGTGATTGATGAACTTTTTCAATGTGTTGTGATGGAAATAATGCATTAAATGATATTCCCCTTTTCGTTTTGTTGAGTTCCCTAAAAGTAAACTCTATCTTGGGTGCTATATATACGTTCGTTAGACCCACTGTAGATGTATTAGGGTGTAACCTATACACATGCAAATAGCCAAATTTCAGCACGGACTAGAGTTAGCATTGATCCCCACCACCGGCCTGCATCATCGTCAAACATGTGTCGTGGAATCTGATTTCCCCAGCTCCACACAACGCTCCACAACTGTTTCGGAGACTGCATTTTCAACGGCGTTACTTACATGGCTCAGCGTGATTGAGCATCCCTGCCATCACTGCCACCAACTACACCTGCCTGCGACGTTTCTCTCGATTGATTTGCATTCTAATTATGCTGCGAAACGACAGAATCAATAGGTTTAGTAAATTTGTTGGTAGATGGCCCTGATGATGATTTAGCCTTGGATTTATTACTATTTTGTAATAATGAAATCAATTGTTTCTGTTCAGATATTCCATCTTCTAGGAGAAAAACTTGTTTCTTAAGATCACTCACCTTAGAGTTTGTACACTGTAATTCCATTTTCCTCTGTGAACACTCTTTTTTTGTATACAAAACACTCGGATCTGAGCTAACCTCCAATTCATTGTTACCGTTTAAAAACACATTTCGTCATAAATAATACGCTGTAATCAATTTCTTTTTCAATTTCACAAAGCACTTCATTACTAACGTAGCTCGATGGCAATTTTTGACAAACAATTAAATCGACTATTTCGTCTTTTTCTAACTTTTTTAATTCGACTGATGAAACAATATCTGAGGTACCGTCGGTCATCTTTACACTCTTTAACTTTAAGTAGAAGATCCTGCTTATTATTATATTTTTATATTCTGTGGAAGATCCTGAACTGATTTTTTATGACATGTCCTATACCGATCTCTTACCGTTTTTAAGATATTAATTATTTTGTAATTTTCGAGAGTTAAAACAGTTTGATTTTAAAAAGCTTCTAAAGGATGGCCGTCCGTCTGATATTACAAGGAGTAACACTCCCAAACTGTACGCAGTAGTTACAAGGTAATTGTTGATTCTTGATGCGGTAACCCTCCGATACCTCTGAACCTTTTAATTTTTGGAGGTTGCTGGCATGGTAACTATTCATCTGGATATCGAGTTATAGAGAAATTTATCGGGAACTAATTTCCAAAAGGTTTAAGCAGGGTCCTTTCTAGTAATAGTGTTAAGAAAGATACAGTATGTCTCATAATGGCCACCCGTTAGAATATCTCCAGAAGTATGTTATTTGAATTCTGCTAATTTATATAATAGAGTTTTCGGTAACGCTCTTTTCAGATGAAGTAACAGCGATATTGTGCGATTTCGGGTTATACCGGAAGTACTCCGAAACTTACTTATTTTAAATAGATCACCCAGTATGTTATATTTTTTTTGTATTCCTTTCTTCACTTCCCATAACTTTTACTCAAAGATTTTTGCCCTATTTTAACCGTTTTTTGAGGAAAAAAATATGTTTTCCAAATTTTGACCTTTGGCCTGGCCTAAAATTGAATATCGTTTCAAAAATAGTGAAACTCGGAATTCCAGTTTTAGATATTATTGGGTTCGATAATGAATTATCAGAAAATTAGATAATAGATACAGGGAGGTGGAAAAGTAACAAATTTTGAGCGTTATCAAAAAATTGAAAAGAAATTAATTTTTTCAAATAGGATGCTACGTTGTTGAGCTGTTCCAGTAGATAGTCAAAAACATTCCCTTTCTGTCCCTATAAGGTGTCCCTATATCTAGCTAGAACACTTTTTAACTTGTTTACGATTTTTCGCAAAATTCTCCAAATATCAAATAGTTTTAGTGGCTTTTGGTAAGAGGGCCATAATCAACAATCTAATATTCTGTTTCCGTGGTGAGGCGTGTCATATTAAATTTGTTTTTTATTCGTTGTCAACAGGACTATAAATCTATAAACAAGTAATTATAACCGACCATGACACACCTCATCAAAGAAACATAATATTACTTTGTTTATCATGGCGTTTTTGCCAAAAATCACTTAAACTGCTTGATATTTGGAGGACTATCTACTGAATAAATCAACAACGTAGCATCATATTTGAAAAAATTATGTTTTATAAATTTTTTGATAGAGCCCAGAATTTGTTACTTTTCCATTTCCCTATCCCTAAAATGTAATTTTTAAATAATTCATTATCGAGCTCAATAATATCTGAAGCCACAATCGGAATTCCAAGTTTCACTATTTTATTTTTTAAACGATATTCAATTTTAGGCGACGGCTAAAGTAGGGCAAAAGAAAACCTTGAGTAAAAGTTATTGGAAAGGAAGAAAGGAATAAAAAAAAATATAACATACAGAGTCGCTCTTTTAAAATAAGTAATTTTCTGTTAACTTCCAGTATAACCGGAAGTAGCACGAGATCGCTGTTACTTCTTTTGAAGAGAGCGTAGCCGAAAATCCCATTATACAAATTTGTGGAATTCAAATCACATTATTTCCCGAGATATTCTAATGGACGGTCACCATGAGACATCCTGTATGATGTTCATGACGCTAGTGCTAGAAAGTATCCCGCTTGAACCTAATGGAAATTGGTTCCCGGAGATGTTTTATAGTTCTCAACGTCCAGTTGAAAAGTCACCATGCCCGCAACCTCCAAAAATCAAAAGTTTCAGAGGTATCGGAGTATTCTTATAATATCAGATTAGAGTGGAGAATCTCAAAAAACGTTCCAATTATCGTAAAAGGATATTCTTGAGTATAATAAAAGTTAGCGTGTGATAGTATGGGATAATATTAGAGCCAGTAGAAGATCAAGTTCAGTTTAAACTGGAAAGTCGTAGCTAAGAGCACAATAGTAAGCACTTTTTAATTCTGTGGCAACTGTTTACAATGGTGTAATTGTTTATACATATGATACTAAAGTATTTTTGATACTTAAAATGACCTTTATGCAAATGCAAGACAAATATCATATAACTCCAAGGACAAGAACAATACCCATCAATCGGATTCATGAATATTGTGATTGAAACTCTTTCATAATGAAGGCCATGTTTTCATACTAGGATTGAGCTAACTTGGCAGTCCGTATTCAACGCCAGTACCACTGGTTATCGATAACGTCTGTTGAAAGATCCCTTATGATTTCTGACCTTTCACTATGGCCATTCAACATTACCATGAGCTGACTTTAAGTTTGTATTAAATTCGAAAATACACAGTCAAGCTCACCACAGAATACTTTGTTACGAAACTCCGCTTTACAAAGAAAATTTAACTCGTTTCATATTACTAACAGCTCTACTCTCAAATCGTACCTTCTAGTTAATTCCATGATCAAGGCCAAGCTCACCCCAGAATCTTTATTTCTTGCAAATAAATCTTAACTCAAGTATCATATTACAATGAGTTGTATTCTCAAACCGTACCCATTAGTTACTAGCATGAGGTTAATTCTTAATTTATTAACTCCTTCCCATTTTTGAACCTGTGATAATTTTCTGTACTCTCTCAAATTCTCTCACGAAAACCACGAAGTATAATGACTATTGCACCTGCCTTGAAAATACTTGAAGCCATGAGAAGTCCTGTGATCATTATCTATACTCTTTTGAACCATTTAACGAATACCATAAAGTAAAGAGTTTACACTAGAGTTGCACTGATCCTGAAAATGAGTAGTCAAAGTGGATATTTATACTCAGGTCAAGCTCAAGATTACCTCAGAATACTCTTTTACGATAACCGTTAAATTTTTTGAAGAGATTCTAACTTCCTGTATTATAAGGACTATACTCGCAAACCGTACGCAATATTTACATAGCAGGGGTAAATTCTTGTTGGGATAACCTTCCGATACCTCTCAATCTTTTGATTTTTGGGGATTGCGGCCATGGTAACTTTCATCTGGACGTCAAGAACTATATCTTATCCCAGTGATAGCGAAATTTAACTTTTCATAAGGTTCGAGCGGGGGTCCTTTGATATCTTGGCAGGGGCTTCTTTGAAGATAAAAAGTTATTAATTTTGTTCAATATTGATCTAAAATTATACAGTGTGGGTAAAAAGATGAATCAAATCTTGTTTAAAAGAACATCTGAACACCCTACATTTTTTAACTATAGCAAACGTAAAACTGGCTTACCTATTAATGTATTACCTGGTGTCTCGTCTTCTAGTGAATAGTTGGACTACTTAATTCTTTTTTGAAAGTTTAGAAATGACAAACTTCAGAACAAGACATATCTCAATAGCTTTAGTTACTAAACAACTACCAAACAAGATACGAAATATTTTATAAGTTGAAAACACTCGATAAAATAAAGTTAAAACCTTTTATTTTTAGAGATATGATTAATAACGTTGATAAAATAAAAATATTTTAAAGAAGCGGAAATGTTTCTCTTTTAAGGAAGATTAATTGTTGCAGCAAATAATGTTTTTACAGAGGCCTAAAGTGAGTGGAAAAATATCGGGACGCGATATTAATCAAGCCCACTGACAGATGTGTATTTTATTGGTAGGGTGTGGAGTATCGTTTTGTCATAGATAATCGTATCAATCAATACGTAGTATTGGATTAAACAAATAAAATTAATTTATCTCCGATAATTAATGGTAAATTATTTTTCAGTTTTTTTTTATTTGGTGAATACATATCAACTTAATACACTATTTAAGAAGAAGCAAAATATTTTAGAACAAAAATTCGGAAGAAAATCCAAAATACAAAAAAATATATATATAAATAAACATTTTCTATATATACTTATTTAAAATGAAGAATTTATCACGGATTTAAATATTTTGATTAATTTTTTATAAATGTCATATCTTCGTTGTCATAAATAAATATTTTCTTTCTTTGTTTTTTTTACACATATACATCTCGGTTAAAATAATTTCAAGTCTATGTATTTTTATTTCTTTTAAGGCATTTTCCATTGAGTCATCTAGTTCGTTATATGAAAACTAAATGATCCATTATTAGATATTTTACTTCTTACCAACAGGGCTACTCTGCACCTTTAATTGATTAATTGAATGACTAGGCTAAAATTTAATTACACTGCAGTAACTTATTGTGTCGTTTGTGATATTTATTCCTGGTAAACGGGTTGGTTGCCTTAATCAAGTTTAGTAGCCTGTTTGTTCACTGATGATAAGCCTCCATGATTGATTGATCATTCAAGATGTCTTTAGTAGTTAGGAGCTTTGCATTCGAGGGTGATATGTGAGGTTCTTTTTTTCTTCGTTACATACTCTACATGTTGATTTTTCATTACCAATGTTCATTGCGTGTATATGTTTCCTTAAGCTATAGTGGTCAGTTATTAGTCACCAGCCTAATTTATTGTTTGCTTAAAGGCAGGATTTCGTGGCTTAATTCGCTAGATGATTTGTCCAGCAATAGTTTGCCTATAGCCACAATGTGTTTCCGGTGCATCTGGTATTGACAGTTTATCCACAAGGATATCTATTCACGCACTGCAGCCTTAATAATGCCAAATAATAGTTTCGGTCCAATAAAGTTAGTAGTAGACCTTTGTCTTACAAGTTGGTTTGTTTATCATCACCGATGTTGTCTTTGTATCCTGTTAGGCATGCAAGAGTAACCTTGTTGTGTTGTGGGTTTAACGCTCCCTGCTTATGGAGAAGATGAGAACAGTCCTGCCCCTATAACCCCTTGTCAAATTTTTACGAAGAAAAGTATCTATTGCATTCGTGAGTAGAATACAGTAGTGTTCCACCCCAGTACCTCACTTAGGTTGAGTCTGGAATTGGCTCCGTATATTTCCTGTTCCTGAGCCATACTCAGTTTTAGACACATCTATAAATCAGATAACGTTTCTTCGCTGACTTAGTGATCGATCATATTCTGCCTTCCAGTCAGTTCGAATGGTGTAGAACCTGTCAAAATTATATACTCTTGACATGGTATCACCGCTCATCTCTAATAATGCATTCGTCGTCATGCTTTTGATGCTGGTGTCTCCGAGAGCAGGTCCAGTCGACCAAACCTTGTTCTGAGTCAGCTTGTTTGCTTCTACCCTCGCCTCAGTATTAATTATTACTACATCAAAGAAGAGAAGGAGATTTAGTAAAATTTCCATGACAGCAATCGGAGTGCGTCTCATGGCTCTCATTATGTGTGGACATTCTCTGGAGTTTAGAGAGCTCCAGAATGGCCCACCTCTGAGTGTTACGACCAAGGAATAAGTTATCATGGGTCTTCCCACCGTAATGTATAATGTGTGGGTTTAATTCCCATGTTTTGTCTTATGCCCTTTTTGCTGCTATCGGAGCCATTTTATCTTTTATAATAACTTTCTGCAAGTACAAATTCTAAGTTTTGAATCAATTATTACACCTAGATACTTAACCTCCTGACTTATCTGTCGTTGTGTGTTTAAAATAAGTTGATAGTTTTATTCACCAAGCTTCCTTCTTTTAGTTAATGGTAGTGTGGTTATTCAGAATTTGTCCTAAGGTGTTCTTTAGTGCATCACTCCTCTACCATAGTCAGAGTTCTCTGCATGTGTTACGATAACGTTTTATTTCTCCACGATGTGTATAACTAGATTGTCAACAAACCTGGATGCAATATTCTTAATCGTTAAGGCTTACCAGCAATTCGTCAACCGCCAAATCCCGCAGTAGGGGGATAGAACCCCTCCCAGTAAGCATCTCAGGAGTATCTTCCTTATAAAACTAATGAACAATCTCTTCATCATGTAAAACTGGTTCCCTTACAGTCCATCATACGACACTCTACGTAAAGATCAAAGTTTATTTCTTTCATAACTTTTTTATTTTGACAGATATGATTAAAATAATAATTTTATTTTAGAAAATGTGGCTAAATAATGTATTTATTATTTATCTTTAGACAAAATAGAGTAAAGTGCTCGCTTAATTTTCTTCATCATTAAATGGTTCCCTTTCGGCATATATATCACAATAAAAAAAAACTTAATTTCGAACGTAATGCCGTCTTATAACTAGGAGACAATTGACATTTTTGAAACGATTTACCACCTTAATTTTTTCTTGTCGAAACACCTACCATGACATTTTTAATTATGGTGGGCACATCATCAGTTGAGGTATAAATATTGACTGCGACAAGACACAAATTGGTTTTCCGAGACTACAACATTTTGTAGCAGGTCAAGAGAAAGGTTAAAGAAAGATAAAATAAACTTGCTTATTATATCCGTGGGCCCAGTTCATAGTCGGTATTAAATTTTTACTTAAATAGTCGACAATGCCATTTTAAGAATTATGCTAATTCTTAAAATGTTTTCCAAAAGAAAATAAAGGTACCCTTATATCTCTACTTGCAGTTCAAAGAATAAATTTCACCGAGGCAGCTCTTAAATCGCCAATAAAAAGGAAAACATCCAAAAAAAAAATTTCTGAATCACAGAAAGTGGACGTCAGACACACAGTGTATGATATGTATATCCAAAGTAAATATAACCCCTATAATATTATATTTTAAACTATATGACGATAAGTTTTTGAGAAACATATCACAATTTTAAGTTTAAATCAGCAACTTTGGCTGTCCGTAGAAGTTTAAAGCATCTTGATTGCGAATTCGTCAACGAAATTTTCCACCATGTATAGATTTTGAGTTTTAGGATGTATCAATTATTTTTATTTAATACAAACAGTTTTATATAATATTTATGCATTAGTTCAAAAAAAAAGATATTTTAAGGATAACAGGATTTATTTACAAAAATGCACGTAGAAGTATATTTATAGTAAGTCTTTTGTACACAACTTTTTGCAAATATTGACTTTCATTTATATTCCTGATCACTTTCCCTCATAAGAAATCAACAATTATCCCCCATCATTGCTAGATCCCATCTGACTCGGTAGCGTTGCTCCATTGTTAATATGTCTTAGTGGAACCTTTCTCCATGCTCGTCACTAACCACACCCAAATTTTCTGAGAAAAATTTTAAATGGGAGTACAAGAAGTATATTTTAAGAAACATACGACAGTCCATTTTGCGATAGCTTTCAAGTAGTTCTTCTAAAAGTTTTTCGTAATTTTCTATTTTTTGTTTCCTAAAAACTCGGTATTAAAAGAATTCCACGCAACTGACCAAACTGTTGATCCCTTAGTATTTTTCTAATTTGTGGCCCAACAAATATTCCTTCCTTAGGTTTAACATCACTTAGTTTAGGAAAAATTTGTTTAAGGTATTTAAACGCATCTTCTTCTTAATTTAATTGTTTAACGAAATTTTTAGTCAATCCCAGTTTAATATGTAGTGAAGATGACAGTCCTTTTTTGGGATCAGCAAGAGGTATATTCTTTACATTAGCTTGACCTGGAATATATTGATCTCTCGGAAGCCATTCTTTTACTTGGTAATGGCTCTGTGTTGCTTTTCTGTCCCAAAAACAAAGAACACCGCAATACTTCGTAAATCTACCCTGAAGCACTAGTAATAGTCCTATTACTTTTAGGTCACCACATATCTGCCACTTTTAAGTATCATAGCTTACTGCATTTACAATAAGTGACATACTTTCGTATATTTCCTTCATGTCAAAGGTACAAGGGGAGTAGAGAGTCTTTTGTTGCCATTATGGAGCAGAATTCATTTTAAACTTATTTTAGAAGAATCTATAAATAAGCGCCATTCGCCCAGATTGTGTGCAAATGCTAATTTTTCCATAACAATATTTAGATTAATACTAACACACATTTTATCTTGCAAAGTAAAAACGAGGATAGCTCGTGGTTACGGTTCCTAAATATTGTAACTTTGGTTTCAGTGGTTAGTAAATTCCATTGTTGTAATCTAGACCCCAATACTTCAGCCTGCTCTTGCATAGACAAGTAGAAATCCCGAACTAGATAATTTAATTCAGGTTGCTCTATTAAATCGAGTGCTTTTCCTGCACTTTTGGGAATATAAGAATCGTCGTTTTCTGATACATTATCGGGTTCTGCATTATCATTATACATATCTTAATCTTCTTCTCATTAAAACTGGTAAACCTTTTTCATGAGGAACCGGTTTTATTGCTGTAATATGAGGACATTCAATGTTATGTTTATTTTTTCTTGATAAACCAAACAAATTTGTCATGCAAAAGTAACAGTCGTTAAAATGATTTGTTAGTTCTCGCCAAATCATTAGAACTGCAAAAGGAATCGAAGAGCGTTTGTCATTTAACCAGTTACTTAGATTTGCTGCATAGGTTTGGCAACATATGTGAGGAGCCTAGTCCTGATCTTGATCACCAACAAGAAATCCAAAATTCTTATCATAAACCACTTTGGTCGTTTTGTTAATTGTCCTTCTCTGCGATTTAGAGGTAAACTGACTACATATGTAGCAAAAACTATTCGCGGAGTTAACACAGCCACGTTTCTGTACTTTAGACATTTTTGTACTGTCGCGTACATTGGTTTAAAGATGTGATACTACGTTGACAGGCGTCAACTAACTTTATTTAACACAAAGATATTATAAGACTCTTTCTATTGGCTTGTTCGCGCATTTTTCTTCTCTACCTAATCCGGCCACTATTCGTGCTCCACCACTACTGATGATACGACTGCCGGCTAACTAGCCGTTCCTTACTTCTGGTATTTTCTAGAAACATCAGATATCGGAAGTTCGAAAAGCGACAGCGTACTTGTCGTATACAGGAGCCATCTATAAGTAGATTCGGCTACGGGACCGAATGAAATTTGAAATAAAAAAAGGGTACTTACATTATTTTAAGTCCTAGAGAGTTGAGATTCATGGTTGATTTGTCATCTCTAGATACCGTGGTGTTGCCAGATTGTGCACAATTTCTCTAACATGTAGATCGTAAATTTGGCAATGTTACACTCCGGTATATTAAAAATTAAATTTGATTAAAATATTCATTCCTTTTTGCTGAAAAAATCATAACTTAAAAATCTTATTTTTAGTTTCTTTTAAATAATATTGTTGAAATGTTTAGCCAGAAATTCATAGGAACATGTGATTTATACATAACGATGCTTTTTAGCGTTGCTTTATGAGCACCTTTAAAGTTCATTATAACCAATGGGTAGGTCGTGGAGGACTTATTGCTTGGCCTCATCGATCTCCTGATGTAAATCCATTACATTTTTACTTGCGAGTATATTTAGATAAATTAGTTTATCCATTACAGAAAATATCAGGGAAAGATTATACCAAAAAATCATGTTTTACACTCAAATAAGTAACAACCCCGCTATATGGTGGAGGGAGCAACAGTCATTAATTCGTTGTGCTCGGGAGTGTATTCAAGTCAATGGAACGCATTTCGTACCTGCTTATGACGTTTTTAACTAACTATAAGTACCTAATACACTTTTAATTTCTTAATAGCCTAACAACTATTTCGTGAAAAATTAGTACTTATTGAAAAAAAAATAGGTTTTGTCTTTAAATTTCGTTTTCAAATTAACATTTCTAGATTTTGTAAAGCCGTGACCCTAATATCCTAAATTTTGTTAAATTTTGCCATGCACAGCAAAAATTAATTTTATCCAAGTTTCCGAGCGATAAATATCATTTCCAACAAAATCTCGTTTTTCTCAAAAACGGTTCACCTTGCGGATCACAATCGAGAGATTTTTTTTGTCTAAAAAAAGAAAAGAATTGCAAAATACGCAATGAAGTCTAAAATACGTAAATATTTCAAAGTTTTGGGGTAAAAAATGTTAAGCTTAGTTCACCCTGTGTTTTTTCGTTAGAGAAACATAAAAAGTTCACTGCGCCTTTTCAACGGGCTTCTTGTAATGCAGCAAGAACAAAAATTTAATCAAGTTCTATCAATACAGAAACAAAAATAATTTCAAAAGAGAAGATCTCAACCTCTTAAAAGTGAATATCTTGAGAGGGGTGCGTTCTATCAAAAAAATTCATATGAAGAGATACCATTATCTTATCGTGTACTACTTATTTGCAGGATTACGTCATGTTTGAAGACTCCCTGTATATAAATATATTTCTTCCCGATGAAATTTCTTATTTTATAGTTTTTAACTTTTACATTACATGGGATTATCTTAATTATTTCATTTTGACACTAAAATTTGATTTGAAATTGTCATAAATCGGCATTTATCATATTTTTTTTTTGTCTATATATGTGAAAAGCTGCTTTTATATCCTACTTTTAATTTTGTAGCTTCTATATCTTGAAGACTCTACCGTACACACACGTTATTTCATGCGGCCGCTTTTTCAATGAACGTATTAAAAAAAATCATATACGCCACTTTGTCAAGACAGACAATATCATGTTAAGCAAAACATAATGGAATAAGCAAGTTAATTTTTGAATCTTTTAAAGAATAAACCTAAAATGAATACTTTCATCGAGTTTAAAAAACCAATCAATCACTTTCTAACTGGTGCCATTATATAACAATACCGAACTACGCCACTGAACATGTCGCTAGATCGCGACATACTTTTTTCCGCTATTGGGGGATTTCGCGTCATTAATCACAAATCGGATGTTGTTTCTCAAATGACAATCTGTTTTTCCTGCCTCATTGATACCGTATCTTGGCTTCTTTCAAATGTATCTGAGGGAAATCTTGTCGCTTATTTAGTCAATGATCCATGAGGGGATGTTTATATCTTTTCTTCCAAGTTTTGACTTTTTTCTTCGTACTTGCTGAAAAAAAATGTTAACAAGAATTTGTAAAATAAAATTTACTTTGTTGTTGGATCTATTGTTTTCTATTTTAAATAAAGGTAAATTATGAATAATATATATATATATATATATATATATATATATATATATATATATATATATATATATATATATATATATATTGTATAAGTAGTCACCTCATCTCAGGTGTGATAAGTTTTAAATAAGAAAATGTCCAACAAAAAAGGACAGAAATAATTAAATAATGCATTTATGTGGTAAGTGTATGTTGTAGATTAGATATTAGTTATAGTATGTAAGATCTTACATACTATAAATATAAATCATTTTGTAATGACATGATAAAATGTATAAAAATTAGAGTTAAATGTTGGACATTAGTGCATTTAAAGCAAGAATAATAAACATATTTCACTCTAAAAGACATGAATGATATTTTTAATAATGTGTGAAGTGGTATTGACCAGAGACAGTGACTAAAAAAGGTATTTTAACACAGTATAGTGAAATCCACAAAGAAGAGAATCTTGAACAAAATGGGTGTTCAAGATTCTCTAAATGGTGCGGGTAAAGGATATTAGTGAGAATAAAGGTCAAATAATAATCATTTAGTGAAAGTGAAGACACTATTGAACCATAATTATGTATATTTTAGTTTTAACTCATTTCAACAACAATATTTATAAAAACTTTGTTTAAAATATTGTGAATATGTAAGACTAGTATAAGAAAATGTTGATTATAAGTTAATTTTAAAAATAAACTATAATATAATAGTACCTAATTCTAGGTAAAACATTGCCAAATATGATTATAATATTAATAAAAAGAGAATTATCAATTTCAGCAAGTTACAATTAAAATTTAAATGTATATGTAAAATTTTTTCAGATGTAATAAAATTTTATTTATCAATTCTATGTGCTAAATAATAACGAAAAGTAAATTGTAGATATACCAAAATGTCAGGAAAAGTCCAGATTTTCCATAACTCGTAATTTATTTTCATCAAATATAATATTTAGTCATAATATCAATAAAATTTCAAAATTTCATCATAAATTGACAATTAGGAATCCATTTTGGTTTTGTATTTTAAAGCTTAAAATTCCATCTAGTTGTCAGTTCACGTCAGATGGCCGACCAATCAGAAAAAAATTAAAACAAAAATTTATACTGCGTCACCGCTAACTATAAAAGCGAAAATTCATTTTTTTAGGGGAGTGCATATCAGTCTTGTTCATTAAAAGTAACAGAACCTCAAAAGGGAGTGCAAATCAATCAGTTGTAGAGTAAACATCGCTAGTTTTGTTCGTTAAAAGTAACATAACCTCAAAAGTAAAGTGAAGATTAATTCGTATCAGAGTAAACATCGCTAGTCTTTTTCATTAATAGGAACATAACCTAAAAATTTTCATTTGTTATTCTTAAAAAAAAATAAAAGAAGACAGTAGAGATCAATCTGTGGTAGAGTAAATATCGCTAGTCTCATTTATTAAAATTTTGAAAAGAAAGAAACATAGAACGTGGAAAAAGAATTTCTGGAGATTAAAAGACAATTTTTAAACAAGGAAAAGAAGTTTACTAAATTAATAAATAAATAATATCATTAAGCAAGCAGCTCTGAAAAATATTTAACAAACTAGTGATATATATAAAAAGGAAAGTTACAATAGTTGGCAAAAGAGAAAGGATTTTTAAGTTTTAAAAAAAGAAGAAACCTAGAACGTGGCTGAAAAATTCTGGAGATTAAAAGGTATTTATCTAAAGTGTGAGGAGTAGATATTTTAGACTTGCCTAAAAATAGTTTGATAAAATAGATATATACTAACCTTAAAATGAATATTTGTAGTTAAAAATAAATTGTAACAATATTACTATTACTATTAACGGCAGACACAAATATTATTTTTAGATTGTTTAAAGTAAAATTACATGTAATAAGACACTAGACATTTTAACCATTCAGACATTATATACAACGTTGCCAAATTTCATAATCTTAAATCCAACTAAAGAGAAACAGCACACATTAAATAATCTTGATAAATTTAATTAGAAATAGATTAACTTATTTAAAAATATTCCACAAAAAATTCCCCCCAACTACACCAACTAATATATTTGTATTATTTTAATAAAGATTATTGTGTTTATGCATCATTAGTTTGACTTTTCTAATAATAATAATAATTTAGTCTGAACTCACTTGTGAAAGACAAAATTGACTTCAGTGTTTTAAACATCTGATCACGAAAAATGGGTTACATTCAGGAATACCGCACATGTGTATTTGTGAAGTTGTTTTATTTTTAAAAATAAAAAATTTTTTGATACAAATCAATTGTACTCAGGTATAGTTATTTGTGCCTGGCGCCCAACAATTTTAAAAAAGGAAAATAAGAGAATCGTATATATATATATATATATATATATATATATATATATATATATATATATATATATATATATATATATATATATATATATATGCTGTCAATAATTTTTTTATACTACTAAATAAACAATTTAGTTCATTTTTTTTACGGGCACGTTGCGCAGTCGCGGACAGACGATAAATCATCGTAATATATATATATATATATATATATATATATATATATATATATATATATATATATATATATATATATATATATATGTATATATATGCCATAATGCTGATTCATTGGAAAAAGAGGTAGCAAATATTAAATCCGATTTGCAATAGAATGGTTGTCCTTTAAAATTAATTGACGATGTTATAAATAACTTTAGAACAACGACCACTAGAAAGCAAGAAACACATTCCTTCTTTACAATTCCATACATAAAAAGAAACCTCGTAGAAAATAAGATGAATTGCCAGCAGTTATAATATCGAAACAGACTTAAAAATTAGCAAATACACTTAGAGCTCATTTAACAAAAACAAAACCAAAAACTACAGATAAGAAGGAATGAGTTTGCAAAGTTCCATGTGAGTATAGTGAAATGTATATTTGAGAAACCACGCGACCATTACAAGTTAGAATTAAAGAACATAAAACTTATACACAAAAAGGGGAAACGTCGAAATCAGAGCAACTAATACAAAAAATAATAATAGAATCTTCAGTTAACCCAGTGTGAAGATACCTAATCTTTGGTAACCACTATTTTGTCACATCAAATCATTGAGTGTGTACAGTGAAGCGAAACTTTGCTCTTCAATAGACACAGTCCCAATATAAGCTCGTAGCCTTAAGATAAAATATTCAGTTTATATATATATTAAGAAAAATGATATATATATATATATATATATATATATATATATATATATATATATATATATATATATATATATATATATATGTACAATGGCGCCAAGACTGCATAAAAGACTCATCGGCAGTCCGCAATGTACAAAGAGCTAATAGAAAGTGGCACAAAATATAATAATATAATAAAAAATACCTTTTTAATAAATTTTCTCTTTCTGAAAAATGTTTAACAGTATATAACTACAAATGTTATCAGGTTATTGATACTAAACAACCTTTTTTATACTTATTGCCAATAATATATTAAAACCCTCAAATCAGTATCTGCCAAATTTAACAAATTAATCCAAAAGAGGTCGATACAAACATATTTATTCATGTGACATTTGAGCACCTCCTTTTACACTACCACTTCTTAGTCCCTAGCTCAACCAAATGGTTGCAGCTGCTTTGTATTTTGCGGCGAACTTTAGGTATATAAGTTTCTCTTTACATTTTCGAGATATTGCTACGCTAATATCTATAAATAATCAATAAAACTAAAGTAAAATCATAAAATTTCGACCGAAGGCCGAGCTAACCCCTATGCTTGAGAATAAGGGTGGGTTATTCAGGACACCACTGCATCTGTAGCTAGGTTGAATGCAGAAACCTTCTACAATGTCATTAAGAAGTAGCTTTCAACTTTATCCCTGTTATTGAGCAATTACACAAAAAATACTAACGCAAGAGAACATGTGGGTCAAACAAAACTCAGATATAAATAGTGAAAATAAAAATATTTAATTAAATATCTAATATTGTTTGTCTAGTATAAAGCTAGATATACTATAATGGAAATCAAGTTCCAATAATTACACAACTTAATAAAAGAAATCAAATAAAATCAAATATTTTCCATGATCAAAGAATGTTGGAAAATTGCGCAACGCCTTAAAAAAAGAAATAGAATGGAATTTATTTAATCATTAAACCACAAAAAAAAATAATAAAAGTTTACCTGTTATATGGTGAGAACGCTAGCTTAAACAGTATAATGGAGACCAGTAGTAATGACCTGTAGGTAGAGTACTAGTAGTAATATAACTAGTAGGGAGTACCTTTAGGTAGAATCCCGATGTTATTGGGGTTTAAAAGGATTTCTATGTTTACACGTGCTGCCAAAATCCGTGTCTCCAGATTTATCCCGGTAAAAATAATACAATATATATCAAACCGGCAAAGATTAAAATAATTATTGAATTAAAATAAACTAAAATTAACTGAAGTAGCTATAGTGAACTTAAGCTGAAATTTGAGCCTTAACAATATACCCTTCAGAAAAACTTTCCACCAGAACTTCAATTCCTACACGTACATTGCAACCTTCCAGCAGAATGTTCGTTTACGTTCGTTTATCTATAAGTTTATAAGATGCAAAATCTCTTAGTCCAAACGTCTGTCTGTTCATCACTATTCGCTTATAACTCTATATCTACTGGATAGATTTTAATTCAATTTCCACTGTTATCCAGAGAATCACCCCAGACAGATTTTTACTAATGAATGTACTAGCAGTTACCCGTCACGGGTTCCCACGTGGAGTAGTGAGAAATGCTTTTGGGAAGCTACTACATTACGCCCCAATAATTAATTAACTTTTTCGCTATTATTTTGCTTCTATTTATGATATCAATTATCAAAGTATTTGTACAACCTTCTACTATATACTAATGAAGTTTGAACAAAATCTATGCAATGGCTTTAGCGTTATCTGGAAAGATAATAAAAATACATTTTAATCCTTTTCAGGAATTTTAAAAAAATGCGGATGCAGAAGATGTAAGGTAAATAGTCCTGTTCGTTTTTCAAATATATTTATGAACTTAAAACCTAAATCGAGTCCATATCTCTATCATCAAGAGATATCGATAAATTTATCAAATGACAACTTATCTATTTTCACCTTTTTGTAGTGCGAATTTTGAAAAATCCTATATTAGTAGGTGCCTACATGGTGTCAGACTTTTCCCAAAATTTAATTATTCTATCATTAATAGTTACGGCTGTGCGTTGATATGTCAGTCAGTCATGACAATGCCGCTTTTAAGTATAATATTTTTTAAATTTAACTTAATAGTAAAAAATAAAAAATATTTTTATTACATTTTAATTCTTAATTATCTATTCATAAATAAAATTACAGTCTAATTATTCTACGCTCCTTAAATTTTTCTTATTAATCATCTAATAAAACTTTTTGTTATATTATTTAATTAATTGGGCAGCCATTAAACGAATCTTTAAATGAATGAGCAATTTACTAGCTTTGCTAATTTTTCATTAGTCTTTATTTAATTACCAACAGTTTAACTTAAAATTTTAAAACGATGTTTATACATAGATCATTATATAAATTTTCTCAAAAAGAGCAACGAGGCAGTCCTGTATAAGTCGAAACCAGGCATTAAAGATAAGTTGCCAAAACTTCTATTCGCGCTAACATATATATCTTTAAATGCACGGATTAGTTCAAAGTAAATGGAAAAACATCAATCATTTAGCTTGTTCTTGGCATAAAGAAAAAGTGCAAAGTCACATGGCATCAAGACCAGACTCTAGCCCTCTAGGGAAACCCAGTACTTTGATCTTTTTTCATTAGTTAATCCATAATTATCTCCGCTTGATGTACTGGAGATTATTTTAATGGACACACCACGTATCGAGTCTTGAGTTACGGTGTTCCTTTTTTCAGGGCTGCAATGACTCTGAGGCGACATTTTCTTAGATACAATGAAACTGTAGGATATTTGTCTTCAGAAAAAATATAGCAATCATCCTTCTCTTCACAAGTCGTGGTTTTTTAACTGATGCTAGAGATTCCTTATCTTGAATCATATACACTTTACTACCTGATAGAGTGGGTCATTGTAACAATAAACCAAGTTTCGTTGTATGAAACGAATGAATTACCATTATTTGTATAGCTGCACCACTTTATTCTATTATCCTTATAGTCTGTTATAAAATGTGTTGGTATTATCAAAAAGAACAAAGTTTACATATGACGCATCCTCATTATGAATGAGGTTAACAAGTGGTCCTTACAACTTTGAACTTTCCTTTATCTCGAAGTAAGTCACATGTTTTTTACCAGCAGTATTCTTAAATTCTCTATATTTCGTTGCAGTACTCGCATCAATTAGCCTATCGGACTTGAAAAAAAAAACATGTCTTTAAGGAAAACAAGTTGTCCCCAATATTTGTTACATTTCTTTAAATAAATGTTGTATTGTTTAGCAACTTTTAAAATTATGTACCAATTAACCAGATATTGCTAGCCACAAATTCAGCCACATTTTTTCAAACATATCTTCCCATTTAAAAAGTCGTATAAATATACATGCACGGAAGATTATGTATGCTTTAGGATTGGCTAACAAGGAATTGAATTAACGAAATATTTTGACTCTCTATGTATAGCCGAGCGGAGAAATAATTTCTAACGTCTTCATATTAACATACTGTTTAACATATTTTCTTAACTTTTGAACTTAATGATATTTTTAGCATTATGCACTCTAAATTAAAGATCGTATAATTAGGCTGTTTATTTAACCTGAGAATAGTTTATTATTCGTGATAACATTGCAATATATGTCAACCGTTAAGGATTTCAAGCCAAAACAAGAATTTGCCTGCTCACTCTCTAAATAGATAAGGTGTTCATAAGAACAACAACCTTATAAGAAGGTGTTTTGCTAAAACTGCTGACCGACAAATTCATAAACGACACTATCTGACGGTTGCCGAAGAAATAATAGATGTGAAATAGAATGCTTTTTAAAATGTATATATAAAAATCTCAAATGAAAAAGCACACGGCCATACTTTGTAAACGATAGATTTCCCAATAATTAACGTTATAACATTCCAAAAAATATATCCTAGTAGAAAAATACCCTTCCTTTGGTAAATACAAGCTTACTGAAACCAACTTTTATAACCAAGGTATCATGACTATATATAACATGCGGATATGCTAAAACAAAATTGTGTTCTCGAGAAATTGATATATCAGAGACTTGCATAGCGGCCAGTTAAAGTTTTGCACGTATTAGAGCAAATTGAAATTTAATTATAGATTCGTAAAATTCAAATTTATGCGATTGTGCTTGAAAATATCTAGCTCAAAACATAATTGTTTATTTAAAATCAAAGTTAGGTTGGTATTAATATTGTAGCGAAGGTCTATCCGAGCACAGCCCTATCCTTAGAGAAATATTGTAACGAATAATTACCTGCATACGATCGTGCCTTTTTAGAAATTTTATCTCAATTAATCATCATTGATAATCATGTTTCCAGTCAGATTCTAACGGTGTTTTTTTGGACCCAGTGAGTGAATGTAAGGAGAGAAAATCGTAAGAATGTATTTGACTAAATAGTTAAACTATTACTTATTTTATTTAATATCACTGCAAATTAATAAATTCCAGTCAACTGTATTACGTGTATTTTAATAATACATGATTTATAGTCACGTTATATGTATAGAGAGTTTTTAGGTATACTAATTAAGAGACGAATATAGATAATGCAGTTTTCCTTGTAAGCTGAAGACAAATCAATTCAGTATACGATTTTTGCAATCTAACAGATGTTCTTATTCATTCGAACTTTTCCCTAACTACATTGAGTGAATGAATGAATGAACAAAAGGTGACGATACTTGATCATTGATGTCTAGGCCCCGTTGAGCCTTGTATATCCTACCATAGCTGCAGGTCATTCGAGGCTGATCGCTTTTGCGAAATCTAGTAGCCTCGTTGATTAAATTTGCCTAACGATTTCCGTTGACAAAATTGTATCTCCGAAATGTCTCTGCCTCAGTTCAGTGAGTACTGGGTACTCTCTGAGGACACGGCCAACAGTTCCATTTTCCTCCAGACACCAACTGCACGTCGAGTTATCTACATCAGAAGAAGATGACTATCAGGTGACAATGTCCTATCAACAGTCCCACCACCATGCTTTCCCAGATACCTGAGTAGCCGCCCATTAAAATTCCAAGATACCCTAGGCAGCTGAAACGAGAAGCAGTCTTCGGGGTTTTCTATGTATAAGTAGAGTGAAGTTAAGCTAGCCAGGGTCTATAATAGCGACGTACGTGATTATAGGACTGATCACCATAGTATATACAAAAATATCAGGTTCAGTATCCCCCCTCCATGTGCAGCCAAAGGCTCGTTTACAAGCCCAGAAAGCACATATGGTCTTATTGGTTCTAGACTCAATATGCTCCAGCTCAGTCGTGAGTCCAGAATTACTCCCAGGTATTTGACTCTTCCCTCGTATTAAAAGGTCCTTTCTGCCGATATAATTGGAGAAAGTCTCTCCGTTTTCCTCTTGTCTGTAAAAAGAGTATCAGAGTACCACCTCGACCTTGCCCAGGTTTATTCTGAGCCCTTCCCTGACTCATACTCGTTCCGCGATCCGGAGGGCCCGCATCTCTGGGTCCCCTCCCCTCTCCCCCCCCCCCGCATTATTGATCGCGACCAGTGCTTTTGTATACAAAACAGCCTCATTTAGTTCGCTGAGTAGTATGTCCACCACAAAGCACCACAACAATGGCGATAGAGCTGATCCCTGTGGACGGTCCCTATTTGACAGTTCATTAGCAATTACATTGTTAAATTCTGCATATATTACTTTCTGAGTTAACATTGCTCTGATCTATGCGACTGTTATCGATTCAAAGCCTCGTCGTTGTAGAGCATTACCTATCGAATCGTGAGATTTGTTGTCAGGCGCCCCTCGATGTCGACAAAGGCGGATCGAACATACACCAGCGCGTTTTCGAGTTTTGTAACGAGTCGATGTAGCGTCATGTCTATGGATCTTCCTGCCTAATAGACTCCTTCCTTGATGTATCGATCTACTCACCTTTCCAGTGTCTTTGATAAGAAAGGCAGGGTTCGTGTAGTCTGTCAATCCTACCTTGGGAATAAAGACTATTTATGATTCCCTCCCCGCCATGTTTCCCAGACTCAAACACTAGCGGAATAATTTGTAGTAAGAATAGAAATATACAATCCTTGTCAGGTGACTTGAAGAAGGTAAAAGTCTCCACCATTAAACCCTTTAATATGTCACTATCGTTTTATCTAGTAACTAACTAAATTAACTAACAGACGTATAAACAAACAGATACATAATTTAACAAACAGAGTGGTAGACAGACAAACTATGCTTCAGTCAGATATTTGATACATTTGATAAGTATGTAAGCCTACTTTAAGGTGATTTTTTCTTATAACTTAAATATGGTATTAGAATGAAAACGACTATAAATAATAAAATTAGTTCTAAATAAAGGAAATCAAAGAAGAGGCTTTAAAGACTGCTAATATCTTCTTTGTGTTAGCATATGAGCTTTTACTTTGGAGGGAGACTCTTATGTTAGGCAACGGGAAAACTTTGTGCAAGAGTCGAATATATTCCAAACCGTGATATTAGTATTACATCGATCACGGATAGGAGGGTATGAACGTTCGATCAAGTAGCTATGTGTCAGTTTTGTGTGTCAGCTTCTCAATCTAGTCATCACTTCAGATCGGGGTTTTAGAACAAAAGATCTGTAATTTCACATTCTTCATGTCTTCCAATTGGAGATTCCAATCGAGGTGGCAGAGGGCTCCAATATTAGGTTTAAAAAATACTTACACATCTCTCTGCTAATCTATCTGCTTTTTATTTCCACTAATGCCGACATGACCGGGGATGCAAAGGAATGTGACTGTCTTTCTCTGAATGTTAATCTTCTCTTGATTGAACTTAATCATTAGAACCAGGGAATGAATAGGATTAAAGGCTCATAAGGAAACGAACGAGTTAAGGTAATCTGCTGTATGTTAAATCTCATAACCTTTTTGTTGGCCATGTATGTTGAAGCAGTATATGCCTCTAGTGGCGTATTAATGGGAAGTTCCAGAAAAGGTAAGCCTTTTCTCATGAGAATGGCCATCCCGCCGAAGACCCTATCTAGGTTAGTTCTATCACATCTAATAGTGCTTGAAGTTTATGTGGTCTATTCGTCTACAGTTTTTTTGACTAAGAAAGAAAATGAGTTTAAATGAGTTTATTTCAATAATGGGATTTTATGCCTTTAATATTCCACTGAATCGATGTAGCCATTTATGAGGCTTTTTTTTTGTGAAGCTTAACTTTGTTGCTATGCTTTATTTTTTTATTTATTGAAGATTCGAATGAGCTGCGTGATGCATAAATTTTTTTAGAAGAAGTTGGTGGTGGGTGAGTTTTTAAAGTCCTTTTTTGAGAGGAGGGAGGAGGCTTTTGGGGACCGATGGAAGGCTAAAAGCGAGACAGAGGGAGGGAATAGACTGAGAGGACCTGAGGAGGAAGGAGTGGTTTCCTCCAATCGGGAGGACATTTTGGAGGGGTAGAGGACCTCCTTTGGGTTTTTTGTCTATTTTCAGAAAATAAGAAGAGTTTAGGAGGAGAGTGCATGTAATGAGTTTTTTAATTAAAGGTTGTGGTGTTGGGAACTTTTTGACTTTTTTAGCGAATGCGACAGAGAAGCTCAGAAAATTTTCTTTTAGCAT
This sequence comes from Diaprepes abbreviatus, assembly GCA_034092305.1. Classification (NCBI taxonomy): domain Eukaryota; kingdom Metazoa; phylum Arthropoda; class Insecta; order Coleoptera; family Curculionidae; genus Diaprepes; species Diaprepes abbreviatus. The sequence continues at coordinate 4,273,590 of JASJET010000050.1, forward strand.
CAAAATAGGAGAGCTTATCTAAGGTTTTTATTCTGTCTGTCCAGATCTATTTTGTAGGCTTGAGAGCCCTTGTATCTTGGAGAATGATATTTGAACATTCAACAAATTTTGGAGGATTGCATGCATTTTTACCGTGGGGAAACTTAACACATCTCAGGCATATAGACTGTTTATTATATCTGTTCGATGCATATATAAATTTCTGGCAGTTAAAGCATCTGAGAAAATTCGGAATATATGGATTCAGGTGGCCTACTTTAATATATTAAAGTAGGCCACCTGAACATCCAGGTTCATCCATATATTCCGAATTTTCTCAGGTACTTTAACTGCCAGAAATTTATATATGCATCGAACAGATATAATAAACAGTCTATATGCCTGAGATGTGTTAAGTTTCCCCACGGTAAAAATGCATGCAATCCTCCAAAATTTCTGGCAGTTAAAGCATCTGAGAAAATTCGGAATATATGGATGAACCTGGATGTTCAGGTGGCCTACTTTAATATGACTTAGGAGCTTAAGAAACTCAAAGGTAAGAATTGGAGTAGCAGAAGGAAAAGTGTAGAAGATAACTGAGTGATAAGTTCCTTTGAGGTGTTATGGGACTGATAATCTTTGACTGTTACATCAAGATTATGAATTTGAGAGATTTTTTAATTTTTCCTGTTTGGGTTTTATTTTTTTAATTCCATTAACAGCTTTCCATCTCTGGGTTTCTTTGATGTTTCAGTCTCGCCAATACATTCGTATAGAGCTTTGTAAATAACAAAAAAAAAGACGCCGTTTCAAACTAGTCCTCTTTCCTGGAAACTAAGAAGAATTTTTTAAACTATGTAGTTTTATTAAAAATTTCAGGTGAACTAATTCGAGGCCTATTTAAGGGAGCAGAATTATTATTTAAAGACTGCATAATAAATCCTACCAGCATCCTACAAAATAAATGTCCATCACGGCAGAGCCCGGGTACTATGATAACGCGACTTAGTGTACTGGTAAAGGTCGCCAGGTATTAATTAGGAATCGTTAACGACTCTCTGTGAAAGAGGCATGCATTCTAGGATACGATATCTTAAGATATTAGAATTTTCCATAGATATAAAGAAAACAGGTCAAAGACGCTACAAACAGACTGGAGAACCCCGGAGTCATTAAATCTGATAACTGAAGGAAACCAGAAGACGATCACTCCGGCACGCTAGAGAAGACAATATTTTTTTGTGATAAAATTAATGAGATTTTATTTTTAGTACCTTGGTATTGTATACTATATCCATTTTTTAGTAATATTTGGCAGGCCGCCACTGATATTAACTTTTTTATACCAGTCACCGGCAATTATAGGGTTTCTATAACACAAGTATGAAACGACTTCAAAAAAATATTAAGGTCAATTTATTAAGGAAATGCCAGCAACAAAATACTTGACATTTGAGTTTTCTACATTTGTTTGTTTCGTTGGAAACGCAAACAATTTTTTGTACCTTTGTTATCGAGTTTGTCCATTCTACCAATATTTCATATTGACTTTTCGGGGATTTCCTAAATACTTATTATTAAATAAGGGTAGCCATGATCAGTATTTATCTTCAGGGCATGGATATTTATTGTTGAATGTTTGACGTAACATTTTTTCTTTTCCTTTTCTATATAAAGTATATACAAAAATATTTTATTACTTTGTACGTGTAACATTTACCTTTGGTTTTTTGAGATCTTGAAATAGAATGAAAAATAATATATTTTTTTAAAACGCTTTTGTCTTCATTTTTATTTCTGTCAGGAATTTCCGTTCATGTTTTTTAATATTTTTTTAACACAAAATTTCGTTTATATGCGTTTAAATATAGAAACGTTGGACGTCAACAATTTATTTTTATTTGAACTGTCTTGTTTCTCCTCTTTTTTTTTTTAATTTCATTGTCTTCCTAAAATTATTTTTGTTTGAGTTGTAATAGCAGTGTTATGGAATATGGGGACAGTGGGCAGATGATCTCATACTACTCTTGCCTATAACTTCCCGTGAGCTAATTAATGCGAACCAAGAAATCCTTTTTTAAAAACTTGTCACGGTTCAATTTTGTGCTTAAGCTCACTATGGCTAACTTGTTTAATTTAACCTTATTTTGCAAATTCGATATGAGCAACACAGTATCATTTTCCTTAAGCATTTCCCAGGGATTCTTTGAAAGAAAGCATTTCATCAAGTACAGTTTCGGTTAATTTTATTTGCCATTTTTTTTTCCTTTATTTTGGTATTTCACTACACTGTGTTTAGGTATTTTCTTATCAATATCAAACGATTATGTTAACCGTAAAATGGACGTAGTGCGCGATACGTATTTCGAACAGAACCATGATTTTCAAAATAAATTTGCACAATTTGGAAGCGTTGTTCAGGCGTCAGTCTATTCATGTTGAAATGCCAAACCAAACTAAACATAAATCACTTGACAGCTGACAAAATGGCCGCCAGTTAAAAAAGTGTTGCCAACTTAAAGTTCTATACCTCTATAAAAAAACACCCTTTATAAAGCAATGTCGAAAATCATTGTTCTTGGGTTTGGACCGTATCAAATTAGAATTATTGTCCGACGTTTCGCCTACAATTACACGAAGTATCTCAGGGAACTTTACTTCATGAAGTTAGAACACTGAATGACCGTCGAGGAGCAACAGCGCGGAATTTATATCCGACTGGTACTCAACGAAACATAATCCAGCGTTACAATCGATGTCCACGTGTAACGTAAACTGTTACCTATATCTCTAAATATCATGGAGCAAAGATCCTTGAAGATGTATCGTGCAATCGTACACGAAACGTCTGATAATTAATCCAATTTGACATGGTCTAAACCCAAGAATCATGATTATAAACTTGACCAAAGTATTTTAAGCTTTCGTTCTTTAATGTAAAGCACAATTACATTTCATAAGCGATTAAGTAAGCGATCTTCTGCCTGGTTAGCATTTTTATACGTTGTTCCTCAATATGTCTGAGACCGCTTTAAATATTTGGTTGAATTTGGGTGGGTACAGGTTATGCATAAAAGCATAAACTTCTTAGTAAAATAGTTTTCTGATTTCCACCAATGGCGTCCTTGCTAGCATGTTCTTGAATATTTAAAAAAATGGTACTCAAATTAAATATTATTTTCAAAATTGAGCATAATTTTTTAATTTATACACTCTACTTTTCTTTTGTCGGTTTTCAATTTAAAAAATTAAAAGCATTTATTTGCATACCCCTACTTCATCGTTTGTGATGGCAGGGCGTCTTTATCGTATAGAAATCTTTTATTTAAATCTTATTGCAAGTGTGGGATGAACGGCATGCAATTAATGCTTTTTATGTTTTTTTTGTCGAGAACTTCGTTGAATAAGAAAGAATCGAAATGATATTTTCTCTAGAAAAGGAGTTTTTTTATAAAAAAAAAAATGAACCGACTTCTAAAAGTGCGCTAAAAAGTGAAAAATAACTATAAGTTTCTATATGAAATTGAAATTTTTGAAGTCGGCGCTAAACTAATACCTGACAAAGTGGGATTCGCATAAACAGATTAACAATACTTCGTAATGGCTTTCTTACCATAATTTATATAAATTAGTAGTTATTTGTTTCATTTAGAAATAACTTGGCGCTGACTTCAAAAATTTCAATTTCATATAGAAACTTATAGTTATTTTTCACTTTTTAGCTCACTATTAGTAGTTGGTCCAATTTTTTTTTATAAAAATTTTATTTTTCGATTTTTAGTTTTGAGTTCATTATGTTATCCAGAAATTATTTGAACTAAGTACTAATCGAGATTAGTATACCTCGCAATGACTCCAAAGTGGTAAAAAAGTACCCATTTTATTCAAAGTTGTAACCACCGTAAAAGGAACCACTTAAAATTCTTTGATTCTCAGAGCTCTATAAAAACCTGAGAAATTGTATCAAACAAACATTTAGTCTGTAATAATAAATCCACTACCTTAAATTTTAAATTAATTTTAGATTGGTAACATAGGCCCCAAAACTTTCCAATATCAATATTTAAAGAACTTCAGACGTAAATTTCTTAGCTCGATAGATTTTTATTGTGCATGTTGAGTTTGTATATGCTCCAAGAACACCGCAATATCAATTTTAGGCAAAATCGGAAAATTTAAAATTTTCACTCCCTCACTCCTTTGTCAACCTAATATTGTAAAAAATTAACTTCATATTCGTAATACACGACCCCGAAAACACCCGAATACCAAATCTTATAAAATGCGAATAAGGTAAAATTTTCAACTCACTATATTGGATCCGTCATATTGAATTTCAAAAAAATAATTTTAACGTCTTAATCTAATCTCAATCTAAACCCTTCAATGCCCCCTAGTACCTATTTCAGATGAAATCCAGAAATTAAAAAATTTCCAGACCATCATATTGCCTCTGACATATTAGATCTTCTTAAAATAATTTTATATTCGCTATTTACATCCTTAAAAACGATTCAGTTCCACATTTGAACAAAATCGAAAAATGTAAAATTTTTAGTCCGCCATATTGAATCCTGAAAAAAATACTGTTAAATTCGTAACTTACACCTTCAAAAGTCGTAATGTAAATGTAAAATTTTTAAGATGCCATGTTGAATCCGCCAGATTGAGTCCTTCAAAAAATATTTTAAATTCTTAATTAACGCTAACAAAAATCCCCCAATACTGATTTTAGACAAAATCGAGAGATGTAGAGCCTTTAATCCGCCATCTTGGATGCGCCAAATTTAATTTCTTTTTAAATAATGTCAGATTCGTAATGTGCCATTCTAAAAACTCCCCCATATCAATTTTTGGAAATAATCAGACAAAATTTATTTTTTATCCCCCATATTGGATACGCCATATTGAATTTTTTAAAAATAATTTCAGATTCGTCATGTGCGACCCCGAAAACTGCCCGGTACCAATTTTGGAGAAAATCGAACAAAATTGATGTTTTCGTCCGCCATATTGGATTCGCCATATTGAATTTTTTAAAAATAATTTTAGGTTCGTTGGATAAAACCCCGAAAATTTCCCCATTCCAATTTTAGAGAAAATCCGTCAAAATTAATTTTTTTGGCCTCCATATTGTCAGCACCATCTTGGATTTTACTTTACCAATTTCATCTAAAAAAATATGGGACCACCGCAGCAAGTTTCTGAACATAACGTAAAAAATTTAATTCAAATCGATGCCGCCTTTCCGGAGTAATCGGTGTACATACATAAAAAAAAATACATACTCGAGAACCTCCTTCTTTTAGAAGTCGGCTAATTACTTTTACTTTGGAAAACGGCAGGGGCCTGCGATTTCTTTGTTAAATTTATTAAAGGACATGAAAGCACGGATGCCACTGGTGGAACTAGAATAAATTCTGAGAAGTTAGTTAAGAACATAAGTTAAGAACGAAATACGGAATGGTAGCTAAAAGAGTTTGTTAAATAAGTTGGTTCAAAACTATATAGATAGAACAAACAGCGTATTTATCAGTGTTTTGTACTACTACAAAAATTCAGGTTTAAGTCGAAGCGCGTCTTCAAGAATTAAATAGTCTTTCCAAATTTTATTATCTGTCTGTCTATCTAATGAGCATCAATCATCTATCTTTGGACATAGGCCTCCCCTTGCTTTCTCCATCTCTATCTTGAGCGGTTTGTACTCATCTTTTTCCGGCTCGCCTTTTTAAGTCGTCTGTCCATCTCATTTGCGGTCTTTCTCTTCTTTGTTTGTGTGTCTCCATTCTAGGATTATTTTGTTCCATCTGTTGTCTTTCTGTCTTAAAGTATGACCAGCGAAATTCCATTTAAGCTTGGCTACTTGTGTCGAGCCATCGCTTACTTTTATTTTGTCTCGTATCCATGTGTTCTTCTTTTTATCTATAAGTCTGATACCTAGCATTTATCTCTTCATTGCTGTTTGTGTTTTGGCAGTTCTATCTATATTATCTTTGGTAAATGTTCATGTTTGAAATCCATATGTTAAGAATGGTAGTATGCATTGATTGAACACGCTAGTTCTTAGATACTGCGAATATTTATTGTTTTTTAGGATGTATGAGAGTTGACCAAATGATATCCAGGATAGTCTGACTCTTCTTTTTATTTCTTCAGTTTGACTGTCTTTATTTGACCTAGATATATGTAATCTGACACTTCCTCCAATTTCCTTTGTGCGACCGCTATAACCATTTCTTCAGTTTGATTTGTCATTACTTTCGTTTTGTCATAGTTCATTTTTAATCCTTGACGCTTCGTTGTCCGGTTCTTCAATCATTTTTTGCAATTCATCTTTCTTATCTGTTACTAAAGCTATATCATCCGCGTATCTTAGGTGATTCAATAGATCTCCGTTTATGTTGATCCCATAATTGTCCCATTATAATTTTTTAAAGACATCCTCTAGAGCTTGGTTGAATAGTTTCGGTGACACTGTATCTCCTTGCCTGAGGGATCAGGCAAGGAAATTTTATTATACAAAAGCTAAAAAGTGAGTATTTTGATAGACGTTTTGGTACTTTTTAATTAAAACTGAGGTGGCGTGAATAATTATAGTTGACTTTCTTTCTTTTTTACCGACTTCTAAAAGAAGGAGGTTCTCAAGTTCGTCGACTATGTATTTTTTTTATGTTTGTACACCGATCACTCCGGAACGGCGACACCGATTTGAATGAAATGTTTTACGTTATGTTCAAGAAGTTGCTGCGGTGGTCCCATATTTTTTAGTCGAAATTAGTGCAATAAAATCCAAGATGGCGCTGATTGGTATGGCGGAAATTTTGAGGTCGTACACAACGAATCTGAAATTATTTGAAATTTAATTTTCTCCAATTTTCTCCAAAATTGGTGTGGGGGAGCTTTCGGGGTTACACATAACGAATCAAAAATATTTTTAAAAAATTTAATATTGCGGATAAAAAATCAATTTTGTCCGATTTTATTCAGAATTGATATGGGGAAGTTTTTGGTGTCACACACAACGAATCTAAAATTATTTTTAAAAAATTCAATATGGTGGATCCAATATCGGAGACGAAAATATCAGTTCTGTACGATTTTTTCCATAATTGGTATGGGGGAGTTTTTGGGATCGCATATAACGAATGTCAAATTATTTTTAAAAAATTCAATATGGCGTATCCAATATTGCGGATAAAACATTAATTTTGTCGGATTTTTTTCAAAATTAGTATGGGAAAGTTTTTGGAATCGCACAATATAAATCTGAAATTATTTAAAAAAAATATATATATGGCGCATCCAAGATTATATATCTTCGATTTTGTCTATAATCAGTATTGAAGGAGTTTTGTTATTGTTATTTACGAACTTAAAATATGTTTTGTAAAACTCAATCTGGCGGATTTAATATTGCGTCCTAAAAATTTCACATTTTTCGATTTTCTCGAAAACTGATGTAGGGGTTTCTTGAGGGTGTAAATTATGAATTTAAAAGTATTTTTTCAGGATGCAATATGGTGAATCCAATATAGCGGATTTAAAATTTCACGTTTTTCGATTTTGTTCAAAGGTGGTACTGAATCGTTTTTAAGGATATAAATACCGAATATAAAATTATATTAAGAAAATGTAATATGTCAGATACAACATGACGGTCTAAAAATTTTAAATTTTCAGATTTTATCCAAAATTGTTAATAGGGGGCTTTCAAGGGTTTAGATTTAGAGAACTCTAAGAATCAAAGAATTTTAAGGGGTTCATTTTAGGATTATTTACAACTTTGGATAAGATGGGTACTCTTTTACTACCTCGGAGTCATTGCGAATTACATTAATCTCGATTTTGGTTCAAATAATTTATGGATATCATAATGAATTCAAAACTAAAAATCGAACAATAGAGTTTTTATAAAAAAAATTGACCGACTTCTAAAAGTCTTGTCAAGAGTATTTGATCAAAAAGAAAACTTACGAAAAAAAAATCAACGTTAAATTATACGGTAAAACTCGAAGCTAGAGTGGTATATGTTACGATTATTTACTGATGATATTTAATTATATTCCAATATTTGTATATAAGATTCACCAAAATTGTAAAAAGGCTTTAATTTTTCATCATTAATAATTATTTTGTTTGAAACTCTTTTCCATTGGCTATGATTTTAATATGCGATAAAGATTATAAGGTAATTGACTCATTTATTTTTCGTTTCAGGATTTTAAAAATTGTCAATGATATATCACAATGTGTTCAAAAATTAGGGCGAATTTCACCAGGTTTAAAAATATACTTTACCTTTTCGATAAATTTTCTATTGTAATTCCTTTATAGAGAATTACCTGGCATAGAGGTAAATATTTTTCTGGATTTGAAATTGTCGTCTCCGTTCTCAAGCAGCTAGGACGTGGTTACCTGCACCACAGCACAGGCATATTGCGCCCCTCTATTTTCACATTCCTTTTCGATATGTTTAAACGACTATTTTGCAAAATCATCAACAACTGTAAAAATTTAATCTTTAATTATTCAATGTCGCAGGAATGGTTTCTTGATTGTTATAAACAAAACCACAGTAATTTTTAAAAAAATTAGTAATTTTTTTTATTGGTCATTGTTAATTTTTTTATATCTGCAAAAAATTCATAGCTTTTGGAATAAAGAAACTTGAATGTCGCACAACCAGTAGTTGAGACTACAGTTCTATTTGTTTATAAGAAAAAATTACTATTTCATTTACATTAGAAAACAAATATGTTTTATAAAAAATCAACGTGTCAGTAATATTTTATGAAAACACAAGGCCTTATGAGTAAAACGCAGTTTAGTTACGGTTAAAAAAGTGCATCGTTTTCCAACAATAAGTTAATAATAAACAAATAAACATAGCAACAAAACAACGATACTCATTTGTTTATTATCATGAGGACTTTCTTGTAAAGGAATAGAACAAACGCAGAAGTTATTTTTGCATAAACTATTACGTAACCAATAAAACGCTAGTTTTAACGTTTTTTTAGAGTAACTAATTATCAGCTCAAATTGTAGATTTTTTTACTACCTACATCTTATTATTTAAACTTTTTTGTCTATAATTAGTACCTGAGCTTCCAATATTAAAAAAACAGTAGTTAATTATGAAACATTACAAACCGTCCTCTAGTAGTCTGTTATCTCTTATCGCGTTGTCTAAAATACCTTGGGTCAATTTTTTACCGATTGTACTATATACTTTTTACTAAACGTCTCAAACTGTACCAGCAAATAAAGAGCAACAAAACAATGAAATTAATCAACCCCATTTAAACCAAGAACTTAGCAAAATAGATGCCAATTTATAGTCAGGAACTTTTAGTAACGACGGCTGCCACTTTCTGTCTGTTTCCTTCGCTCGTGACGTTGACAGATGCCTACATCCGCACTACTGTCTGGCAATGCCTGTTGCCTTATTTCGTGGTGCCGGCGCCGAGCAAATATAAAATATATCAGCCAATCAATAACCTTCCATAAATAAAAAATGTATTCATCAAAATCACTCCTAAAATTGTGTATGTTATCTTCTTGATTATGTGATATTTCAGCTATGTTAAATTAATGGTACTATTCATCTAGTCTCTGATATTTCCCATTTTCCTAATTTTTATCCCCTTGTGCTCCAACCGTGTAATTGGTCAAACGAAATGTTATGTATCTAATTATGGAAAAATTGTTAATATCGGCACTAGATTTCTTCTAGCAAAGAAACAATCAAACTCTACCTGTTAATTTTATTAGTATAGACAGTATAGACACACTAATATCGAATTGTCGACAGAACAGAATTACCCAAACCTAAGTAAGTATGCAAAGGCCATTGAACTTCAAGGAATGGAATAAAAATCAATTGAAAGAAAAATATACTCAAATATCAAATGAAGTTTTTGACTTACTAAAATCTTATAAAAATGTTGATTTTTGATTCGAACAATTTTGAAGATACAGATTACTTGAAATGGTACATATTGCATAGTTTATTAAAATGTAGAAAATGGAATCATTTTAAGTTACCTGTTAACTTAGCTTATAAGAATTAGTGGTGAAATTATCCAAAAAATAAAAATTAAAAATCAGCCTAAAGACTAGTTCACATTTAATCCGTAAAACGAAAAAAATGCAAATTAATTTTCCACATAAAAATATAGCTAAGAAAATGCTTTATAGGCTTTTTTAAAAGTAGCTTAATACTTCTTAAAGCTTTTGTTGCTTATATAGTGATAAATGATGTTTTTACCGTCGTGGTAATAAACGTGATTTTTATATTAGACATTTTAAAGATTCTGTAAGATTGTTATATAAAAGTTTTGGTCTTCTGACAATGCAATCCTGTGAATTATTCTTTGAAAATAATTTTAATTTTGTTACTGATTTTTTAAATTAAACATTGCAACATGGAAAGAATTATATAAGCAACGATTGCATTCCTACATAAACAGTATATATATATATATATATATATATATATATATATATATATATATATATATATACTAAACGGTAATTAATTGTTTATTATGCAGATTCACTCAGATCTAATAGTAAATAGGCTAGTGATGTATTATACTTAATTGGATAAATATTTAACTGCTATGGAAAAGTTCTGTTAGTGACCTCTAATGAAGATACACTGTGTTTCACAAAATTTGACTAAATATTTCTCCTCATATATTTGTGAATTTTTCATGTTATAATAACTTCTAATTTGCAGCGCCAGACTAGAAGAAAACATCCTGTATATTAATTTAAATAATTTAATGACACATTTCAAGACTTAAATAAATACCTGATTATTGGTAAAATTTATATGGTTGCTACACCTATTCCTTCTGCTGAAAAGTAACAATTTTTTAGAAAAATTACTTCTGATAAAAATGTTGTTTACAAAAAGGCAGTACTAAAATATTGTTCATAGACATTTACAGCACCTTCATTTCTAAACCAAGAATAGGCCGATAGAAGTTTGGTTTACGGGAACGGACGAGTTGCACCTCAAGATAATGGAAGAAGGTTTTGTGATAAAAGATGCCCAAATCATCAAACACAAATTAATATCGATGGGGCTGTGAGACATCCAGTTTAAGAGGAAGAAGGCATCTTAAATTTTGTTTAAGAAAAATCTAAAAATATTCACTAGGAAAATTATTAGACGCTTGCATTTACGAACAATGGAGCACATTTAACAATACAAAAAAATGCTTTTACTTTTATCATATTCATAAGGTACAGAGGTTAGAACCAGATGTTTGAATTTTCTGTCAGTAGATTAGAAGACAACGGAATCTGTGGACTGATGAAACTCAGTTTAGCAAAGATGATGTCAATACTTCTAGAAATTGCATATGTGGTCGCTAGAAAATTCAAATATGTAAACGTTTGGGTGAGTACAATTAATACTACATTGATCAGTCCACATTTCTTTGAAGGAAAGTATGATTGAAACCAATATTTACTGTTATTAGAAAACATTTTGCTTAATCTTGTCCAAAATGAAGATGTAAATTTAGGATGAATGTATTTCCAACTGGATGTAGCCCCTTCACATTTCACAAGGGATGTTTTACAATTTTCAAATAATATTCCTCCCTATAGAAGGCCATGGGGGATCCTATTCTTGACCAGCAAGATATCCAGACCTCATTCCGGCGGTCTGCTTCTTTCGTTATAGTGAGAAAATTGAGTTCTTTAAGCAAGTTATATCATACTAAATAAAAGTTCAATACAAGTTGCGCCATCTCCCGGAATCTCATGCAATGTACCATTAATACTAATGTAAACTCTTTTAATATTAACGTACAGTGAATTAATTTTAATGTACAGAAAGTTAAAATATCTTTTCAGTTACTTTTTTGAAATTTAAGATACCATTTAATCAAATTTAATGTACAACGAACTGATATTCAAAGTAAATGTAAAATATTCCCGATTTAAAGTACAAAATCATTAAATTTAAGTTATTTTTAACAATGTACTTGGATGGTTTTAGAGTAAATTACTATGAGGTTGAAACAGATTAAAATTCCATTATTTAGAAATAATACACTTTATTGATCTAATTTTCTTTAATTTTTTTTTCTTGAAGAATAAATTGATCTTTTCTTCTATTTAATAGCTTTATAAATATCAAAATTATTGTATAACAAGTTTTTGTCATAAGAATTAATTTTTGTAAATAAATTGTAATATTTCTTAGAAGAAATAGGTACGGCAACCATATAAGGTTTCACCAATCTTCTAAACACAAGTCTTAAAATGTGTCGTTAAATTCTTTAAATAATTATACAGGGTATTTTGTTTTTTAATAAATTTTCTGTTTGGGCCCTGCAAATCAGAAATTCTTCTTAAATTCATTTATGGGTGCTAAAATACCATTACCAACTAGCAACCTAATCCCATGAATACTTTAGGAAATGTCTGTAAAGAAATATTTTGCCAAATTTTGTAGAGCACATTACAATTATTTCTAGGTCACCCTGTATATACGACTATAACTCAAATAGATTTATTACATTTTTTAATAATATGGTGCAAGATGTAAAAGAACGCAATTAACATATATCCGAAAAAATAATGCGGCGAGGACCAATCTCATCTAATTTTGACTCCGAGTAGTCGTCTCGTCTCGATCTCGAAATCAGTCCTGGCTTTCTCCATTTTGACAAATTATTAACTGTAACATTAACATAAGTTGCAAATCAAAAATAGTTATTAAAATTATATAAATATAAACGCCAAAATGTTTTAAAAATTATAAAGTTCCTTTAAATTCAAGGTAACTATTCTAAACGATGTTTTTAAAGATGAGCAATTATTTACTTTTGAATTTCGTAAACATACTTATAATATTGTGTTGGTTCTAATACTTTTACGTTCGAAAAATCAGGCTAATCCAAGGCAAAAACTTTTTAAATCTTTGTTAAAAATAAAAACTGTTTCATTTTTTTCACCCAAAGCGATTTAGTTACATTGCAGACAGTATGTTTATCTTAGTATTTTCATTATCAACATCATTCGGAAGATTGCAGATTTCTATAAAGACAAGTTCTCTTTTTTCACCTAAACTATCACACTATTAATAAGGGAAATTTATATATTCTGCAATGATTTTATCTGAATAGGTGTTAATGTATGTAAAGAATCTGACGACATTTATGGTAATCTAAATAAATGTTTAAACTTAAAGATTATTACCAATTTACAGGATTGCGACTACTAATACGAGACAGAAAAATTATTCTGCTACTAATATATGCAAAATACGCCGTTAAATTGAATCATCGTTTGTTCAAATCATGGGAAGAAATGGTTATTAATTAGTTAAGTACCTTATATCATAGTATTTTTAAAAGCCGCATTTTATTACATACGCATCTTGATGATAGTTTAAACACATGACGCCCATATCATCGGCATAATGAATCGTGTTTATTACCTCGCCGTTGATTTTAATCCCAAATACTTTATTATGTAGGGTTTCCTTGAAAACTGTGTACGAATATAAATTAAACAACAATGGAAAGAGAATACATCTCTGTCTAACGCCTAGTTGAATTTAACATTCTTTGGTAAGCTTACAATTAACTCGAATCACTGCACTCTGACGCCAATATAGATTCTCTATGATCCGCAAATCCTTGCCATCTATGAGCCTTACATGCTGTACCCTATCAAAAGCTTTCTCGTAGTCGATAAAACATACGAAAATATCTTTACGTTAGTCTCAACATTTTTGAAGAAGTATATTTAGAGCAAATAGCCCTTCTCTAGTACCAAGGACAATTCTAAACCCAAACTGGTTCTCTGCTATTTTCCGCTTTCACATTTATTCCTTATTCTACAGTAAATAATACTCAGGAAAACCTTCAAGGTGTGACTATTTTCACTTATTATAAAAGAAACTATATTCAGTTCTCAGTCAACCAAAAAAACCTTATAATGTTAGCGCAGATGTACTCCACTCTTATGCTAACATGATTAGAGACAAAGCACTATCTCAGATTGCAAAGAACCACTAGGACAGGATGGAAACCTCCCATTTAACTTTTGTCAATTGGCGATTCATTTTTAGATGAACTAATCCACAACTTAAAAAAATATAAGATACGCGCCGAGTTGAATGATAATCTTTTCAGTCTGTTGCTAAGTCTAAAGTTAATTTACCACTCAGAGTAACCTTTCGTCATCCTACATATTTTAGAACTAACATTTATAATGCAATTTTCCACTAACATGAATCGCATGCGGAAATTATTCCAACATGAAATTTATGTTTACGGGCGTAAAATTTGCAAAGCGTGCGTTACTGTTTTTATAATATAAAAAATAATAAATAAATCCAATTCAATTAATAGTCGGAAAAGAATTTGCCATCTAATGTTATTATTGCCAGTAATTACTATGGTTTTCCATAGTACACATATTATGAAGTAAATTAAGCAATTATGAATACACTTTCTTCAAAAAAATGACTCCTATAATATTTACGTTATTATCATTTGATTTAATATAATATTTTTCACATTAATCATATACTTATGCTAATTGATTAATGTGTTTTGCTTGTTGTGAAGTTAATATGCAGAAATAAACATAGTTTCAATTTATCACCCTAAATTCTGTGACCCAGAATTGAAACGTACTTTCTTTAATTAAAATTGTTTAAAATTTAATTTAGCTTTGAGCTCAATGTAGCTTGAAAGATGGAATAGCTATAATAATGGTTGATTCAGTGCGAAAGCAAAATGTAAATTATACCTTGAGGCGTGCTTGTCTAATTATGTCTTCATTAAATATTGCCGTAAGCATATATTTTGCTAATTAGGCTGCCAATTTTTTCTGATGACCCAACTGTTTCGTGACAAGGTTCTCCCCTACCAAAAAGTAAATTTGTTGACAAGTCGGCGAGTCAATATACCTTTTAAAATACTGATGCCGATTAAATTATTTTTTTGTTTTTTTGAATTCATGCAACAAACAAAATATTTATAGGATTATTTGATTGTCTGTCTGTCTATCTATATATAATCACTTGATTTATAAGACCAAGAATGCGTGTTATTTAATTTTTAATTTTAAAGAGACAATGAATGTAAGACAGTGAGCTTGACTAAATTATTAAATAAAACAGCTTCCAGTTTATTATATGAAACTACCAAAATATATTTTAAGGGATGTTTGTGTTTAGTTATAAATTTAAAACGTATTTAAATGCACTTTTCGGCAATTTAAAAAAAATATATAGGCGCCGCTATTTTTCAATAAGCATATTTAAAAAATCCTTACGTTCTGCTTTACCACTTCACATAATTTCTTAGAACTCAAAAATATATTTCTTCCATCGGGATCAAGTCAATGCTTCAACTAAATTACCTAGTTTTTTGCATTTGATAACCTATTTCTTGAATTTTATGAAAACTTTCATCTTTTTGTTAATATTTTGATTACAATAAAACTAAAATAACAAAATGTACTTTTATATACAACTTTTATAACCTAAAATATAAATATAATATTATTTTCCTTCACTTATGTTAAAAATTACTTATCCAGCAAATTATATGTAATAGAATAAAAACAGGAAATATATTGATTCTGACAATTTACAGCTAGAGAGCTAACATTTCGCTACCAAAGGACATCCTGGGTTTTGGATTAAAAAATGTAATAAACAGTTTGCAAAATATTTAAGAAAATATAATAGAATAATACTTGTTCTATATTTAATTTTGAAAATAATTGCGGTTTTAAAATACATAGATAAACTGTCGCCAAAATTTTTGCTCATTTTTATCTTCAAAATATTTTTCAGTTACTTAGAAAATAAGTTCTGTACTAATTTTCGTAACTATCGATATATCTGTTTGAGTTCAAAAGTGAATTAGGGTGTAGTTAAAAAATATTTAGTTAAGTCAAAAAACTAAAATAGTTGTTTTTGTAGGTCCAATAAACTGTACTTCTGCCGGAGTTAAAATTATTCATTATTTCTATTTTAAAATGTTCCCGTTTTACAGATAATTATACATGAAATGCAATGGAATCAGGTTTTTTACTAATTATTGAACCACCAGGTATATTTAAATTTTTTTAATATGATTTATACTAGGTAAGACCGTTCAAATTTCTATCCAATAAAGTGTTGTGAATTACTCGCAGCTGCAGGCGCGGACTAGCTGTGACACTCATGACCCCATTTTTTTACGCCCTATATGGAATTGAGGACTGCTGTACTCAGCATTGTTCCTTATTTGATCACAATGAAACGTGATTCTCCGTAGAAGTTCCTTCCTATTATCGAACGAAGTGGAGTACATCAAGGTTCTGAGGTGTTCCCACAGGTAAAAATCCAACGGCGTTAGGTCGGGAGATCGAGGAGGTCAGGTCAACGGTTTGGATTGACGTTATTCAGATACTCCCGCACAGCCAGGCTAAAATGAAGCGGTGCGCCATCGTGCACATAGTACATGTTTCGGCGGGTTTCAAGTAGTAAGTGCTCTACTAACTCGTGAAAAGCGTTCTGGAGGAATTCCAAATAAAGTTTCCCATTCAGTAGTGCCGGCAATACGAATGCTGTAATCAAAAAATTACCAATGATTCCTGTCCAGACATTAACTAATTGGAACTGATGTTGATGATGTGAAACAATAATTGCATGAGGATTTTCATCAACCCATACATGTTTTCGTTGCTGATCTAATTGCCAGATTGCAAAATGCATTCTACGGGAAAAATCTTCAAGAATCAGTTCATGCACTTTTTTCAAATGATATGATTCGTAAATAACTTCATGTACTATTGTTTTGGACTTATTAAACTGCGCTGATAATTTTCGAGTGCTCGTTGCAGAAGTGTCATGAATGTAAAATATTTTCCTCTAATTGCGGCATACGTACTGTACTTCTCCGACCAGCATCAGTACTTCTGATTTCCTAAATTTATGACGAAATCTAATATTATTACCTGATTAAATGGAATCGCCTCCCATTCTCCCTTAGACGTTGGTCAACTTGTTGAAATGTGTTCTGATCTGGAAGAGTACGATTAGGATATCTGTCGTGGTAACCTCTTGGCTTCCAAAGCATTGCAAGATGCAAGACCATACATCAGATGCATATCTGCAAACTCAATAAACATGTATTCCATATTTCGAATTATTTCACAATTAATTTCACCATAAAATCCAAAAATCAGTAAATTAATATCCAAATAAAGAATCAACTTGTCAGCGATGTGAAAGTTGACAAGTTCTAAATGAAGGAGGTACCCATCAACGTTTGCAACAACAATACTTCATTTTTGGTGCCGATAAAATAAAACACACATTTTTTGCGAACCTAGGTCGAACTGTATTCCACAGAATTAGACGTGTTTAACTAAAGAAGTCAATAGTTAAAGATATGTAAAAAACGTTATCTAGTGTTCTTATCATACAGGGTGTAAAAAAATAGGATCATGATTATCACAGCTACTCCATGCCTGCAGCTGTGAGTAATTTACAAGACTTTCTTGGATAACAATTTGAAGGGTGTTACCTGGCTCTGTGGGAGCCCATATCTCCGAAGAGGAAGCCTGCAAGAAAAAAATTTTGAACCTGTAGTATTCCTTTCACGAGTTTTTTTATATCC
Organism: Diaprepes abbreviatus; assembly: GCA_034092305.1. NCBI lineage: Eukaryota > Metazoa > Arthropoda > Insecta > Coleoptera > Curculionidae > Diaprepes > Diaprepes abbreviatus. The sequence continues at coordinate 4,291,223 of JASJET010000050.1, forward strand.
GGAAGCTTATATATATATATATATATATATATATATATATATATATATATATATATATATATATATATATATATATATATATATATAAATATTTCGAACGATATATTTTAAGTATCAGTTCGTTCTGTAACTTCAATAATAATTACTATAATTATTTTATAGTATTAGCTTACCTGGAAAACCGACGATGCGAGCTCTCCGGATTTAGAAATGATAGGGCCAAAACTAATGGCTCGAAATAAATCCAGGTGGCGATCTTAACAAAAGAAGAAGAAAAGTTGTAAAGTATCCACAATTATGTTGTCGAGAAGGATCCTCTAATACAAGGTAAAAGATAAATATTTGAGAGAAATGCTGAACTCCCCACTGAGGTGTCAATGATCATATTGAGGTTCAAATGAAGAAGATCGAATGTCTTTTTTGGGCTTGTAAGCGAGCCTTGGGGTACACCGAAAGCGACATATTAAATACAAGATATGGTGGTCTGTCTGATGACTGTACGAAAGATTGTTTTCAACTTGACAAGATTCAAGTAAGATAAAAACTAGCCTTACTAAATCATCGGATATTTTAATGATGGTTACCTATGTGGTTAGGGGTGTATGGAGTAAAGATGCCCATTACTCTTCATGCAAACTACATTATGCCTATTTGAAACCTAATCACTTTCCTGAGTTAATTTTTTCAAGCCGAAGTGATTGGGAGGAAGAGCTAATTCTTCACAGAAATGGATCTTGGTGATTTACAGAGGGATAGCGACTGGATGAAAGAGTTAGAGCTAGAGTTTTCGTTAAAAGCACGAAAATATGTGAGTGAGATGTACTCCCTTGGACGGCGTGCAACGATCTTTCAAGCAGAAATTTATGCTAGTCTATAATGTAGTAGTAGTAAAAAATTTGCCATTAAATTCTAATTTTCTTCAGTTTTGTTGTATTTGGTTCATTCTGGATTTCTACTTGGTTCCGACTTGGTGCTCAAGTTGGATGAAATTTAATTTTTATTACTTATCTGAACTTCCTTTTTAAAGTTTTTAATTAATGCCATTTGTATCTCTTGATATTTTTATTCTTTAATTTGTTGAATACTTGAGATAACCACTTAGTATTTTAGTGATTTCGAAATCGCTTATCGCGTTTCGCAACTGATTTTTAAAGTTTCAATTTTTTTGGAATTAGTTCCTTGATGTTAAATTTATTCTTCTACTTTGTTAATTAACGTCGTGAAATCTTCAAAGTGTTCAAGATGTTCGGATCCCAATTTCTCCATTCTCCATAATTTGAAGTTTCTGCCCATAAAGGGTGCTCGCTTTTTGACACTTCACGTATTAACAGAAACTTTATTAGCACCATCAGTGCACCATCTCTGTGAGAGGGGCATAAACAGAAATAGGACTATTCAGATATGCTCGGAAATATACTTGATAATCTGGCAAGGAACAGTTACACAATTAGAAGGGTGTGGATTCCTGGTTACTCTGTTATACACAGAAATAAGAAAGAATATCATTTTACAAAGATAGTACTTGTAATTAAACCATACGGACCCCAAACAATTATATCTGATCAATAACTGTTGATTGGAGAGAATTGAAACTGTTGCTGGAAAGCAAATTTATTTAATTGATTAATTAATTCATAGTAATTAATATTGAAGTTTCAGAAACTAACAAATATATATTAAAATTAAGGTAATACGTATTAATTAATTCGATTATTTTATTCAAGCTTCTCTTATATCAATAAAATATTTTGATAAAATAAATCTACAATTTTTTATACACATTATAGACACTAATAACTAGGTTCACTAAGAAGGTTTAAGACTTAGACCCGATCTAGTTGTTTTGGAAATTAGATTTTCTAGATGGCCAGTTTTATTTTTCTTATGATATTTTTTAATTGTATTTTAAAGGTTCAAAACTAGCTTGACGTATTGTTACCTTTGTCAATTTAAATTCTCTACTGTCAATGTAGACCAGTTATGAAGTTAAACCATGTTAGTGAATTAGGGGGTAAATATTTATAATGCCTGGTATTCTAAAATAGAATTACTTTAGCAAGATAAAAGTTATTAATAGTATTTTTTTTCGTAGTCAACGTTGTTCGATTCATATTGTGGAAATCATTAATTGGAATTTGATCTGAGTTATTTACGTGAAGGTATGTTATTATACGTATATTTTATTTAGCATTCAAATAACTAATTATTTTTTGGACCACATTATAATTGATTGAAATATATCTTGTTGATTTTAATTTAAAATAAACAATGTTTTAAATTGAACAACTGAGTCTTCCATATTTTTCTTTAATTCACTATATTTGTGATCAATTTTGATATTTGTATATTTGCTACCGTTCTTGTTTAAAACAAACAAAGTAGTTAATATTTTAATTAAGCAGCAAATTATCAATCGTGTTTTAACCTAAATTATTTCTGAATTTTATATTTAGCGTGTTTGTTATGTTTCTGTACACAGTGCTACAAATTCGATCCGATTTAAAGGATGAAATTGTTAATAAAATTTTTTAAAATCATATACACTGGCGAGCAAAAAATTTAGATCATTTTTGAAGTTGCAAATAATTTTAGGTGTAGTAATAAAAAGGACATTATTGTACCAGAAAGCATATCTGTCACTTGCCGTGTATTGATACTGTATTTATGACTTTTATGAAATATCGTGCATTCACTCTAATTGAAAATTCATATTTCGTTGTCTATTTTCCATTTAGCGTTGGTTTCTCTGTAAAATCTATCGGCCGCATGGTGTAGTATTTAACACGTATAACGCCTTTAGATCCTATTGTTATGGCTAGAATTGTAGCTTTGATACAAGATGGTCGTGGATGACGTGAAACTGCATGAATTGTTGGTAAGAGCTAAAATGTATACTAGCGCTACGAGAACACTGGCCGGATAACCAGAAGACCAGAATCCGAGCGAAAAAGAGTAACCTCCCAAAGAGATGACCGTTTTTTAATGTCGGCAAGTTTACGAAATAGAGCAGCTTCTCCAATTTTGCTGCAAAATCAACTCCAAGAAGTTAGAAATGTAAATGTTAGTACATATACTGTTAGAAGAAACCTTCATACTGTCTTGTAGAAGGATGGCTACATATCCACCACTGCAACACCGACATAGAATTGCAACATTGGCTCTTACCCGAAATCGCTTGGCATTGAATAATAAGAACTGAAGCAAGGTACCGTTTGCAGATGAGTCACGTTTTTGCCTCAATGAGTCAAACAGACGTCGACAAGTAAATCCTGGAGAAAGATATGGTTCAGTTTGTATTGACGAGCGGTGGATCGGTAATGGTTTGAGTGATAATCTCACCACAAGCACGCACAGAGTTGGTCTTCATACAGAATGGCTCTCAGCTCAAAGGTACATTACGGAAGTTCTATAAGACTATGTTATGCCTTTCATGATCATGCCATTTTCATGCAAAATAATATTAGATCTCACGCAGCTAGAGTTTTAAGAGAATATCTCGATGAAGTGGGAATTAGGCGGTTTCATTGACCATCACTCAGTTCAGACATGAATTTTATCGAACATATCTAGGATGAGTTGTGCCGACTTATCCGAAGCTATACACCAGCTCCAAGAACTGCTCAGGAGCTAAGAGAGTGGCTATTGCAGGAGTGGAATATCATCGACCAGAATGTGATCCTCAATTGATTGACAGTATGTCTCGTCGTCTTTCAGCAGTTATTAATGCAAAAGGAAGGGATACACGTTATTAGTGATTAATTTTTTTCATTAATGTTGTTTTTCCGTTTTCTAAATGTCCTGGTGACAATAACTTGAACTTCGTTTTAAACGTACATTTGTTGCTTTTTCAGAATAAATGATAAAAATCAAAAAATATGTTTACCGATTTAATATTGTAAATTAAATTTAGCTTACCAAATACAATGCAATGACACAATTTGCAAATGTATGCTTAAAACAGAAAATTCCAAAAAAACATCATAATTTCAATGTGATCTAAATTTTTTGCCCGCCAGTGTAGTAAAATTTATTAGTTTTATCTAAATTTTATTCCGTGCATGAAATTTAGCTTCTAATTCATGATTTTCCATCTTTTTCTCATTTACCAATATACCCGTTCAATGCAAAATGTTTTTTTATCAACCATTAACAAGCATGTCACTTTTCTTAAAATCCCCAAAAATTTTCTAGTTTTCGTTTCCGTCTCATTTTGTTCTCCAATAGTGAAAATTAACCCAAATATTCATAATTTTCAAAAATTTAATTAATAGTATTGTAATTCTCTACTGTTCTGCTGGATATCCATTATTTTCACTTTTCTGGAAACAACAATATTTCGTCTGTTTTCACATATTCTTGTGCTGATGTATCGCCGGCTGCGTAAGACCTTAACGAACGTTGATAGAACTAATATGATCAGTAGCTGACATAATCTAGTCGAAAAGATTACTTTATTGTCTATGAGAAAATATTCATATTACAATAAAAGAAACAATGTATTAAAAGTATTTAAAAACCAAATATAACAAAGTAAAAAGGTGGGACAAATAATAATAATATATTAAAATTTATGAACTTTTGAAACGATAAACATCAACAAACAAGGAGAAATAATACTCAAAAGCATATTTAGGATTATGGAGAAAACGCGATGATATTAAATTAAGTCAATAAAAAGCTAATCTTGTAATAACAATAAAAAAGAAAAGTCATGCTTATAGACAAAATAAAATTTTATCAAAAAGTTTAATCTGATATATTAGTAACAGAATCATTAAATGTGTAATAGATCTTTTCAAACAAAAACTTGCGACCTTTCGATTACACTGCTACCGACCTAATTTGAAAGAACGTGGTTAAAGCTGTTCTTGCTACCATAGATTAGTGATTTCTAATCTACACTGTAAAAGGGAAATGCGTTAAACTACCAGGAAAAGGGGGACAGCTTTCCTATAAGTAGTATTCGCTATCTAGACCGGTTTCGAACTCATTAGTTCCCGTCAGTACTGGGCAGACATGTACACCTCACCATAAGAAGTCTAGAGTCCTTTAAGCGACTTATATCATACTAAATAAAAAGTTCAATACAAGTTGCGCCATCTCCCGATATCTTATGTAATATATATATATATATATATATATATATATATATATATATATATATATATATATATATATATTGAATAATAATGTAAATTCCTTTAGTGTTAGGGTATATGTGAATTAATTTTAATGTACCGAAGTTGAAATGTCTTTTCAGTTATTTTATTGAAATTTAAGATACCCTTTAATCAAATTTAGTGTACAACAAACTGATATTTAAATGAATTGCTTTAAATTCAAAGTAAATGTAAATTATTCTCGATTTTTGGTACAAAATAATCAAATTTAGTGTAAGATGAACATTAAACTTGCATTAAATTTAAGGTAATTTTTTAACAGTGTACCCAAATCAAGGAATAGGCAAGTTAATAAAATTTTTATAAAAAAATTGAACGGACTTCTAAAAGTGTGCTAAAAAGTGAAAAATAACTAGAAATTTTTATATGAAATTGAAATTTTTAAAGTCGGCGCCAAACTAATACCTGATAAAACGTGATTCGCATAAACAGATTAAAAATACTTTATTTGTAATTGCTTTCTTACCATAATTTATATATATTAGTAGTTATTTATTTCATTTAGGAATAATTTGGCGCCGACTTCAAAAATTTCAATTTCATATAAAAACTTCTAGTTATTTTTCACTTTTTAGCACACTTTTAGGAGTCGGTTTAATTTTTTTATAAAAATTTTATTTTTCGATTTTTAGTTTTCAATTCATTATGATATTCATAAATTATTTGAACTAAGTGCTAATCGAGATTAGTATACCTCACAATGACTCCAAGGTGGCGAAAAAATACCCATTTTATCCATAATTATAAATCACCCTAAAATTAACCTCTAAAAATTCTTTATTACCAGTGAAATTATGTCAAACGAATATTTAGTCTGTCACAGTAAATCCACTATCTTAAATTTCAAATTAATTTTAGATTAGTAATATAGGCCCCAAAACCTTCCAATATCGATATTTAAAGAAAATAAATAAATTTTTTATCCACCATATTGGATACGCCATATTGAATTTTTTAAAAATAATTTCACATTCGTCATGTGTGACCCCGAAAACTCTCCCGGACCAATTTTGTCGAAAATCGGACAAAATTGATTTTTTTTGTCCGCCGTATTGGATCCGCCATATTGAATTTTTTAAAAATAATTTGAGATTCTTTATGTAAGGCCCCATACCAATTTTGGGGAAAATCGGACAAAATTAATTTTTTCTTCCGCCATATTGAATCCGCCATATTGAATTTATAAAAAATTATTTTAGATTCGTCATATGCGACCCCGAAAACTCCTCCGTACCAATTTTGGAGAAAATCGGAAAAAAACATTTTTTTGTCGGCCATATTGGATCCGCCAAATTGAATTTTTTTAAAATTATTTTAGATTCGTCATATATGACCCCGAAAACTCCCCTGTACCAATTTTGAAGAAAATCGGACAAAATTGATTTTTTTGTCGGCCATATTGGATCCGCCATATTGAATTTTTTTAAAATTATTTTAGATTCGTCATATACAACCCCGAAAACTCCCCTGTACCAATTTTGGAGAAAATCGGACAAAATTGATTTTATCGTCCGCCATATTGGATCCGCCATTTTGAATTTTTAAAAAATAATTTCAGATTCGTTGGGTACAACTCCGAAAATTCCTCCATACCAAGTTTGGTTTTAGAAGTCGGTTAAAAAAAAAAAAAAATATATATATATATATATATATATATATATATATATATATATATATATATACATATATATATATATATATATATATATATATATATATATATATATATATATATATATATAAATAATTCATTTCTCTTCTTTTTATGCATATAACATGCTGGCTCTCACGATCAAAGAGCGACAGAATTCATAAACTTTTGCTTCACACATGTATTGCACGCTATTTAGTTATGGGAATAATGAATGATCACGTCACTAAAATTAAATAAAATACATGCAAGTTTTTGAAGGCTCAAGCAATCAGTTATGAAGACACACAAAAATTAATATACAGATTAAGAAGTAACAATATATGAAAATGCATGCATGCATTATTTGAAATTTGCTTTAATCAAATAAATAAATACGTTCTCACGTTATCCCTACTTTCCAAATTCTTTATCCCAAAATCCCTCAAATATTTAATTATATGCAATACCACCTCTGAATTAAATTTAAATATTCGATTTGTTTCAGATACTATATATAATTCCACTTAATTTAACTCTTTTTCTAGTGTTAAAAAAATCCTCCGTTAATATTATTCAAGGTGTTCCAACAAACATTTTATAACAACATATGGTGTTTATACTGTAATATTTCATTGCATCAAATTTTATCGATTTCAAACCAGCATGTTCACAGGATCGAACTATCTCCATGCATATCGCATCCATATAGCCTGCAGTTACTATTGTTAATTGGCCTAAATTAATATCCTTAAAGCTATACCTTATGTAGAGGCCACCAGTTTGGGACAAAGGAATCGTTTAGTTGAATTAAAACCAGATTAGCTTAAAATTATTGTTGTGATCGGCAATTTGGGTTTAACCGGCGTATAGAACAGACCGCCTAGTGCACTTTCAGGATGAAGCCACCATCTCGATCAATTTATGTATGAAATTATCCCTCCAACCGGGTTGTTAGGGCCTAAAGGAAGTGATAATGTCTGTTTAAGGCTATATAAAACGGATATTATTTAAAGTTTATGGCTTAATTATTTTTTGATTTACCAAATTTGTGACCTGACCAGCCTTGAAAATATAATAAATGCGAGTTTGTGAAAATATATATAATTTAAGGGATTCGAGGCTATAACAATTTTGTAAAAAATATTAAGGTATATTTACAATAAATTAAGTAAATATTCGACGTTCATTTTATAAAACAGTAATGAAATTTTACCTTTGTATTTTTTTTGATTGAAATAATTTGAGTGGAATAAAGTGAAATCATAGTTTGTTCTATATGTAAATTCTCCTTTCAGGCAGAGAATATGAAAAATATATATACAAATAGTTTATTTCCTGCAAATATCGCTCTGATCCTCTCTCCATACGCGTTTCGATCACCTCATCATCTCGTCAATGGAGCTGTATCGGACCGAGAGCATCATTAGCAGGAAATAACTGATATAAGAAATATAAATTTCAAGGTACGTCGACAGGATATTGCACCTCCAATGATTCATAGATGTCGTTCGACTGGCAATATTTTTCAGTCTGACATCGAGATCGGTAGATGGCAGGTGTAGAAAGATGGGTAGAACAGGAAGGACTAAATATAATTTCCGAAAAGATTGCCCTTCACAAAACGAAGGAAAATAGAAGATCTTGGTCCCATTATTCTACAAGAAAACACTACCACTTTCCCAGGAATTAAAATATCTAGGGATAATTTTGGACTGTAGCATGTTGAAAAAATAATAAGGAAATCGGAAGACACGCTTATGATTGTCCGATGGTTTTGTGGAAAAATATGGGATCTCTCACCCAAGATGCTGCCCTTACCAGTGTGGTAAGACCAGCGATCATATATGAAGCGTTGATTTGGTGATACAAGGTAATGCCACGAACAACAATGAATAAACTAAGTGGTATACAAAAGGTCACCTATTTGAATATCAGGGGGCTATGAAATCGAACAGAACCTCAGCAATGGAAGGCATTCTAGACCTCTTTCCGCTATATCTGGTGATTCAAAAAGAGGCAAGAATGAGGCTCCACCGGCTACACCTCTCAGTGCCAATGACATGACATACAACTATATTATAACAAGATGTATCGCTATCGCTACAAATACTTTTCGAGGTCACTATAGATAATCAAAGGGTAAGCAAACAAGCTAAACACGTGATACCGAAGGTATTAGTCAATTTATATGACAATAAGGCAAACTCAAAAGAGTTCCACCAAGGTGATAGAGTTTGGTTATGGAATCCACAGAGAAAGAAAGGCAAATCACCTAAGTGGATGCCAGCTTGGGAAAGATCATATAATGTTTTAAAAAGGATCAATGACGTTATTTATAGAATCCGACGAAGTCCTAAGACCAAAATGAAAATAGTACAACTCCACAGATTGAAGCCATACCACAGAGATATCGAAGCTGATCGGGCCGATCAGAATTAGGAGAGCAGTGTTACGAAAGACTGGGAGAAACTTTTTAATACGCCCTAGTATACAAGTATTATTTTAATGCGATGAGTCATCTTTATTATAATGTACCGAAAAAATTATTATATCCATGATTTCTAGGTAGTTCTCGACTTTTATGCTAGCATATTTCTTGTTATTTCTAGTAGGTTCTCTAGATATATAAATAGGAATAGGATACAAGTTTTAATGGAAACTTTATTTGAATAGTGAAGGTATTATTAAGAAGTGCTAATTAAATAGTTGTTATTTAGCTATAAAAATATTAAGTAATTAATATAGTATTAGAAGTAAATTAGTGAAAAGTGATGAATTTTATTCTGCGGAACCAGTGAGCGATTTAAAGAGATAAAATCGTAACAATATTAACAAAGATTTCAAAGCACGGAATTTCATAGGCAAATTAATTAAAAATAATAAAGCCAAATTTAGACCAAATAAGAAATTGGGTGTCTATGATCTAACTTGAGGGAATGTCCAAAAACGTATTTTTTTTTCAAAAAGTATTAGAAAGGTTAAAAATGATCCGAATTATGTCAACCATTTAATAGAGCCAAATCATAATTTTAACCAGATTTTAAAAATTTTACACATCAGATCTAAAGGATCCAAAATAAATATTCTTGAATCGCTCGAAATTTGGAAAGTAAAAGCATAGAAACATTAAACAGTATTAATATTCTAATAAATAAATCATGCCGGACTTAAACTAGCCTGTCAATAAATTTCAAAAATAGCAGAATTAAATCAACTAATGAAAAAGCAGAATTAGTAACTAAATTTACAAATATGTTCGCAAAATATTATGATTATTTCACTATTATTCAGAGTTTCCTAGTTTAACTTAAAAATAAAAAAAATCTACACTATCTACTTATGTTTTACAATTTTAAGGTTTTCTTTTAGTATTTACAAATATTTTTCTATGACGACATTTTTTGGTGATATTTTTCAAATTTGGCAGCTCAGCATTAATTATATATTAATATTTATATTTAAAATAATCAGATTATTTTGACTATGTTTAGAAAATGTTTTTTCAGTATTACTTGTTATGTTGAAAAGATATAAGCCTTCGGTATAAATATTCCGTTGTTACATTTTGATACATGTAAAAGCAGGCTATTAAAAACTATAATTTTGCATTAAGGTACTGAGGCATAATCTGTTAAATTTGTGCATTATATAAACGTAGAGATACTTCGTAGGGACCATTATCTTGTAATCTTTAATGCGACATAAAACGTTATTACAGTTTTACTATCTCTGTTCTAACATATCATTAGATTATTTCCTTAACTTTATTGAATTTATATCACGTTTCTAGGGCTTGCAACTCCAGTTTAACGGCCATAAGTAATATTATAAAAAATAACTTATATACACAGTATATATATATATATATATATATATATATATATATATATATATATATATATATATATATATATATATATATATATACATATATATATATATATATATATATATATATATATATATATATAATCAAAGTTCAGATTTACGTGAATATGCTCGGGAACATCCTTGTTTAGGAGTTAATCGCGATTAGGCATCAAATATGACAATTTTATAATTTGAAGTGCTGGCACGACTAAGTGAAATTAGAATAGAAAAAACGTTTACCATATAAATATATAGGATCGATCTGAAAAACACACAGTTTAAAATTCCATAGTTTAGTTTTCGTGATATTGACGTTTAAAAAAATACAGTAGCTTACAAGGAAAATCAAAACTAAAAATATTATATGTTTGCTAGATTAAAATGATGTATTAAGCATAGATCAATGACATATATATATATATATATATATATATATATATATATATATATATATATATATATATATAAATAAGTAAAAAGCGAAATGTAAATCCAAACTTCGCTCCATCATATCCTTTTCGTGTTAGAGGCTGCAAAATTTGAATAAATTATTGCTACAAAACACAATTTATCCTCACCACCGTCGAGATGATGGTCTACCTGTACCACCATATCGAAAAGAAAGTCAAAACTTACCCTTCCCGCTAGAGTGATATGGCAGAGATGCATGTTTCGTCACTTACTAGACTCATCAAGGTACTGGCATGCACCTGTCTGTGCAAAGGACAGATCGGAAGGAAGCATATAACACTGAACGCGGCTTCGCCGACTTCCCGCCGGATGGTATATATATATATATATATATATATATATATATATATATATATATATATATATATATATATATATATATATATATATATATATATATGTTTATGCGGTTTTCACGGATTCCTCCGTGTGAGATGCAATAGCAGTGGTTATATCCACATTATGCTGAAATCACATTCAGCAAACGTACAACTATATGCAACTCCGTGTGTAAATGAAATAAAAAGCAAACAGTAAATGCAAACTTCGCTCCATCATATCCTTTTCGTGTTAGAGGTTGCACAATTTGAGTAATTTTGAACAAAATACAATTTATCTTATTCCACCACCGTCGATATGATGGCCTACCTACACCACAATATCGAGAAGGAAGTCAAAACTGCAACCTCTAACACGAAAACGAAATGATGGAGCGAAGTTTGCATTTACTATTTGCTTTATACTTCATTTGCACATAGTGTTGCATCTAGCTGTACGTTTGCTGAACGTGATTTCAGCACTACAACAGCATAATGCGGATATAATCACTGCCATTCCATCTCACACGGAGGAATCCATGAAAGCCGCATAAACATATATACGCCATCCGGCGGGAGGTGGACGAAGCCACGTTCGGTGTTGCATAATTCCTTCCGACCTGTCCCTTGTACAAACAGGTGCATGATGAGTAAACATGTACCTCTGCCATATCATTGTAGCAAGAAGTTTTGACTTTCTTCTTGATATGGTGGTACAGGTAGGCCATCATCTCCGGGTCCGAACAATGACGACAGCGCTGTTTCGTCCTAATATGGGACTCATCAGGCCATTGCGTTCGATACAAACCATCACTCGCATCTGTGTCCTATAAACAGATTTCACAGTTGTAAAAGAGTATAAGACACAGTGGCGACATCTCGATGAATTATGAAAAAAGAGATTTTTTTATATTTGTTGGCTTAAAAACACGCAACAGCTCTCTTAGAGGAATTGTTGGTTCTACACATTACTTAAACTGCGGAATTCGTAGTTGGTTTGATTGCCGATGCCGACCAATACTTCTATCCTTAGAGTAGCACGTTTCGTATATCAAGGTTGGAATATTCCTTTTTTAATTTACCGTCACGCCGTCATATGGCGGTTTTATACATTATTGTTGGTTTTTGTTGTTCTTGTGTTATTAAGTAATCCATCGAGTTGTCGCCACTGTATCTCATTTACTATTTTTCAACTATGAAATTTATTTATAAGATGCGAGATGATCATCTGTACCGAATTCAATCGCCCAATGAGTCCATACTAGAACGAAACAGCGCTGTTGTCATTTTTCGGACTCGGAGCTTTTCCATTATCTTTTTAACATTAGAGTAATATTTATCAACGGTCTTAATGTCCGCATAGCCGAGAAATTCCTATTTTATTATATATATATATATATATATATATATATATATATATATATATATATATATATATATATACAGTGCCTTCATTTCAAAATGAACCATCCTTAATAACTTTGTTAAATAGAAAAATTTAAAAAAAAGAAAAAACACGTCAATTTAGATATACAGGAGGAAGTTTAATTTTGCATTTGTTAAAAGTCTGTCAATCACCTCCTCACCTCCAGCTAACCTCACTTTGATATGTCAAATGGGAACCCCCACCTTGTGACACATCATTGTAAGCAGCATAAAATTGTCTATCCAACCGTATAAAAAAAATTAAATCGGTTGACGTACAAGCGAATAGTGTGCAAAAATGTCTTGTAATAATGCATAATATATCGGCCTCGAACTTTGGTATGTCAAATGATTACCCTATAGTGTGATACATCATTTTAAAGGACGTACGATCTGCTATCCAACGATGTCAAAAAAAATTAAGTTAATAGACGTTATAGGCAATTAGGATGCAAAAATGTGTGTTAAATATAAGCAGTTTATTCAGTTTTATTCAGTTGAATAAAATTATTTTATTAAATGTTCAAAATGTGCGCCGTTATTAGCGAGACAATAAAAAAAGCCTATTTTGAAATTCCCCACGAACATTGGCAAGGGTTTCTCTGCTAATTCCTCTACATTCCCGAACAATTCGATCTTTTAAATCGTCAATATTTTCAGGTGGGGTTTTATAAACCTTGCTTTTTAAATACCCCCAAAGAAAAAAGTCTAGAGGGGTTAGGTCTGGAGACCGTGCTGGCCATTCAATTGCACCACGTCTGCCAATCCACGTCCCTGGAAAATGTTCATCAAGCCAAGCCAAAGCGTAGTGCGGGGGAGCTCCATCTTGCTGGAAATGCAAATTATTTTCATTTAGTACCATAACAGCATTTTCATCCACTTGATTTTCTAAAGATTGCACAATGGCAGGGTATATTGTGTTTTCTAAAAGGTTTAAATAAATTTGCCCAGTTAAATTATCTTCCAAAAAAAATGGCCCGATGATTTCATTGCCATAAATTCCTGCCCACACGTCAATTTTTTCGGGATATTGAGTATGCCCTTCTCAGAAAAGGTGCGGATTTTCATTATCCCAGTATCTGCAGTTATGTCTGTTAACCAGTCCATTTAGAAAAAAAGTTGATTCATCACTAAAGCAGATATTCTTAGGTAAATGGGGGTCCTCGTCAATTCGTTGGCACATTAATTCGCAAAATTGAATTCTCCTATCAAAATCGTCTTCTCCGAGTTCTTGAAGAATTTGAATTTTGTAGGGAAAAAACTTATTTCGTTTTAAAACTTTATGCACAGAGCCAGCAGAAATGTTGGTTAAATCTGCGACCTTTAAGATGGATAAAGTTGGATCTATTGCAAACTGTCCTAGTACCTCGATTTGGCATGCTTCATCTACAACCCTTTTCTCAATAGATTTTTTATTACAAACGGATCCCGTTTCTTCAAACTTTCGTACCAATTCGAGTACATATTTATGGCCCACGTTTTTGTCTTGATGCCTCTCGTTAAATGCTCTGGCGGTTCTACGAGCGCACCGATCTTCAGCTCCATAGAGAAAAATTATTTCTATTCTTTCGGCTAGCGTATACACCATTTATATTCACGTTTCAACTAGGCGTCACAATGACAATTTTAACAATAATAAACAACTGGTGTTTAAAGATCTTAAAAATTTTATTTATTGCAGTGATTTCTTGTACCTATCAGGTACCGCAAAAAATATCATTGAAATAAATACACTAGATTGATTAGACTGCAATGAATTTTGTGATGAATTTTAAAACAGGCTTAGTTTTTTTCTCGCAAATATTTTAACTGTTTATTATTTTAAAAAAATATTTATTTTAAATTTAAAATAATATTTTACTCTATGAAGTAGCCATTTGACATAATAAAGTTTAATGTGATAAGGTGTCTATTATTACCACACATCTTTTCTTACTATTCGCTTGTACATCAACAGATTTTGTTTTTTTTTATTGGCTAAATAGGAGATAGTATGCCCTTTAAAATGATGTATCACACTATAGGGTAATCATTTGACATACCAAAGTTCGAGGCCGATATATTATGCATTATTACAAGACATTTTTGCACACTATTCGCTTGTACGTCAACCGATTTAATTTTTTTTATACGGTTGGATAGACAATTTTATGCTGCTTACAATGATGTGTCACAAGGTGGGGGTTCCCATTTGACATATCAAAGTGAGGTTAGCTGGAGGTGAGGAGGTGATTGACAGACTTTTAACAAATGCAAAATTAAACTTCCTCCTGTATATCTAAATTGACGTGTTTTTTCTTTTTTTTAAATTTTTCTATTTAACAAAGTTATTAAGGATGGTTCGTTTTGAAATGAAGGCACTGTATATATATATATATATATATATATATATATATATATATATATATATATATATATTTAGCAAGACAACCTGCTGCAATCGAAAAATCATCCGGATGATAACTTCCTTCTAATTCAGGAGCGAATTTAAGGGGGAGGGTAGAGGCGATTAGACTCGTCTGCCTGCTGCATTTGGAACGTGGATCTCGCTAAATCCTCCTCCCCCCCTCTCGACATTGAATTAATTCTTTCAACTCGCTTTCGCTTGTTATACTGTACTGTCATGTATACGAATGGGATGGGAGATATTTTGTTGCTCTTGTAATATCGCTCCCTCCCCCAAAAGAGAGGGGCTGGATCTGCCCCTGCACTAATTGGTCGCTAATTAGTTGTGAAAGAAAAAAAATTTCGTTTCTTATTTTTAAAACTATTGCATGTTTTGTTACATTGATATAAAGTTAGCGAAACACCTAAGGCGATTATTATTAAAAAATAATTTTTAACAACAATTAGCCTATTAGGAATTTGCCGTTAACTTGCCGTGACAGAATGGCAATGCGTGGAATTTAGTCGAGACTGATTTCGTTTTGTTCTCGCAATTATTTTTGATGAAAATCTTGAGACGGGAGGCAAAACTTCATTACTGATTGGAATTTACTCTTCGCCTTGGATGAACTAGTCATGAGGCACGAGATATTACGAAGAATTATCCACGGAATATCATATTTCCCTTCATCTGAGCAAAACACCACCTATCGTGGAGGGACATGTGATATTTTATACTTGTAATCGCCTTGAAAATTCGCTGTTCGTCCAGACAAATTAGTTGTTACACGTCCAGGTATGTTGCTATTGGTTTTACCTAATTATTCCTAAACTTCTATTTCTTCTTCGATATTTCCCGTCAAACAGCCCTCACAGATACGGTAAATTCGATGTCTCCCGCCGTGAATTAATTCTAATAAAAATTCCACTTTCTGTCGAAGAATTTCTGGGAATTGGTTTCTGGCTGTTGGAATTTGTCATATTCACTTTTCAGGAATTATTCGCGGATACAGAGAATTCTCAGGATTTTCTTGACTATATGGCTAAATCAGTCTCGACTGAAATCCGTACATTGTCATTCTGTCACGGCAAGTTAACAGCAAATTCCTAGCAGGCTAACTATTGTTAACAATTTTTTTAAAAAACAATCGTCTTAGGTGCTTCGCTAACTTCATATCGAGTTAGCAAAACATGCAATATTGTGTAAAAATCAGAAATGACAAATTTTTTTCTTTCACAACTAATTAACGACTATATAGCGGCAAATTATCATCTGGACGATTTTTTGATTCGCGTAATTTGTCTTGCTAACAAGAGACTTCTTAGGAATGTCAGTAAAAATAATCGCGAATACATGGCAAAATTAATCTCGACTGAATTCCGTTCATTGCCCTTTTTTCACAGCAATTTAACGGCAAATTCCTAGCAGGCTAATTGTTGTTAATAATTATTTTTATTAACAATCGTCTTAGGTGTTTCGCTAACTTTATATCAAATTTGCAAAATATGCAATATTGTTTAAAAATGAGGAACGATAATTTTTTTTCATAGCTAATTAGCAACTATATAGCTGGAAATTATCATCCGTATGAATTTTGGATTCGAGCAATTTATCTTGCTAACTAGGGACTTCTCAGGAATGTCAGCAAAAATAATCGCAAATACATGGCGAAATCAGTCTGGATTGAATTCTATGCATGGCCATTCTGTCACGGCAAATTACTAGGAAGCTAATTGTTGTTAAAAATTATTTTTTAATAACAATCGCTTTCGATGTTTTGCTAGCTTTATATCAAGTTACCAAAACATGCAGTATTTTTAAAAAATAAGAAACGACAATTCTTTTTCTTTGACGACTAAATAGCTACTAATTAGTGGCAAATTATAATTCGGACGATTTTTCGATTCGAGCAATTTGAGTTGCTAACTAGGGACTTCTCAGAAATGTTAGCAAAAATACATGGCGAAATCAGTCTGGACTGAATTTTGCGCGTAGCCATTATGTCATGGCAAATTCCTGGCAAGCTAATTGTTATTAGAAATTATTTTTTAATAACTATCGCCTTCGGTGTTTTGCTAACTTTATGTTATTCTTCTT
Organism: Diaprepes abbreviatus; assembly: GCA_034092305.1. NCBI lineage: Eukaryota > Metazoa > Arthropoda > Insecta > Coleoptera > Curculionidae > Diaprepes > Diaprepes abbreviatus. The sequence goes on from JASJET010000050.1 coordinate 4,308,602, forward strand.
CTTCGAGTGCCATGTGCTATGCCACACGTTGGCTATCATTTGTCCACCTAATGGTCACATTATAACTAGAGTGCCCTCCTCAGCCTGTCTAAATTGGTTGCGGCGTTTGACATACCACACCAGTTTCTTATATTGCGGAGCCAAGAGTGTTGTTTTCGACCTGGCCCCCGTCTGCCTTCAATTTTTCCCTGTAGTATTTTATATTAAGTTACCAAAACACGCAATATTTTTTAAAAATAAGAAATTTTTCTCGAATAATTAGCGGTAAATTATTATCCGTACGATTTTTTGATTCAAACAAGTTGTCTTGCTAACTTTATGTACATATCGATGACAGATCGTTGCAATAAATTAAATATTCTAGAATAAGTTTAATTTTAAAATTAAATAAAAAATTTCTTCTTCGGTGTTGTATTATACAATCTAAATATCATCAAGTTGAGCGATTTTCATATTTATATTTTAAATTAAACTAACACATATTTAAGTTTTCGATTCCCACAAAGTTTTTTTAAGGGTAATAACTCTATTTACCGAAAGTAAATATTTAAAAACCGATGAATTTTCTCTGTTGACCTTTCCAAATTGCCAGTAGCTTGGAGATAACTTTTTTAAACGACATTTGTTATATTAACTTTCCAAACCCGAGCACATTTTCAACTTGGAGCTATTTAAATTTGATGGAGGCAAAACGAACTTTTGAATAATTGGAAATATAAATTTCATTTTAAAATTGTGTTTAAAATAGAAGTTAAAAATAAAATATTGCATATACTATTGGCAAAATCATATTATTTTCAAATAAACAACTTCTGAAAGTACTGTTTTAAGAATAAATACAATTTTTGTTTCGGGACATAAGAATTTTTTGTGTAGGTACATTGTAGCTAATGCCTTGGCTTTATTAGGCATATTTTATTCCATTCTGAAAATGGTCCTTTATGTCAGAACAAATAAGTAAACCTTTATCTAATTCATCCAGCATTTCTTAAATTTTAATTGCATCCCATTTTTTACGACATTTGGAGTTCTTACTAAATTTATTTATTTATTTTTGTCTCGATACACCGTCATAATTTCAATATCTCCCAGCAAGTAGCAAATTGTATTTGTTACACGGCGCAGCGTCTCTTTAAGGGGTGCGCAGCCCATAGGTTAAGAATGGTTGGATTATTCCATAGTGTGTATATTTATACTTTATCCTTCAGACTGACACCTAGCATCCCCCCGTTCCATCGCCCTTATACAGTTCTTGTTCTATTTCCATTCTTTGTCATTACGGGCATGATGCATATTTCGATCACCTTAACTTTTAGAACAATTGAGATGTCTCACGTACGGAGAATGTGCTTTCGATTTCCAAATGCTGCCCTCCGTGTAATAGCAACAGTTTAGTTAAGCCGATGCGTAATAATGCTTATTGTAATTCTGTCCATATAATGCTCAGTTCTTCTATACTGCTACTTATCAGTACTACACCATATGCAAACCCCAAGTGACTCAAGTACTAATCGTCGATACATAAGTCCTCTTTTTCTAGTCTAATGCTCGAAATACATGCTGCAATACTAAAGAAACCACTTTTGGAGATATTGTGTTTTCTTATGAGACTCCATTTCCAACATGTAACTTACGTGTTGTTGTATTTTTGTCAGTTTTTACCTTTACAGTTGTGTTGTTGTTGTTTCCTCAACTTCCAAAATTGAACAAGTTTCGACTGAGTGGCTTTTTGATAGTCAATAAAAGCTAAATAAAATTAGACATTGTATTATGTGGTTTGTTCAATAGGAAAACGTAGAGTTTGCAAATGATCGATAGTGCTAAAGCTTCCTAAGAACACTGCCTGTTCTATTGATAGAGGTTCAATTTATTTGACAGTCGATTTGTTAGAATTTTCGTTAATAATTATTCACAAATTACATAGGAGACAGTAGACTACTGAGTCTATAGTTTTGTAGGTTTTTATTTTCTACTTTCTTCTTCTTTCTTCTTCTACCTTTTCTGTGGTCGACCTCTACTGCGTGTACCACTAGGCGATTTATCTCGTGCGATCTTTACCAGTCTATCCTCTGTCATTCGGCTTATGTGTTTGTTCCATTGTGTCTTACGTTGTAGGACCCAGTCATTAATGCAGTGTTGCATGATTGCCTGATGTTATCGCTTCTTTCTCTGTCTAGTAGCGTTTTTCCTGTTATTCGTCGAAGTATTCTCATTTCTGTAGTCTCCAATAGTTGTTTCGTTTTTGGCGTCTCTGGCCGTGTTTCTGAGGTGTATGTTATAATAGGTCTAATTGTGGTTTTGTAGATCCGAACCTTTGTTTCTTGTTGTAAGTGTTTGTTTCGCCAGCTCTCGTCGTTGAGGCAACCCGCCACTTTGTTTGCTTTGGCCATCTGCCCTCTTACTTCATCTTCGATGTTGCCATAACTAGTTATGTCGATTTCTATTTTTTTAAAAACTAGAACCATATCTGCAGTTCGTCAGGAATTTGGGATTCTATCTTCGATGAGATACTTATTTAAAAGAATTTCCGCCCATTTCCAGCATTTTACTAGTAATTTTATCTTCTCCTGGAAATCTCATATTTTACATCTACTATAAGGCTTTTAAGAATTCATCATCATTAGTCTCAGGCATCTCCTCTGAAATGATGTTAATAATAAGTTTTGATTTAATTTGCATATCTGAATTTTTCCTATAGAGGTTAGTGATGAAATTTTCAACGCCTTTAATAATTTTTGCATCGTCTATCTAAATATCTCCTTCAGTGTCTTGAATGTTTCCACGACCTCTTGAAATTTTTTTTCTGACTACTTTCTTGTTCAATTTATATTGCGTCTTAATTTATTATTTTATTATATTCTTTCAGGTCCTTCCGGATAATGTTTTGTTTAACTCCTTATATTCTGTTGTCCTTTTTTGTTACATATAGACACTTTTTCTGTAGCTATTTGAATGGATTGTGCAATATTTGTTGTTTAATTGTCTATTTCTATATCATTTAATCGTTGCAATAAATTTACTTTGTTTCTAATAATTGACTGTATTCTTCTCTCTGCTGCTTTAACTGTTCGGTTGTAGGGTGGCTATTTTTTTAGTTCACCATCTTTAGCCTTTCTTTCCAATTATTATCTCAAATTTTGGCTCTAGTGTATTGTCACTCTCTGTATCAATTTTGTTTAGATTCGATACACCAGTACAAATAGCTTTTCATTTGCGAGAATGTAGTCTATTTCGTTTCTTCTGTTGCCGTCAGGACTTCCCCTTTTCACTTTCTTTGCGCTTGTTTCCTGAATAAAATGTTTAAACAGAATAGATTATCATACTCTAAGTAATGGAACAATATTTCTCTCGTTGACGAATTCTTGCGTTGAATTCGCGGATTACTAAAGAGTAATATACCGTTTTCCTACCACCTAGGCAGTCTAAATGGGACCAAAGTTTTCCTAGGCATTTGATCCATGTTTGACCAGGCCTACTTTCAGAATATGCGCCTACGCAAACCAGACAAAAATAGTCTTCTTCGTCTGATGACGGTAGTGATGTCTTCCTTTCTGTTCATTAAGATTTTCTTTGCCTGCTTCGCCTTCAACCGTTTTTCTTTTGCTTCACTTTCTTGTCTGACTGCCTGTTTTTCGGACGTATCTGTGTAAATCGTGAACTTTGTGGTTCTACAACTTCTTATTTTCATTTTAAAAGCGTCCAAAAAGGGCCAAACAATTTCAAGTGAAAAAACAGATGGCGTAGCTGAGGAATAAGCAGTTGGCTGAACATTACTATAATTCCAAATTGAAAATTTGCCCAATAAGGAAGTTGAAAGTGATGGTATTTTATTGTTAGGTCTAGAATTATTCTCTCTAGCGTCAGGGATTGGTGCATCTCTTTCAAGGGATAATGAAAAGTCAAATTCTTCTGATGAAAGCGACAGTATTTTATTGTCCGCTGCAGGATTTTCTCCGAAGTCAAGGTTCAGCATGTCTATTACAAAAGATGGCGGTGCAGGAGTAATTTCTTCAGTGTTAGGTTTTATTCTGCTCATTACTGAAGATAGTGCTGCTAATATCCTACTAATGCGTTTTAACTCATGTTCGAGTCGTCCTTGGTGTTCAATGCAGCGGGTCAGTGCCAAATTCTGAACATTTTGAATTGCTCGCCTGATGTAGGTTTGTTTCAGAAATCGGCATTCCGCATTTTTGGAAGACTTCTTCAGTTAAAACATCACCCTTGCTGAGCGGGTTGGTGAGTGGTTTGGGATGCGGCAGGGATAGTGTGGAGAGGGTCGTGATATGTAAGAAAGAAGGTAGAGAAAGCTATGAGCTTTCAGGGATGGTGTCGCTAATCCCTGGAGCAGGTATTTCCGTTGCCGGAATCGCAACAAAGTACTTACCTCCTCCCTAGATTTTGTGTTCTGAACCTTCCATTTTTATAAATATTCTGACATATTTTTCTTTAAAATTTAATGAAAAATATAGAATGTTTTTAATTTTCATATAGACTCATTTTCATTAAAAATATTCAGTCCTATATTAACATAAACACGTCGAAAATTGCCAAGATTTTGAGGTCAAATCATGTTTTTCTTTTCTAATAATATACAGACAATTTTTATATCTTCAGAGCACGCACGTGTTAAATACCTCAAAGAATTATTTAGGATTATAACGGCTGAAGAGGACCGGATTAACATTTAGTGATGCCGTAGACTAGGTCAGTGAGTGCCTATGAAAAGTATAATATCAATAGTTTTTGACAAATCGATACACGACATGAGTTTTTCTAGTACAGTTTTTCAATAGAGGACACACTAATTATGGTTTAAGTGTACATTTATATAAAAATTAAGAATAAAATAATCGTATTTAAATTATCAGCAAATGACTTGAGAGATTGTATTTTTACAAAATCGTCAAAGTTAAACGCTAACTTGTTGATAATAAAGTAGTATGAAGCAGAATATTAAAATTAATGTAATATACTTTTTAAACCACTTTTTACAACGTATTTAAACTGTTCAATCATCGATAAAAAGTTTGATTTTCGTTACTACAGAGAAGGTTTATATTACTGCCAAAGAACATGTTACAGCCATCTAACGGTTTAAATGATATTTATTTACAAATCCGTAAAATTATAGATTACTTAAAAATTTAGTTATTGAGTAAACAATATTTCAATTTCAAATAGTGGGGGCTTTTAGACGCCACCTAGTTAGTCTCTATCTTAATACGGCCCTGTTACAGAAATAAATTATAATATCCAAATGTTTAATTCTGATAATGTATACCATAAATCAATTCCTCTGACTTCGTTTTATTCCTTAAAAGTAGGCAGAACAAAGCAAAGAAGAAGAGAACGACATTTCTTCCTCAGAAGACTGTTTCCCCAAAATTTTCACTATAAATCATAAACCAAAATATATTACGTGCCGGCAGTTTTGTTTGCAAAAATTTTTAATTTTTGAATAAATTTACTTTTTTCATTATTAATATCTTCAAAATGATAAATATATACTACACTATAATATTATTACCTTTTAGTTAACCCTTATTAATAAATATAAACCCTTTGTTTATCAAAACACATAATAACAAAATTGTTGCCGATAAATTGCTGACAACCGGTAGTAAACTCTCAAAACGACATTAATAATAATAATAATGCCCGGATCTTGGGGTCTTTCTCGACAATACAAAATGGATGAGGAAGGGAAACAAACGACTAAATTGTATATATTGGCCGCTTTCCTATGCGGTTAAGCCTCGGGATCTTTTATCCGGCAATTTTCAGTGTCATCATTCTTTAACCACCTTAGAGATGTTCTGACTATAGGATCGATAGAATGTAAGATTATTTATACGTTATACAGGATATATTGTAGAATATACATGAAATTGACGCGAGACGAAAGGAAGTGTTAAAACAAATGAAGTTTTATTCAAAATGATGATTTAACGATTGTTATGTTACGTCCTATTGTTTCATTTCATATATGTATGTTTATTCTGACGTCGATGAGAAATTTCTATATTGCTATATTCTAGTGATTCAAAGATAGACAATAAATTTGTAGTACTCAAAATCCCAATAAACTTGGTGACGGACATCACTTTAGACTTTAAGGCTAGATTCTCACTATAAGGGCCGCTCTCGATACGCTCGCGGTCCGGTAAAATATTATTACAGGAGAAACAATGAACCTATTCACATTATTGGTTTCGCCGAGATTTCAATGTCGTAAACTCTTTTTCAGTTAAAAATATCTTACCAAACCGAGAGCGTATCGAGAGCGGAACTATAGTGAGAATCCAGCTTAAATATTTTGAATATACAGTGTGTCTCATGACAAATTATTGTGATCAATTTTTCGAAAAATAGACTTTAAAAATTTGGCCGTTTACTAAAGTCGATAGGACAATTCGGCTAAAATATTTTCGAGATGGGACCCAAACATTTTTCGCATGTCCGAGTTAATTCGTCATGTGTAGCCGCTCTAATTGAATCTGGAGATAAACTTTCCCACATGTCTCTGACCCTTGCCATACAGTCCTCCATAGTTGTCACTAGATTACAATAAACGATGTTTTTTATCATTTCACAAGGAAAATAATCTAAGACAATGAAATCAGGAGAACGAGGAAGCCACAAAAAAAGTCCATTCTTTGCAATTCACTTGTCATATAATAGTGCTTGTAAGAAGATGGTAACTGGAACAGTTCTGTGTGGTGGGACACCATCGTGTTTGCTTTAATAATGAATGTCTACCTGTTCTAGAATATTTTAATATCTTTCTCCTACGAAAGTTAATATATAATTTAAAATGAGGACATAATTTGCTTTGTATTACTAATGAATTATCATTTAAGTTTTCTTCATAAATACGTAGTTTTACTGTTCCATCATTTCTTATAGTAAAAAATACATTAAGTTCCTAGGCTTGTTGAAAATTCCATAATCTTACTATATAATGATTTGAATGAACCATAAAATGGGCATTGTGTCTCTCAAAAAAGCCATTTTTCTTAAATTTTGCTTCACTAATCCAAATTATATTGTCCAAAAATCGAGGGTCGTGTTGTATCATCATTAATATGAATTCGCAATATTCGTCTATTTTCGACAAATCAGTATCTTTTAGGTGTTGAACCGAAGTTATTATGTATTGAGCTCTTCAAGATTCCTGTTTGTAGAGCTATTTGTCTTAACGATGCCAAAGGATATGCCGCAAAATATCCCAGAATTGCAATTTTGGCATTTTCATCATTGAGAAGAGTTTTCCTTTTAAACATTTTGCGATAACGATGTCAAAATTTTTGAAATTTTCGAATAATCGCTTAACACACTGTTCCGTGATGGTTTCTATTTATCTGGATATCTATCAGCAAATGTCTAGCATGTTCTTAATGAAACTTTGTTACATTCCTTATAGATAATGAAGAATTTTAAGAAATATTCGTGCGTATGATTTAATCGTCTCTATATGATTTTTATTAACAAATGTCAAATGGTAAGAAATTTCTGTGGAGACAGCTTTATCTAAAGTCACTCTTATTTTTAATGCTAAATAAGATAACATTATGAAAATAGAGGCCTACATTTAAAAAAATTGACTTTTGAGGATTTTTACACGTTACTTGTATTCTCAAAATATCGACACAGTTCACATAAGATCTCTTTCTAGAAGGAAATCAACCCCAATTAAACAATAAAGGCTTTCATTTAGGAAAAATTAATAGTTATGTTTAGGCCTGCAAACGCCATTTTTGACAAAATTTAAAAAATGTCAGAAACAGATAGACTTAGGTTTAGGATGTTATACATGAAATATGTCTATAATTTTGCTTAGAGTTTAAAAATGAAATAATATATGGGTTGTTCCATTTAAAATAAAAGTAAGAAGGCATTAACTTCCAGTGTAACCGGAAATTTCACCATTTTGAAAATATTTGAACTAAATTGCCCTCATCGACTTTAGTAAACTGCCTAAAAATTTTCCAAAGTCTATTTTCATCCCTCTTGAATGAAAGTTACTTTGGTGTCCTGTTGGTGATTTTGCAGCTTTATAGTATGACAGTTGGCCAAAATAACACCATTAAATCAATATTATTTGAAGTAAAGGAGTACTGTCCCAATATATCCTAATTAAAATATGAAATAAGCAAGCTTCGTGCTGAATTAAGCCATTTAAAAGATTCCATTCGTTTGCTTCCTCCCGATGTCACTGGTATGGATACCGGTGGTTGATGGCGGTCCTGAGTTAGTTCTACATGAACAGAGGATTGATCAAAAAATAGTATAATATATAATCTTTCAGCGAGTACATCCTATTTGATGGAAACCAGAGCTAATTATGATAATGATCGAGTGACAGTTTAGGTGTCGACACGGAGGTTACCAAATCAGTCAGTCTGGGTCATTCTGGAAGTAATCAAAGACCTCTAAAGATAATATTATCTGGGAGCGAATCAGCTCAACTTGTCTACTCGCATAAGTGTTTACATGAATTTAATTAAAGAACTTTATTCAGAACTGTCACGTTGCAGAGAGCAGGAGAGCCTGACCTATATATAAGTTAATCAAAAGCTGTTCCAGAAGATTGAACTTTCAGAATATAGGGGGAATGAGGATTAAGTTTCGAAACTTCAATTAGTGGTGATTGTGGAATCCTGGCTTTCGAACTGAAATGAAACTTGAGGATTTTGTCATATACCGCAGTAATCGTGGTACTAGCACCAGCGGTAAACAGAGAGGTGAGGTGTACTAATTGCCATCAGAAATAAACTAGTCCCCCATTTAATGTATAAGGTTTAACAATTGTTGTTATAATTAATTTTTGGTTTTGCATATTCCACTGAGACCCCCTCACACTTTTACTTACACAAGTTTATATTTATGGCAAAGAAGATTGTATTCTGTAGTTTAAGATTTTTACTAAGGACAGGTCAAAACCTATCTTGACTCCTATTAGTGGTAGTTATGTATAATTTTAACAGTCAGATTCACTAAGAAGATTTAAGAGAAATAGTTGTATCCCAAAAATAAATAAAGTTCAGTAATAAAACTAAATAATTTTCTTATGCTTATATTTTTAAGGTTTAAAAGTTGCTTGGCCTCTTGTTGCTTTTGTCAGTTCAAACCCTTTGCTGCCAAGGATGGTTTTAAATTTAAACCATGTTAGTGAATCTGTAAATGTTTAAATTTGAAATACATAGCACTCGAAAGAGCAACAATATTTAATTTGTTTATAAGTGAAAAAATTGACCTTTTTTAATGACATTTTACACAACTTACCTTGCAAAGCTTGGTGATAATTTTTTAGACACTGTTGATGCAAGTCTTTAGGAACAAAAGGATCTCTCCCTTTACGATTCGCCAAAAATAATTGCAATTGTACAAAAAGTATTAAGTTTTAAGAGCCCATCATTTGTCAGCTCTTTTGTATCACTAAAAACTTATTATCTATAGGTGCATTAAAGATTTCAACATTTTTTGCAAAACTATTACCAATAACAGAGAACTCCATCTTTTAAGTATTTTTCGAATATCTCGGTAACGACCAAACAAGTTTTGACCAACAAAAAAGCACTTCTAAGTAAAAATAATTGTTTTCAAATTAAATGAAGAAAACTGATTTTCAGGCTTAAATGTTAAAGAAAAATTTATAAACAATTTTTCTAGCCTGCATTATCATTAAATCGTGATAAAAAAATTAATAATGTCATGTAGATTGGTCAATCTACGGAAAAATCCCGACGCGTGATATTTTGGTATAATTCAAAACATTTTTGCTGCGATGATATATTATTTTATATTTCTAGTTTAATAAACTTACAAGTTTCCGTGGTAATTCTAATTGATTGAAAAACTACAAAAAGTTCACACGTTGTGTCAAATTTTATAAGCTTATATTTAACATACATTTTGTATGATAATTAACCGCTATATTTCTTTAATAATACTTGGTTGTTAATTATCGGTGAGTATATTTATTATACTTCACACCCACGTTGCATATTCTCATAAATCCCCATAGCATCCGTGTAAAATAAATTTATTTATTGCGGATTACAAACCAGTATTGCAGCTTTTCTGAAGATTTATAAAAGCTATGAACGCCCCAGTGCCTTACTATTATAATCTATGCCAAGATATGAAGATAAATAACTCTCAAATTACATTTTGCTTATTTAGTACACCCTTTTTTATCCATACTAGGCAATTTTTCAATATTTATTTATATACTATAATAAACCTTAGAAATTACATTTTTAATATGCTGTGAAACAAATCTTGACTCATTTTCCTTATCACAGACACAAAATCTTCTAATGGCATCAATAATACCATGATTCCATTATTGTTGCATGATTTGATAAAAATAAAGGCCCATTTATGTCAATTGTCTCTGCGTGAACACTTAAAAGCCTCTATAATTTCAAATAAAAATTATCATTTTTTAGTTATTCCCTGGACGAATCCAATATTATATTAAGAGAGGACACAAAAAGTTAAACCAAAACAAAAAATTGTTTTCGTGATTTTTCAATATAATACCAAAAAAATAATTTTATTGTCGTGGTCTTGGCTCAGGGGGTGGCATTGTCTCTGGATTCACCTGTCACTTTATAGACTGGACTGTTTTCAACCTTTTTAGCCCATAGGCTATGAACAATAAAAATCGAGTTTTGCAAAATTCTTACATGAATTAAATCACTGCAGGTTCTATTTTTTCTTTCGGCGCTTCGTTGCTCACCTGCTATAAACTTTATCAATAGAAATAAAATACTTCAAATTAAATTATTCAGATTTAATCATAAATCTCCTGACTCAGTGATTTCCAATCTGGTTCTTCTTTGGTAAAATTAACAAATGCGCTTAAATCCCTGTCCATGAAATGAGAAGGGGTTCATAATGCAGGATAGGTAGCAATTAAGTTTCTCTGAAGCTAACATTGAAGATATCCATTTCTAAACTACTTCCATTGTTTAAACATCCTCAGATCTGGTTTTAAAGTCTGTGTACAGGTCATTTAAATATTAACTTCGAAATTTCATCATCCTGGCCGCATGTCTTTTATAAATTGGGAAACTGAGAAAATTCTGACTTCGGTATATTGCTTCATAAAATTAATTATGGCAAGAAAAGCTACAATGATGGGCTTTTTTTTGATTAAATTCAGATTGTTACCTTGCAAGTCCAAATTAGCCTAGTTAAATTTAGTACATAAATTTATTAAAATAGTAATATCTCATTTCCGTTTGATTAAGTTTTCTTTTCAAATGGCATCCAAAAAGTATTAGAAAATCTTAAAAACTGAAAATAATCTAACATAAGCCTCTACACAGCCAGCGTAGTTGATGAAGAAGTAACTGATGAAAGTTCTCGTTCACACAACTACGAAAATGATCAACCCATTGCTCTGAATCTCTTAGATTTTTTGCAAGTAAATGTCGATGGATTACGCAGTATATTGTAAATACTCCAGATACATTTTGTTTTAAATCGCTTATAAAACCATGGTAACGGTAATTTTCCATGAAATAATCTCTTAAAACTCTGAATATTGGTCTCGGACTTTAGTGTCTGTTTTCTGAGTTCTCGCAAATAGGAATTCTTGATGGATTCCTTGGTTCATAACAAAGCCCAATATACTAATAACATGATGAAGTTGACTGGTCAGTTATGTAGATAACTATACAAGTGCTTTCAACATCATGACCCATTTCACTGTATTGTTAGTCAGAAGAATTCTTTTGAGTGTATCGGATTCAGGTTGGTATAGAACAGTTTGTACAGTCTCCACAATAGCTAGCAAAATTTGCTCTTCATCGATAGTATGCTTTTGTTAAAATGAACATACTGTCCACCGTGGATCTCTTTTGAACATTTTCTTTCAGTGTTACAAATCTTTCCCTGTTTTGTCAGGATAACACTGTCTGTAATGATCTTCTAACTTTGATTGTTTGGGACTATCATTGTTTTAAACTCAGTAGCATATAAGACACATAGAGAGGTGTCCAAAAATGATGGAATTAAACCGAACTTCAAATAATCAACGCTATACTAGCTATATTTTTTTCTAGATTCGGATGTTTAGTCGCATTTATCTGTGGACAAAAATGAAGCTTTTTTATAGGATAAGACTTAATAATTCGAAATTGATTCCCCAAGTAAAACTTTATTTTAAAATTTATTCCTAGGTCTTTTATAATTAGGTATAGAGGAAACATATACAAGTTAATTTTGTCTATAAAGATTAAGACAGAAAGAAGAAAACACAGAAAGTAAATAATGCTGATTTCTAAAACGCCAAAACTAACATAACATTTCAAAATGTTAACACGGCATTAAGCGGTTAATTAGAATATCGAATGACTTTTATTTCAAGTCATGATCGGCAATCGGTTTATCGGAGGAATTAAAAAATAATAACTTAATTAAAAAAATATTTACTGGGTCCACTAGAGGTCATTTTAGAGTCATTATAAGACCAAATTGAGAAAAAAAAAGTCAGTCAGAAGTCACTTCAGGGTCATTTCACGGTCAAATTAAGATAAGTCAACTAAATAAATCTGAAAAAAAGATATGTAGGTTTTTGAGGTCGCTGAATCCAAATTCTTGGTTTGCTTAATTCCTCAAGGTCAGCAAAAGGTCATTTTAGCTTCATTTCTCTTGAATTGAGAAAAATATACTAAATATATCTGTGAAAGAAGTTATGTAGATTTTTGAGGTCGCTGATTCTGAAATCGTTGTTTGCTTAATACTTTCAGGTTAACCCAAGGCCATTTCAAAGGTATTTCAAGGCCAAATTGAAAAAATTCACTAACTAAATCTGTAAAAAAAAAGAGAACCCATGCGTAGCTTGATTGATGGCCATTGCATAACAGACAGACATATGATTTTTGGAGAGCTTAGGTTTTCTTTCATACACTCAGAAATCCTTGCTTTTCACCTCTGTTGCTGCGTGTGGGTTATGTGGTTATGAAAGCTTATGTTGTGTCATGAATGAATGAATGAATGAAAAAAGGCTGGCGATACTAGATCCTCGATGCCTAGGCCTCTATTGGGCCCTTTACATTCCACCATAGCTGCAGGTTATTCGAGGCGGATCGCCTTTGCGAATCCAAGCAGCCTCTTTAATTGAACTTGCCTAACTGCTTCCGGTAACAAAATTTTATCTCCAAAATATCTCTATCTCAATCCGTTGAGTGCTGGGCACTCTCTGAGGACATGGTCAACAGTTTCATCCTCCTCCAAACACCATCTCTACATCTGGTCGTCTTCGACACCGATTCTATGAAGATGCCCCTGAGGTGATAATGTCCTATCAATATGTTTTGCCATATTTATAAAAACTTAGACTGATTACCTGTCTGCCGTGTAGTGGCCATCAATTTAGCTGCACATAGAGTGTGTGGTTTTGGCAGCTTGGTTTTCGCCTTAAAAACTCGATCCGCTCCCCTGTCTGCTGTGTAATGAATATCAATCTGGCTGTGCGTGGATTATGAGTTTGGGAGCTTGGGCTTTGGATTAATATTTCATAGTAACTAATTCCGCTTGCATATATGCTGTGTAACGGACATTAATCGAGCTGTGCATGGGGTACGAGGTTTTGACATTTTGAGTTTCGGCTCAAAAATTTGATCCGCTTGCCTGTCTGCTGTGTATCGGATATTGATCCAGCTGCTCATGGGTTCTCTTCTTTTACAGATTTATTTAGCCGATTTTTTCAATGTGACCTTGAAATTACCTCGGGTTAACCTTGTAGTATTAAACAATCCACGAATTCATACTCAGCGCAGTCAAAAGTCTACATACCTTCTTTTACAGATCTCCTTAGTAGATTTTTCTCAATTTCACCTTGATTCAGCTCCCCCAAAACCCACATATCTTCTTTTTCAGATTTATTTAGTGGATTTCTCTCAATCTGATCTAGAAATGACCTTGAATCTGACGTGATAGAGGCTAGCAGATCTCAGATTTGGATTCAGGGCGTCTAATTAAATAAAAATAAAATGGTCTGGTCAAATAAGCAGCCACTTTTTTTGTAAACCTGTGTTATCAGTTATTGTTAGAAAAGCATTTTATACGAGCATCTTACTTAAAACTTACAACATTAAATAATCCGAATTTAATTTTGGATATGTTCGTTGCTGGAATATAACCATTAGGTTAAAAAATACCTTTTACGATACTAAGAAAGAATTTTTATGTACATAAAGTTTAAACCCTCTTCAAGTATACATTTTTGAGATACGGTGTATGAAACTTATTGAATGAAAACAATCTTTATATTATATAGCAGACTAAGTTAATTGGTTGCTTAATTATTCTACAAAATCTTTTAAAAAATTCGACAATAAATCGCTCGGTATTTCTGAAAATTTATGGGCCCAAGTTTAATTTGCTCCGGAAATGCTTACAGCCATTTAAGGGTAATTAATTAGTTAAATTGAATTATTTCCGATCGTTGACCCCGTTTGATACAATAACGAGAAGCAGCTGAACAGACTTAATAGGCAAATACTTACTTGTGCATTGTTAAAGCTATGGAAACGTGCAAATATCTATTAAACAACTCTAAACTTCATGAACACACGAGTTCAATTACGAACCGTTGAAAGCAATGTTAAATAAATTGGTTTTAATTGAAATACTACAATTAATATAGTTTATGCTACATTAACAGTAACGTTTATTAAAAATTAGTTAAGAGAAATAATGTCATCTAAAGTCTGGTTTGAGTTCCATAATGAGCAGTAAATAGCAAATGCAACTTCTCCATTAAATGTCCCCGGAAACTAAAGTAAATTTCTTTGATCTGCGGTTAAAATTCTTACATAGGGACTTTCTATCTCAAATATAAAAGGTTACTGAACTGACTTTAGAGAATATTTATTTATGTAGTATCAAAACTATTGTATAATAAAGGAAAATAAGCATGTCAGTATACTAATTCAATTACAACCATTTGACAAGAACTTTAAATCGATTTTAAAATAAAATACGAGAAATTTGTGTGATGTCCTACAAGTAGTTATTTTATTTTTTTGAAATTAATTTATTCTTTTGATCTTGTAAGCATTATTAGCATAAACTTATATTGTATATCGTGAACAATATATATGTAGGTTTATTCTGAAAATTTTCAATTGAATAAACAATTACCAGATGCAGCTCATATCACAAATATACTTACATGTACCTTGAAATACACAAGTTTGTTTTTGAAGTAAAGTCCTTTCGTATGTTTGATTTGCAACATATGTTAATTATGCTACCCTTCTGCAAGATATGCTTTCGATAACCTAGTTTAGATAGAATTTAATGTTTTCTTTTTTCTATATCAAAATGTATATTTGTATTTTAAATTACTTGTTTATTTTTTGGTCAAGGTTTAATGACCTTGGTAAATTAGTGTTTTTTAAATATGTTATTGATGTTTATCGATATATTGAATAATAATAAGTAAATTTGAAAATATTTGTAACGGCAGATTTGTCGATATCTCGTTTTATTTAAATTTACATTTGGCCAAAGTTGTAGTATTTAAAAAAAAGGACAGAAATGTAGCTTTTGAATGTTTATAACCAGATAACACGATGAAATCGGTCTCAGCGTATATTCAGCTCATATTCATATTTAGCGTTCTATCGCTTCAATTCTTCTCAAATTTTTAGTCTATTAAAGTATGATTAAAAAATACTTTAATAAATGTAGATTTCAAAACAATCCACCTAATATTTCTATCATAGTAATTTTGGAAATGTTTCATACTGTTATTCCTCTCTTTATTTTTATTTTGTTTGCGAGGTAATCATATATATTTGTGTAATACACAATATGTATAGACCTCTTTTGAGATCTGATAAAGGTCTGTGAAATTTTACTGAAAACTTGGGAATATACTATATTTAACAAAGGATCTTATCAAAGTTTAATTCTCTCCTTAGAGATATCCTGAATAATTAATCGACTTAAAATTGGGTATTTGGAAATTTGATAACAAGAGTTTATATTTATTTGGTGTTCCTAATTTCGGTAAATTTAGGATGAGGTAAATTTTAATATTTTATCAAGTATGAGTATTTTTTCCTGTGATTAGGGCTTTTTTAAAATCATATTCTATATACTATTATACCATTTGCTCTGTGTAATTCTAGATTTAAGTTTAAGCTATTACTCAATTTATAAAGGAAATAAAAATCTAACTTGTGTCTAAAAATTTCCTTATTCTCAAAACTTTTTGTACGAGTGTATTTCCATTTTAAACTTAAAAACGACTTTATATCATTTTGAGGATTTTTTTCAACATGTATCTATTCAATTTCATAATAAAAATCAAAATTGAAGAATAAAATACACTTCAACCAAATATAATATTATACTTACGAAGATATTCTTAAATGTAGTTAGACCTTCAATTTATACCAAAACTATGTTAATAAAAATAAAAGTTAAATAAATATATTCGTGATCGAAGTATGTTTTTCCTCATATCCGTGTAGCTTTTCCAACGTATAGGACAAAAATGTTTCATTTTACATAGACCACGAATCGATCCTGTATTTTATTTATTAGTAATTTTTGTAGTTTTTCAATTTAAATAAATCTAAGTAAATAAATATATCTGCAAGTAACTCGAGGGGTACACAGATTTGATTGATTTCATAAGTCTATGAATTAAGTCAGAAAACATTACATAAAATTGTCATGACATCTTCATATTGAGCATCTTAAGAGATGGTTGATGAAAAGGTTTAAGAACCTTTTTCATCAAATATTTTAAAATGTGCTAAATAATGTCTTATAATAATTGTATTACATTAAGTTAAACGCGCTACTGAACGAGACCAATTTGTCTTATAATGAACGAGGTCGCTCAGCCTAAAACATTTTAACATCCTTCATTAGTTATGCTCCGTAATATTCAGACCTTTGGCAACGTTTAATACACAACAGGGAGTAAGTTAAGTAATATCTCTGGCAATTGGAGCATGTTTCCCTGAGTTATTTAACCTGTTCGTGGGTTAATTTCTTACACGGTTTTATTCGATTCGAAACACAATCTACAGTGACTATTTGTCATGTCTTAAGAGTCACTGACTACTTCTCCAAAGGCTTGTTGGCTGAGATATTTCTCCAGTGGATGTTAACTTTATTATCCGTAAATCACCATCTTCAGACAACTTTCAGTCAAAAAATCATTTTTCTGAACACCGTCTGACTGTTTTATATAGGTATATTTGCACCTCGGAAACCTTTTTGAATACTTTCGTGAAATTGTTTTCTTATAGATTGACAATCCGTATGATTACTTAACAAAAAAGATTTTGCAGTTTATACTGCAACCAATTAACGTATCGAGAAGCCATTAAAGAATACGGCAGCTCATTTTTACGTGGCTATGGAATCGTAAGTCCGGTAAAAACAAATCAAACTGTCTTTTTGTCGTTAATAGAGGACGTCACTCAGTTTTACAGGGTTAAAAATTTAAAAAAACTTACCGAATAGTCATATGTTGGAAGTTTTAATAAAACACAGGAATTTCTGTTACAAACCTAAAAATTTTCTGTTATGTTTCTGTATGTTAAAATTTATTTAATGTGATGTTGTGG
The DNA here is from genome assembly GCA_034092305.1 of Diaprepes abbreviatus. Taxonomy (NCBI): domain Eukaryota; kingdom Metazoa; phylum Arthropoda; class Insecta; order Coleoptera; family Curculionidae; genus Diaprepes; species Diaprepes abbreviatus. The sequence goes on from JASJET010000050.1 coordinate 4,326,214, forward strand.
TATTAAAAAAACCTTAATTAAAATGCTATCAAAGCTTGTCTAAAATGATCAAATTTCGTACCAAGATCGATCCTAACATTTAAGAATAAATTTAAATTGTCGTTATTAATTTATTTAAATATAAGAATAAGAGGTGCAGCTTCCGTAGATAGGCCGTTGTCTGTTCAAAGCCTGTTGTTACCTGCTCATTCGGGCGTTCATCTCACCACAAACCTAATAACCATACTTAAGAAATACAAAATTTTTATAACAAAATTGAACCGATTTCTAGAAGTGCGCTAAAAAGTGAAAAATAACTCTAAATTTTTATATGAATTTGAACTGTTTGAAGTCGGCGCCAAACTAATGCCTGACAAAATGTGATTTGCATAAACAGATTAAAAATGCTTTATTTGTAATTACTTTCTTACCATAATTTGTATATATTAGTAGTTATTTATTTCATTTACAATTAATTTGGCGCAGACTTTAAAAAGTTCAATTTCATATAAAAATTTCTAGTTATTTTTCATTTTTTAGCGCACTTCTAGAAGTCGGTTCAATTTTTTTATAAAAATTTTATTTTTCTATTTTCAGTTTTAGAATTCATTATAATATCCATAAATTATTTGAAGTAAGTACTAATCGAGATAAGTGTACCTAGCAATGACTCCAAAGTGACAAAAAAGTACCCAAAGTTGTAAATCACCCTATAAAGAAACCACTAAAAACTCTTTGGTTCCAGTTTTCCAAATATCAGTAAAATTGTGTCAAACAAATATTAAGTCTGTCATAGTAAATCCACTATATTAAATTTCAAATTAATTTTAGATTGGTAATATAGGCCCCAACACCTTCCAATATCGATGTTTAAAGAACCTGAGATGTAAATTTCTTAGCTCGATATATTTTATACTTCATATTGAGTTTGTATACGCATCAAGAACCCCACAATATAAATTTTAACCAAAATCGAAATTTGTAAAATTTTCTGTCCCTCATATTGTATCTTATTAACCTAATAGTTGTAAAAAATTATCTTCATATTCGTAATACACGACCCCGGAAATCCTCTAATACCAAATCTGAAAAAATGCGAATAAGTAAGTAAGCAACCCACCATATTGCATCAGCAATATTAAATTTTAAAAAATATATATATTTTAAGTCTTAATCTAATCTAAATCTAAACCCTTCAAAGCTTCCTAGTTCCAATTTTGGATGAAATCCGGAAATTTAAAATGTCTATACTTATATTCGCTATTTACCTCAAAAACGATTCAGTCCCACCTTTGAACAAAATCGAAAAATGTAAAATTTTTAGTCCGCTATCTTGGATTTGCCATATTGAATTCTGAAAAAATACTTTTAAATTCATAATTTACACCCTCAAGAACCCTCTATATCAATTTGGGGGAAAATCGAAAAATGTAAAATTTTTAGTACACCATATTGAATCTGCCAGTTTGAGTTTTGAAAAAATATTTAAATTCGTAATTAATACTAATAAAAATACCCCAATACTGATTTTAGACAAAACCGGGAGATATAGAATCTTTGATTCGCCATCTTGAATCCGCCATATTGATTTTTTTTAAATAATTTCATATTCATTTTGTGCGATCCAAAAAACTCCCCCCTAACCAATTTTAAAGAAAATCGGACCAAATCGATTTTTTCATTCGCCATATTGGATCCGCATATTGAATTTTTAAAAATAATTTTAGATTAGTCGTGTACGACCCTGAAAACTCCCTCGTACCAATTTTGGAGAAAATCGGACAAAATTGATTTTTTTGTCTGCCATATTATATCCGCCATATTGAATTTTTTTAAAATAATTTCAGATTCGTTGTGTACGACCCCAAAAATTCACCCATACCAATTTTGGAGAAAATCAAACAAAATTAATTTTTTTGGCCGCCATATTGTCAGCGCCATCATGGATATTACTGCACCAATTTTGTCGAAAAAAATATGGGACCACTGCAACAACTTCCTGAACATAACATAAAAAATGTCATTCAAATCGGTGCCGCCGTTCCGGAGTAATCGGTGTACATACATAAAAAAAACATACTCGACGAATTGAGAACCCCTTGCTTTTAAAAGTCGACCCCAAAAATTCACCCATACCAATTTTAGAGAAAATGAAACAAAATTAATTTTTTTGGCCGCCATATTGTCAGCGCCATCATGGATATTACTGCACCAATTTTGTCGAAAAAAATATGGGACCACTGCAACAACTTCCTGAACATAACATAAAAAATTTCATTCAAATCGATGCCGCCATTCCGGAGTAATCGGTGTACATACATAAAAAAACATACTTACTCGACGAATTGAGAACCTCTTGATTTTAAAAGTCGGTTAAAAATAAAGCAACGTGGGTCATGAACCCTAAAATATATCAGAAAAAGGTAAAAAAAAATGAACTACATCTTTAAATAAAAACCCATCGTTGGTTTCCCTAAAATGAGAAATCTCAAAAGAGCTTCGTGGTTATTTTCAAAGCCAAAAACAAAAATGAAATTCTGAGTGTCATTTTTACAGCTTCCCTCCCCAGATATACTGAAAGGCGACCAACGAGCGACATTAACATTTAATAAAACTCATTACTTATAAAATAAAAATAAATTCTCTTGTGTAAATAAAATATCTTAGTATTAATGTACGGGAATATAAAAAGGCTACAACAGCTGTAAAATTGGCCAAACTTTGTTGAGGTGCCATTTAAGGAAACAAGAATTATTATAATTATTCATTTATGTAGATATTTCTTGTGGTATTTTTCACTTAATTTTAATGGAAATAATTGAGTGGTACACCTATTATTTCATTATATTTTTTATCTGTAAACATTTTGAATGCACTTTCATATAGAGGTTTAGTTATTTTTTTCAAAACAACATAACTACTAATTATACATTTAAAAATTTTACTAAGCGAAAAATTCGTTTTGTTTATTAAATTTTATGACTAAGTTTTAGATATTTAAGAAAATTTTCATCTAATTCCATGGATTTATGGATTCTAATAAATGCAGGTATTCTCTATAGCCATATATTTATTAAACAAATTGAAAATATTTTCCTATTCATTCATTTAATTTTCTTTTTTTGATTATTTGGTTAATCTTACCAAATTTTGCTGTACGAAAAAGTGCTTACACGTTAAAAAATATAAATATTCCTTTTAGCATTATCTTTTTAAGACGCTTTAATCGAGCCTAACTGGGATCGAAAGTTTTAACCCGTAAGACATTTCTAAGAGCTCTTGTCGTTAAAGTCTTTTTTGTGGTCTACTTAAACTTTCGACTCTTGTTGAAATGTAAGCGCACTGTTCGAAGTAGATAAACATGAAGGAACTTTTTGAAAGAAAAATAAGGAGTGGATGAGGGGGAAAGCATTGCACTGGGAAAATACGAATAATAAAGTTGTTTATTTCCCATCTACTTGCTTTTGTCTTTTTGGTTAAAAAAGATGAAATACGTTTTTGTATTTTACGGTTACATGTTTTATACATTTGTTTTAAGTGAATTAAAAAGTTTCCCTCCTCTATACAAAAGAAGGTTTTCAAGTCAAAGTCTGCCTAAGTACATTGTTTGATAGCACATTAATAATGTCAGTAAAGATTTCAGAAACTTGACACGGAAGTAATCACATTTATTGTTGTATTATAATATATTAATATTTGATATACATTTTATATTTGACCTTTTAGTAAAATGTTGGAATTTATTTTTAATAAAATAGTTTTTATAACTTAATTTGAAGATACAGCTAGTCTTATATATTTCTTTTAAGCTGTAACAACAAACTTAGTAATTATTTTTCATATGAAATGGTTCACTCAATCTACCAAAATATAATTTTCATTTTATTTCAACTGTACTAATTTGTAAGAGTATGAAATACTTTTTTTTATAGCTGCGTAATTAAATAAAATGCTTATTTAGCAGTTTTTAATCAAAAAATATAGGGAAAAATATCAGATTTGTTATTTTCTTAAGCCTATCTTGTTTTAAAAAAATCCTTATTTAAATTTCATAATGTTTAACAACATTATTTATTCTAATCGGGAAAGTTCCTATATAAAAAATATTGGAATCTACAGTAATTTGGTTTTGATTTAAAGTACCTTCCGTACAAAAATAAACGAAACTTTAAAAAAACAAATAAAACGTTATTTATTCACGAGTATTCATTTCGTCTCCTTTTAAATATTCCCCATTTGAGCCACAACAAATAGTCCAATTTTTTTCTAGATTCAAACGCTCCCGCGGTACACGATTTGTGGTATAAGAATATATTTGCACAGCCATTTTTTTGTCTTCCTACTTCCAAAACTATATTCTAGCTAGAACAAGAAAAAACTCCACAATGCTATATCAGACGAATATGGTGCTTGTAGAATTATATTGGCTGCGTTTTTGGCCAAAAACTTATGACTAATGAATGAACTGTGAATGCATTAACGTGATTCATGGGCCAACTGTTGTTTTCCTACATGTTCGACCATTTTTACGTCTGGCCGTACGCAAAAGACCCATAACGGCTATTTTGGTCTTTCCAGAGAAATTCTTGGTGAACTACGGCTTGATAATCAAAGAAAACGTTGAGCATTTCTTCGAATTTTGACTTGTTTTACGGGCGCTTTTTTTCTTTGCTCTCCTTTCAAACTCTTCTTCTTCTTCTTCTTCCTCTTTTATTTAAGACGGCGTCTTGTTTTTCTGCTATATTAAGCCTCCTGTGATGTTGATGTCCAACATTCGTGCCATCGTTTTGGAGGTCGACCAGTGGGTCTTCTACTGTTTGGTATCTCGTTCTTAACCCATTTTGCCCATCGATCGTCGCCCATTCTGTCCACATGGTCCCTCCAATATCTGCACCTTGACTGTATGAACCGTACCACATCAGGCACCTTGAGCTCTTCCCTTATTTCGTAACTTCTTATTTGATCTCTTAGGGTTACTCCTTTGATTGTTCTTAATGTTTTCATTTCAGCCGTTCGTAGCATACTTTTTGTTTTAGATGTTTCGGCACGAGTTTCCGATACATAAGTTAGTACTGGTCTTATGACAGTTCTGTAGATGCGTATTTTGCTCTCTGTGAACATATACTTATTTTTCCAGATTATATCCCTCAGGCATCCTGATATTCTTGAGGCCTTGTTAGCCTGTGCTCCGACTTCCTGGTATAGATTTTTATTGCTTGATATATCAACTACCAAATATCTGCAAGACATGCTTTGTCTGATAGTATGGTTCTTCATCACCAATTTACATCTGACAGGATCTTTTGAAATTACCATCGTTTCGGTCTTTTCTGTAGATATTTCCATATTTAAATTTTTTGATGTGGTCTGGAATCGATTTAGTAGTCGTTGCAGATCGTCTTCATTTTCTGCTAACAGTAAGGCGTCGTCGGCAAAACATGAGATTTTTAAAGATTTTCGTCCCATTTTGTATCCTCCATTGACTTCTTTTACATTTTGAATTATCTTGTCCATAATTAAATTGAAGAGAAATGGACTCATACTGTCGCCTTGTCGTATTCCCGTCATGATAGGTATTTCCTCTGTTATTTCTTGTTGTGTCTTTATGCGTGTCTTATTGTTTTTATTTAGCTCTTCAATTACCGTAATATAGTTGTGGTTAACGCCATTTTCCTGAAGTATTTGCAAAACGTCTTTAAGTCGAACTCTATCAAACGCTTATTTAAGATCCACTAGGCAGATGAAAAGAGGTTTATTGTATTATATCGATTTTTCAATAGTCTGTCGGATAATGAAAATCGCATCAACTGTCGATCTGTTCTGTCTAAACCCGTGTTGTTCTTCACTTATTGCAATTTTACTCGTTAGTTTTGAAGTCATGATTTTTGTTAATAATTTGCTTGTACTGTTTAGTAGTGTTATTCTTCTATAATTGTTGGGGTCATTCTTATTTCCCTTTTTGAAGATGGCTATAGTCAGAATGTTCCTCCACTGTTCTGGAATACTGCAGGTTGATAAAATTTTGTCGAATAGTATTGTTAGTGCTTTTTCTAGTTCAAGGCCCCCATATTTAAGCATTTCATTGGAAATATCGTCGGTTCCCGGAGCTTTTCTATTTTTCAGTTTGGTCAGCATTTCATGTAGGTCTTCTATTCTTATGTTCTCGTCTTCCATCATCGGTTTTACCTTATCTAGATCTATTTGGATGTCCTCATTATTATATTCCTGGTTATTGTAAAGGTTCTGCATGTATTCTTCCCAGTTTTCTGCTGTTATAGAGTTGATTACCACTTCTTCGTTGACTTCTTTTTTCCTATTTCTTATTACGTTCCAAACTTGCCTTTGCCCTCCGTATAAATTTCTTTCCATTTCGGTGGAAAACCTTTCCCAGTATGTTTCCTTTAGGTCTTTAATCGCGTTATTAATTCTATTTCTCACGGCTTTGTATGCTGAGTATTCTTCTTGCGTTCTTATATTTTTGTATTTTAAGTATGCTTCCTTATTTTGTTGTGCCAATGCCTTTACTTCTAAAGTAAACCAAGGTTTGTTGTTTCTTCTCCCATTTATGTTTGTTGTTCTAGTACCGAGTGCTTCTTTTGCACTAATAATTATATTTATCTTGACTTTGTTCCAAGAATCACTAGGACTATCTTCCTCTATTATTGGATCTAGGGCTAGTTTCTCTTTCAGCCTATTTTGGTATAGCATTTTTGTCGATGTTTCCTTTCAAACTTGATTCTGATTACTGTTGAGATGTTTTCCTGTCTAACTCGTATACTCATGTATTGTTACTCATAATTATGAATTTCAATAACTTTGGGTTACTGGCTTCGCTAAAAATCATTTTAGAAAGGTAGAAATTTTTCTACCTGAATCACATGACTTTTAGTTTTTGAAATTTTCAACTCATCTATTAGTTCTCTGGCCAAAATACCATGATTTTCGAGCACCATAGCGTTGGCTTAAGCGTCAATTCATGTTGATAGCTACACAAGACGCGAACGATTTTTAATGTATATGATTGTAAAAATCGCCACCAAATCACTATAACTTGTTTACTACTGTGTGTATCATTTAAATTATTGTTACTGTATGAAATACAATTTTTCTATTCTTCAAACGCGTTCTATTTAAATTCTAAATTTGCTTTTATTTTCGACAGAAGGTATACTGGGATAATTGAGTTTTTTAAACTAACTAAAATTGATTGTGTATTTATTAGTTAATATCAGCAGTCAATTGATCCTTTTACAATAATAATATGGGTTAAGTTCTACAAATTGCATCCATAATTATCTTCTTTTACTGGTTTATATTTCTTGGTGATTAGTAAAATATATATGTTGAGTGGTTACACAAAAATGTTTAAAATTATACTTTTTGTGAATTGGAAGCTGGAGCTTATACCATGTCTCCAATGTAACGAGTCTTGTCTTATCATGTGGACACAAATATGAAACTTTAAGATATTTTGTAGGTTTGAATCAAAACTTTTTTATTTAATGGCAAAAAATATTCCTTTCATGTAGGAAGAGATTTGAATATTTCTTTAATTTTTTGAATATTTTTACATCTAATTTTTCTCTTCGATAATGAATTAAAATAAGCTTCTGAATTATAAAGTGACAATATTGATTATCCCAAATAAATTTTTGTTATTCTTCAAAACATGATTATCATGATAAAGATTGGCATTGTTTTAATATAGACTTCTAAAGGTAAAATAAACATGTTCATCCGGCTTATTTTGTAAACCTCAAAAGTTGACCAAAAAATTAATATTTACAACTAGCAGTACAAAATTTATACAAGACAGTCTCAAGATTAAGGCATAAATTATAAACCACCTATAAACCATTTTTTTATTACCTTAATCAAATTATACATATTATTAGAATTTATTTTTTTGAATTTACTGAGAACATCGAGAAATTGTCGTTTGTTATATTTTTTCATAAAAAATAACACGTTTAGCAGAATTAAGATCAAGCATGGATTTAATTCTGTTATATACAGTAATATGTAAGAAATAAATATGTTAAAATTTTTTTATATCAAATAATTTTTTAAAATATAAAATGTTGATATATATTTTTCTTTATTTCAGTACCTCCAGAAAAGATACATATATACGATGATAAAAGAATAGACAAATCAGTATTATTAGGGCCTTATAACGAAGGGTCAGATGTCAGTCTTTTATGTGAAGTGCGTGGTGGTAAGTATATATTTCATAATTAGTTAATAATATATTCTATTATAATACTAGAATTTTGGCAAATATCCTCCTATAGTTAAATCGCAAATAAATAGATGTCTATTATAGAAGAAATGTACATTTTTGATAATAGATATTGTTTTTCTACGGAGACATAATTTAGAAGTATTTACGTAAATGCAATTTAAGCACACAAAATAAACTTTTTTAAGTAGTATATTATATTTTATTTTTATTGAAAACTAGATATGCTCTGTATTTAATACATCGGTTGGTTTTGAGCTATTGATGTGAACATTTTTGGATAAGACTGGGGAAATTAATTAAAATACACGCCACAAAAACAATTAATTGATTTTATGACGTAATTTCGGCACATTATATCTATATCTATATATCTATATATATATATATATATATATATATATATATATATATATGTAATCGAAGGTTTTCGGGCATCCCGTGTATGTGCTGAGTCCCTCTCAGGACTGTAAGGCAGCTGACGTTTCGGTGAAAACTCATTCACCATTTTCAAAGCTCACTGTATGGCGTCTACGAGCACTCGTAGATCAAAGTTGTAATAATGAACACACTTGGTTGACCATATTTTTCTATTACGTGTTGGGTGAGCCGGAGTGCTGTACCCTCGTTAATTTTTTTACTAAATTTTAAAGACGTTCAGATTTTTAAAATGTATAATCTCTTTTTTAAGAACCTATTAACTTCTAAAAAAATTAACGCTTTTCGAGATAAAAACATTTCATTGCATCCAATTTGAATTCATTTATTAAAAGAAAATCCGTAATTTTACCAGCAGTGTGAATTAAATGAAGAGACTAAACTTTAAGTAATAATAAGGATGATTTTTATAGAAAAATACCTTAATTTTTATTTAAAATCAACAGGCATTACTATTACGAAACTTCATTCAAATTAAAGGCAAGAAAATATTCAAATCTTTCTATCTCGTTTATTTTCTTTTAATCTAAGTGGACACCTTTTTCTACAAAAGAATACGAACATTTAAAAAATGTGACTGGCATTAAAATTAAGTGAATAAAATTAACTTAAGTACAACACCCCTGGCTCATTAGACATGTATTAAAAAACTTGCTAAATCATTTTAAGGATGCTCATTTATTACTTCAATTTCATTTTTATAACATTTTATCAAAACGCACATAAGTTATTTTGAGAAAACTACATCTCACACCTTACATTTGTGGATGGATATCCAGGCATGGGAACGTTTTTAAAAGCAATTATATGAACACACGATGGTATTTTCACGGGAATTACACCTCCATCGAGAGATTGTCCAGCACTTCTGAATCAACCTGTGTATATATAGATCTATGGCGTGATATTCCGTGCTTATTAAACTAATACTTACTAATATTCTAAAACATTTTTAAAATTTGCCAATTCCTACCGAACTCGAAATTTGCGCATAATATACTTGTTTTACCAGTTCTGCAAGAAGTTCATCGGTATATGTTAGGCAACCTTTATATACCTATACTCATACTTCATAAAAATAATCATTTTTGATATGTGGTCTAATATTATAATATGACGTATATATATATATATAAAGTACGCCACGTCAAATTTGGATCACGAATTCTTTTGTTTCGAATAAATTCACAAAATGTAACGCGCATGGTGGATCAATCGGTAAAAGTTCCTGAACCTTTTGGACTTAATATGAATGTAACAATTTTTTAAAAATTTCATTTACATAGTTTTAGGGATATCCAACTCACGTTTTAAGCGGCAGCTACTAACCCTTGGTCCTTCTTCAACTCTTTCCAAAATTTCCTCTTCTTTTTCAACATTTCAGCGGCAAGGAAATCCCTCCGTGCAAACCCTACTTCGTCGTCCATTTCCTTCACGAAACCCATACACCAGGCGCATGTCAACCTTCCCGAAGTGCGTGTAGTGGTCCATGTTTAATAGTAAAAGAAAATTTAGAATGTTGATCTTATTTTAATCGACTTTTTAGACAGTGATGGCAACTTATCAATAATCAAATTATTAAATGCCATAGCAACAAACTCTCTCGAAAAATTATTGTTACAGGTATTTTTTATTCTTACCGTTAATGGTTGTATGCAATCCAAAATATTTCAAGAGGTAAAAATGCTTCCAAATACATGCGGTTATCCGATAGAAGTATCTAAGTTGTCATAACGTTGATGATACAAAAAAATCAGAGGCGATGTTTACAAGTGACGTCACTTTTATAACACTGTACTTCCTTATAACCGGTCGCTATACCAGTAAACAACGTCATATTATAGTGTTGGACCACACACCTAAAATCATTAAATTCGTTTACCACGTTTTCAAGCCCTCAATAGTTTCTTACAACTTTGACACTTCTACCGCCTAAACGAAGCAATATCGAATATAACTAAGTTAGCGTAAGTCGACCTATTTTAAGGTTAAGAGTCTATCATCAAGCGTTGTAAACGTATTTTGCAAATACCCTGTATATCTCTATTACTTCAGAATTTATTTAATATCTTTATTTTGATTAATCCATAATTAATCACCTTATAAGAATTTTTGTGAGTTGAAAATTCTAATAATGTTTTAATGAAAATACCTTTATTTAGATTCATGGTACTTACAAAAAGAATTTTATTTTAAAAAGTCGTAAATTTATTTCTACCAGACAACGTTTTAAAAATAATATTGACAAAACACCTGCTGCAAAAATTAGTTTAATTAATTTTATTATGAAATTTAATCCTGATAAGCGTTTGTTTTTATAACCTGCCCTTGCCGAAGTAATTAGTTTGATTGACCTTATTACAGCGAATATTTTAAAATTTTAAGGGAATGAAGCTCTTAAAAACATCTGCTATCTGAATATTAAGTAAATAATGATAATTAACTGAAATATGATATCATAAAAGAAAATAAAAATAACACTAATCAAAAAATTAAAACCTTCTTTATACCCATGAACTGAGTGATACGAATTTTCAAAAAGCATAAATAAGTGTTTATTTTAATATATGTTAATTTAAGTTTATTGTGGATTTTAATGAATCATTTTTTTATGATTAAAGTTTTAATTTACCAAACATTTAAAAATAATCTAATATCTACAACTCCTCTCTTCAAGGTCCAACAATAATGTGCTACTATAGAAGGATTCTACTTTTCTTAATACCGCCGTTCTATGCCTATCTTTTGATGGAAGCTCTCTGTGAACTCATCCTTAACATACATATTTTGTCGACAAAAAAACTTTGCGTCTCTCATTTTTGGACATTTTCATGGTTAAGGGATCTTACAAGGTTTTTTATTATATTTTACTTTATACGCAAGGGCAGCCCAATAATACATTCGTCTTGCACATATAAAAGCGTGACTTCCAAAAACAGAGGGGTATTTAATGTTTGTTTGAAGGTCATAGACAACGATGTTTCCTGCGAAATAATAGATAAATGTTGGGCTTCCATTGTCGTTAGTTTTGTTGAATATCACGACGTTTCGGCTAGTAGCTATCTCTAGCCGTTTTCAAGTGAAACTATATAAATTCCTAAGCTACAATACTATTTATACTAAAAGTGAATGCAGTGGTGTGACCGCGATGTGTGCAATCATGCATGCTACGCCAAAGTCTCACTTATGCTGCATTTAAATTTAATTTACACTTATTAAGAAGTGGTTTCCACACTTCTTTTATATTTAAAGATGGTTTACTAAAACAACTCGGGTTCTGATGTATAACGGCGGCTTCTTTGGATTTTCGTTTTCCCCAGTACCGATAACGGGAATACCACAGTCTTAATGAATGCTGACACATACCGTCAAAAAATTGACGAAGTTTTAAGAAAAGGAAATTATGCATCTCTTGCTAAAGATTCCACACCAACAATCGAAGGAAGAATTTATCGCGTTCTTAAGAAACATAAACGATACTTTCCTGAGAGGACCCGGACTAAGTTGACGCCACACTACAGCAAAACTCCACATCTTTATGGACTTCAGAAGATACATAAACAAGACTTCTGAGCTTGCCAAGTTCCTTCTTCCAATCCTGAGAACTGTTTAATATAGCTTAATGGTCAGATAAGTGTATTCACTTAACACTGAACATGAACTAATGGTATTAAACTTATTTGTGATCACATTACCTGCTGCCAAAGTTGAAGTTACATTGATTGATTGATTGAATTCATTGCTAGAAATGTAGAAATGAGCAGCACCATGCCAAGAACTTACAACTTTAACCATACACCATTCAGCTTGACTGGAACGTGGGGTATGACCAAAGTCAGCCAGGAAACCTCATCTGGTATACGGATGAGTCCAAAACTGACTATGGTACAGTCACCGGAATACATAGGGACACACCCAGACTTAACATGAGTGAAGCACTGGGGCAGCAAACCACAGTATTTTAGGCAGAAATTCACGCTATCGATGTCCATATTAGGCAGGATCAGTCAATCCTGAAGGCATATACCCAGAGGATAAACTAGTGTGCAGGCTACTAAACCTAATCAAGGCAACCAACGTGTTCACCCAAAACAGATATAACAGGAAACAAAATGAGTCTTAAGGCTGCAGTGTAAGGCGTTCTTAACCTTAGCCTACTAAGTCAAACGATCAATTAATCGATCAGACTTACTTGTGATTACACAACCAACTGCCAAATTTCAAGCTACGTTATTTTTATTTGTTACTATTTTTATTCCATTATTACTATTTTTATTCCGGAACTAATATAATTAACAAGTTAAAAAGTTTTTCATAAGTCGCACAGAGCAAGATAATCAATGTTGTTTTCACTTAAACTGTTTATGTTAAAGTCGCCGCATAATATAATGTCAAATTTGTTAGTTTTCTGAAATAACAGGCTAAATTTTCCCAAACATAGACTGCGGCTCTACCGTGAATCTTTATATCCCTACAATGATTCGAGACAAGATAATAACCGTTAATGCGAATAAATAAATGCATGCGTATAATTAAATAAAAATGTTAATGTCTTTCATATTTGTTTATGCTATATCATACCATCCTATAACACCGAAATACTAGTATGCTATTAAACAGATTTACAGTATTTGAACCTGAGAATTTAGAAATCAGAAATTTTCTTATCAATATTTTCATGATAACATATTCCACTTTTGTTTATTAACCTAACTCGCTTATATTAGTAAAAAAATTAATAATTTTTGAGTTTTTTCAAATCGGAAGTAGTTACTTAAATCTATCCATTTTTTTATAAATTTATCGTCACGTATACATTTTTTAATGCTTGCCAACTCTTAGATAAATTTTATGGAAATCATCAGCTGGTAGAATTAATTTTTCCATCATATTTTTCTATATTACTTTATATATTTTTCAAGTTAAATTCTTGAACAACAAACCGGTGTTTTCTCTTCCCTTTTTTATTTATATATATAGTGACAATTTTAATTTACAATTTTTATGAAGATTCTTAACATTGTATTAATAAGAAAAGTTCCATTTGTACATTTCTTTCGAACAGACGAGGCACCTTATAGGTATAAAATAGAAACATCCCTATAAAAAGTTTCTTCTCTATTTTTTCAAACAACTCCAGAACTTATCACTTTTATTTCGTGTTCATATATTTTTTAAAATTATACCTAGTAACCGAAATAGCGACAAATTTGTTAAGTTCGGTATTTATATTTACAAGATTTTCAAAAGACTGTTAAAAAAATTACCTTATACACTTAGTGTTCGTTTTTTGTCCCCTACATATTAAAAAAAAAAATATTTAACTTCTGATTAATCGTATATAAAGAGACGTTTTAATCCAATTGAAACTATTTTGCATGCTGTCAATTGTCAAACGTTACAAAAATGTCAATTCTTAAGTATCACTCTTTCTAAACTTTTATGCCCCTCTTGCATAAACAATATTGAGTTGTATTTATTTATAAAAGGAAATATTTACAAAAAAGTTCTTAACATTATCTTATTTAACTAACTCTGATATTGCTCTTTTCTTAAGAGTAAAGAATAATTAATGTTTATATTAGCAAGCAAAGCATCTAAAGCTATTGAATGTTGCAAAACGCCAAGTAGCATTATCACAGATTAGGAGTTTGTCCCTACACCAAAAAGGGAATACTTAATGCTGAGGCTTATGCTTATGACCCTTTTATAATGTATTCCTTCCCTAATAAATTTTAATTATCTAGCTAAGGTTTTGAAACTAATTGGACTTTAACATACAAATTGAATTTTGGCCTTTTTGTAAATAGTTTTAACCATATAATTATCAGTTAATATATATCGCCTTTCCTACAATACTCGTGTGAAAATAAAGTTAGATACATATTCCTTACCCTTACGCCAAACTTAAAGTTTATCTAATGAGACGTTAGAAAATTCATAAATATTTTTATGCATCCTAATAATAAGGTCTACAGTACGCGTAAGAACAGGTATAAATATTTGTTTTGTGCATATTTGAACTTATTTCATGAAATAAAGATCCCTGAAAATAACGTACAATCACTTTCAATCAGTTGCAATGATTGTCTTTACTAATTTTTTTTAATAGATCATTTGATAGTCAAATAACAACTAAGTTAGTGAAAAATATTTGGTTGAAAAAATCCTTCATTAATAAAATAAAAGGTGTCTTAACGCCGAATTCAAATTTTAAACTCAAATATCTCGGGAAGCATTGGGGCTAGCGGGAGGATGGAAGTGGCGTTCGATGGCTGATTGGTGCGGATTTTTTAGTCTCTATGGTGTCGGTCCATACCACGCTTACGCTGTGGAAGCGTATTTCTACAACGGTTTTTCAGTTAGTGAAGCAAGACGCAAATTTTGTGATCATCTTAAAATCCGGCGTAAGTGTTCAGTTAATCAAGTTGTGAGTAGCGAATTTCAGAGCAACAGGATGTATACTAAACCGTTCAAGAGGACCTCGAAATAGACCTGTGAGATCAATTGAAAATATTAACCGCGTTGCCGCTGCGATCGAGGAACATCTACTAAGATCAGTTAGGAAACTTGCTGCTTCCTCATATCCATCGTTCAAATCTTCAAAGAATTTTGGCACTAAAATTACACCCCTATAAAATACAAATTGTCCAAAAAATTAAACCCGAAGACTACAATAAAAGGAAAATTTTCTTCAGAGGAAAATGGGATGGACAATGTTTATTTTAGCGATGAATCACAATTTCAACTCGAAAGTTATGTCAACAGTCAAAATTGCTATTATTGATCATCGAGGAATCCAAAGCAAAAGGATCAGAAAGCATTACATAGCCCTATAGTTATTGTATGGTGCTCAATATCGTGCAGGAAAATCATGAAGCCATTTTTCTTCGAGAAGGACCACGGTGTAATGGTTACAGTGACGAGCAAGTGGTATATCGAAATAGTTAATATTTTTTTTATATCGCAGCTACGAGCAGAGGGTGTTGACGAGTCAGATGTGTGGTTTCAACAAGATAGGGCCACTGCCCACATAGCTGGGTCTCCATATGAACACAATCACAGCATTATTTTCAGGAAAAGTCATAAGTCGCTTTGGAGACATAATTCAGCAACCCATATCATTCGACTTAACCCCAGCTGATTTTTCTCTTTGGAGTTGCCTCAAAGCAAGAATTTTTGATACCCCTCTCATGAATTTGGATCAACTAAACGCTAAAATTACGGAAGAAGTGAGAGCAGAGGGTATTGACGAGTCAGATGTGTGGTTTAAGCAAGATGGGGTCACTGCCCATATAGCTGGGATCTCCATGGACACAATCACAACACTATTTCCAGGAAAAGTAATAAGTCGCTTTGGAGACATAATTCAGCAACCCAGATCATTCGACTTAACCCCAGCTGACTTTCTTCTATGGAGTTGCCTCAAAGCAAGAGTTTTTGATACCTCTCTCGATTTGAGAAGTGCGTCGCCGAGATAGAAGATATCTTGACAGTATAATGTTCCGTACATAAAATCCGCACAATTGTACTTTAATTTAGAACAATTAAAAAATTATAAGTAAAAATATAGTTTTTTTATTTCTATTTAAAGTTTAAATTCGACGCTGAGGCGCCCTTTATAATTGCAAATAAATTAAAAGTGATAATTGAAATTTGACCTAAACCACAATATATTTTTAGTTGAATATTTTTTTATATATAAAGGGTACGAAACCATTTGTGACTGTATGTTTTAGAAAATAAGCATTCATAAAATTTTATTTAGGGTAAATAAAACTTTTTAATAACAATATACTTCTGTTTTCGTTCGAATTCAGTATTAAAAATGTTTCTGATTTATGGACCCCATCTGGATGGCCACTATATGTTAAAGAAGGCCATTTTCCACAAGTTTTTGGAGTTTTTCAACTATCCATCCTGATATTTGCTTGAATATGTGACTAATATCTAAATAAGATGGAAGTTTGATATAAAAAAAATTTTTCATTAAACTTTTTCTTTATTTTAAAAGTTACAAAACTAATGTTTATTTGCTATTTTATACAAAATTTAGATTTTCTGTTTTTGTATCATTTGTATATATTTAGTAAAATAAAAAAATCCGCGTTTTCCAGGTGTCTTTGTTGGTAAATTTAGGCCAAAGTCAAAATTTTTCCGATGTTAAGGTTTTACAGCTTAATCTAAAAATACCTGCTAAGAAAACAATAAAAGTTAATTTGAATTTTACATCTAATGACAAGAGGTGTCAGTCAGAAAATAAGTTTTTTTTCTTATTTATATTAAAATTGATTAATCTCCTGAAAAATTTAATTGAGGGAATTTTTTAAATAAATAAAACTTATTTATATAGTGGGATCGCTGAGTACTTATGACACCTTCATTTTATGGGTGCAAAGCTAACTTGCCTCCTTACAGTTCACTCTGAATAACGCTAAAGAGTTTGCAAGAAAAACCGGCGGGCAGACTAGTTCAAGCTTATCCTGCCCAAACCATGTGGATGAAGAAAAACTCGCAAATAGACCCAATTCAGAACCAAAACGACTTTTCAGAACCTTCAGACTAGAAATGAGTCACTTGAAAGGAAATATTGGCAAGTTTAAGTCAGAATACGTATCAAATCTGCTGATCGATAATAGCATGGGTATCGTGGCCCCACAAAAAATGCATACTAAAGACGAGGAATAATTCCGATGTAGAGATGTTATTCTCGGATACACAGCACTCGAAGTAACGTGTTGATTTGTTATGTCTTTTTATCTAAATGATCTGATGATTTCATGCAACGGACGCGCGAAATATTATTTGATAACAAAGTTTATATTAAAACTGTGAATTAACGGCCTATATGGGTGTTCTGATTTTGTAGTGTCAAGTGTTATATAGCAAATATTTGTTCTTTAGAAAAATATATAGATACGTTTGCAAGTTATTTATAATTATGTCTCACTAACTATGGCTTTTCCCATAGAGCCCATGTTGAATTTTTATATTGTGTATCTTGACTATAAAATGGACAACAAATAAAATTATAATACATGTTTTACAAAAAATATCATTATACGTACACAATCTTATATTTATTTATAACTAACAAATTGTTAAATCCTAAATAGTGGTATTATACTTTAAAGTTAAAATTATTTACTACAAACATTATTACATTGACGAAGTTCAAACCATTACACCGGCCAAAAGATAGCTTTCGTCCTTCTATATTGCAGATAAAAATACTGTAACTGTAACGAAATTTTTAAATTAAAATTCTTGTAATAATAACAAAAAATTCTTGATTAAACTAATAACCTGAAATTGCTCATATATCACCATATCAGATTCCATAGACCTAGCCAAACGACTTTGGTATTCTCTTTAGGAGAACATTCAGTTATCCCGAATATAATCAGATATAATAAGGATGGAGCTCTGTGAGGGTCCTTGCCATGTTGTCGGGATCTAGATGATGGTGATGTCCTCTGTGTTTCCAATAAACTTCCAGATAGTTCGAACATTTTGAAGTAGCACTGTCTTTTAGATAACCTTATATATATATATATATATATATATATATATATATATATATATATATATATATATATATATATATATATATTATATATATATATATATATATATATATATATATATATATATATATATATATATATATATATATATATATATATATATATATCGCGAAGGCTCAGTCCTTTGATATAAGGCAGAAAACTCCCATCTCGAATCGTATAATATCGTATTATTTAGAGGTAAAAAAATTGAAATAAATATATTGATATAAACAGCTGACAATAACAACAGGATCGAAAGAAATATACGCTATATATTTATATAGTAAATACTTTTTCATTATATTAATCCCATACAGGTGTGAAAAATCCAAAACAGAACCTCTAAATAACGGGAATGTAATAGAAAAAAAAGGACAACCCGTTTAGCTTTGTTGAAGAAGCTGTTGTATCGTAGCTTGCTTCCTTGTTTCCAGCAAAGGTGATTTGGAGTGATCAGAACGCAGTGGGTCGAAAGAACGGATTTAATATTAAAAATAAAAAATATAGATTATCGGATCCACACGGATAGCGCACACTGCATTTTTAAAATCATGAAAATAAATTCGAAATACGTGTTAAATATACAATTTACAAACAAAACAAAAAGAATAATTATATTTCTATGAACAAAATATTGTGCTTGAGTTCAAGGTACATTTTAAAAATAAATATGTGGATATCGTTAATCGTTAAAAAGGCGAAAGTACTTTTTCCTGTATGCTTAGGACTTCTTAACAAATACCAGTGCAAATAATTTATAACTAATATAATATTTATTGATTAACATAAATGAATAAATAATACGACTGTAATAAAAATAATAAAAATACCTTTTTAATCATTGCCTTCTTTGTTAATAGCTCTTTTCTCATTTTCCAATACATACGAATTGTTACCTGAATCCTTACGATGTCAAAAAACAATGTAAGGATCCATCAACACCAAAAGTTTGAGACCACATCCTCCATATTTTTTTCTCGAGAAGATTTTCACGCAAAGTCTAAGCGATAGTTTCTTATCAACTTATTTGTTGGTTTTTGTGCATCTTTCGATAGTTTACCTATCGGTAATATTGTAAATGCTATGATGTCTGTACCAAGAATCTTCTTTGAAGAACAATCTTGCTGTTTGAATTGTGTATTCCCAAATATTCTCGATTACAATTTGTCCGATTCAAATATTTTGCAAAATTACGTGAAACCGGAGGATCAGTTTCCGCTTTACTCTTGTTATAACAGCTGACTCATCACTGTTCTCGAAGAAACGTCGAGCTGTGTTGCCATCATTAGTGCTTCCTAACTCTTTCTTTGGTCTGTCAACAAGAAGTCCTAATCTCGCTCTGTAAGTGCTTGTTGAATGGCGGCCTTTGTCTGTGCTTTCAACCTTTGTCTTTCTGCTTACGGACTTGCCACTTTTTTGTATCACGTTGATACGACAAATACAAGCAGCATTCGAAGCATCGAATATATGCATCTAAAGTTAACAGTCGTAGCTTGAAATACTCTGTATTTATCGGAACCCGGTATCAACATTGTTGAACTGAGATGTTGTTTGGTAGAGATAACAATATTTGACCGATTCCTTTCCAACTACAGCGTTCACCTAACCGTCTATCATCATCATAGATAAGTTGTACTGTACTGAAGCAGGGGTAGCAAAGAGAACTCTTTTATATGTGGCAAATTGTTTAGTTCGAGGTTTCCTAAATAAATTCCAATTTCAAAGGCCTGCAATTCGTAGTAGAGAAGGGCTTGGGATTGGACAACAGTTCTTGTTGAGTTTGCGTATTAACACCTGCTAATTGAAGTGGAATAAGAGAGGTTAGAAATAAATTTGTATTAGAAATATTCGGATCACTGAATTTTATTTTGTACTAGCTCTGACCTGACGTTCCATCGAAGCCCCATTTGCAAATGAAACTCATATTTAAAAATCTAATTTATCAATTTGTTCAAGAGAGCCTAATTGAAGCAATATAATTCGATCCACTGTGTGATACAGTAAGCCTTGCAATTTAATCTCAGCTTCTGATTTAGTAGAGATTAGATAATCGTCATGTGAATAACATGCTTTTTTTATCTTACGGACCAAAGTACGGTGAAAATATATTACTACCTTTCTTTTTAGTTCAATTTCGTAATCATTGATATTTGTCTCGTGACAATCCAATGTCAAATGGAAGAGCGGCGCCTTCATTGGCTTAAATAAGTTCGGAAAAAAAAAACTGGATATTTAACGGAATTGCATGGAAGTCGTAACCGTCATTTTCGTATAGAATTTAATAAAAAAAAAATAAATAGCTATTTTTAATTAAGTGCATACCTCCTGAGGAGCCTCCATATTAAAATGTGGAGATCGAAGTACACAAACCAGAAATAATTGACTTGAATGACACACAAATGTTCTCGACCTACTAACTGGGCACCCTACACTCCCACAAGACTGCTGTTTTTGACCTGAAACGAAACCTTAGAAAGAAAAGACTGACCGTTCATATTAGCGAGATTTAATAGAAACATTACTATAGCCAACCTTCTAATTTAAATTTATTAACTAGAAATTTTTTCTTATTTATTTTGGACACGTTTTCTTAATTCTGTCCTACTAAGCCCCTCTGACTTCTTTCGGGTTAGTTCGGGACAGATCGTCGGGGAACGCCTACGCGACATATCACCCCCTCTAACTTCCGTGCGAAATGAATGGGACAGTGTATTGCTTTTCATCTAAACTTATAACGTAATCTATTGAATTTGGAATATTTAATGATTGATGCATTTATTATTTTAAATACATCAAATAGTCGAAGTACAAAAAAAATATTTTTTGTTGGCCGTTGGACATAAAGAAAACTGGTATTTCTGTTATAAAATAAATATTTATTCTAATAAAAATACTAGCAACTATGCAACGGTAATTTCTAAGCAAATAAGTGAATAAACCACTTTAAAATTAAAAAGCACTTTCAAAAATAAACTTGATTTTGGTAAATGATAAAAGTAAGACATTCAGTAATTATAAATAAATAAACAAATAATTAAATTCTATTTAAATCAACAAATACACCCAAAAGTTTAGAAGAGGTGTTGAAACAGTCCCCTACTTTGAGCGAGGCAATAACCCAGTCTATTGTAAAATACCGTTCACGTATTTATCAAAATTTTAGGGATTATATTTCTGAGAACTTCATTAATTTTTGTGCAAGGAGTATGAAGCTTCTTCAGTGAACAAAATATTACTGATGAACCTGTCGTCTCTATTAACCCTTTTCATCATGTCCTCGCAAAACACCATACGTTTTTTCTGGTGTCTCGGAAAAATTTACCGAGTTGTTCGCAATTTGTAGCAGCGATATTTGTTACGCTTTAAAATATTCCGAACTGTTCGAGTGTTCATATCACGTTCTTTGGCAATTGCGGTACTATTGCAAGCAAAAAATTAATTTCTGCTAAACCACAAACGTCAGTCTCCCAATTTGCTCGTTCTTCAGTAATTTTGAGGAACTGGTTGCTCCTCATTATTATCAGTGCATTTTTTACAAATTTTTGGACAACCGGTTGTCACAAATTTTTTAACAATTTCCAAAATTCTAGATTTTGAATGAATAGGATTAATTTCGCACGTAAATGCAAATCTGCCGATTATCTCATCCATACCTTTACTAGAATAGTACCACTTAATAGTCTGCACTTTTTGTTCCGTGGAATAAACTACCATTTTTAATAAAAAAAATTTGGCGCGAAACACGAAAATACCAATAATCGGTACTTATGGTTCGACGGAATGGATAAAAGTAAATAACTTGGAATCCTCTTGTTTTGCTAGGGCTTGGCGTATGCTGCCGCCGGCCCTCACTGCGCCATGATTTTATTACACCTCG
This sequence comes from Diaprepes abbreviatus, assembly GCA_034092305.1. NCBI lineage: Eukaryota > Metazoa > Arthropoda > Insecta > Coleoptera > Curculionidae > Diaprepes > Diaprepes abbreviatus. Next base: position 4,348,319 of record JASJET010000050.1, read on the forward strand.
CCCTAGGGCCAAGCTGGTAATTTATTAAATTTAAGCATGTATAAGCATGCTTACGATGCTTATATTCTATCTCCTCTGATTTGGTTATTAATATTGTATTTTCTTTATCTTCCTTAAGAAACATCTACTTTGCGGTTTGAATTTTCCACACCTGTATATTAACATATTTACTTAAGCTTCAAAAGAAAAATTATAATATTATTTTCAGTACCACAATATAAAATTACTTATTTTTCTTATTAAAAATATTTTGGTTTCAAAAAATCTTTAAAACGAGTTTATTTAAAAGTATCTTGAGAGAAAACCAAAATGAAAAAGAAACGCCATCCCATAAATTTATCAATATAAATATTCATTGATTTTCTACCGCTTCTTTGAAATATCTCCCCGAAGGATAGAACATGTTAAATTTTTATCGGCATCCTTTTTCGCTTAATATTGGTTTCATGAATAATTGAGCGTGGCAAATTTTTTTATTGATAATAAATTCTATTCCTATAGAATAAAACTGTAAAAGATTACGATGGGCCTTTAACCCCACGTTCTTTTTATGTTTTTATTTAGCAAAAGTGGAATTTGATATACACTGTTTTTCAAAATATTGATTTTGAAGTAACAAAAAATACTTTAAAACATCTCAAAAGGCGACACGTGAAGTTTATAACAAGAGAGAGATTTTTTATAGTTACAAATTGTATCTGTTTAAAATAATTTTAAAAAAATTCTTTTTATTAATTTTATCTTTTGATAATAATATCAGTTTAGACAGATAGTTCTTCAGAGTTTCCTCCTTGGTAAAAGGAGCCAAAAGGAATTTGTAAAAAGAATAATTTTTAAAAAATCTAAAAGGGTTTAATTTCAGTTGTGCAATGTATACAATAAAAACGCTAACACTGTATTTCGATAAAAAAAAATTAACACTTAAATAATCAATATATCAACAAAGACATCAGGTTATACTTGAACAAATGCTATTCCTCTAAAATACTAAATTAATTCATAATTTTTGTTGTTTATTTAACTAGTTTTACATAACCAAACAGAATTTTTATTTTTATTTAAGAGAAATATATTTACAATAAACAGTAATTTTATTCATCATTTAACAGAGACTGGAACCTAAAAATAATAATTCTTTTCGTATTTTTTTGGGCTCTAGTAGTACCTAAAAATGAACGGATGAAAAGTATTGGGGCAAAGGAACTTTCGTGATCTGTTGTTACTTTTTAACCGACTTCTAAAAAAGAAGGTTCTAAATTCAATCGCTACGTGTTTTTTTTTATGTATGTACATCTATTAACGGAGACACCGATATGAATGAGTTTTTGCGTTATATTTAGGAAATCGTTGCAGTGGTTTTATATAATTTTAGCCGAGATTTGTTCAGTAAAATTCAAGATGGAGCTTAATAAAATAATGAACAAAAAAATTAATTTTATCCGATTTTCTCTAAAATTGTTATGCACGCACATATCGAACCTAAAATTATTTTTGAAAAATTTAATATAGCGGATGTACTGTCGCATCCTAAAATTTTGAGATCTTTCGATTTTATGTAAAATCAGCATAAGGATGTTTTGAGAGTGGAAATTACGGATTATAAATTATTTGCACTAAAAATTGGTACGGGTGATTTTATGAAGGTATAGATAACGAATTTAAAATTATTTTTGAAAAATTCAATATGGCAGATGTAATATAAAGATCAAAAAATTCTGCTAAGGAGTTTTCGAGGATATGGAGTAAAATTAAATTTAGAGTTGATTTTTTTTTTGGAAATTGAATGAGGCGGATCCAATGTGATGGGTTGAAAATTTTATATTATTCACATTTTTTCAAAATTGATACTAGGAAGTTTTTGGGATCGTAGGTTACTAATCTGAAGATATTTTTATACAATTGACAATTACAATGGTTCATTATGGAGGACTAAATTTTTTTTTCCTATTTTGTCCAAAATTAATATAGGAGGGTTCTTGGGGCGTATATAACAGATCTTAAAATAATTTCTTTTAACTTTATCTGCAGGATAAAATATATAGGACTAAAAAATTTACTTGCCTCAAGTTCTTTAAATATTGGTATTTTTGGATTTTATGGACCGAGATGCTAAAATTAATTTCTTAAAATTCAAAATAGCGGATTTACTATGCAGACAAAATATTTGGTTGGTATAGTTTCATTCAAAATCAATATTTGGAAAATTCTCCAAATCAAAGGTTGGTTTGTTGTTTAATTTAGCGTTATTTATAACTTTAGATAGATGTGTACTTTTTGCGGCCTTGGAAACATATCTAGAAACACTACAAATCTCGCTTAGATGGATGTCATAACGGATTCAAAATAAAAAAATCGAAAAGTAAAACTGTTATAAAAAAATTTGAATACACTTTTAAATATGTCCTTCCGTAGATTACCATGTTTGACTAAAAAGCCATTACATGCTAAAAAGTAGAAAATTACAATATAAATTTTTATATAAAACTAAAATTGAAGTTAAATTATTTCTAAATGAAACAAATAACTACCAACACGAGATATTTACAAGCTACGGTAAGAAGGCAATTAGAAATGAAGTATTTCTCAATCTTTTTATGTAAATCACATTTTGCCTGGTATTAATTTGGTGCCGACTTCAAAACTTTTAATATCATATAAAAATGTATATTGTTATTTTTTGCTTTTCAGCGCATGTTTAGAAGACAGTTAAATTTTTTTTTATAAAAACGTTATTTTCTTTCACTTAAAAATATCACCTTCAGACATAACTCAATTTATCTGGAAATCCAAATTTTTCCAAAATTTGTTTAGGACATGAAATATGTTTAGGTAATGAAATATGAAAAATGACATACAAAAATAATCTTTTCAACAGGATACAAAAAAAAAGTTTTTTAGAGCAACCTGTGGAATTATTAAATATTTTAAATTTATGGATATTTATTTATCTTTAAGACAGTACCAGTACTATTTTTCTGCACTCGGAAGACCGAACTTAATGAACTTCTTTGTTGTTTTGAATGATATGACTCTCAAACTTTATATTATCATAGACCGTATATTTTACCTTGGTGATCACCTACACGTACCTGAAATAATTTTACGTTCTATAAAATAATTTGCTAGTACACTGTGTACAAATTTTACTACTCCTCTACCTAGTAGTACTTATCAAGATCAATTCCTAACTTTCTAAGTATACTATCACATGAATATATTTGTTAATTAAATATTAAATATCCATTTCCTAAAGTTTTAGAAAGGATGGAAACTGCACTGAAAAAATAAGGGAGATTAATTTTTCCTTTAAATTTTTAATTTTAACATTACTAAACTTTTAACAGTCAAATAACAGGGAAACTGTATAATATTTTGATTGTTTTCTTGTGATGTCTTAAAAAGGTCTTATAACAACAGTAAAAGCGTGTTTTAAGTTAATTTTTAATTCAATCCTTTTAAAAAAAAATCTATTTTAAGATTTGTATAATGTTAATTGCCGAGGATAGCACTTAAATAAATATTAAACGAGTTGGAATTAAATCGGAAATTAAAATTCTCTTAAAATTAAATATCACGTGACCCTATTTGTCCAAGAAAATTTTTAACTGATATTGCCTCGGGCATTAAAATTTTTAAATGAAAATGAGGTCATAAGACATTCCGTGAGAAAGATATTTTAATTTTGTAACTCTAACTATTTATTCAATAGGTTGCAAAGTTGTAAACGAATACATTTTTGGATTTGGATTTGTTACGAGTTTCATTCCTTTATAATTTCGCGAGTTATTATAAATAATTCATCGACCCTTTAAATGAAGTATCCAAGATATCACTTCCAAGTTGTTTTTAGTATACAAGGTGTTCATTTAATACTCGTAAACGTAATAAACGTAAAATCGATGAATAATTTAATAGACGGAATACTAAAGAGGCTAAAGCGGGTACAATTTAAAAACAATTTAACTTATATAGGGTGGCTCGAAATACATGGTGAATAACTTTTATTTTTTTTTTAATATAAATTGAAGTTTCACTGAACCTTCTCTTCAACCTTTAAATGTTTTGCTTTAAGAAAACAAATTATTAAATTTTTTAAATATTTTTTGACCGAAATCAGAATTTTACTTAAATTTTAATGCCGATACCAGGGTTATTTATTTTCTGTAAAAATTTGTAAGGAATCTTAGCTAGGATCTTTTTATCTCACAACATCACAATATTCTAATATTTAAATTTTGTACATACAGTGTGTAGAGAATTGTTATTTAAATATTGATATTTTCAATTCCGTTTTACATCATTTTTGTTTTTAGTAGCCTGTACCTAGTAACATTTGTAGACAGAGTATTTTTCTGTCTTCAAATTGATACCAACACGTGTGCCTTTATTTCCAATAGCTTTTATAAAAATTATCAATTTTTACCTACTTACAACTTTCACGAGAATAGAGCCCAAGAATAGATTTTTGTTCGAAATATAAATCCGTTAGGTGCTTATTCGTTCTATATAATTCTCGTTGATAGCTTTTCCGATAAAAAAGTCAATATTATTAGTTATTAATTTTCCTCTCCAATATTTACATCATTTCAAAATATCAAAATGTCTTATGAATATGTGATCATTATTTTCTTTGTTCTATGTTATATAATGGTAATCAGTTTTGATGTTACATAATTACTGAAAACAGGGAATTTCTCTTTAAAAAGTAGCGGAAAACCTAATTGAAAATATAAATATTTGAAAATTATTGCAAGGATTTTGAAAAAATTTTGCGATATAATTTATCATCCATTAACTCATATCATTAATAGTTGGTTTCTCCAGGGTAAAATTCCTGCTCTGCTGAAAGACGCAGAGACTCTTCCTATTCATGAAAAAGGTTACAAAACGAGTGCTAATAGTTATAGACCGATTTCTTTTTTATCGGTATTATCTAGAGTAATTAAACATGCTCTTTATATTAGATTGTTAAATTATTTTTATAGGGAAAAAGTATTTGCTCCAAAACAATACGATTTTTTGACTGAAAGTTCCACACAACATGCTATATTTCGGTATTTAAATTTTGCTCTGCAGGAGCTTGATGGCAGTAAGCAGGTCAATCGGATCTACATTTACCTCTTAAAGGCATTTGTTACTTTTAAAATTATATATGTATGGAATTAAGGGTAGTGTCAATGATCCGATGCGATCGTATCTCTGTGCCCGCACTCAACGAGTATGCATAACATCTAACATCTGAGGAAGTATAAGAGTTTTTTATTCAGGTTTCCTATATCTACAGACGTGTCTCAAGAGTCAATTCTGTCGTTCTAGATTTTTGTTAATGAATTAGGAGAATCATTGGGTTCCGATTACAGTTTTTAAATTTGCAGATGAGCGGATTTTTCAAGTGTGCACAAATAATTATTTAAAATTGAAAACTAAAGAAGTTGTTTTATGTCCTATAAAAACCAAAATCAATCATTGTATGTGTCTTTGGAAGACGAAACAGTCCCCCAAGTCGATACAATGAAAATTTTAGGTCTGACACTGGAATTTTCTTTGTTTTGGAGGGAGCAGATTAATAATATTGTTAACAAAGTAAACAAGTCATATTATGTAATGAGGTACCTTCGTGATCAAGTAAGTTTGAAGAGCCTTAAAATGTATTATTTCGCGTATGTTCAGTCAGCAATTCAATAAAGCATAATGTTTGGATTTGATTCTGTAGATTGGCATAAAGTAATTGTATTTCAAAAACGTATAGTAAGATTAATGCATGATCTCTCCAGCTAAGAGCCTTATAGACAATATTTTAAATTCGAGAGAATTCTTACAATTCAATGTTTATAGGACGACTATTTGTAATAATATGTCCACGGTGAGCCACAACGGCCTCAGTATTCCCCAGCATCGAACCAGAATGAGAGTCTTTGTTTTAATTGATTTAAAAATTTTAACGTGTTACATAATAACATTAAAATAATTGCAGATAAAATATTCTTCAAAAGAAACTTAAAGACACTTTTACTCTTCGAACATACCCCTGTAAAAGTAGCATAACGTCAGAACTAGGGCCCGGTTGTTTGAACGCTGAATAACGTAATAATATTTTTATTTATATTTGAAAAAGTGTTGATAAACAGTAGATATTTAATTTCTTGGTACAGACATACCGATTTTATGCTATCCTTTTCTAATTGCATTATTTAAACGAGTATCATCGGTACGTCCTTCGAACATAGCCCTGGGTACGTCAATTCTGAAAACAAAGTATGAATATATGGTTGCCTAAATTTTTATTATTGTTATTTTTAATATGTAAACAATCTAACAATATTTACCGATAAAAATAAGTTTTTAAATCCTCTTTTTGTTAATATTAATTGTAAGCTTCGCATTTATAGTAATTTCTAACACCGAAAAAAGTCACGACAAGCAATTAAACTGAAAGACAAGATAAGTAAATATGTTTATGTCTGTCAAACATCAAAAAAGCGTCTCCCCCACCGACCATAAACAGCCTTCAGACAAATCTATTGTTATTTAAATCTAGAGTATGATCGAAGCTTTTACTCGAAAATGTTTTTATTTGCTGGAAAGATGTTATAACTTCAGGCAGTAATGAGACTTTTTTCAAGCGAAATAATATACTGTTTTTACTTGTGATAGGTTAGACCTGAAGGTGTGTACGTCCAAGTGTTGTGTGTATGTATGTGATGGTGCCTATGAACATACTTATAGTTAAACCGCTGTATATCTTTACGTCAAAATTTGACATATGCATCAAACTAGTGACATTTTTTTTTAAGAACTGTAACAGGATCGGAGTGGCTCATTCTACTATTTTCTTTTTCGGTTATATAACAAGAAATTTGTCGAATGGTTTATAAGCAAGTTTCACAAACTAAATATCCTTAAAAAAGAAAAATGTTATATACAAAAATTTTAAAATCGAAGTTTTTCCTTCTGTTTAGACATATCGATAATTTTATATCCCATTTGTATAGGGCTATTTAATGAAGGAGTTTATGTGCTTATAATGGGTTTGATATTTTAAGTGAAATTTTAAATATGAGAGATTTTAAAAGCGGATTAAAATTTCCTCTTTTATATTACTACACTAAGAGATGTACTACTGCTAAAAATAATTTACTTTACGTATTAGTACATTCTTTAATAAGCATTACCTTTTTAATATGTTGTTAGCTGATAATTTTGAAATTGTAGAAACTATTGTACTAAAAATTTTAAACACACTCTTTTTAATTTTGGGATTAGTAGGGTGATGTCTGAAGGTACAAGTGTGGGGTGCTTACGTGTATGTTCACTTTTATAAGTGAACCTATGTTGTTGTAATGTTTCACCTATGAAATTTATGACAATAAAAGCTTTATTTATTTATTTTATAAAGTAAATCGTTTATATTCTAAATTATTGGTAACTATTTCGGTAACAGAAAAAATTATACGCAATTTGTTGATAAAGTTCTATTTTTATTATAATACTCCAGTTAGGTATAACAATATTAGGGTAGTCTAACTGAAAACTAAAAATAAATTGACTATTCTAATAGAATCGGAACTAAAAAACAGTATTCTTAGAAACAGTGGGTAAGTATACAATATTCTAGAAATTATTCAGTGTTTTATACTTAATGACTAACTTTATGATTTCTGACTGCAATAAATGAAGTAGTTAAGCTGCAAAAATATTGAATAAAAAGATAAATAACTAATCATCTTCATCAATAGCCTAGTTTTCTTAAAAATAAATACATAAATTTAAAAAAAAATGTATGCTTCAACAGATAATAGTTAACACAACGCACGACTCATGGCTCCGAGTCTTTTACTGACTACATTTCAAGATTCCTCATGCCCTATCCTCACAGATAAATTTATAAACATATAAATGTGTAAAATAATGAAAGGGTTTCGATCCAGGGCATCCAGATCTAAGGCCCCAATATTGCATCAGGTTCACTGAAATAGAGTAATACATGCATAAAAAATAATACAGACATGGAACAATAGAAATCGTAAGTGAACTAATTACAATTAAGATTAATTATTTATTTATATACCTAACACTATTTTCAAAAATTATAGGTATATATACAATATCCTAGAAATGATAAGTATTTTATATTAAATTATTGTAACTTTATGATCTTTGACTGCAAAAACTAAGGTATTCAAGCTACAAAAATATTGAATAAAAATATATATAATTAATTAGTTTCTTCTTCATTAAATAGCTAGTTTTCTTAAAAATAAATACAGAAATTTAAAAAAATGGGTGCCCCAAAAGGGAAGATTTAATACATCGCACGACTCATGGCTCTGAGTCTTTTATTGACCTTATTTCAAGATTCCACATGCAACATCCTCACACATAAATGTGTAAGCATATAAACATGTAAAATAATGAAAGGGGCTCGGTTGGGGGCATCTAGATCTGAGGCAAAATCTAGTGCCCCTATGTTGCATCAAGTTCACTGAAACAGAGTAACACATATATGAAAATAATACTGCCATAAAAAAATAGAAATCGTAAATGAACTAATTACAATTAAGATTGATTATTTATATATAATAAATATAAAAAAAAAATGGTATCATACTCTTTCTTGTTTTATATAATGCCATGGGCAAAAGAAAAAAATATCCCATATAGAAATGGAAAAAGAAAAGAAGTGCTTAAAAGGTGCCAATAAAAAATTTAAGTTAAAAATTTAGAAAATATGTAAAAAAGAATTTTATGAGAATACTTTAGAAGTGGTGAAATTTTTATGTATGAAAATGCCAAAAGAGATTAAAAAAAAACACAAATGAAAATTATTAAAAATGTCTGTACATCCACATATTATCAAAAACTGAAAAGAGGATTAAGGGTTAAAATGACTTCTCTTATTCTGAGGAATCGCCATCACTCTCACCTACATTAATAATAAGTGGCTGTAAAGGAACTCGAATTTTCTTTTCAATTTACCACTGTTTTTTAATAATATTATTTGTGTGTTCGACATAGTTAGCCCAATTCTGTTTTGCCACTGTTCCTAACGCCTTTTTCCAAGCCTCTATTGGTTCTTTAACTTGTAGAATCAGTTGGTCATAATTTTTCTTTGCCTGACTCCATACCATTTCAATTGGGTTAAAATGGCAATGGTATGGAGGCAAGCGTAAAACTTTATGTCCAGAAGATTCTATTAGCTGATCTACTACAAAGCATTTTGCAGGCTTTGGTACCGAGATATCAAAGACCACAAAGTATCTTTTGTAGCATCTTCTCCAAAGTTGATATATTTTTCTTTCAGCCACGCTTTCATAGCGTCCTTGCTCCAACCCTTTGTTGGCCATTTTTGAAGTTGCCTACTATGATAAGGAGCATTATCTAAAACAATTAAAGAAGGTGTTTCCAATTTTAGCAAAATATCTTTTAACCAAGCTTCAAAGTTTTCCGAATTCATTTCTCCATGGTAATCTCCAGTTTTTGACTTTGATTTAAAAATCAGCATTGCTTCTTTAACGAATCCATTTTCATTTCCTGCATTCAGTACTATGTACCTGAAAAAAGTAGAGTAGTATGTGGCAGTACAAATTATTTGAAATATTTTGCAGAAACACAAATTGGTCCTAACCAACGGAAGCTTTCATGGTTTTGGTCAATTGAGAAATAGTGGTTCTTGAGTTTGGACCAAGTCAAATTTGAAATGTTATGCAACTTTTTACCTAGATTGCTCGAAACATCTTTAGGGATCTTCATTTCACGTAATTAGAACACGGAACATTGCATGTGTTGATGGTCTTAGTTAAAGGATAATATCAAAATTAATTTATTTTTCTCAATTTTTATGTCATTAATGCCTTGAAATTGGAAAATTTATTTCATATGTTTATTTTTTAGAAATATGATGCATTGTTAAAAATATACTGTATTATACCCATTTTTGGTTTATTTTTAAGCACTTTTCAAATCGGCTTTTTTTAGCACAATAAAACATGATACCATATCAGCAGTTTCGATTGGCGAAGCATTGACTCGTCTGAGAACTTGGGCAAGAACACTGATGTACCATATTTTAATATAAAAATATTAGTTGTATTTTCTTAAACCGAAACAAATTAGATTCTACGCGATACAGATTTACTTCACGTTTCAGCGAAATACCTGTAAGCAGTTTTTATATTTTGATAATATATTTTTTTTTTCATAATTTTTAACGCCCTGTATTTTGAAAACGAAATATTTTAGATATATGTTTATATCAAATTCTTTTATAAAACCGCTTAAGAAATCACTACAAGATTTTTTTTTGGATTTCTGGAAAGCCTGTATCAAAGTAAGATGATCATTATTATTTTGTAAAATGTAAATTAAATTATTTAACTTTCATTTATTAAGGAAACATTTTTATCATATTAAGTAAAAATTTTTCCTAAAAAGGTTCAAACTTGTTTGATAAAACATACAGAAATTTAAGTAAGAAATTTCTCAATCTCCCCAGGAAATAAAGTATTAAAGTAAAAATTTAATATTTAACATCCTGCTAATAGGAAATGATCCAAGGATTATTTAAATAAAGCTTTTTGCAACCTGTTATAGATGAAAAAAATTCAAATTGTGTAGTGCAAATAACTGATTTATTACCTAAATTCCTCCCCAGATATTTTTCGTACTGATCGAGTGCTATTGTCCTGCCATGATCGTCTGTGGGTGCCATTTTGAAAAATCCATGTCTCGTCTATAAAGACTGGCTCAAATTTATTTTCCCCTTTTTCTTCGTTCTTTAAGTACTGTTCAAGAAAGTCTCTTCTCATTTTCTGAATTTGTGGTTTCTCCATTTTGAAAAATCCATGTCTCGTCTATAAAGACTGGCTCAAATTTATTTTCCCCTTTTTCCTCGTTCTTTAAGTACTGTTCAAGAAAGTCTCTTCTCATTTTCTGAATTTGTGGTTTCTCCATTAAAGCTCTACGTGGGTCATCCTTCCTATATAAATATATAAATAAAAATGAAATGTGTATCCTCCAAAAATAAATTACACAGGTCTCCTGTGAAAAATTCTGCTTATTATTTTGGCCCAATTGCAACTGCTTTATATTTGTATCTAACATTTATTTGCTGTATGTAAATGATTGTTTACCTGTAGATAAATCCTATTTGCTTTAGTAATATGCCTAGACTTGTCCTTGCTCCATGGTATATTTCTTTTGCCTTTAATCGTTCCAACAATATTGAGACTGTTATTGAGGTACCTTCACAAATAAAAAATTGTTATGAAGAAATGACGAAATCTTAATATTCTATTTAATTTAGTAAAATTATCTTTACTTTTTGTATTCATTACAAATATTTTTTTGGGTTTTTTTATTCTTAAAACTTATATTTTCGTTATACATACACCTTCACGGGTTAGAAAATGTAAACAAAACAAGTTAGAATAAAATATAACATATAAAATTTTTTAGAAATACTTACCCTCAGAAAACATCATATATATTTCATCTCTAATTTGTAATTCTGTTGCTTCCGGCATATCTTCAGTTTTTGGTCTCTTCCTTTTTCTTGTTTCCTTTATTGTCGTTATTGGGGCATTTAGGAAAGTTCTCACAGTTGTATGGGATAAGTGTAAGCATTGGTTTCTAATTTGAATTTTAAAAATTCATAAAGTTGATTACCCAGATCTTCCCTTGCTACTTGTTTTAATTAGTAAATTAGCCTGTAAGGAAAATTTTTTAAATGTACATATTTCATACTATAAAGAAATATTTTTAAAGTGATTCTTGGATAAATGATGAGGGGACACATAAACTAGATTTAAACTTAAGAATTCTAAAAGTTATTTTTCTCTTATTGACAATTATACCAGCTATATAAAATTTTGAAAAATGTTGGGGCTAAAATATGAATTAAGAGCTTCAAAATATATATTCCGGAAACGAAAAGTAAACAAAAACTAATTAGATGAGACAATCCTGTAACAAGACAAAGTGAAAAGAATGGAAGTTAATATATTCCATGGGATTTATCCGTATTTTCAAAATATTTTAATGGTACTTGCTTACCTGAATTATAGCATTTAATATTTTACGAACAAGAGGTTGTTGGTAGATGGAGAAGTTTAATTTTGAATTTACACTGTCATACGTTTTCAGGATTCTTGGGTACCAGAATTTAAAAATCATATCAACTGAATGATATGTATAATTATATCAGAATAAGAAGTCGGCACATGGGTGGAAATTTTAAAATCAAAAATAGTGACTTGGCTTAAAAAAAATTGTTATACGAGTTCAACTAAGCAATTAAAGCACATCAAATTAATGATGAGGGAAGTTCTGGGTGAACAAATTTACTAATATTTTAATATGTGTACATTGATATAATTTTATTGACAACCGTGCAGTCACTAAGGTTTCACACTTTATTTTCAGGGTATTGTTCCTTTGTAGTCAAAAGTATGTTTTACTAAAACTGACAAACATTTTAAACACTTTCTGAATCACTTAAAAAACAAAAGTTAGAAACAAATATGACAAAAAAAATGTTATGTAGTAGAAAATAAATAACAGTAGGGCTGGAGTCAACTATGTTGTTTTTAAAATCAACAATTCAATTTCTAAAAAGTGCCACTAATAACAATTAGGTATAAAAATAAGCATAACCCAAATTTACCTCTATAGGATTACAATTAGGTAGCTTCCTTTTAACATAATCGTAAGTAACTTTAATCCAATCGTGGGCTATAGGACAGCTTCTTATGTGGCGGAATTTAGGACTCTGCATACCTGAAGAAGAAGGGTGATTCTCCATATCCTAAAACACAAATGTAAGTTGCTAAAAGTGGCCTCTTTCATATAGATTATAGGTTGGAAAAATGATAGGGTCCTGTATACTAGAGAGTACATTATACTAAGAATGGAGCTACGATTTCGTTTTCTTTTCCAAAAACTAACTTAAAGTACTCTAATAATCTCCTAAATCTTCACTAAATCCAATAAATACCTAGAAATCTAAAACGTTCCCTGTAAAAATAACTAAAAAATTTGTGCATGTGTACTATTTTGTTCATCTTATTTTTTTCCTCCAAAATTAAGCATTTCAGGCATATGTTTCAAGGAACAGTTTCCCTTGTTTTCAGCTATTGTATTATTCTTTGTTATAATATTTTAAATATTTTTAATTACATTCTGTACAAGCTGTATTAACTAATCATAGTGTACACATGAGTTTGAAATACTGTGTATTTTCATAAAGCTCGACAGAATGTTGCTTAACGTTTTCGAAAGAGATAGTACAAGAAAAAACCTCTTTATTAGTTACTTACCGGCATATTATGCTGATTAAAATTTTCCATATGTACATCCATACCCAGTTAGAAAACCTAATTAAATCCAATAAAAACAAGCACTAGTAAAGTGTTTTTATTATAATAACGATAGTCTAAAATTTATAGGCTATCAAGTGTTTAAAGTCACAAACACTGAACACTACAATATTAAATAGCGGCACAAAGTGTCTAAACTATGTTATATCGTAATATAATAAAAATATTGCAACGTTGTCGACAAAAATGCGTTTAATAATATTGTTTGCCGTTATTATAGAAGGACAAAATAAAGACACAGTTAGTCTGAGGCAAGGTTGTGTAAATAACAGCGGCTTTCTTTTGTGTTCCTTGCTCCTGACCTGTGATATCTTTTATCTCTTTCATTATTATTAAGAGAAACAAGGAGGGAAAATCATCAGTATTTTCCGCTTTATGTTGTGACTGGAGTAGATACGGAGTAGGTAAGCGTGTTAACGTTCATATTTTTAAAAAAATATTAATGGGATATTTTGAAGAATTATAAAATTTTAGATAATAAAACATGTTAAAAATTATGAAATAAATATAAATGTTGTTTCAATTGTAAAAATAACTTATTTTTCTCTACTCCTAGAGGAAGACAGAAAATCGAAATGAACGACCCTAGTTATATTTATGAGGAACATTTTTTTTTGATGTATGGCAACTAAAAACCGTTACAATTACTAAATTTTTAAAGATATACAGCGTTTTGAGTATATATAATTTATCTTATGACATTGTGATGTTTCACCAGTGAAACTAATGAAAATAAAACTTTTATTTATTTACTTACTTTATTTTATGAAATAACATTTTTGAACCTGCATAAAAAAACTAAATATTGTATTATTATGAGAAAAATGGTACCAGCTAATATTTCCCACAATTTTTTGCAAAAAAAACAATGAAGTTGTGTGATTATTACAACGTGAGTAAAATACTGATTGCGGTCGAAATATACTTAACAATTTAAATTTTGGCAATTTCGCAATTTAAAGCAAAATAAAAGCCTAAAAAATTAAACTTTAACTTCGGTAAAACAATGTAAGTCGTTACATTTAAAAAAAATAAATGCCACAGATTTTTGGGACATCCTGTATAAACTGAACTATTTTTAAAATATACTTCCTTTTATTACATTATCATTCCGTTTATCAAATTTTTCATCGATTTAACAATATAGGCAATCGAAGTACTAAACGACACCCTGCATTCTAAATATATTAATTTTTTTATTACTGGAAAATCTACAAAAAATAATTATAATGAGCAATAGAACGCCTGTTGAATTTATTATATAAAAAACCATGATTGGTTTTTATCTGCCTAATAGTTGTAATGAATACAAATACATATGCGTAGGTGCAAATTGGCAATTTTTTGTTTAATAGCCATTTTTGAGAAAATGGTTGGACATAAAGACAAATTGTTAATATTCTTTTGAAGGTAAATAAATATTCTGTAGTCACATGTCATTAAACACGCAGTGTGCTACATAAAAAATACGGAAAACGAAATTGAAAATATCAATATTTAAATAACAATTTTGGACATCCCCGTATAAACAAAAACGAAGGATTTAACTATTGTGAAATAAAATAACCCCAGCTTAGACTTCGCACAAATTTTTAACAAAATAAATAAACCTTGGTATGGGTAATAAAATTTAGGTGTTATATTGATTTCCGCCAAAAAATATTTGAAAACTTCGTAACGTGGCATTTAGGGGATTCAATGAGAATTTAACCAATAAAAAATATACAGGGTGTTTGGAAAAAGGTGAAAAATCTGCCGGATATGAAAAAAATACGTGAAAGGAATACTACAAGCTCATATAAACTTTTTTCGTATAGGCCTCCTTTTCAGTGATATGGACTCCCAAAGAGCAGCAATGGAATCAAGTTTTTAGGAATAATTATTAAACCACCAAGAAAGTGTTGTGAATTATTGATAGCTGCAGGGACGGACTCGCTGTGACACTCATGATCCCATTCTTTTACGCCCTGTATGATAAGAACTTTGGACAGCGTTCTCTACATACCTTTAACTATTAACTAAAAATTAAGTATTCTTAATCAGGGTCTTACCTGGTATATATCATAAAAAAATTGAAATATACTTGGTGGTTCAATAATTATGTGAAAAAAACTTGATTCGATTGCAGCTCTTTGGGAGCCCATATCTCTGAAGAAGAGGTCTATTCCTTTCACTCATTTTTTTCATATCCGGGAGATTTCCCACATTTTCCTGGAAACCCTATAAATTAATTAATGCGCAACACTTTTTGGAGATACCCTGTATAAGCTAAACAATTTTTTAAACGTGCCCCTTTTAATCCCTTTTCAAATTTTTTATCGAATTAGCGATAGAGCCTTAATCGAATACCGGAGCAGTAAATGGACACCCTGTATAATAAAATCATTTAATTTAAACTTTACCTGAGAGCATTATCTTGTATTATTTATCCTACTCCTAGGTCCAGTTTCACAATCTACGCTTCAAGTGGTTATGTACCAACACTTTCAAGTTAATCATGAGTTTTCGAAACTAGGTGTTTCACAAATAATAAAATTGAATGTTGCTTATAAAATGATTGGTTCAGCTTTATTTATCAAAGTTGATCCTAGAATTTGATATAATTAGGCCTAATTTTAATATTAAAACCACAAATAAAGAAAAAATGTTGCCTTTCACAGAAAACATCTATTTTTTCGACAATATTTTTAAAAAATATATTCAAAAATATCTGGTTAAATATATAATAAACAGGTTTTTTCAATGGAAAATCTTATACGTACAAACCCAGAAGAAAAATATTACTTCAAGTTAGCTCATACAACGTTGATTTTAGAAATTTAGTTTAAACAGAATTATAGGGCCTAAAAATTAAATACTTCAAAATAAGTTTCCAAAGTGCTTCCTAGCAAATAGTTTATGACTGTCTAAAATTAACTTTCATAATAATTCCTTCTAACAAAGCTAGGCATATTCAAACTTTTTGTCAGATCAATCCAATCTAATTTGAGTTTTAAAATTGTTTTATAGCTTTATCTACTAATTAATGCTGAAACCAAATGCCAGAAATAAATTAAACCATGAATAAACAAAGAGCGCAAACAAATTAATGGGGTTTGAGGTTATGTTTTTTGGTTAAGCAATTGACTGGTAAACATGACCCAGGGTTAACTTCCGGTAAAGCTTAAATCAATTATGAAATAGTTTTTTGTTATAATCAACGCTTTTATCTTAACCTTTCGGTAACCACACATTGTGAAACTGGACCTTGGTCATTAAAAAGTGCCACACATAAAGATACATTTTCTTACGAGTGACGCTTGTACGCATTTTTGACAGTAGAAATGAATACTTCCAGAATATTGAAAACTTCAAATGATATTATTTATTCAAAATTTGAAGTTATTTATAACTCACTCGATAGAAAGAAAATAAAATTCAAAGTATTTCTTTCTCGTTTAAACCAAAATAAAATAACTACTTAAGTATTCACTCTATAAAACATGTATTTCTTATTTCTATTTTGTCGGATTGAAGGAAAAGCAATAACACGGCATACTGAAAAACTAGAGATATATGAATAAATAAAAACAGCAGTTTAGGATGCTAAATCTTTAAAAATATTATGTTGGAAATTCTAAGTTCGTATTCATGTTAATATATATTTTTTAATGATAAATCTTTCTATAGATCAACAGAAATATTCGCGAATCATATTTATCATATATAGGGTATCCGAAAATTCCGTTCATATACTTTGAAGCAAGAAAACATGAAAAAAATTCATATAAACATAGGTCCGCAAATGCATGATATGGGAGCTATGGCCATTTAAAAGTTACCCTCAAACAAAGGTTTTATTTAATATCTTTGGAAATGCATAGATATGTTTACCAGTATTCCAAATAACATCAATAAATGCTATTTTTTGATGTTGGAGTGAGCGGAAAATTTAGTGAGGAGCGTTCCAACAAGGGAGAGGTCTAGTTTATTTATCCTAATTTTTTTTACATGACACTTTTAAAATTCTACCTAAAACCTATATTATTCAAATTTGATACGAGATAGTGATTGACAATCATAAAAACAATATCAGCAACATATTCAAGCTCTTATATTTCACTCTAAATCCCTTACTTTTATATTTTAAATAATTGCCTCCTATATTACAATTATAAATTTTTTAACCTATTTTATTTTTATTGAACATTATTTCTTTAACTTCAATAATTTTGATAAGCAGCAGTACTCAATCCGAGCAAAGAGTATACATATTTTTATCTTAGTTATACAGGTTGTCCGGGAAAATGTGGGACATCTCCCGGATTTAAAAGAAAAACGCGTGAAAATAATATTACAAGTTCATATAAAATTTTTTCGTATAGGCCTCTTCTTCGAGAGAGCTGCAGTGGAATAAAGTTTTTTATACATAATTATTGAACTACCAGGTATGTTTCTATTTTTTTTTAATATGATGTATACCAGGTAAGATCTTTCAAATTACTGTCCAAGAAAGTGTTGTGAATTATCCACAGCTGTAGCGACAGACTAGCTGTGACTCTTATGGTCCCATTTTTTTACGCCCTTTTTATGTCTTTTTATTTACACTGTTAATCCCCTAACTTCGGTCTGGTTAAATATGAAAAAGAGGATTTATCCCCTGCCGCTATTATTTCTATAAAAAGTTAAACTAACGGCTTAGTTAAAAACTTCGTAAGAGGGTTCAACATGGGCTTCGTGAAGTCGCGGACACGACGAATTGAGGACTGCGCTACCCGCCACATCAATTCAGTAGTGTTCCTTATTTGACCACAATGAAAGATGATTCTTCGTAGAAATTTCTCCCTACTATCGACTGGAGTGGACTACATCAAAGTTTTGAGATCTCTCCACAGGTAAAAGTCCAATGTCGTTAGGTCGGGAGATCGAGGAAACTAGGCAATAGGTCCTCCTCTACCTATCCAATGATTTAGATAGACGTTATTCAGTTACTCCCGCACAGCAGTGCTAAAATGAGGTGGTGCTCCATCGTGCATGTAGTACATGCTTCGGCGGGTTTCAAGTGGTAAGTGCTCTAGTAAATCGTGAAAAGCGTTCCGAAGGAACTCCAAATAAAGTTCTCCATTCAGTCGTGCCGGCAATACGAATGATCCAATCAAAAAATTGCTAATAATTCCTGCCCAGACATTAATTGATTGGAATTGATATAGATGATGCGAAACAATAGTTGCATGAGGACTTTCATCAGTCCATAGATGTGAGTTTTATAAATTTAAGATACGATTTTTGATAAACCCTTCTTCATTCGTGAAGATAATAGTGTTAAGTTTACATTATTTCATTACTGATACAATAGGCGGATTGCAAACTACATTCTACGGGGAAAATCTTCATGCACTTTTTTCAAATGATATGGATGTAACAGCTGTTCTTGAAAAATTTCATATACTTTTGTTTTCAACGTATTAAACTACGCTAAAAAATTTTTAGTGTTCGTTGAAAGAGTGCAGCATTTAAAATATTTTTCTCCATTTGCAGCGTACGAACTGTTCTTCCCCGATCAGCATCAATACTTTCTTTCCCAAAATTTCCCAAACTTATGAACAAATTTAATAATATTACCTTATTAAATGGAATTGCTTACCATTCTCCCTTAGACATTAGTCAGCTTGTAGAAATGTTTTCTGGTCTAGAAGAATACGATTAGGATATCTATCGTGATAGATCCTCCTGGCTTCCAAAGCATTGCAAGATGCAAGACCAAAACATCGGATACATATCTGCATACTCAATAAACATGTATTCCATAATTCGAATTATGTCATTTTGATCGAATTTTTTTTATCACTATTTTGAAGGTTGAACATTTGATAGGAACAAAGATGTATGTAAATTTTTTTTATCACTATTTTGAAGGTTGAACATTTGATAGGAACAAAGATGTATCTTTTATCGAAATATGCCAAATTCATGATGTAAATAAAATAATTTTTTTTTTCGAAAACGATTAGGATTAGCGACATGAATGAAAAGTACTTAACTTTTAGTCAATAGTTAAAGATGTATAAGAACGTTGTCCAAAGTTCTTATCATACAGGGTGTAAAAAAATGGGATCATGATTATCACAGCTAGTCCGTCTTTGTAGCTGTGAGTAATTCACAACACTTTCTTGGGTGTAATTTGAAAGGTCTTACCTGGTATATATCATATTAAAAAATTAATTATAGCTGGTGGTTCAATACTTATGTGTAAAAAACTTGATTCCATTGCAGCTCTTTCGGAGCCCATATCGTCGAAGAGGAGGCTTATATGAAAAAAGTTTATATGAACTTATAATATTTCTTTCACGTGTTTTTTTTTCATGTCCGGGAGATTTCCCATATTTTCCCAGACACCCTGTATATTAGAATAAATACTTTAAATCTTATTAATGAAAACAAATATTATTAATAAGAAAAAATTGTTTTTCTTACCAAAACGGCAAAGTTAGACCCTTATTTAGAATTAAATATTTTTGGAGTCCAGTTAAATCAATGCTCTAAAATTCACTGTTTAAGTCTAATCCTAAGTGAGTAAAAAAATGGTGTTCCAATGACAGCTATTAAGTTATATCCGGTATCTCAAAAGTTTTATTGGATATTCAAGAATTACATGATAAGCAACAGGTTATAACTGAGAATTAGAAAATTATTGGTATGTTTGAATAAAAATATAAGCACTTGTCAACATTTCCAATAAAACTTAAGAATTACAAATGGCTAACCATGCCATAAATTCAAATAAATTTTCAATTCTGATACTCTCTACAGATCAAATATGACATACAGCTACAAAACGAGTTATTATAATATGTTAATAAGCTAATCTATGTAAAACTTGTCACTACACTTACTCGTTTTCGTTAGTAATTCTAGTTTAGAGTCTAAATTAACTGCTTTGATCCTATTTGAGAGCTACGACAATTAATCAACCAATAAATATTTTACGGACTATGTCGTTGGTCACAACATAATCACGATGGGATGAAACCATAAACTGTTAACTCATCAGGTGGACTCGGATTGGCAGAAGAAGAAGAGTATAAATTCTGCAAGAAGGAGTACAAAACCTCTATTCATATCCTTTCAATAGATCTATTAAATCGTAGTGTACAGACCCCAGTTACACGCAAATACACAACCAATAACAGCAATACTAATCCAAGTCCATCAGGCGGACAGAGTACGCACTATCGATACCGACATGAAATTTTCGAAATTGAATCACAACGATCGATATATCAGCCAACTCTGGATTGAACCTACCTTTATTGTTCATATATCATTTTAAATTCTTATTTATGTCAATTTTATGTTTTGTTTCTAAAATTATTACATTATAGTGGTATTTTTTTGCTTAAGAATGGTACGGGGAACTTCCTACGTTTGCTGTAACTACACTTCGGAAACTGCAGGAAATATGTTTCCTTTAAATTCCCTAAAAATTCTTAAGGTAAGCATTTGCATAAGACAAAAAAAGTAATATGATAATTCAAATTTATTTTACTTTTTATCAGTATACTAGTGATATTCTACCTAATTATAACACCTTTCCCCAGTGCTAATATTATAGTTTCACATATAACGGATATAATTAGAGACTATATATATATATATATATATATATATATATATATATATATATATATATATATATATATATATACATATAGGGTGTCCGAATTTCATTGATTTGCCGGGTAGCTCCGTTATTTTTAAAGTTAGTTGGATACGGTTTTCGCGAAGTGGTGCTGTTTTTGCGTGAAACGAAAGTTGCTGCAGACAGAATTTTCACAGAACTCTTAGTTTTTTCTTCTTCCCTAGGTGCCATCTCCGCTTCAAAGGTTGGCAATCATCAGGGCGATTCTCACTTTTGAGAGAATTTTTTAGATAAAGGGTTTTGTTAGAAAATTTGCCATTTTGGAACACCCTAGTATTTCGGTTTCCTTTTTAGATATTGAAAAGGTAAATATTGACTCAAATAAGATTTTTCACTTAAAATTTAGTGGCGTCATTGAAAAGGTAAATATTGACTCAAATAAGATTTTTCACTTAAAATTTAGTGGCGTCATTAGTTTTTCTTTAAGCACTACTGTTTTGTAGATATAAATCAAACTTGTGCTTTTTTAATGGAACACCCCGTATAGGCATAGACCGTTGCATTCCGCTTACTTAAAGGCTTTTCAACGAAATATAACACTTGATAATTCTTTTTTTGTTTAAGCCATTAAATAATACTTTTTAGTTTAATTCTTTTAATTTTTTTAACAGAACGTGACTTATAATTACAGAAAAAACATGAAAACAAAATCATCATCAATGATGAGAAACAAAAAATAAAAAAATGTCAATCGCTCCCATTCCCTTCTTTTCGGATAATTAGAGCCATGTCAAATGGGAGCCATAGCATTTTTATAAAATATTTATAAAGTCTTTGCTTATAATCAGTCTCAATAGGATCTCACCTTAATTGATTAAGTAACTATTAGTCAACGTAAACATTTGGCAATGTCAATCGCTCCCATAACCTTTCTTTTCGGATAATTAGAGCCTTGTCAAATGGGAGCCATAGCATTTTTATAAAATATTTATAAAGTCTTTGCTTATAATCAGTCTCAATAGGATCTCACCTTAATTGATTAAGTAACTATTAATCAACGTAAACATTTGGCCATAAAATCAACAATAATCATTAATAACACTGGTCAAAATAGATACTTAAGGATCCAAACAGAATAAATATATATAATCATTTGGAATTTTCCTGCCAGAACATTCTGCATGTAACCATTTTACACAGCTTCTGCAGCGTTACCAAAGTCCTTTTCCTTTGCCTGTATCGAGACAAACGTTACACAGATTTTCTTCATCTGAGTATTCAGATTCATTTGTTTAGAACCTTTAGCTTTAGCACTAGATCTTTTGTCCTCCTTTCCTTTAGTACTTTTACCTTTGGCACTTTTTTCTTTGGTATTTTTACCCTTCGCACCTTTTCCGATTGGTTTAGCAATTTTGGCATCCTTTCCCATACGTTTCTTCTTCTTTTCTTCAAACAACACTTTCAAGGGTGTACTCGCCAAAATTTCAGAATGTTGTTTCTATCTAGTAGTCATCGTAGAGAAATCTGGGGGATAGGTTTTGGGCTTAAAACAGAGAGAGTTGAAACAAAATCAGAAGATGTGCTCGGCTGTGGTTGAAAGTTTTCGGAGTCATCAATCGTCTTTGGTAAATCAATTTGTTGCTGCTTTTGTAAATTATTCGATGCAGTCTGAACCGGAAAAGAATCAACTAGAGTTTGCAGTGGTGTTTCATTTGCTGTAGATTGAATAATATCACGGTTAACAGAAGCTGGCTGTTCGGTTACAATATTATCAATGAAATCTTCATCATCAAAAACCGCAGGGTTAATAGAAAATATTCCCGTCGCCTTAAAACCCGAAATCTCTTTTTCTAAACTTGTAACCCTACTATAAGCTTTATTAAACAATTCCGCGATTTCATATGGTGTTATTTTTATCATATTTTTTGATTTCATGTACACTCCTTATTATATGCTTTTTTTAAGGGCCCGAAAAAAGTTACATCCAACCGTTGTAAACGGTGGGATTAATGTGGGGGATAGTCAACATTATGACGTGATTAGTTTTAGCTAATTCCCAAGCTTCTAAAGTGGCATGACTATTGTGATTATCCATTACAAGCAGAACGGGTTTTTCGGCTATAGGCTTTGAGTGCTGCATAAAATGTTTTAACCATAGAATGAATATGTTTTAGTTTGTCCAACCCTTGTGTGTGAGGGCGTAAATAGCTCCTGGTGGTCCATCTTTTTCCAGTAGAGTCGAGTGGCGTTAGCCTGGAAATTTAAAAAGTGGTGGTATGAACAATCCTGAAGTCCTCATGGCACATATTACTATAACATTTTTTCCCCGCTCCCAAGATGTCACTGATCCAACAAGTTTTTGTCCTTTAGGCGCAATAATTTTTTCAGCTCCTTGTACTGTGGTGACACCAGACTCATCCGCATTATAAATGTTAATTGCTTCAAATTTGTGTTTAATCATAACTGCCTCTAAATTTTCAAAAAAAAAAAACGGTTTATTTCCACTCTGTTGAATCCAAGTATTCTGTTAATACTTGCGGCTTCGCGGTTTCTGATACTGTGATAGGGATGTCTCTGCAAAAATTCGTATACTAAATCTTTACCAACAAGTTTGTTGACTTCATTAAATCGATTTGACACACCGAACTCCACAACCAAGTCGTAAAATATTTTACGAAATTGAAATTTTGTTAACCCGTAATATATATTCTACATTTGACGAAGATGATCGGCCAGCTGTTTTTCTTGTTCGTCATTGAACACTGCACCTCTTCCTAACTTTGAAGGACAGCTGTACTTATCATTATTCACTTTAGCTAATCTGTATCGTTTTTTTAGCGTACTGTAGGGTATTTCTGTGGCCTTAGCTACTTTGTTCACAGATATGCCACCGTTTTGAAGGGTTTTCATGGCATTTTCTAATGTTTCTACAGTCCAAGAAACTTTTGACGTCGTACGGAGTCTTTTTTGTGGCATCTGGAAAGGTTAATTAAGTCATGTAAGTCAGTTAAAATTTAATAAACTGCAATGGGGTAGTGGGAGTCAAATTCCAATAATGAGGGTAATGGGAGCCATGATTAGCTCTCATTGCTCGCATATCAACCACTTCAAAATTAAAAATATAATGAAAAGACGTTATTCTCAGTAGCAGTTTGAGAAGCAGTACCATAAATTAGATAGATATAGTGATATATTTAGTGCGAATACAATACAATATGAATACCTTTTAACACTTACCTTGAAAGATGAAATTTATAATTTTTTATAACCACGAAGCCTAAAACACACTTCCGTCTCGTGCGACTGATCGCGGGATACTGGGGGGCCACCCGCGAGTGGCATACGTTTCCTAACATTGCCGAACAAACCCGAGCGCCATTTGCACGAATACGATCATCGGATAAGTCTACACAGACACCGCTGTCGTTACCGGCTGGCTCCGATTCCCCCACGCTCCCCTATTGTTTAAAATATAAAGGCTTGATATAAGTCTATGAATATACCGGGTGTTCCATTAAAAAAGTACAAGTTTGATTTATATCTAAAAAAGAGTAGTACTTAGAGAAAAAGTAATGACGCCACTGAATTTTACGTGAAAAACTCAATATTTATTTTTTCGATAATTAAAAAGATAACCGAAATACGAGAGGTGTTCCAAAATGGCAAATTTTTAAAAAGCCCCTGTATCTAAAAGTGCTGTGAAAATTCTGTCTCCGTCTTCTTTCGTTTCACGCGAAAGTAGCACCGTATTGCTAAAACCACATCCCGCTAACTTTAAAAATAACGGAGCTACCAGCAAAAACAACGAAATTCCGACACCCTGTGTGTGTATATATATATATATATATATATATATATATATATATATATATATATATATATATATATATATATATATATATATATATAATCACCAAACTGATGCATAAAGTTTTGTTTGTTATTAATATATACACGATATATTTTTCCAATAACAATAAATTCATAATATTTAGGTCACACATGTCAAATGTAGTGAACCAAAGGTAAAAAATTCAGTAGACGAGAGAAAAGGTTTTTATCGCCAAATGACATTTCATTTATCACCTTTGCCATGACCCTTATTATAATTTTCGATATTATTAAGACTTGCTTTTTGCTGGCCGACCTAATGGCTTTCGACATATCCATCGACAAAATTAATATTAATTCTCGCCCTTGTTCGGCGGCGTAAAATGGTTTTAGTCTATGAAAATTTGCGATTTTTGAAGTACACACTGACGAACAGAATTAGAATAACAAAAGGAGCAGTTAATGGCGTAAAATGTTTTTGCATCCCTTCAAACTGAAACAAATTTAAAGTGTATAATAGAGGCTGATGACATAGAGGGAAGACATTAAAAAATGAATGTTTGATGATTTCTAAAGCAACAAAGAATTAATTTATACAGGGGAAAGACGTCAAGACACTATTAAATGACCTAGTTTTTCTTGTTTTGAATAATATACCAACCGGTAAAAAAATTTTCGAGGCATGAGGTAACCACCTATTGGAGGTTATTAAGGAGATAAACACAAGATTGTAATAAACTACGGGTGTATAAAAATGCCAGAAAACGGTTTTCTAATATTAAAAGGTCATGTATTGATTATAGATAACGAAAAGTTTAAATATTAAGTTGCAGGTAGTTAGAAAACCTACAAGTTATGCTCCTGGACGATTCATTTTGTTAATTAGTTACCGCAAATTAGGAAAAAAATCATTCAAATTAACGTGTTTTTGTAAATGCAATAGTACTTGCAAAAATAAATTATTTCTTCGTTTTATTCTTGATTTTTATTTTTAAATAACTTATTGTGAGAAAACGGCGCACATTTTGGATCTAAACCAAACTAGGTTTTACTATTAAGATCTCATATAATATACCGTTTATTAAAATCCAGAAAAATGAAAATATTTTTCCCTATAAGCAAATAAAGCTGTAGACTCAATTATTGCTTATGTGATATTCTAATTTCGATATTCCGAAAGCTGGGGATACTCTACAAGCCTAAAAAAATTAACTCTCTCTAATGAATTGGAAAAGAGATGCCGATATTTTGTTCAAAAAACTATTCCCGCTTTGTTTATAACAATCCAGAAACAGTTGGAGGCATTGAATAATTAGAAATTTATTTTTTATTACCGTTAATAATTTTGTGAAATATTTAATTAAACGTACTTATTAAAAACAATTATCGAAGAAGAACGGCTGCCCTAATATCTGGGTGATGTTGGTGGTAACCGTGGATTATACACTCTGTCAATAAAGTACCGGGAATTGATCATTTAAAAACCCCACTTAAAGGGATTTTCAAAATTATTTTTGTCGCAGTGTTCGATTTGTTAGTTCATCTCAAGTGTGTTTTGTGATTTTTACAATGAATAAAATTATCAAACAAAAAAATTGTTTCAAATTTTGGAATGCAAATGAAATTTCTTGTGCCTAATCGATGAAAATGTTACAGAAGGCTTACGGTGAATCGTCTCTATCAAAAACACGTGCATAAGAGTGATGCAGTGTATTCAAAAGCGATCGAGATATACTGGAAGATTTTTTCTGCTCTGGTCGCCCATCAACGTCTTCAACTGAAGTTAACATCAATAAAGGGAGGGAAATGGTGACGGAAAATCGTCATTTAAGTTTTAGAGAGATAATTGCTGAACTTTCTGTCTCTCACGAATCAATTCATACTATTGTACACGACCGTTTGGATATAAAACGAATTACTGCTAGACTAGTTCTGAAAGACGTGAATTTTCTTTAAAAACTCAATCGCGTAAAGGTCGCTGAAAACATGCCAGTCAATTCCGACCCCATATTCATAAAACACGTTATAACTCGTAATGAGACATGGATTTATGAGTTTGACATGTAAACCAGTCAACAAGGTTCGGAATGGCGTCTTCCAACTGAGCCAAAACCTAAAAAACTACGTCAAAGCTGTTCAAAAGTCAAAAGTAATGTTGACTATTTTCTTTGATTATCGGTGTTGTGTATTCGAAATTCTTGGCATAAGGTCATACGGTAAATAAGAAATATTATCTGGGCATTATGCAGCATTTGAGAGAGCAAATTCGTCGAAAAAGTCGAGCTTGGTGGAATGAAAACTCTTGGTTTTTGGACCACGATAAGGCACAATCTCACAAGACTATCATTGTGAAGGAATTTCTGGCCAAAAGTTCAAGCAAATATCATCGAACTATCACAGTATTCACCTGATATGGCTCTGGCTGACTTTTATCTCTTTCCAAAACTTAAATAACCACTAAGAGACACCCGTTTTTAGTCGATAGAAGACATAAAAGAGAACTCGCGGCGAGAACTGAAGTGAATTCCGGAAAATATGTTTGAAAAATGTTTTGATGATTGGGTTATTCGTTGGCATTAGTGCAATTTCGGAAGGGGCCTATTTTGAAGGTGATACAATAAATTTGAATGAATAATAAATATTTTGTGTTTTATTTATCAATTCCCGGTAATTTTAAGCAGAATATACTACTATTGCACAATTGTTCCTTTTTTGGAGTTATTAAAGTCATATTTTGAAGTAATAATTATATCAGCGAGTCTTTCTAGATAAATTTCATGTTGTTAATTTTTTCATAAATTTTGTTAAATGTCAAACTACGGAAAAAATTAATGGAAATTTATCCGGTACAACTCGAAACTAGAATTGAATATGATACAATTATTTCCTGATTATTTTTTTTTATATTTCAATATACCCATAACATATTTGTATATTATTCAGTATACTCATTATACTCAACATACTCCATTATATTTTGTAAGTATAAAATATAATTTTACCGTTATTTTCAACTTTCATTTCTTATCTTATCTGTATTATAGAGCGGGAACAGGTTTTAGATGTATTTATGCATCTTTACACACCAATACAAGATAGATAAGTCAAACATATTTGTATATTCTTCAGTATTTCGAACATACTCCATAATATTTTATAAGTATAAGGTAACTTTTACTATTATTTTGAACTTTTATTTCTTATTTTATATGTATTGTAGAGCGGGAATAGTTTTAGATGTATTTATGAATCTTTACACACCAATAAATGATGGATAAGTCGAATTTTGAACAAAATGAATATAATTACAAATTTAATATAGAGAATGGTTTAGATTGAACTTTTATTTATTATATTACACAAGAATGGGAATTGGATTCTTGCTTTTTTTTTATTTTTCATCACAAAAACTAACATAAAAAAATACAAAATATGAGTTTCAACAAAATATATAAAAAAGCTTTAATTTTTCGTTCATTAAAATATATAAAAGTTATTTTACTTACAAGGAAGCTACTTGAAGTGTCCGGCTTCAATTTAATGAAATTTTAATATGTTGTAGATGTTACAAAAATAATATACACGTATTTTTTTTATCTGCGGAGATTTATTATAACGGGGTGAAAACCGCCCTTAAAGTTCACCCTTAAAGCCAGTATTTTTGAACTATCTCAGGTTCTAAATGAAATATTTTTATAAAATAAAGTGAGATTTACTTGTTATTAGAAATTATGTTACACTATGTTACTTGGAGGTGAAAATCTCCAAGGATGTCATCCCTTATTTTTATTAGGGTAAACCATATATTTACCCACGTAATTTAATTCTACAAATCACAAAATTTAATGGAATTGTTTGAAAATAATTTTTTCACGATTATCATAAGTAAGTTACGTTGATGGATTTCAGGGTAGTAAAAGAGGGTGAGCCATCTCTAAATACGTTCTTTTTAAATTTCAAGTTCTAATTGAGATATCTTTACGAAACAAAATGGAAATTACTTGTTATTTGAAATGATGTTGAATTATGGTATTTTCATCCCCAAAGACAGCAGCCCTTATTTCTTATAACGGTAAACCATCTATTAGCGCACGTAATTTAATTCTAAAAATTATGAAATGTAATAAAATTATTTTTAAGTATTTTTTTCAAGAATACCATAATTAATTCAAGTTGACATGTTTTGAGGTCTCAAAAAATAAAGTTGTAGAAGGGGGTAAGTCACCTCTAAATACATTACGAAAGTAAACCAAATTTGTTGATAATATTTTTTTACGAATACAGTACGTAACTTAAGTTGACATGTTTCGGGGTTTCCGAAAATAAATTAGTAAAAGAGGGTGAGCCATTCCCAAATACGTTTTTTAATATTTCCAGTTCTAATTAAGATATAACTACAAAACAAAATTTAAACTACTTGTCATTCGAAATGTTGTGATTTTTTATAAACATAAACCGTCATTTCATACATATATTATTATTCTTAAAATTGTCAAATTTTAATTTAAATAAACGTTACAGAATTAGAAATCACTATTTGTCATGAATTATAAAAATTTACAGACATGAATGTTTAACCAATGAAATAAGTTTATATTTACTTATTGATTAAAAAAAAATTAGTAAGCTCTGTAACGTTCATATCAAATGAAATTTGGCAATTTTAAGAATAATTATACGTGTATGAAATGATATTCTTCGAATGATATCTTTGTGGGTGGAAATAGTATAGTTTAACTTAATTTCAAATAACAAGTAATTTTATATTTGTTTCGTAAAGTTATCAAAATTAGAACTTGATATGTAGAAAAAAGTATTTGTGGGTGGTTCACCCTCTTTTACTAGTTTATTTTTAGAAACACTGAAACAAGATAACTAAAGTGACTTATGGTATTCTTGAAAAAAATATTTTCAAACAATTCCATTAAATTTCGTAATTTTTACAATTAATTTACTTGCGCAAATATATAGTTTACCCTAAAAAAAATAAGTAATGATATCTTTGGGAGTGAATAAGCCATCATTTAATATCATTTCGAATAAAAAATAATTTTCATTTTGTGTTGTAGAGTTATCTTACTTAGAACCTGAGATATTAAAAAACTATTTGGGGTTAACACGAAATATGTCAACGTGAGTTAATTATGGCATTCGTCAAAAAAATATTTTCAAATAATTTCATTAAATTTTGTAGTTTTTAGAATTAAATTACTTGAGCGAATAGATGGTTTACCCTTATAAAAAATAAGGGATCATATCATTGGGGATCAAAAAACCATAGTTTAACATCATTTGAAACAACTATAATTTTCATTTTATTTTGTAAAGAAACTAAGATATTTCAAAAATACTGTTTTTAGGTGTGAATTTTAGGGGCAGTTTTCACCCCGTTAGAATAAATCTCCACAGATAAAAAAATACATGTCGCTTATTTTTGTACCTTCTACAACATATTGAAGTTTCATTAAAATCGTAGCCGGACACTATTGAGACAATTTTATTTATTTTTTAAAAAGGATCGGCTTTAAAATTTCTGTCAATATTTGTATCATAATTATTTTAACAATAAATGTTTCAAAAAACTATTTGAGTTGTTAATTGCCCATGTTGGCGAGAATTTTATCAGTTGATCAGGTTGATTTTCAACAAACTCAAGCATGGTATTTCTTAAGCTTGCACGCGGATACCCCCACTATAGCGCAGGCATACTGCGGCCGCTCCTCTGTTTTTCACATTGTTTTCAATACGTTTGAACAACTGTTTTACCAAATCATCAACAGTAATAAAAATATAACCTTTTAACTATTCGATATCGCCGAAAGGGTTTC
This sequence comes from Diaprepes abbreviatus, assembly GCA_034092305.1. Classification (NCBI taxonomy): domain Eukaryota; kingdom Metazoa; phylum Arthropoda; class Insecta; order Coleoptera; family Curculionidae; genus Diaprepes; species Diaprepes abbreviatus. The sequence goes on from JASJET010000050.1 coordinate 4,378,969, forward strand.
TTAAAGGAAAAAAAAATCAGTAATTTTTCTCCTATTGGTCATAAAAAGTTATACATTTGTTTGAAGTGTAAGGGAAATTTTCGGCTTTTAGAATATCGAAGCTAGAATGTCTCACAAGCAATAGTTGGGGTTATTTGTTTAAAAGGAAAAAATTATCATTTTTAACATTAATAAAAAATCCTCTTGCCATATTTTATGAAAATATAAGGTCTTGGAATAAAATGCAGTTCGGTTTAAGTTGAAACAGTGCGATGTTTTCCCACAATAACTTATTAAAAAAATCTCGGCATAAATAGATTAGCGAATCTCAGCAACAAAGCAACATTTATCACTATATTAATACTATTTTTTTTGTCATAAGGACTTTTTGTCATAAAAATTGTTTTTGCAATACCTATTTCATTTACAAAAAAACACTAATCTTAATGGGTTTTCCGCTATTCTCCAGTAATTAATTAACAAAATGAATCGTGCTGTAACTCAAATTGTAGGTTTTTCTATTATCTAAATCTTATTGTTTAAACTTTAGCTATAATCAATAACTGCGCTTTTAAAATTAAAAAACTATCTTTTGACATCTTCAAATGCTCGTAGTTAATTATAAACATTACCAACTATCGTCGACTATCATGGATAGTTATATTTGCCTCCCTTGTAATCTCCAATGGTAGGCTCTTATATCACGCTTAGAAAGAGCGCCTTCAATGAGTAGTATCTCTCTTTTTATGGGTGAAACTAAATAGGATATTCCAAACGCCATTTCTATTGAACGTCCTTAGAAAAAGAAGTACTACTCATCAAAAACGCTCTGTTTTTTATAAACGTGAGCCAACGTTCTTCTACAGGATTCGCAGTCTATATACTTACATTTATGTCTATGGTAATCTATTATCACAAAATATCCGAAACACATTAGGTTAATCTTTTGCCGATTGTACTATACTGTTTAATTTGGGACATTTTTAGTAAATTTCAGAATATGATGTTGCTGATCATATAATTTATTCATTCATATAAATAGTTTAAATGTGATTAATAGTTTAAAGAATCTAGGCTATTTGTCGATATATCACTAATATTTTTAACAAAACATTTTCTAACTTTAAAACCAGTTTAAGTTGAGAGTGACGGTTCAAATTGACGAGTGCAACCATAAGCCAGGCAAGTTTTAAACCTACAAAAAGAGTAATAAAAAATTTTTGGTGTTTATTATCAAACCATTAATAATTGAAAATTTTGTTTACTTTCAGGAGATAATTATTGCCCTGCCAATTCAAAGGTTTTATCTCTGTGTTTTAATCTTTAAATTTCCTCTACAAACATTTATTTGTAATGCAAATTATGAGAAGTAAAAGAAAACTGCCCGATTAGAAAATTTAACTGACATGGCACATAGATCGGGTCTAAATGAATATGGCTTAAATTTTTCGCGCAAAATGCCATCACATTTTTCACGTATATTTATATTGTGATAATAAAATATATATAACATACATCTATTAAAAAATTTAGTTTTTTTATTTAAAACCTGAAGTTATTTTTTCGCTAAGTAGATACTGTACAGAAGGTACCGAAACCACCAATGCCAGTTTGCAATTCAACTGGTATGGAGCCCCAAAATTTACCGGACCTACTCTCACTGAGCTGTCCGAGATCTGCTTACTGACCTGAAGCACTTTCTCTATACAGCCAATTCAAAATAGCTTTATGTTTAGTTAGCTTTATAAACTTTATTAACTTTAAATATAATTTTACAGCCTCTGCTTTCAAACAGAGGAGTAGTTTAGTAGCACTCTTAACTGATACAAAAATAAATGGAACACATATCAAACTATACAAATAAAACTTTTATAAAAAAATTTGAACCAACTGCTAAAAGTGCGCTAAAAAGTGAAAAATAACTACAAATTTTTATATGAAATTGAAATTTTTGAAGGCGACGCCAAACTACTACCTGATAAAATGTGATTCGCATAAACAGATTCAAAATACTTTATGTGTAATTGCTTTCTTCTAATTTATATATATATATATATATATATATATATATATATATATATATATATATATATATATATATATATTAGTAGTTATTTATTTCATTTAGAAATAATTTGGCGCCTACTTAAAAATTTCAATTTCATATACAAATTTATAGTTATTTTTCACTTTTTAGCGCACTTTTAGAAGTCGGTTCAATTTTTTTTATAAAAATTTTATTTTTCGATTTTTAGTTTTGAATTCTTTATGATATTCATAAATTATTTGAACTAAGTACTAATCGAGATAAGTGTACCTTACAATGACTCTAAGGTGGCAAAAAATATCCATTTTATCCAAAGTTGTAAATCATCCTTAAATGAACCCCTAAAAATTTTTTGATTCCTAGAGTTCTCCAAATACCAGTGAAATTGTGCCAAACAAATATTTAGTCTGTCAGTAAATCCACTATCTTAAATTTCAAATTAATTTTGGATTGGTAATATTGGCCCCAACACCATCCAATATCGATATTTAAAATCTTGAGAGGTAAATTTCTTAGTTCGATATATTTTATACTGCATACTATATTTGTATAGTCCTCAAGAACTCCGCAATATCAATTTTAGACAAAATCAGAAAATGCAAAATTTTCAGTCCCTCATATTGTATCTTACCAACCTAATAGTTCTAAAAAATTTACTTCATATTCGTAATACACGATCCCTAAAACCCCCTAATATCATATCTGAAAAAATGCGAATAACGTAAAATTTTCAACCCACCATATTGGATCCGCCATATTGAATTCCAAAAAGATAATTTTAACGGATTAATCTAATCTAAATCTAAACACTTCAAAAACCTTTAGTACCAATTTTGAGTGAAATCCGGAAACTTATAATTTCTAGACCGTCATATTGCATCTGACATATTAGATTTTCTTAAAATAATTTTATATTCGCTATTTACATTCTCAAAAACGGTTCAGTCCCACCTTTGAACAAAATCGAAGAATGTAAAATATTTAGTCCGCTATATTGGATTCACCATATTGAATCCTGAAAAAATACTTTTAAATTCATGATTTACATCCTCAAGAACCAGAATCAGTTTTGAAAAAAATCGAAAAAGTAAAATTTTTAAGACGCCATATTGAATCCGCCAGATTGAGTTTTTCAAAAAATATTTTTTATTTCGTAATTAACACTAACAAAAATCCTTCAATACTGATTTTAGACAAACTCAAGAGATGTGGGATCTTTAATCCGCCATCTTGGATTCGCCATATTTTTTTTTAAATAATTTTAGATTCGTAATCTACAATCCTAAAAACTCCCTCATATAAATTTTGAGGAAAATCGGACAAAATAAATTTTTATAAGCAATATTGGATACGCCATATTGAATTTTTTAAAAATAATTTCAAATTCATTATGTGCGAGTTCGAAAACTCCCCCATATCAATTTTGGAGAAACTCGGATAAAATTGATATTTTCGTCCGCCATATTAGATCCCGAAAAATTCCTCCATATCAATTTTGGAAAAAATCGGATAAAACTGATATTTTCGTCCGCTATATTGGATCCCGAAAAATTCCTCCATACCAATTTTGGAGAAAATCGGACAAAATTTATTTATTTGGTCGCCATATTGTCAGTACCATCTTAGATTTTACTGCACCAATTTCGTCCAAAAAAATATGGGACCATCACAGCAACTTCCTAAACATTACGTAAGAAATTTCATTCAAATCGGTGCATCTGTTCCGAAGAAATCGGTGTACATACATAAAAAAATACATAGTTAACGAATTGAGAACCTCCTTCTTTTAGAAGTCCGTTAATAATATAGAAATGAAGTTCGTTAAATATACAAATTTCTCTAGAATTAATTGAAAAATAACTCCTACAACTTCTATGGCACCGATCTAAAAAATAATAGTAAGTCACTGAATAAATCTACAATTGTTAAATTAATTTACTTAAATTTTTCCTAAAATTTTTATGACAAGTTCAAAGCAGTTTTAATTGTGCGTATTTTAAAGACATTAAGACTAATCAAATCCAGATTTGTTTTTCCAAAATCATTTAGTTGTCGGATCAGTTTCAAGGATTAATTTTGGCTTAAATACCTAACCTTCCCAAATATTTACCATCAAACCAATACACGTATTTACTTTACATAAAGAGACCGTGTGTAAATATTTGAGAAACTGAATATGAGCTATATATATATTTAATTATATTTACAAGTTATGTAGATTATCTATTTAAATATATCTAAAGCGTATGGTAAACCGAAGTTCTTATGTATTATAGTTAATCTTATTTTATTATTATGAAATAAGTAACCCAAACACAATGGAGGATATATATTTCATAAATGCCATGCTGTATGTAAAATTTTAAATATCGAAAGTACATATATATATATATATATATATATATATATATATATATATATATATATATATATATAAATTTCAATTTCATATTAAGAATTTATATCGCTTTTCAGCACTTTTTTAAAAGTTGGTTCAATTTTTCTATAAAAATGTTATTACGGAGAGAATTGGAAGGAAACCTTTTCGAGGTGACCGGATAGAGCGAAGCTAAGGAAACCTACTAATTTTTGTTTTGAAGTGCTTTTATTGTCCATTTAGAGTAGTTTTAAAGTTAGACCAAGTTAGCTAATCATGGGTCTAGACTTCTATTATCGATCTATTGCATGTACATATATATATATATATATATATATATATATATATATATATATATATATATATATATATATATATATATGTATTTATATTTACATATGTAATCGATGGTTTTCGGGTATCCCGTGTATGTGTTGACGTTTCGGTTAAATCTCATTCACCATTTTCAAAACTCACTGTACGGTGTTAACGAGCGATCTGACGCCTGCGACTAGGATGCTGTCGGTCCCGTGTGTACGTGGGGCGCATTCGTTGGCCGGATGGTTCTGGCCAATCAGGTTGCGAGACCTGCTGTGCGTCATTGGCCCTGTTGCCAGTGTTCGGAGTCGCGTTATCGAGTTGTGATCTGTTCCGTTACTACATACTACTGGTTGATGTTTTGTAAGCAGATTTTTCCAGGTATTAGGCAATCGCTGGCTATCATCTCTGCTATTTGAGTTGTTGGGTCTCTTTGCCACGAACGTGCCCCATGTATACACGGGACCGACAGAACTTGAGTCGCAGGCGTCAGTTCGCTCGTGGGCGTTTTACAAGGAGCTTTAAAACTGGTGAATGAGATTTCACCGAAACGTCAGCTGCCTTACAGTCCTGAGAGGGACTCAGCACATACACGGGAAGTTGTAGCATTGGTCCTTCACGAAATAATAATAACTTATATTTACTTTATGCATACCAAAATTAGGTGCTCTCGTATCAATAGTTTTTGCACAATTGTCCTTTGAAATTTTTAGTGCACTCGATGCTTCATAAATGAAATTTTGTAAAAAGATTTTGAAAGTAAGAGTATAATTTTACAAGCATATATTTTCATTTTGCCTCAAAAAGTCTGTAAAGTGCGTGAAAAATGGTGTCAAACATGACCAAAAATGGCAAAGCTCGTGAAAGTTGAAGAGTAGTCGGAGCAACCCGACACCGAGAGAAGTCATATGCATTTAGTATATCAAATATCACCACGGATTGTTTAACGTGATGGCACAGTTGGTATCCTGATAGTATTTTTATCACAAAATCACTCATTTTTTTTCTCTATTGATTGGCCTATTAGTTTAGTAGCGAACGTGGTTACGATAGGTTCGAGCTTTGTATAATAAGAATTTTATACCTAAAATCTCTTCGTATTTTCAATTTATAAAAATAGTAGGCACAGTTTTTTCACATTCCTTAAAATTGATTATACAATATTTTATATAAAGCTCTTGTAATTTTTTATTTGTACTACCCTTAGTCAAAATTGACCATTTTATCAGACTATAGGTTTTTTTGGAGCATAAATTGCAAAAATGACAACGAAATATTGTGTTACGGCAACGTTCAGTTTTGAGATATTTTTTATTAAATAAAATATACTTACTTTGCCGACTGAATTTTGCTTGATTTGTCATTTTTGCTTCATTACTGGTATAATACATCCATTTTCTGACCAAACCATAAAAATAACCCTTCTTTCAGTTTATAAACTTTAAAAATTTTTTGGTGTCGTTGATCATTTTGCGATTGGTTTTAGTTTTAGTGTCAAAGAAGCACTTATTTGTTAACAAAAAACAAAAGAATATATAGTTGCTTAACAGTTTATTGAAATTGTCTACGAAACAATAAAATCATTAGGTCGATATATATTTTAAATTTGATTACTACACTTAGCAATTTTGGCACTTATTATTGTCTATATGTTGTCTTTACTTCCAAGCAAATATTATTATTATCATAAGACATGGTACCTGCAATCATTTTTGCCAATAGCAGAAGAATTAACCAGAACGTGGTTCAAAGCTACAGTTAGGTTGGCAATTCGTTTTTTTAGGCTTTCTTGTTCATTGTATTACAGTAGCCGAGAGATCGTTCTTTTCGTGAACAGCTTTTGTAAGAGATGTACGGGCGTTCGAACTGATTTTTTTCCGCTGTGATTATAAAGTAAGGTTTTCCTTGAAAAGTTATAGTATATTCATTATGTAAGGAAATTTCCGTACAAATATTTGAAATTTCATTCTTTTCTTCCCTTAAAGCTTCTACCTTCTATAGAAGAGAACAATAAACACAGTCCCTAATTTTAGACGTTTTATTTTAGACCTTTATCATTGTTCATTCATCTATGTCCTTTTCTCTATCTTCTATCAATTCTTCGTTTTTTCTCTTCATCCTCATTCCATTTTCTCGTTTCTTCTAAGATGGTATCGTCGTTTCAGTGGTATTTGTGACAACGAGTTCCAGTTCTCAGTCCTCATTTCTTCATCATCTCTTTGTCATCTTGCAGTTCACAACAAGTAACGGTTTTGAAATTCTACATATGGCAGAAGCTCAACTTCGGCTAGATCCTACACCAGCAATATTGGACCGTTTAAGATGGGCTGTTCTAAAATTTAGTCATTTGGTTTATTCTTTTGTAGAAAAATTTCAATATAACTGATAAATTAATAGTTAACTGAAGCAGTGTAAGGAGTTCAATTACATACCAAGTGGTATAAACTGCTATAAACTTTTACAAGAAACTTACATGTAAGTGTCAAATTTGTATTTTGTACGGTATATTTATCAGTTTGGTCACTTGCCAACTCACCAGCAGTGGCGTACTGCTTATTGATTTATAAATATTCATAATTTTTTTAGAAATTTATATACAATATTAATCGTATAGATGTCGAGATAATCGATGCTTTACAGATCCATACGATTACGAACTTTTGAACTTCTACCGCTTTTTTAACAATTTAGCCGATGATTGATCAAATTTAAGTTTTATGTCAATAGAGTACATAAAAAGAACGATAGAATGATTAAAAAATAGTCCTTGCATGTTGCATCGTTTAGCAGCAAACACGCTTTCACTTTGATATGTTATATCTCTGAAGCTATTGATCGGATCGGAATGATTTTTTTTTCATATAAAAGATCTTTCCAAGCACATTCAGCATATACTTTTGTTTATAAAATTTGAATGAAAATAGCAAAAACAAACTTTTGTTTTGAAAAATTCCTTAGGCTGTACTAATTGTTCAGTCGTGAAAAATCAAAAAAGGTTTGAGAGTCAGTGATGTGTAGTATACGCAAAAACATTTACACTCTCGAGAAATCATTATTTAATTTATTTTCAACCATTGTTTGCAACTCTCTATTCGTGCGCCGTGCTGGATGAAAACTATTTGCCCGATCGCGGCCGGATAAAAGAGGATTGATTTGTTGGAGAGTGAAATTTTACTTGTCCTAAAGGCCAATAATATTGGCCGAGTTTAAAACTTTTTATCGTTCACTTGAAAAAAAGTCTTTTTTTTTTCAACTTTTTTGCGCACTTCTCCGTTTCGCGACACGATTGAGTATATTTGGAAATTCGGTATAGCACAAATAATAAAGGAAACAAATTAAGTTCCATACAATTTTCTGTAAGATTGATATTTATGGAGATATAGCGGAGAAAAGGCGAAAAAACGTCAAAATTTGAAAATTTTGCAATAAATGATTTTTCCTGCTTCGGGCTCTTTTCGAAAATTATGTGCAAACTTTGTACATTTTAGAGCCTAGTTTGACTAGCCTATAAAAGCATTGGTCTGTTTTATGTTAAATGTTATTGCCGTTTTGAGGCCGTTTGAACATTCACTAGAACACAACGTAAACCTCACCGCGGTTACCACGCACATAGAGCACTCTTGCCGCCAAAATATCAAAGAAGCAATCACCGCACAAACGCTTTTACCTACTCTGCTGCATTAGGTTGCCCACCTAGGACACAGTTTCCTTATTCACACTATAGATGGGCAAAACGGACTTTTTGGTGATTCGGACCGTTCAGATCACTAATTTTAAAGATCCGGTTAAAAGAGTTCCAAAGTTCGAAAGACTTTCCCATTTCACATTTTTATTATATATAATCTTGGAAAATTATGCACTACTGATTATTACATTTCTATCAAGTTTTTTTATATAAAATCTACTTACATACCTCACTATTTATAAAAAAAAAATATTTTAAAATTAAATGTAACTTTTCTTATAATTTTGAAGATAAAATAAGAAGGCGAATGCGACACTTAAGTTGCACTTTAAACAAATAGTAATATTGTGGCCCCCTTTTCTTAAACAGCAATTTTAATACGCGCCTCACCATCCAATATGGATTCTCGCAAAAAAGCAGTTTGGCATAATTTTACGGCTATTCAAAAAAAATCGAGTCATGTGTCAATTATGTAAGCATCCATTAGTGACTCTACCTGAGCCACAACAAATTACGTACAGTAATGCAACATCAAAAAAATCAACTAAATTCAGAAGAAATCAGTTTGCCTGATACCAATACGGACCAATCAGAACAATCGTCGACAAGTATTGCAAAATTGTAAAACAGTCATAACTTAAATTTTTTTGTTTAATAACCAAAAATTGAAGTCATATTTATTTTATTGTCACCTTTCCGAGAAATTTAATTTGTTTTCTTTTTTAAATTTCATTTTTAAAAATGTCCTTCATTTTTTTAAATAATTTTGATTTAAATATTCAAAATTAGAATTGATTGTAATTTTTACGCTTTTACAATTTCAGTCACTGTTTTAAGCCAACACAAAAAAAATTATACGGGAAAACAGGTTTTTCTATGTGTGTACATCATACCACTGAATTATTATTTCCAACAAAAAATATATGTACTTTGACAATCGTAAGGACATAGTTTTGGAAATTGATTTAGCGCCTTGTAAATGTAGTAAAATATATTTTAATAAGCGCAAAATGGTGCGGTATAGTACGATAATGATACAAAACATTTATTATTATATTTAAAATTACATCCACTTTCACCAACATTGCAATTAAATATTCCTGTCTTACCCAATTAAGTTTAAAACGGGCAAGAATCTGCATATAATGCTAATAAAATTTCAATCACGTTCTTAATTCATATTTTAACTACCGAAATACTATATTTATCGGTAGTATTCTAGAAACATCCTAAAGAAACAGTCCACATTAGAGCAACCCTAAATCCTTGTATTGCACGGTCATTGACTTTAACGTAATTTTTACTTTTACTGTTCCACCAGCAGACCCGAAACATCAGTGATCTATCGTACTATGCCGACCCGTATGTTCGAAAGTGACAAAGACCCGTAGACGACACAACGAACACCATTCGAATAAAACGGTTCAACGGATCTCAGCGCAACGTAGGTCTGATGTAACGTGCGATCAGTCGGAGGGCGAACTTTTGTAGTGTCCGAGTCCGATATTTTAAATTTTAGTGATCTGGATCTTTAAGACTATACACTGATCCAGGTAAAAAGAACGGGTCATTTACCATTCGCTCGTACTTGTACAGTAAACAAAAATAATCCATGGATCAACTTAGAAGTTAAAAAATTACTTTGGTTCTCCAACACGAGTTTCCGAGCTTCATAATCCAATAACCCTGGCACAATATCCAGACCTTAACTCTATTAAAAACTGTGGAAAGAAGTAGAACTCATATTCTTAAACAAATGTTTCCAGATAAATATGGGTTGGCATATAAAATTAACAAGGTTTAGACAAATCTTCCTGTATATATCGTGTTCAAAATGTGATTAAGATTGTTAATATACCATTTCATTAAATTTACTTATGGGTAACATATAATTTTGGAGAAAACCTTGAGTTTATGACCTTCATCAAACCTATGGTCACATATGCTTTCTTAGTATGGTGGGGTAAGATACCACAAGTGGCAGCTCAATAAAAGCTGCAAAAATGCAGAAGTTAATCTGTCTAGGAGTTACATGGCCATGCCATCATCCCTCACCGCAGCAGTAGAGGCAATTCTGAACTTCTATCCACTGCATATAGCTGTGATGAGGTCGGTAGCAATAAATACCTCAAACTGTTCTAAAATAAAAAACTCAAAGCTGGAAATTTTATTCCACTTATCAAGGTTTTGAATACAATTCCAACAGAATCCATATCGAAACTAACAGATTTCATGTCAATTAGATACGATCTTGGCATTAACTACGAACCAGTAACTGACTGTTATTAAGACGGCGATGAGAGAATACTTTGACTAGAGAATGATTCAGTGATATGGTTTACTGACGGATGCAAGATGAAAGAAGGAGTCGCAGTGGGAGTATTGGCCCCATGTCTTTGGCTTGCCAAATCCCAAGGTGATACCCCTACCATTTTCCAAACAGAAATGCATACAATCCAAATCTTCGCTGACGATTGTCTTAATAGAAACACCAAGAAGGCCAAAATATACATATTGTGATATAGCCCAGCTGCGCTAAAAGTTCTCAGTCTAAGTTGATTTAGGACTGCAAGCAAGCCCTAAAGTAATTGGCAAGGAACAACAACTCTGATGTGGGTGCCAGGGCACAAGAAAATACAGGGAGGCTAGGAAATGGCTAGTCTCGCAAAAGATGGGAAAAACTATTCTAAGCCCAGAGCTGGGAACAAAATCAAATCAAATAAAAGTAGAATAAATGCCTGTTTTCAGGCGAGAGAAAAATTCACAACTTCATCGCTAAAGAACGTAAAAGTTCTTGTCGATCTCCCAAAACGGATATTCGAGTAATAACAAATATCTTCACAGGACATATGTAAATGTTTTCTGAAAGAGACTAAAATTCCTGGAAAGCGTCAACTTATCTCTAGAAGAACAATAGACTTCTTGAAAAGACTAAATATACCTGGCTTATATCAGGTCAGGGTAACATACAAAAAATCTTATAGGTCGAAGTGACGTAGATAGGCAAAGAAAGCCTTAACGGGCTACTCGCAATTTACAATGTACTACTTGAAAACAAAAGACGAGAATAAAAGGAACTGAAGAAAATGTGGGTAAAACGAATTTAGATGCTGCAAATGACTTTCATTATCCTTTAAGCATAATCATGCATTTTAATAACCATTTTGTTTGGGAATATTGCAGGGTAACATACTTTATTACAATCTAATAAAATACTTTTTCTTAAATCCTATATTTCTAGTGATGATAAATAAACTTATTCCCATTGAAGCCATTGGATTTTAAATGGTTTGAAAATCTAACGCATTTTAATGTATTTTGTTTTAAGTGGCCACATTGTGGACACAAATTTTGTTAAAAAGTAGATTCAAAAATACGTATCCGTATTTACAAAAATTAAGTAACGATAATTCCAAACTTACATTTTTACAAAAATTCTAATAACTCCAGAAAAAAATGAAATATTTTTACAGAATGATTTTGTCAATTTTCTTGTCCGTCAGTCTCTCAAGGGGCTACCATTCTAATTTTTGTGTTAGATAACCAATGGTATTTCATTTTTTATATATAACCATCCCAACAGATTTGCTTGCTATGAATCGTGAACATTGTTCTTAAAACTGGCACTATTAACAACGAAACCATTTAATTATTATTTCAAGCATCCCCAACATCGAGTCGTATTATAACATGCCAAATTATACTATTTCATTTTTTACTTTCATTTTCTAATCAAATAAGAATTTATAGTGCTACTAATGAGCTGTTGTATAGAAAAACATGGTGTGCGTGTATAAATAAATGGAGCCAACCTATAATTTGGTGAAAAACATATTAGCATTTCTAATATTTCGAACATGTGTTTCATTTATTCATTTATTTTAGGGTTTTCTAGGAAAACACAACCCACCTATTATATACAGTTCATTTTAACTCAACAACTCTTATTGCTAACTTATTCGATAAGAATATACTAACTTGCAATATAGTAATTATATTTGGTTTAAATAATATAATTTTCATATTTGAACATTTTTAACAGTTTATTTTTTTTTGAACTTGAGATTGAATTCATTTACGCTACGAAAATGGTCGTTGAATTCTTTGCTACTCTAATGTTGTAGTTCAAGGGATCATTTTTAAATCAATTCTAGTTAAATAGTGTTTTATTTTCTACATAGCTATTGATTTATTTTTCATTTCTTTGCTCCTCAGTCAAACGTATCTTCTCTATAAATTTAAAATTTGGCACTAACCTCAAAATGTAAATAAAAAACATATAATTACTAAATTAGGAAAATTTTCGTTGATATAGGATAAAATAGATGATAGCTGAACGGGGACAAAGAAGCATAATAAAGTTCTCCAACTAACGAATATTTTCCAGTTTTTTTTGAGATTTTAACCTCATTGCAATAATACCTTGGAAGTAATATTACGAGTACCATTTATAAAACCGTATCAAAATATTTCACATCTTGTTACATGATCATTTCGCTTGGCAAATTTTTGTTAATTTAAATTCCCGCTAATGTAGATATTTGCCATATTTACCCCTACTTTAGTTAAAATGAATCCGAAAATCTTACTTATCTATATTGTTTGTGACCAGCCTAAATTTTAATAAAAAGGGACCAGAGTTCCGAGTCTTTGAAGTTAACTTTTATTTAATATAGTTTTTTCCTTAACATCTGAACGATTACTTCAGAAATATTTAAGTAAGTATTTTTTGGTTTTAGTCTCGAAGTTGAAGAAACCACATATTTGTTAACAAAACAAAAGAATAAACCTTAGGTCCATGTGCATTTCAGATTGTTAATATCATAATTTTGACACTTAAATATTTTCAAGTCGTTATCATTCAAGTTTACATTAGGCTGAAATCACTTCATTATGATTTTACTTTATTTCTTCGCATTCACTGAGAATCATCTGCCGACTAAGTTCCGAAAAGAAAACTTCATGTGTTGTTGTTAATAGAAGCTCTGATAAGAGTATCGGTGAGATCAGAATTTCGTTTTGCTTAAGAGATAGAGTAAATACTTCTCGACGTATTGGTCGTTTCAAGCTTACAGCACAAACTTATTTTAGGAATAGACTGTTGGTCAAAGATGGGTTTAGTATTGGATTTGTATGCTAACAAATGGAAGTTCAGAACCTTAATCGACAATTCCGTAGAAGTATCGGCAATTCAGTCCTGAGCCTCTCTAAATGAGCTTCAAAAAGAAACTCCAAACAAACTCATTGATGAGTCGTTTACAGCCATGTAAGAAAATAAACTCGTTTAATAGAGCTTACCATCAAGACCGATTCGCCTCCTATCAAACAAAGATACTATCTAATAGCACCAGCTCTTCAGAAGTATATGTGGAATTGGATGGGATGATCACGGATATCGTTTGGCCTTCTAATTCACCTTGGTCCACTCCCATTGTAATGATTCAGAAAAAAATTGGGAGATGGCGTTTTTGTGTGGACTATAGAGCGGTTAGTAAAATGAGTATTCCTGATAATTTTCCCATTCCTCTTATTAGTGCAATTTTGGATAAATTGAGATATGCAGAATATATAAGCACATTAAATCCGCTTATTGGCAGATACCAATCGCCAAAGATTCAAGACCTATTACTGTATTACCGTACCAAGGCATGGCCTGTTTCAGTTTAAAAGAATGTCGTTCGGCTTATCGAATACCCCAGCTGCATGGCAACATCTAATAGATCAAGTGGTAGGTTTTGATTTAGATCCATACGTCTTTGTCCATTTAGATGACGTTATAATATGTATCTCATCCTTTGAGGATCATATTCGACTTCTAAAAGAAATATTTAAAAAACTTAGGGATGCTAGATTAACTCAGAATAGAGAAAAATGTAATTTGTGTAAGATCGAACTAGAATATTTACGACACATGATTAGCGTTTCTGGACTCTTGGTCAATTCAGAAAAAGTGGATTCCATTGTTCGGATTCTACCATTTAAAAATGCAAAGAAAGTCAGAAGGATAGTGTGCTAAGCTTCTTGGTATAGTCGTTTTGTCCCAAATTTCTCTACGTTCACAATCCCCTTAACCAACTTCACCAGGAAGAACTTCAATTTTGTATGACACTCAAAGTGTGATAAAACTCTGACAGCCATTAAAGAGCATTTGATTAAAGCACCTGTTCTTTCCTGTCCAAACTATGAAAAATCTTTTTCTATCCTCGAATTGTGGCTTAAGAACCGTTTTGACGTAAAATGAGGATAACGAAGAACACGTCATTTGTTATCTTCATATATATCTAGCAAAAACAGAAAGAAAGTACTCTACTACCGAAATAGAATATCTCGCCGTGTTATTTGTAGTAAAAAAGTTAATATCATATAGCCAAGGTAGCAAATTCTACATAATTACAGATCACTACTGTTTAAAATAGGTCAATTCTATTAAAGACCCCATGGGTCGATTGCAAGATGAGCAATTAAACTTCGATAATACGATTATGAGATCATCTATCGCAAAGGTAAAGAAAATATCATTCCTGATGCACTTTCGAGAGCAATACTTGCTTTAGATACTATTCGTCCCGTGCAATCAATATAGTTTTCTTTATCAACCTCATCAGATCGATGGTATTGGAATATGTGTATCAAGGTCTCTAACCTTAAGATACCCATTATGGTCTATTAAAAATAGTAAGTTGTTTAAACGTGTTTGTTCCACTTACCCCAACTTAATAAACCAAGGACAAGATTGGTGGCTAGCGATTCCTAAGGAGGGAAGATCGGCTATAATTAAAGAAAATTACATTCCACCTACTTGCGGTCTCGTATTTTTCAGAGGTGTTATTGGCCCATCATGAGAAGTGATGTAGCTAGGTATATACGAAGATGCCAAATATGTTTTCAGATAAAGTCTGAGAAAAAAATCAGCTATTGGGAAAATGTTGAATGCCCAACCTACTACCTTTAGACCTTGGTAGTTGAACGGTATTGATTTGGTGGAACCTTTACCGCGGATTCAGGGTTTTCATACATATTTTCAGTATGAGATGCTTTTAGTAAATTTGTGTTATTCTTTCCCTTAAGAGCACCCGCAGCTTCGAACATTTGTTGATTATTAGAGGATCAGGTTATTTTAATTCATGAAGCACCAGAAAAGATAATTGCAGATAAGAGAGTTCAGTTTAGAAGTAAACTATTTAAAAATTAATGGAAGTTGGATGTGCTATAAGATCTGCAAGACATGATGTCACTAGACATACTCCCAATTTTATCATATTAGGGCATGAAATCAGATTTTCATCGAATTCATGTTATTCGCAAACTCGTCGAACTCTTATAGATCCATCTCAAAAAGCTAAGGTTCTTCATAGCCTCTTTGAAGACGTGTGCAAGAAGCTTAAAGAGGCTTACGAACATTAGAAAACTCTGTATAATCTCAGAGTCAAAGACGTCAAATTCCAATTAAACCAGCATGTGTATAAAAGAAACTTCGACATATCGGATGTTTCAAAACATTTCACGGCGAAATTAAACAAGAATTGCTTAAAACTAATTTTTATCTTCTTCATTCTCTGCAAGAGATTGATAAACCCAGTCACACATTTTTGACGTTTATTTCAGGCCTCTTCCATCGTTCTTTCGTCACTCTTTCGTCATTCTTTCATCGATCTTCTATCGTTTTTTTGTCGATCTTTCGTCGTTTTTTTATGGATTTTTTATGGATTATACATCGTTCTTTCATCGCTCTGTCGTCGATTTTTTGGCGATCCGCTTTTCTCTTCCTCTATTTATCCCATTCGTCTGCTTTCCCATCTCTTCCAAGATAGTACCCATGTTCCAGCAGTAGCTATAACAGCCAGTTCCCCTTGCTCAATCTACAACGAGTTACCATATTGAGGCCCCAAGGACCGTTAAGACAAGCTATTATAAAATTATACATTTTTAATTATTAGCTTAATGAAGTATTGGAATATTAATGATTAATTACTAATTTAATTAAATACCGTAATGATATCGGTAGTACACGAAGTAGTATAGACAGACCACAAAAATTGCAGCAAACTTACATGTAAGGGTTGCGCTCAACAGTAGGTTATGTAACATTATTTTTTTTGTTTGGTCATATGCCGCTCACTAGCATACTTTTTATATGATATATTTGCGATTTCTTTTTGGGCTAAATATTTGTAGTATATTTCCACAGATGTTGTGATGTATAATATATGTACAATGTAATTTAGGGAAGTGTACTTTTTTATCATTATTATTATTAAGGCATTTTGTAATAAACTATAAAGCCCAACTGTTTAGTAACCTTTTAAGACTTCGACAAAATTAGCTAGTTATTTTGTTATTATTTAAACCTTCGTTAAGATTTCTAAATAAATCTATTAATATTATGTGGTCTGTTTCTGTGGCTAGATTAAACAAGATCTTTCCCACTAGATATCAGCTTTTTCCTCACTAGGACCACCCAACCTTAAAGTGGGTGGCGCCTTATTTTTCATCTACTATAACCCCCCTAACTACGTGAATTAATCGAATGGGCAAATTTGGGATCCAATGATAAGTGGAGAAATATTACCATAGGTATGGAAAAATACCCACTAGAACAATTTTTGTGATAGACTAAAATACAGGTCTATTTTCTCTAGTGCCCGTTTATTTTTGATTATTTTTCGTATTTAAATTATTCAATTTTCTTTTCAGCATTTGAAAAAAAGGCCTGCATAAGTACAAAAAAATATTTTCTTTTTGTCGTTTCAATTTGACTCCCAACGATTTTTTTTATCGTAACAATCTATCAAAAGTTATTCATGGACAAACATTAAGAAAATAAGCATACGCGTCAGATTGGGAGCGTTATTTTAAGATTGTCGGAAAAAAATAAGTTCTTCGATTAAGAAGTAGCAGATTTACCATTTATTGAATAAAGTAAAAAAAATTATTGAGTCTAGATACACAAAAATTTATTCATATGTTGCTATAATAATTATAATTACAAAACGCAAAGACTTGTATCATTGGGCCCATATTATTTCAAGATACCGGTATAATTAAGCCAAGGCTTAAATTTAATTTCCGTTCTATGCAGTAAGGCTATTTTCCTGGCAGAACCTATCTATTTAAGAATATTACAGTCACGTATTAGTTATTATCTGATAAACATTTTTTTATATTTTGGATTTCAACTAAAATTATTTACTGTGATAATTAATTACGGTTCTTAATTGTTCTTATTTATTAACTGAATTTTCAGTTTAAGCATAAATATTGAACATTTACGTTTTTTATTTCGTCGTGAGATGCATAACACACTATAGATTTTACAACGTTAAGTTCAAAATATACTAAAACAATATTACTTATGTTTAAATGTTTTTAATATAGTTGATAATGTAAAGTAACATCATTGATATTCAATAATACCAAAAGTTGACGGTCAGTTCTCAGAATCTTGCATATTTTCTTTGCAAACAATTTAAGTTTACTTTTAAATAAAATAAACTATAAAATGTAAATTCTTGAAATCATCGTTCTTTCACTATTGCGATCTCTGGCACCGTTTTTGACAATCTATATTTGGTTGAGCGAACCACAGAAAAATTTTGTCTGTTTATATCTAATTTTAAATAATTCGACTCTGCACAGTAAATTATTAAATATTTTAATCATACAAATTTTAATACACAATATGATTTTTTTTCAGGTCCTAATAATAGGAGTACATTTCAATAAATTGCTTCCTTTTCTTGATTTGTTATTTAAGTTGAAGCATAATTTACTAGTGATTTTATTTCTTAATTTTAAATTACGGTTCCAAACTGTAAACTAAAAATTTGATACAGCATTATTTTCGTGTTGTAGATATCAAATTTATAGTTTTATTTCAAAAATTGAAAAGAATTAAAAAACCTTATTATTTTAAATTATTTTTACCGAATTTTAAATTTAGAGTTTATCAGATACGCAAATGACGTTCATATAAATATAATTAAAATTAATAATATAAAATATTCAGATATGGAATAAAAACTTTTTTTTGCTCGATTTAGATTTGACTGACGAGAGAATTTCGGCTAAATCATAAATTACCAATTTATAATTTCTGAAGTTGACTGAAAATGTTATTGTCCTCGATTTCGACCAATTATTTTTTACCATTATTAAAATAAAGGGTGTTTTTTTATAGAGGTATAGAATTTTAAGTTGGCAACACTTTTTTAACTGGCGGCCATTTTGTCAGCTGTCAAGTGATTTATGTTTGGTTTGGCATTTTAACATGATTAGACTGACGCCTGAACAACACTTCCAAATTGTGCAAATTTATTTTGAAAATCATTGTTCTGTTCGAAATACGTATTGCGCACTACGTCCATTTTACGGTCAACATAATCGTCCATCAGAGCAATTAATTCGATTAACTATGGAACGTTTTCATACTACGTTTACTCTAAATGATAATACGCATCCACAGAGACGTCGTACAGTGCGTACAGAAGAAGTCATTGCTGCTGTAGAGCGTAGCATAGAGGAAGACCCGAATCAGTCTATCCGCCATCGTGCACAGGAATTGGATATGTGTCCATTCACTTTATGGAAGATCTTGGTTTACGTGCTTACAAAATCCAACTCGTGCAAGAATTGAAGCCACACGATCACCTAGCAAGGCGTAGATTCGGTGAATGGGCCCAAAACAAGATTGCCGTTGATCCCGATTTTCATAAGCGAATTTTGTTTAGCGATGAAGCTCACTTTTGTTTGAATGGATACGTCAATAAACAAAACTGCCGTATTTGGAGTGATGATAATCCTCAAGTGTATGTTGAGACAACGTTACATTCAGAAAAACTGACTGTTTGGTGTCCTTTATGGGCTGGTGGAATCATTGGTCCGTACTTCTTTAAAAACGATGCTAGTCAGAACGTTACAGTCATTGGTGACCGCTATAGAGCCATGATTACTGACTTTTTCGTTCATCAATTGAACAACCATGATGTGCTGGAGCTGTGGTTTCAACAAGACGGCGCAACATGTCACACAGCTCGTGCCACAATTGATTTATTGAAGGAAACGTTTTGTAACCGCATAGTTTCACGTTTCGGACCCGTGAATTGGCCTCCAAGATCGTGCGACTTAACGCCGCTAGACTATTTCCTGTGGCGATATGTGAAGTCGCTAGTCTACGCCGATAAGCCCGAAATGATTGATCACTTGGAGGACAACATTCGCCGCGATATTGCCGATATACGGCCACAAATGTTGGAAAAAGTCATCGAAAATTAGACCTCCAGATTAGACTACGTCTGAGCCAGCCGTGACGGTCATAAACCAGAAGTCATATTTAAATTATAATGCCAGAAGGTTATCTTTCGAATAAAGTAAATTTCATGACAATTTAAAAAATTCATCTTTGTTTTATTCCATTTAAAAGTTCTATACCTCTATAAAAAACACCCTGTATATACCTGGGAAATATATGTGAAATAAAACAAAAAACTAAGGGATGTAATCATTTCAGTAAAACGCTGGCATATATTGAATACTTCGTTCAATGATTTCAAATTTCTTTTAATTGAATCTGGATTTATCAGAAGTATTTTCAAGAAAAAAGGAGTTAACATAAATTATGTCACCCCATATTCATAAGACGATATATAAAAGTGCGAGCTATGCATTTCACTGATGGTGCATAATTTCCTTTTATCATTTGTAATAGTGTTTTACTTTCAGTCAGTCAGTCAAGGCAGAGTTCAAAATTAGTCAAAGTCGTACCTTAAATTCATTAATTCTTTATAGCGACAGTTGCCATTTAAAAAAAAAACAGACACAAACTAAAACATTAAAGTAATAAGTTGTAAAATTAAATAAATAAAGTTGATTTTTAAAATATAATTTTCTGGAGTCAATTAGTTAACTCATAGTTAATTTCATATTAAATATAAATAGAAAAATATTGCAGATGTGAAACTTGGTAATGTAACTAGCTCTATATCAATAACTGGTCCAAAAAGAACTTGCATTATTTTTACAATAAGGTTATTTGTAGGACGGACAATGGTGAAGTAGTTATTCAATTTTTTCAATATTTATAGACCACCCCTAAGCTTAATTTTCTGGCTTTGTCACAAAAAATGTAAATATTAAAACACACATTTTAGAGTTTCGTTTGTCGACGATAGACTTACAAAAACATAATACAAAACATAAATTTAAGGATTTAGCTTACACGCGTGATTGCAGAATAATCCATTTCTCATCCTTTGTTTGTTAAATTATTAAATACAAAGGTGTACATTACCTAGGTCGCAAGTTACCCTTTAAAAATGATATACATAATCTTAATATTCGTCAAAAATTTGTTTAAATCATTTCTGGACATCCAAAATGAATATTTAAAAGATGACTTTCTTATTCCGCTGTTGCTCTCTGGTTTTATGGTAAAACCTACCTTTGTCTAAGAAGTTTCTCCTCCAAATAATAAACAAGGAAAACAATATAGAGCTTTTTTAATTTCACAACCACAAAGCCATGTATGTTTATTATAAAGGTCCGGGTTAAAAGTCCTAATAAAAGTCCTTTTTTTGCTGGACACAGATTTTTCTATTTTTAAATTCGGAGTAGGCCTTCCAAGCCTTTTTATTCTAGCCTTATCACTTAATGACCGACTACCCAATGGCTTTGATATTAAACTCTGAACGGAATTCATTTTTATTTTCATGAAAACCAAAACGCAAAACGTAACAAAAATACAATAGCGTACCGCACAACAAACTAAAACATCTACGACTTCGAAATCAACGGGCAAACTAAACATAGGTTTGCAGTCGACTTGTAATCTACATGAAACTTATGAGATGGAATTAATCTCCACGTCGTAGATAGGTAACTCTATATGGATTTGCTTGGATTGCATTAAATTTGCACACCAGGAAAACAATAACATTTCCAGGCGTAATACTGTAATACAGACAAATTATTAACGATATTTAGGCGAAGTAAGTTAAATTATTTCAATTATTGACTACTGTTCGCATATAATCTAGGTAAAAAATGATTTAAATTTAATCGTTAAATTATCAGTAGAAATTATATATATATATATATATATATATATATATATATATATATATATATATATATTTATTAATATGTTTTATTTTAATTTATAATTGGGTATTGCGCAAACCTGCAAACCTAAGAAAAAGCCGCTACTGACTAATACACATCTTCTTGATTTTCAAGCCAAACGGCTTCGCACTCCCTTCAGGGAATATTGACTCATATACGACGAGACCAAAAGTATGAAGCTCTGTGGGGACCTTTTCCATGTTACTGGGTTCTAAGTGATGTGGTCTGCTGTATTTTCTACAAACTTTTGGACGGTCCACGCGGTTGCAAGGCGAACTGCTTTCTAAATCAGTTTATACACTCACTTAGGCCCAGTCCCCTGATATTCTGCAGGAGTTTCTTTGGTATCACTCCAGTTGTTGATAAAATTATGGAAATCATTTTGACGCTGTTCATTGCCCATTGTCTTTAAATTTGTACCTCCAGGTCTTTGTATTTGTCGATTCGGCCCTTCGTTTCCAGAAACATCTGTCCTGAAATCAACTAGCAGTTCGACGCTAGTTGTCAACAATGTCCTGATTGGATTAATTTGGATGCCATCCATGAATTGGCTGCCGTAGCCAGGCTTGTAACTTCTCTTGGTCTGTTTCTTGGTGAGAAGCAATATTCTGTTCCCTCAGCTGTAACCGCATTGAATCATCTGCTTCGCATATTGCTCAATGTAGTATGGAAAAGTCCGTCAACTTATGGAAAAATTAACGTAAGTTTATTATTTGTTGGTAGAGCTGTTAATCCATATTCACCAATACTCTTCCTCCTTGATGTGCTTTTGTTAGGACTGTTCTCATTTTTCTTTGCAAGTTTTTGATGTCCGTCCTGCTCCATCTGACAGTTCCAAAAGAGTAGCTAAGTGCAGAGCATGCCTATGTGTTGAGCGGCTTAAACAAATTTCTACTCTTTAAATCAGTTCATAATACACGCTTTATCCTTCTAATAAAAAAGTGGTCCATTCCGCTTTGATAGTGCGATGGTCAATTCTTTTAGCCTGTTTCATACCTAGATATTTGTAAGTTTGTTCCGCTTTCATTGCAGCTGTAGTTTCACAGTTCTGAATTTCAAACGCTTCCGGTTGTATCTTTCCTTTAACGATATTCCAAATACGGTACTTGTCATGTCCAAACTGCATTCCGGTATACCCGGAAAACTCCTCCACAATTTTAAGCATTTGTTCCAGCTGGTTTCTGGTAGCAGCAATCAGTTTAAGATCATTCATGTATAGAAGATGATTCAATCTTAGTACCTCTTCATTATTATTTCTAATACTAAGACCATATCTGGTAGACTTAAAACGGCGTTGATTGGAAGGCAGAACCGCAGTGGGCTTAGTGAATCGCCTTGAAATATTCCCCTTCGTATTGGGATTGCATTAGTTTTGATGGTATCGCTGGATGGCACTTTCAATTGGATCCTAGTTCTCTAGATTGACATGTTGCGTTCTAAAAACGAAACAAAATAATTATCAACCCTACATATTCTCAATATAGTTTTGAGCCACTCATGTGGTACTGAATCGAAGGCTTTTCATTATCCGCGTAGGCAGCAAAGAGATTTTTTCGGTTGTATATGACAGAGACAAAAATCAGTTGTCCCTTGCATCTCATTGCTCTCCTGGTACATCCTTTCTATTGAATTGCGAAGAGGGTATTTTATTCACAATGATACATATCTTATTATTATTAATATTATTATATGTTTCACGGGTTCCAATTGTTAACGTTTATGTGGTGTAAAAAATTGTTACGGAGATTGTAAGATCGACATCCCATTTTCTAATTTTCCTCTTATTCAGATCAATTTATTGACAGTGCAAATTGTCGATTCAATGTACCTACCTTCTGAAATGCTACAGCCCCATTATCGAAGCCTAATAAAATCTCAGTTCTTGTCCTTCGTTTTGAACATAATACTTCCACAGAGCTCTTGAATGGTCGATGGAATAACTTTTCTCCCAGATATCTTTTGTTAGTATTTATACAACAATTTCTTGAGTTTAATAAATAATGAAAGTTATAATTAGGGTCAAAGTGAGGAATATTGTCCTAATTTTCATTTACCCTTTTTGAATTGCACAAAATATAATGCTTATTTATCAAACTTTTATGAAATATTATAAAACTTCCCTTAAATTATGCCTCTAAATTTTGTTAGAAATTCCGGTTAAATTAATGTCAGAACGGATATTAATCTTTTCTTCTCCCGACAAAGAGGGTAGAAGTGAAATATATGAATTATGATTAACGATACACCTTCAAATATTTAAACTATTGAATTTCATTGACAGAAATGAAATTACTATACATAATTAAATTACTTATGTAAATACAAATATAATCTTTAATCCTTAAAGTTACAGTAAATTAATTTAAAAATTAATTTTGTAGCAAACAGAGTTAGTGTATTAAGTATTAACAATTTGTGTTTCTCTGTCTATATCGGTTACCATTACATATTTACTACATAATAACACACTGTAATATTGTTGTTACTATGTACCATTTTTTTACCGTAATATTGCCAAAATAATTAATTATTCTATGTTCAACAATATCCAGAACTCTTAGAACTAGCATTTAACTTGATGTTTCGATCAACTATCATGGAAGTTTTCATCAAAATATAGTTTTCAATTATGATTTTGAGTCATGCAAATTGCTGATATATTGAAAATAACCCTCCTAAACACCCAGGAACGAAATAAGATACGTATAATAGTTTTGCAGGATTAATATTGACAAATCAAAATAAATGTCTGATAGCAAATTTTCCATCTCAATGAAAGAAAACTGATCAGACAGCTTGGAATTAACGACTGCAACATTTTAGCTAAGGAGTTCACTGTACAGTTTTGGAAGATCGACGTGATATTTAACATGTAATTTGCTTAGAAATGTCGACAATTTGTTTTTATAGAAAAGATTGTTTTCAAAAAATACTTTAGTTAACAAAATTTCAGGTTGCACAACATTTTTTAGAAACTAAAATTTTTTCAGAAATTATGTATAATTTCCTAAAAAAAATTAATATATATTTTGTTCCTCCTTTCTCAACTTTGTTGACTTCTCCACGCCTCCTTGTCCTTTGCCAAATTCATTCATTGTTTACCTGCTGCCCGTTTAATATTCACCCATACTTTTGTGACCGTTCCATACTCCTTTTTGTCTACTTAGGTTTATATACTGTTATTCTATATGCTTACCTATCCGTAAGTAACCTAACAACATATCCTGCTCATTTCTACTTCATCCTCTTTGCTTTTCCATTATGTCTATAATTTTTGTTTTCTTCCTAGCTTCATATCCTATCTCGTAATAAAATACCAAGTATGATCCGTTCCATAGCCCACTATGATATCCCAAACTTTTATGAAGCAAATTTTTTCTAATCCGTAAGTGCAGATTGATTGCACGCATGTATTATGGACTCTGGTTTTTAAAAACAAAACATCCCTGAGAGCCGAAAGCAGCTAGAGATGATGGTGGCTCCCTGGCATACTTCTCTTTTTAGTACTGTTTTACCGGTAGTTGTTATTTGATCTATGGTAATATGTATGGTTGATAAATGTTATCTACGTACTTATTTTTGCATTCACCAAGAACCTCAAAACTGACGAAGTTTCAACGGAATCAAAAGCTTTTTGAAAGTCAAGAAAGGCTAAATTCATCGGTAATTTATATTCCTCTCGTTTTTCTATCGATGTTTGTATAGTATACAAGTGGTCGATCGTACTAAATCCGTTTCTAAGACCCCCTGTTTAACAAGTGGATAATCTAATTTTGCTGTTAATCGATTTGTTATTATTTATATGAACAGTTTATATAAATGTAATGGAAGAGATATTGGTCTTATAACCTTCGAGTTGCATTAGTTTAAAGAAATTTTTCAATTGTTAAGGCTTTTGTTTAGCAAGGGCCGTGTCTATTTCCTCTTCAGCGCTTTCAGGTATTTCTTCGGATACCACATTCAGGATGTTTTTTTCTTATGGTGTTTGTGTTTTAGTATTAAGTGTAAGTTGATTTACAATGTTTCAATAGACTTGATAATATATTTCTTGACTAAAATATGGTTATCGGACTTGCATTGTCTTTATTTTTCTTTATTTTTACGACGTTTCGATTAGGTTGTATCTCTAATCGTTACTGAATATAAACTGAACATTTTGTCTTAAGGCTACAAGCCTATATTGTGGACTGTATTGTTTGAGCGCAAAGTTTCGTTCACGTCATCAGATCGAACCACGTTACCATTGAATAGGACAATGGGCCTTCTGAGTGTTACTTGCGTAGTGCTTACTTTCACGTTAAGTACGAGTTCTAAGCCTGGGACGACGGGCTTTCGATGGGTTCTTCACTCTATCCAGTCGTCGCCATTAAATATGTGGATTGGTTCGAAACTCGTGTCATAGAAACAGCAACAGTGAAACCGAAAGTATGGTTGAGATACGTCGATAATACCTTCCTCGTATGGAAGGGTAACGATTTAGAACTTAATGATTTCTTGAAACATCTAAACACTATTCGACCTACAATTAAGTTTACCATGGAAAAAGAGGAAAATTATCAATTGCGCTTCCGAGACGTCATGGTGAACCATTTAACCGGAACTATTAACACTTCAATATACAGGAAGCCAACACATATTGGACAATATCTAAACCATAGTTCTAATCACTTTGTTGTAACAAAACGGGGAATAATATACAACCTCTATAATCGTGCTATATCTATATGTAATAATGCTGATTCATTGGAAAAAAAGTAGCAAATATTAAATCCGATTTGCAACAGAATGGTTTGTCCTTTAAAATTAATCGATGATGTTATAAATAACTTTAGAATAACGACCACTGGAAAGCAAGAAACACATTCCTTTACAATTCCATACATTAAAGAAACCTCGTAGAAAATAAGATGAATTTCCTGCAGTTATAATATCAAAACAGACTTAAAAATCAGCAAATACACTTAGAGCTCATTTAACAAAAACAAAACCAAAAAATTACAGATAAGAAGGAATGAGTTTGCAAAGTTCCATGTGAGTATAGTGAAATGTATATTTGAGAAACCACGCGACCATTACAAGTTAGAGTTAAAGAACATAAAACTTATACACAAAAAGGGGAAACGTCGAAATCAGAGCAACTAACATAAAAAATAATAATGGAATCTTCAGTTAACCCAGTGTGAGGATACCTAATCTTGGTAACCACTATTTTGTAACATCAAATCATTGGGGGGTGTAGCGAAACTTTGCTCTTCAATGGACACAGTCCCGATATAAGCTCGTAGCCTTAGATAAAATTTTTAATTCATACTTGATAACGATTTTAGTCAATCTTCAACATTGTCTTACAGCTTTCAGACAAATATATTTCTTATTCTGAACTATTATGTTTCACACGTATTTTCGTGATTTTTGTTTTTCCCTTAGATAACTAAGAACATAGCACTGTCATGTGTCAGTTGTACATTATTATTTCTTCTATAATTTTCCTATTTTAGCTTCTTCCATCTTTTATAATGTCTCCTTAAAGTTTATCATTGGTTCATTTATTAAATTTTTTCTCCCTTCGAGTACCTATTTTGTTGTAAATCTTAGTCTAGAAAAAGAAATACGTTTTCCAAATAAACTGAGCCGAACGATAAATATAAAATTGCTATTGTACTAATAATCCCCACAAAATCAAAAATATCTCTGGAATATCAATGTAGTATAATAAATAGTTTAAATAAAACTTAAGAAGTTAAATATACCCATTTATTAAAGCAAAAATATGAACTAAAAAACCCTATGAACAGTTTTGGAATAATTAAATTATTCAGATTTCATATTTCTAATAAATAGTTTGGTTATTATTTATTTTTCTACCAAGAGTAGGAAGTGAAGAATCACATCAATAAAGTTATCACTTCTAAAGATGAATCAAATTATCTAACTGACAATTTATTTGCTCGAAATTAACGAACTATTTCTTGGTTTTAGGACGACCCCGACCTCGCGTCGTCTGGTTTCTCGAAAACACGGTAATCGACGATTCCTACGAAAACCGGTCCGATGGAGTAGTCGTCAATCACATTACATTCCCCAACGTAGGTCGCCAACATTTGCATGCAAGACTGATCTGCCAGGCAACCAACAACAACATCGTGCCGCCTGAAACGAAGGCCGTGGTCCTGGACATTAATTGTAAGTAATTGAGCGGTAATTCGTTACTGTCTTGGGCAAAATCTCCACGGAATAAGATTTAAGTGGTTAGTTTAGGATGTTAAATTATATACGAGGGAACTTGTTTTAATTTCAGTATAAATAAATTAAGCATTAATTAGTATTCACTCTAGTGACGCGCCATAAAAGGTTTAGCTGTAATGACATAGGAACGATTTATGAATTCTAGTAGAAATAACTGAAGCTGAAATATGTAAACTAGTGGGACGATTTTCTCCAACTGCATTAAGACTTTCGCAATATATTTTTAGAAAATGTTTATCTTTAAAATAATCTATTTACTCATAGGAACAAAATGTAATATAAAATAATCGAAGAAACTTACTGGGACGAATTTTTTTAAACACCAAACTTTAACAAAATACTTACTATAACATTCCTCAACTAATTTTTTAGTCGTTTGCAGTAATCGTCTTTAAAAATACTTGATATCGTTATTTTTATTCATATGCATTAATTAAGCAATGAGATTTAAATTTATTACTTAATTATTTTTATTTTATTTATTTTATGATAAAATAAGAGTTAGCAAGAAATTAAATTCATTAAAAAACTTTACGATTAGAAAGTTTTTGTAGATTCCTCTTAAACTTATCTAAATTGAAGTTTTTTATAATATATTTTCAAAATTTTCTAAAATTCTTTTAACCAGTTACTCTCATCATTCGGAAAACTGATGCATGGTTGCTGTACGTATATATATTCCAAAGAAAATATTCCTTAATGTTTGAGTACACACTATTGTTTTTATTGTTTAAAAATATATTTATTACTATATAAACATAAATATTATTTTTTTGTCTCCGTACTTAACACACTTAATTTCTTGATATAATATTGAGAAGAGAACTGAATATGTTGATAATCTTTCTGCATGACACTTTTTTATTCAGTTGTGCAAACACATTTCAGGATGAAACGAAATCTTCAGAACCACCAAGATTCACCGTTGCACCTATATATATATATATATATATATATATATATATATATATATATATATATATATATATATATATATATATATATATAGTTCGGAGATATTTTAACTCTATTTCTGAGAGAAATATTCTTATATATTATATAATATTCTTTGGTTCTCAAGTCGGACAGGGTCAAATTTCTACGGGGTTTGGCTATCCGTTTTAGGTTATGAGAGTGATAATTTTTCAGTTTTTACGCCAGTTGATAAGTAAAGGAGACCTCAGTTAACAGTCAAGTAATCAATTTATGATAAATTTGTATCGCTGTTGTGGCGTGGCAATGATGCTGTGATTAATTGTGGTGGAGCGCTTGCTTTGTCTAACTATTAGGTTAATATATGTTATATGAATGTGGTGAAGGCTTCGCACGCTTGATTTCTGCCAATAATGATCTTCCTAATATAGAAAAGGGCTCCCCAGATAAGGCTGAAAACTTTGTTTTAAAAGCTATCTAGTCTAACGAATCTTGAGCTCGTGTCAAAGACTAATCCTAAGTATTTCGCGTGGTCCCTCCGGAGAGAGTATAAGAAATTAATAGCCGATCGTCTGGTATGGCAAATCCGGCTCTTATGAATATCACTGATTGAGTTTTGGCTAGGTTCACTTTAATCTTTCAATCGGCTATCTATCTCTCCAGCTCAATAATGTGCCGTTATAATATCGGAATAATTAATCGAAATGATCCTGAGAACGTCGCAAAAGCAGTGGCGTCGGCTACGAAACTACGATAGTTCTTCACTTAAGGAACCCTAGGATCACTCTTACCAGATAATTAGGGATTCCTAACTTTATAAGTTTAATTATAAGCGTATTGTATCATACCTTGTCAAAGGCCTTGCTTATATCGATAAAGATTGCTCCAGTGTGAAGCTTCCTGTTGAAGACCTGAGTTATTAGCAACGCCGGCGTGGTGGTCTACTGATGCTGCCATGGCTCCCTCTAAATCCGAAAGGCTCCTGATGAAAGATGTTCCTTTCAACTATAAAGTCGGTCAGACAATTTAAAAGGACTTTTTCCACCAGTTTCCCCCAGAATGGAAAATGAACTAATAGGCCTTTAGCTGTTGATATTAGTGACCTTTTCGCCTTTCTTTTTAATCAGAATTATCTTAGCTACCTTACAATCTGAAGGAAATGACGGGATTTCAACATTTCATTTTTTATGCTTGGGTTGGTTGAATGGATCTTGTCTGGAACTCTCTTCAAAGTCATGCTTTCTTGACGATGAGACTCAAAAAATCCTTTTGATTTCGTCAAGGCCGACTACAGGTCCAGGTTATGATCCGGTTACTTTCTTTCAGACTAGAAAATAGCCGCAAAATAATCTCTATTGGCATATAGGTAGTCGTCAAAATCAAGTACTTAAAAATATCTGGCCAGAACTCTTGTAAAGCATGAACATATATCTTACTGCTCGATATGACGGCTAGTCATCTTGATGACGAAACTAAGTATCGAGTTTCGAGGCGGTAATTTTTCGAACTTCAATAACTCTACACAGATTTTCTTCAGAATGAGTTTCTTTTATCAGGAATAACATTTGTAGAGACACCCTAATTCATAAAAAGAATAGCAGCAATCTTTTTCTCCGCAGATCGTGATCTCTTCACCGATGTTGGAAGTTCCTTGTCTGGAAACCAACACGTTTGTGATTTTGTGGAAACTAGGCCAGGTTTTTTCCATGTAATTATGTTCTTTATGGCATTAGCCATGAAATTTGGTACCCAAAGTGAACAAAGTTTGCTTGCCTGCAAATGGGCATGAAGAATGTGATAAACAGTTTGTGCGCGTAACTTGAGTGTTGCCTCTGTCACATGTTCATATTCTACTAGTAGTATTCCTACAGTCTTGACATTTTTGTGAGTAGTTATCTCAATCGCCTACCTAACCTTGGTATCATCCCCAGAATGAATATTTTTACATTAAAATTGAGAAAACTCACTTTCTATCATATTCAAGATTGACGAGTATCGCCTGACACGTGAAATTTTTTCTACATGCTGGTGTTTTTGGTCACTTCACACTCATGAATCATTATTTATAGAACATCATTACCCGAATATCTCGACGCGTAATTTTGGACATAGCAATTTATAAAAAAAAGATCGAAAAAAATGTTAATACAGCTTAAGCTTAAAATATACACTAGTACAATTATTATGAGTGGAATTTTTTAATATACCCGCAGATTATATTAACAGTAGTCAGGCTAGTGACCGAACAACAAAACTTCTGTTGTCATCTACATAGAAAATGAAGTTTAGATATTTTTCCAAATCCTTAACTGATAATATCAAATGTTCTAATCTAATTCAGGAAAACATGCTTTAATAAATCAATATTACAACATATTTTCAAGCATCAGCAGTTGGCATTCATAAGCTAAATCTATACTTCTACTTTACAATCGTAGTTTCTAGTTAAAGGATCTTTTTTATTAGTTCTCTAAGATATCTAAACATCATATCCTTATTCGTTGAAAAAGAAATTTTCCTCTACTTACCTCCGTGAATTAAATTGAAATTTTTTTATAACACCGCAATAACAATTTAGAGAAAAACGTGAAATGCTTAATAATACATACGAGGTTTGTTCCAAAAGTGTTGATCCTACCTTTAAATCTCCCCATTGGTGTTATTCTTTATCTTCAAGTGAGTGACATCACTCAAAATAGTCTCCATTTAATTGAATAACACGTTCCCAGCGGTGTTTCAACTTCTTGAAGCAGTCCTGGAAGTCAGTTTTCAGAATTGCCTTCAGTGCATTCGTCGCATTAGTTTCAACCGTCTCTTTGTCATCGAACCGGTGCCCTTTGAGCAGCATTTTTAATCTGGGAAAAAGCCAAAAGTCGCAGGGAGCTACGTCGAGACTGTACGACTTGTTACTTTGTTAAATATTGCTGCACAAGGTTCGATGAATGCGTTGATGCATTGTCATGGTGAAGCAGCCAATCACCGCTTGTCCAAAGCTGTGGCCGTTTTCTTCTGACTGCGTCATGCAATCTTTTCAATACTTCAACATAGTATTCTTTAGTGATCGTATGACCTCTCGGAGCACAACACCTTCATAATCAAAGAAAGCACTCAACAATGTCTTCACTTTGCTCCAACTTTGACGTGCTTTTTTTTGGTCTTGGCGATTTTGAATGCTTCCACTGTGAAGACTGTCGCTTTGTTCCTGGATCAGAGCCATAAACCCATGATTCATCACCAGTAATAATCTTCTTGAGTATATTTTCATCGTTACAAACCATTCCCAAGGGGTCTTAAGCGATTTCAAGGTGAAGATTCTTCTGCTCTGCCGTTAACAATTTTGGGATAAATTTCGCACACACGCGAGCTATTGCCAAATTCTCGGTTAAAATTCTCCAAACTGTAGTTTTTGGTATTCCAAGATAACTTTCTAGTTCGCGTACAGTCAACCGACGATCTCCTTCAATTACAAGTCGCACACGCTCGAAATTTACTGGTGTTATTGCGCTCGAAGGTCGGCCAGAGCGAGAATCACTGTCAAATGACATGCGGCCATCTTTAAACCGCTTGTACTACTCTTTTATTCTTTCTTTACTCATACACTCCTCTCTAAATGCCATATTCATCATATTCATTGTTTCCGAGCAAGTTTTTCCAAGATTAAACAAAAATTAATGCAAATTCATTGATCTAATTTTTTACAATAGCAAAATGCGACGAACGAAAAAAGGCATTGTAAACAAACGCACACCGTTTACGAACTAACACGTCCAATCGATAACTGCGTACACCAACGAGTTCGTGAAGACTTGTTGGTGACGTCCATGCCCCACAGAGGTCGATCGCAAGTTTTGACGCGGAGATATGAATGCAGGCTCGATACTTTTGGGACAAACCTCGTATTTCACTTATAGGTAGAAAAAAGAATTTTTATTTAGTACTTATGCAGTGAATTTTATTAGAATCTCTTTTCAAAATATCATGCTAGAATCAAAGTATTCATTCAGTTAAGACCACCTGTGCAGTGCAGTATTATGTCCAGTTGTTGCAAGATGAGTTAAAAAACTGTTGTTGTTAAGCAGGAATGTATGTCATCATTAGATATTATAATTACTGTTCTTCCTGGAAATAAATATTTTTAATTTGATTGAATAATTTTATTTGTAAGAATAGAAATATAATCTAAAAAAATTGATTTGATATACAATGTAAATTCATTAGTTATCAAATTTACAGAACACTGGTAAACTTCATTAATATTAAATTGTCTGTAATAATGAGATAATTGATGTCATGAAATAATAAGATTATGTCTACGTTGAACAAAAATGTCCTAATTTTCTCTAATTTTTACCGCCAATGCATTACTGATAATAAATTAAATGAATCCTTATTTAATTGGACATTTTTTCCTTATATTTTGACAAGCTCTGATAATTTTATTATAGAAGTTAGGAAAAAACTTTAAATACTTATTATTAAAATAAAATATAAAATTCCCTTTTTATAAATATTTGCTTTAACCATTTTGATCTATTTACCTCAAAATTGAGAATTGAAAATTAGGTTGTTCAGTGAGGGACATAAGATAGTCGTGTTATAATATAAAATCAAGTAAGCTATGAAAAAATAATTATACACTCTAATGACAGAAAACTAATTGTATTAAAAATAACTAGTTAGAAATCAAATGATGTCTTCGCATATATTTTTCAGAAACTTCTATTAAAAAAATATAATTGCAAGTGCTCCATATAAGCTTCTGTGTTAAAAGTGCATTTTCTGTAATTCTCGTCTATTTTGCTTGTGCTCATATTAAGCAGTAATTATATTCTTTTAATCGAAAACGCTAAAAAATTTGTGCAAAGAAATCATTTGACTTCTAACCAGTTATTTTTAATAAAATTATTTTACAGTCGTTAAAGCGTATAATTATTTTTTCATAGCTACCTTTTTGAAACATTTAATATTTTGAGGTAAATATTTCAAAAAAGGTTGAAGCATATTTTTGAAAAGGAAATTATAGGCTCTATTTTATATTTAGTGATATACAGGGCGTTATTTAAAAATAGTGAATTTATTTAAAAATATAAGATTCTCCATAAGCATTTGTTTTTTCTAAGAATATATTTTTGCTATATACAAAAAATCCAGCAACTTAAGTATTTAAAATTTTTTGCTCACTCCTATGACAAACTTACCAGAGCCTGTCAAAATACAAGGAACAACCCTGTATATTTTAAAATAAACCCTATTATCTAAAATATTTAATGGCGTATAATAATATTAGCCAAAATATATCCGTCCTTTTCCTGAGTGGAGTAAGTGGTTTACTTTCTGCTATTTAAAAACGACCACATAATTAAAAAAGGTCTGGAATTAGCTATTCACAAGCCAACAAAAAAATCTTTGTAAAAACTTTTTAAACCAATTTTCCTTAATCATATATATTTTTTGATGCTGAAACCGTATTTGATATCAGATTTTCTTATCACCCACAATTTTCTCACAATATGACATCGATTATATATTTAAAAAAAAAATAGGAAAAATTTGATATATGGAAATTAAAAATCATAGTTTTTTTTTATTAGTTACAATTTTTACTTACAATAATATTAAATTACAAAAATGCGAATATTAGGTGTTTATTTTTTTGTATTTCCTCTCCCTTTTCTCTGTAGAGTTTCTTGCATAGCTTTTTCTCCGATGTGATGCATTTTGATGTTCTCTGTGAAGCGACCAACAGTAATCACCCATAATTTTGATATTCCATCGTTCCTGGTATCGTTTCTCCAACTCTTTTATGTCCTGGTGAAACCGTCCCCTTGCGCGTCACTCACATCATTTAAGTTTCCAGTACAAAGGTCAAGATGGTTGTGCAAGAAGTGGACTTTAAGGCTCATCAGACAACCGATATTTTTGAACTTGTCTATCATATTACCTACGATAAGTTCATACTTAGGGGTTTTCACATTGCCCAGAAACTTAGTCACAACTTCTTTAAATGATATCCAAGCATCCTTTTTCCTTGTACTCATCGTTACTTCGAAGTTAGAATCGAACATCAATTTATAAATATCAGGCCCAACGAAAATCCCATCTTTCAGTTTAGCTTCTGGTAAATGAGGAAATCTTCTATACAAATATTTAAAACAATCACCATATTGAGGTAAAGCTTTTACAAATTATTTCATTAAGCCCATGTAATGGTGGTAAAAGAATCTTTTTGGGTCTACTAATGCTTTATGCAAAATATTATTTTCGCCGGGTGCAACAGTTTTTCTTATTGACCATTGTTTTTTGAACCAATGTAGATCCCTTGATCTGTTGCCCCACTCATATATAAAACATGGAAACTTTTTAAGTCCCTTTTGTAGACCAAGGAGAATGGAGACAACTTTTAAATCTCCACACACCATCCAGTCATGAGCTGTATAGTTAATTTTTCGTAAAATTATATTAAGATTTTCTTAAGTTTCCTTCATATGGACTGAATAAGCAACATACAACGAAGCATAAATCTTTTCGTTATGTAATAATACACCTTTTAAAGTAGTTTTTGATGAGTCTATAAAAGATCTCCAATTTTCCTTCTTGTACTCAATGTCAAATTCATTCATGAGACTGTCAATAACATGGCAGTAAACCAAATAATCTTCCTGCCTAAAAAATTGAGCAAGGTGTTCATCTCTTGTTCTATAATGGTATATAGATATTCCAGATTCCAGTAAATGTTTTTCTTTTAGTCTAGAACTAAGCAATTCTGCTCTCTCCTTAGTCAAACCCAAATCTTTCACTAAATCATTTAACTCAGATTGTGTAAACAACTGTGATTTTAAATTTTCTGGAGAACATTGGAACTCATCATCACTCGGTTCACTTTCATTAAATTCGGGACTGGTGGCACAGGGAGAGAAAGTCTCGGTCCATGTCCTACCGGCCGATCAGCTGATGTGAGATTAGGATAGACAATTACTTTCTTATTTTCAAAGTTAATTCCAGAAACATCAACGCTGCATAAATAGCAACCATTTGAATGATTTTTTTGCTCTCTCCATATCATGGGTATTGCAAATTTAAAAGTTTTCTTCTTTTTCTTATACCGTTTCCTAAGATCCTCGACACAAACATAATATATTTTGTGAGGAACCCAACATTTGTCTTGATTACCAATTTCTACACCAAAATATGTAAAGTATACTTTTTTTTACAAAGTGAGTAATGTTCCTTTGAACTTCTTTAATTACAAAGTCACCATATATATATATATATATATATATATATATATATATAACATAAAGCGTTAGGAAAGTTTTTACAATCACGATTAGCCATATTGAAGTGTGAATAAAAAGCGCAGAAAAAATACTGCTA
This sequence comes from Diaprepes abbreviatus, assembly GCA_034092305.1. Lineage (NCBI taxonomy): Eukaryota > Metazoa > Arthropoda > Insecta > Coleoptera > Curculionidae > Diaprepes > Diaprepes abbreviatus. The sequence continues at coordinate 4,415,044 of JASJET010000050.1, forward strand.
TTCAAGTCTATATTCATTGGAAGAAAACAAACAGCTGTGTAATTTATCAGAACTACCAACCTAATAACATTTGATTATCTATTATATATAACCTTATAATATTAAAATGTATTGCCAACTTAATAACATTTAAATGAATATAAACATTTTTTATCCATTTTGAATAATAAAATTTATTTTTATGTAATATTAAAATGTGAGAAATTGGTGGGTAATACGACTTTTTTATTATTATATTCGGAATGAGTACACCAAATAAGACAGGAAATAGGATTTTTGAAAAAGTTTTTTCATCGTTGGCCTATGTTATATTATATTCTCTCATTTACTACATCAATTCTTTGTTATGCTTATCATCACATGAAAAAAGTTTTCCTGGATATATGATTTTAGATCGACTTTTGTTGTGGTTTACTCATAACGTGTTGAACATTAGTGGTCAAGTTGTCAGATAAAGATTATTGCTTAAAATATCTTGGGCAAATGATTTAAAAATAAGGTTGTATGATCATTATGGATAAAGAATAAAAGCTTGCACGTCGTTAAGTGGAAAATAATGGTTCTTGGGTTTAGACCGTGTCCAATTGTTCTATCTGGTGGAATGAAGATCATTGAAGATGCCTCGTGCAGTCATAGGGGAACGCCGGATAATAATTCCAATTTGACACGGTCTAAACTCAAGAACCATGATTTTCGATCTTTATGGATTTTATCCAAGACACTCTCGAGATGTTTTATTGAACGAGAATAATTAGAGAGACAAATAACAATTTATCATCATTTTTGCCACAAAAAAAAAATATTAAATCTTTTTAATCGGAAACGTTAAATATCACTTGAGCTATATGAAACCTGGCAAGTATAATTTACGAGTTCTTCGTACGTTTTCTGTTAAATAACAATAGAAATGAATTACATTATTCGCCTGCTCTTTAAATACCCGCAGAATGTCCCCCCACTTTTACTTCTTATTATCAAACCAAAATTTACAAGTTTATAAAAATACCCCAAATATAAATCCTTAAGCAGATTTAAAAAATACTTAAATATTAAACCCACTTCACCGTAAAATGATGGTATCTTATTAGTGACCTCTTAACCGAAAGAGGGTCTAGATTTATAGTAAAATAAAACGGTTATTCCCAAACCGATTCTTTTCTTCGGCACCATCCGTTATCTTAATGAACAATCTATTTGCCCCCAAAAGAGACCCGTCGCAAAATAATAGCCTTAATAACCGTAATCCGAAAGGCAGATTACAAATAACGTGTGATTCTATTAGGCACTAAATCTTCAAGCGGGGAATTCGGAATAATCCTCTGCAAGAACGACTCCTTTTTAAGACAGACGGTTAAGGTAAGGATTTATTAAACATTATTCGTGCCTAAGATTTCTAATTTATAAAAAGCCCCGAATTAAAATTTACTTCCGGACATTTAATTTATTATAAAAATTTACATTTCCTGCCTAAGAAAAACTTTTTTATCTTCCAATAAATGCCCGTTATATGCACGTGCTAATATATATATATATATATATATATATATATATATATATATATATATATATATATATATATATATATATATATATTATTTTGTCTTTTCTTGGGTTTAGGTTCTTATTGAGAAATTTGGATCATAGAACCTAAACCCAAGAAAACACAAAATAAAAAGAAAATGATATAATCTATGGTTCAAGAATCTGGAAAATATAATATATATATATATATATATATATATATATATATATATATATATATATATATATGATATTACAAGCTTTGTGTAGTTCATTTTCAATGCATTCCTCAATATTCATTATATTTGAACTTAAAAGTAGGTCCTCGAGTAAATAAACAAACTGTTGATTTTGCCTGAGATATTGTTTTAACTTTTATTGTATGTATATATATATATATATATATATATATATATATATATATATATATATATATATATATATATATATACCTGTATATATATATATATATATATATATATATATATATATATATATATATATATATATATATATATATATATAAAAGCTCACTGTATGGCGTCTACGAGCGAAAGTTCGGTTTCCCAGTTTTTTTTTAGAGTTGTATTTTTTGAAAATCATTACCTTTCCTTGGTTTTTGTCTCCCGTGCCTACAAATGAGTTTTTTCGTTCTGTTTTATTTACCTTTATATCAAATAATTGTTTTATCGATAAAGTATAATGTATTTTCACTAATTACTTTTTAAACATTGGAGAATAGTTATCTTTAAAAAAAAATTTGGTTCAAAATTTTTTCAACCTTCAACTTTCACCGGTCGTCGTGAAAAATTACCACGCGTGTTGTGCCAACTATCTTACAAATTTACTTGCTTAACGGAGATTCTATAATGGTATAAAAGTTATGACTTTTATGCTTTTTTATTATTGTTATTGCTATTTGAATAGCACAATGTGCGTTTTCGCCCTACAGTTTTGAATTAAATCTTTGAGAATGCCCCTATAAAAAAAGTCTAATGGATTGAAAACCGAGAATCTCGGGGCCACAAAATTGGGCCTAAGCATCCAGTCCATCGTAGTGGATACCTTTCGTTTAAATATCACCGTACTTGAATGGCGGGATAAGCCGAACATTCATTATTTTGGAGCCACATGCTTTACCTTGTTGTTAATGGTACTTCTTCTAGAAGCTGGTAATTTTTGAATTTCAATGAAATAAAAAGTATGACAATGGCACTACACACACACATATATATATATATATATATATATATATATATATATATATATATATATATATATATATATATATATATATATATACATATATATATATATATATATATACATATATATATATATATATATATATATATATATATATATATATACATATATATACGTATTTACATATATCTCAAAGACAAGTAAACAGAGATTCAACAACACACCTTGAAAAAACTACGAAAGCCAAAAGCAAAGCCTCAAAACTAGGCCTCAGAAACTGAAAAATCTATAATACCAAGGGAAAAATTAAGCACATATCCAAATCTGTATGGCCAACCAAAAATACACAAACCAAATGGACCACTCAAACTAATAGTGAACGCCGTGGGATCTCCAACACAAAAAGTGGAAACATATTTAGCAAGAATCATGCAACCAGGCGTCGAACTGATCAATTCCTTCGGGAAAAACTCCGAACATCTCACTAAAATGATCAAAAGATTCACTTCGAAGAAAATGACATCTTAGCAAGCCTCGATATAAAATCGCTATATCCAAGCATACCACTGGATGAGACTTTAGACAAAATCGCCATGAACGAAGATTTTCCAGCATACGCAATTGAACTTGCAGAACACTGCCTAAAAAACACATACTTCATGTTCAATAACCAAATATATAAACAAACAGATAGCGCACCTATAGGGTCCTCACTTTCACCAGTTATATATTTCGAACAAGAGGCACTGCAAAAGACATTCTTAAAACCGAAATTTTGGAGACGCTATGTGGATGATATTTTTAAAATATGGCCACATAGAAAAGAACACTTGGACAATTCACGCTAGAAATCGAGGAAGAAAAGAAACTACCTTTTTTGGACCTGTTATTAACTAGGAAACCCAACAACACCCTAGGTTTTAGCGTATATCGGAAATCCACGCATACCGACTGATATTTCAATGCAGAGTCGCATCATCATCACTCTCAAAAGCAGGCAGTAGTCAACACACTAGTATCAAAATTCCTCCGACTAACAGAACTCGACACAAAACAAAACGAAATAAGACACGTTTCAACAGCTCTAGAAAGGAATGGTTTCTCACAATCAGACATAGAGAAAGCCATAAAAAGACATGAGTAAACCACAACAAAAACCAAAGACCAAGATCAAACAAGAAACAAAGCCAGAATCCCATACATAAAAGGAATAACGGACAGAATGGGAAGAATCTTAAGAAAACACGACATACAGCCCATATTTAAACAACAAAAAACATTAGCCACCATCCTGAGAAATCCCAAAGATAAGACCAACCTTGAAAATCATGGCGTTTTCAACATTCCATGTGCTGATTGTCAGCAAACATATATAGGACAAACAAACAGGCGCATATCAGCAAGAATTCAAGAACACAAAAATAGCCTCAAAAACAAATAAACAACCTCAGCTCTATTTCAACATCACCAAACCACCGGACATACCATCGACTTTGAAAAAGCAAAAGAAATAGCACCAGTACAAAACTACAAGGTATGCGTCATAAGAGAGACCCTAGAAATCGAAAAAGTGGGATAGCTGAATAAATGAGACGATGCTATACATATTCCAACAACATGGAAAACATTAATAAAAAAACAAAAAACAAAACAACAAGGATCAACCAATACACGAGAGACCAGCACACAAGAACCAAATATATCGAAAAAATGTTAATAAATGCAATTTTTTGCGATTTTGACGGTTTCACCACTTTCAAAAATCTAAAAAAAATCGTGGCGTCTAAAAAACAACATATTTTTTTTCGGATCTGCTATTGTCCTAGTTTTTATATCATTGAATTTAAAAATTTTCGGACACCCATAAAAATTTGAATTTCACGATCGTCAGATATCGTCAAAAAACGAGAAAAGACGTTTTATTTTTTTGGAGGTTATGTGACGATAAAAGTGGCAAGAAATTATTTTGTGGATACTTTTTGATGTAGAACAACCGGGTGTTTTTATTTTTTTATTACTGAGGGGGCAGTTTCGACCCCCTTAATCTGCTAGACCGTTAGCTAATGAAAGTCTTGATGAGGATAAGCCGTCTATTTACATCTTTGATGACTTATTAACGAACACTTTTGATACGATAAGCCACTCAATACAAAAAATAATTAATTTTTCTTCCCTTCCTTAGTACAATCAATATTGTCAATGTAATCAAACGGCAAGCTGTGTTCCTTTCTTGTAATGATTGACTTGCACATTATTTAATAATAAAAGATAAATTTCAGTCGATAGAATATGAATATTTTACTATACATATGGATAATTCTATAAAACAAAACTAATGTTAATAAAGTTATATAACAAAGGGTTGTTACGATCTTTTGAAGAACAATTTCAAATATTATTTAAGCAGTGTACTTCCAGGAACCATTAAGAATATTAGGAACTATTTATTAAATGTGAAAAGGAGAGATTATATTTACAAAATATTGGAGTATTGGAATTATTTTATATTATATTTTTTGTTCATCAGTTAATGGTTTATTTATAGATGAATATTTAATATTACTATTAATTTATTTTTATTAATTTTTTATGATTTCAAGCGAAATGGCTTCGCACTCTTTTCAGGGAATATTGACTCATACCAAGTATACAAAAAGTATGAAGCTCTGTGGGACCCTTTCCATGTTATCGGGTCCTAGGTGACGTGGTTGTTGTATTTCCTACGAACTTTCGGACGGTTCGCAAGGAGAACTGCTTTCTGAATCGGCTTATGCAGCTCACTAAAGATCAGTCCCTTTATGTTCTGCAGGAGGTTCTTTGGTATCACTTCAGTTGTTGATAAAAATTGTGGGAATCGTTTGAACGCTAGTCATTGCCCATTGTCTTCGAATTTGCACTTCCAGATCCCTATATTTGGTGATCTTCTTAGTTTTTTTATTGTTATGATAAGAAAAATATGGTTTATATTTCTAGCATTCTATTAAATACAGGGTGATTCAAAAATCGATCACGAAACTTAAGGGGGTGATTCTACTTGACAAAATAAGGGTAGAGCTTCATATAATTTTTTTTCAAAATGTCATTCGTTTTCGAGTTACAAGCCGTCCAAGTTCAAGTTTTTATTTTTTGTTTTTTGAATTACTCGCTTACAGGAAAACCGATTTGACTAATATTTGAAAGATAGGCTAAGTCTTCTGCACTTCATCATTTATTTATTCAATCTTGTAAGAGGACAAATGAATTACAACGTGCTTCTCACTCGACATCTTTATTCTAACTGGCTACATATACATGGACGTACATTTATGTATTTTCTTAAATATCCTACATCCCTCTTTCTTTAGATGAACTATTAGTATAACTACAACTATGTAACTAAATTAATCATACTCATTTAGTCTTGGAGGAGGTTTTGATATGCGTCCTGATGACGTTATGCAAGTTTTTTTAATTATTTTATTCTCCAAGTCTGAATCAGATGACTCCTTATCACCAACTTCAAACTCTATACATTCTTTATCATAACTCTTCTCACTAATATTTTTACGACTTTGTCTTTCCTGATTTCTAATTACACTTCTTAATGTTCCATTATTTTCACTTATAACGTTACTTTCACTATTAACACTGCTATTATCTAAATTATTTTTCTGCTCATCGTTCTGTCCTAACTCTATATAATATCTTATTTCCTTCCTTTCAATATTGTTTTTTTGTCATAATTTTTTAGTGTTGACAGCTACAGTATTTTTTGGCATAATTTCTGAAAGACTGATGCCAGGCCTTTAAAAAAGGTGCTCTTTATTTACATCGCTAAACCCAACGGTTTAGACGTAAATCACCCTTAAAAATTAAGTGGTAAATTTACTTTTCTCATTTCATTACCACCAGCTACCAGGTAAATAGCTATCAAAGTATACTAGAGCTGTCAGTTTAACATCAAATAAATTCGCTTTTTAAACTATTTAATTTATAATCTTAAAATAACTAATAATGGCTAATCACCAATATTCAAATATCGAATATTGTGATATCCATTTTTGTTATGGAAAAGCAAATGGTAATGCAGAGTTGGCAAGAAGATATTATATGGAGAGTTATCCGGAAAGAAATATCCCTCATGCTCAAACATTTTCCAGTGTGCACAGGAGGCTTGCGGAATGTGGTTCCTTTAAAAGTTATAATGGAAATAGGGGAAGACCTAGAACTGCTAGAAACGTGCAACAAGAAGAAAGAGTGCTTGAAATTATTGAAGATAATCCAGGTATTAGTATTAGAAAAATTGGGAATGAAGTGCGGCTCTGTCAGGCTAGTTCATGGAGGATACTAATAGAAGAACAACTCTACCCGTTTCATTCAAAAAAGGTGTAGGCTCTTTATGACGATGATCGGCCGAGACGGTTGGAAATGTGCAATCAGATCCTAGCTAAGTATGAACACGATAATCGATTAATTGGCGTCATATTATTCACTGACGAAGCTGGTTTCACTCGTGATGGCATAACAAATCTACACAACATCCACACATATGCTTACGAGAACCCAAACAATGTGGTAGAAACGAAACATCAGCGTAGATTTTCACTAAATGTGTGGGCAGGGATAATAGGAGATTACCTTATTGGTCCTCATTTCTTTGATGGCCCATTAACTGGTGACGTATACTTAGATTTTATCCAAAATCGTCTCCCATTGTATCTGGAAGATGTGCCCTTGGAAGTAAGGGCCAACATGTGGATCCTCCAAGACGGAGCTCCGCCCCACTTTAGTATACGTGTCCGACAGTATTTGAACGCAACGTATCCTGAGCGATGGATAGGACAAAGTGGACCATTGGCATGGGCAGCGAGGTCACCAGACCTTAATCCTATGGATTTTTTCTTTTGGGGTCATTTGAAACAATTGGTGTACGATATTCCAGTAATCAGCGTCGAGGATCTTCGCTTTAGGATAATCGAAAAGTGCCAAATTATTAAAGAAACACCAGAAATTTTTCATCGAGTTAGGCGACATTTTTTGAAGAGTGTTAGGAAATGTATGGAAGAAAATGGGGAATATTTTGAGAATCTTTTTTAGTTTGTTTAGTACTGTTTCATTAATTTTTATCAATTAAATGTATATCGCAATAATCCATAATATGAATATTTACTGATTAGCCATTATTAGTTATTTTAAGATTATAAATTAAATAGTTTAAAAAGCGAATTTATTTGATGTTAAACTGACAGCTCTAGTATACTTTGATAGCTATTTACCTGGTAGCTGGTGGTAATGAAATGAGAAAAGTAAATTTACCACTTAATTTTTAAGGGTGATTTACGTCTAAACCGTTGGGTTTAGCGATGTAAATAAAGAGCACCTTTTTTAAAGGCCTGGCATCAGTCTTTCAGAAATTATGCCAAAAACTACTGTAGCTGTCAACACTAAAAAATTATGACAAAAAAACAATTTTCAATGTAGGTAAAGTGCCCTCTAGCGGCAAACAATCAATGTGAATTGTTACTAAAATGATGAAGCGCAGAAGACTTAGCCTATCTTTTAAATATTAGTCAAATCGGTTTTCCTGTAAGCGAGTAATTCAAAAAACAAAAAATAAAAACTTGAACTTGGACGGCTTGTAACTCGAAAACGAATGACATTTTGAAAAAAAATTATATGAAGCTCTACCCTTATTTTGTCAAGTAGAATCACCCCCTTAAGTTTCGTGATCGATTTTTGAATCACCCTGTATATATAAAAAACAATTCATTTTAATAACATATGGATAATTCTATAAAACAAAACTAATGTTAATAAAGTTATATAACAAAGGGTTGTTACGATCTTTTGAAGAACAATTTCAAATATTATTTAAGCAGTGTACTTCCAGGAACCATTAAGAATATTAGGAACTATTTATTAAATGTGAAAAGGAGAGATTATATTTACAAAATATTGGAGTATTGGAATTATTTTATATTATATTTTTTGTTCATCAGTTAATGGTTTATTTATAGATGAATATTTAATATTACTATTAATTTATTTTTATTAATTTTTTATGATTTCAAGCGAAATGGCTTCGCACTCCTTTCAGGGAATATTGACTCATACCAAGTATACAAAAAGTATGAAGCTCTGTGGGACCCTTTCCATGTTATCGGGTCCTAGGTGACGTGGTTGTTGTATTTCCTACGAACTTTCGGACGGTTCGCAAGGAGAACTGCTTTCTGAATCGGCTTATGCAGCTCACTAAAGATCAGTCCCTTTATGTTCTGCAGGAGGTTCTTTGGTATCACTTCAGTTGTTGATAAAAATTGTGGGAATCGTTTGAACGCTAGTCATTGCCCATTGTCTTCGAATTTGCACTTCCAGATCCCTATATTTGGTGATCTTCTTAGTTTTTTTATTGTTATGATAAGAAAAATATGGTTTATATTTCTAGCATTCTATTAAATACAGGGTGATTCAAAAATCGATCACGAAACTTAAGGGGGTGATTCTACTTGACAAAATAAGGGTAGAGCTTCATATAATTTTTTTTCAAAATGTCATTCGTTTTCGAGTTACAAGCCGTCCAAGTTCAAGTTTTTATTTTTTGTTTTTTGAATTACTCGCTTACAGGAAAACCGATTTGACTAATATTTGAAAGATAGGCTAAGTCTTCTGCACTTCATCATTTATTTATTCAATCTTGTAAGAGGACAAATGAATTACAACGTGCTTCTCACTCGACATCTTTATTCTAACTGGCTACATATACATGGACGTACATTTATGTATTTTCTTAAATATCCTACATCCCTCTTTCTTTAGATGAACTATTAGTATAACTACAACTATGTAACTAAATTAATCATACTCATTTAGTCTTGGAGGAGGTTTTGATATGCGTCCTGATGACGTTATGCAAGTTTTTTTAATTATTTTATTCTCCAAGTCTGAATCAGATGACTCCTTATCACCAACTTCAAACTCTATACATTCTTTATCATAACTCTTCTCACTAATATTTTTACGACTTTGTCTTTCCTGATTTCTAATTACACTTCTTAATGTTCCATTATTTTCACTTATAACGTTACTTTCACTATTAACACTGCTATTATCTAAATTATTTTTCTGCTCATCGTTCTGTCCTAACTCTATATAATATCTTATTTCCTTCCTTTCAATATTGTTTTTTTGTCATAATTTTTTAGTGTTGACAGCTACAGTATTTTTTGGCATAATTTCTGAAAGACTGATGCCAGGCCTTTAAAAAAGGTGCTCTTTATTTACATCGCTAAACCCAACGGTTTAGACGTAAATTACCCTTAAAAATTAAGTGGTAAATTTACTTTTCTCATTTCATTACCACCAGCTATCAGGTAAATAGCTATCAAAGTATACTAGAGCTGTCAGTTTAACATCAAATAAATTCGCTTTTTAAACTATTTAATTTATAATCTTAAAATAACTAATAATGGCTAATCACCAATATTCAAATATCGAATATTGTGATATCCATTTTTGTTATGGAAAAGCAAATGGTAATGCAGAGTTGGCAAGAAGATATTATATGGAGAGTTATCCGGAAAGAAATATCCCTCATGCTCAAACATTTTCCAGTGTGCACAGGAGGCTTGCGGAATGTGGTTCCTTTAAAAGTTATAATGGAAATAGGGGAAGACCTAGAACTGCTAGAAACGTGCAACAAGAAGAAAGAGTGCTTGAAATTATTGAAGATAATCCAGGTATTAGTATTAGAAAAATTGGGAATGAAGTGCGGCTCTGTCAGGCTAGTTCATGGAGGATACTAATAGAAGAACAACTCTACCCGTTTCATTCAAAAAAGGTGTAGGCTCTTTATGACGATGATCGGCCGAGACGGTTGGAAATGTGCAATCAGATCCTAGCTAAGTATGAACACGATAATCGATTAATTGGCGTCATATTATTCACTGACGAAGCTGGTTTCACTCGTGATGGCATAACAAATCTACACAACATCCACACATATGCTTACGAGAACCCAAACAATGTGGTAGAAACGAAACATCAGCGTAGATTTTCACTAAATGTGTGGGCAGGGATAATAGGAGATTACCTTATTGGTCCTCATTTCTTTGATGGCCCATTAACTGGTGACGTATACTTAGATTTTATCCAAAATCGTCTCCCATTGTATCTGGAAGATGTGCCCTTGGAAGTAAGGGCCAACATGTGGATCCTCCAAGACGGAGCTCCGCCCCACTTTAGTATACGTGTCCGACAGTATTTGAACGCAACGTATCCTGAGCGATGGATAGGACAAAGTGGACCATTGGCATGGGCAGCGAGGTCACCAGACCTTAATCCTATGGATTTTTTCTTTTGGGGTCATTTGAAACAATTGGTGTACGATATTCCAGTAATCAGCGTCGAGGATCTTCGCTTTAGGATAATCGAAAAGTGCCAAATTATTAAAGAAACACCAGAAATTTTTCATCGAGTTAGGCGACATTTTTTGAAGAGTGTTAGGAAATGTATGGAAGAAAATGGGGAATATTTTGAGAATCTTTTTTAGTTTGTTTAGTACTGTTTCATTAATTTTTATCAATTAAATGTATATCGCAATAATCCATAATATGAATATTTACTGATTAGCCATTATTAGTTATTTTAAGATTATAAATTAAATAGTTTAAAAAGCGAATTTATTTGATGTTAAACTGACAGCTCTAGTATACTTTGATAGCTATTTACCTGGTAGCTGGTGGTAATGAAATGAGAAAAGTAAATTTACCACTTAATTTTTAAGGGTGATTTACGTCTAAACCGTTGGGTTTAGCGATGTAAATAAAGAGCACCTTTTTTAAAGGCCTGGCATCAGTCTTTCAGAAATTATGCCAAAAACTACTGTAGCTGTCAACACTAAAAAATTATGACAAAAAAAACAATTTTCAATGTAGGTAAAGTGCCCTCTAGCGGCAAACAATCAATGTGAATTGTTACTAAAATGATGAAGCGCAGAAGACTTAGCCTATCTTTTAAATATTAGTCAAATCGGTTTTCCTGTAAGCGAGTAATTCAAAAAACAAAAAATAAAAACTTGAACTTGGACGGCTTGTAACTCGAAAACGAATGACATTTTGAAAAAAAATTATATGAAGCTCTACCCTTATTTTGTCAAGTAGAATCACCCCCTTAAGTTTCGTGATCGATTTTTGAATCACCCTGTATATATAAAAAACAATTCATTTTAATAACAATATATTTTCAGTACTAGTAAAAACTGCTTTTGATCTATGTGTGGATATTATTAATGGATTCATAAAAGATTGCTATAACAAAATATTCATATACTATTTTATTACTATTATTAATATTGAATTCATTTACATAAAATTTTCGCCGAAGAAATGTTAAATTGTGTTTATATTTGGGTTAGATGCTATCAAATGACTGTCTGTATAGCCTGTATATTCTTCTTCTTCTTCTTTCTTATACACAAGCAATTTGCTTGTTATTCTTGGTCTTTTTGCCTGGTTCAGTCTTTTGCGAGGTTATCACTCCATCGTTTACGGGGTCTTCCGGTACTCCTACGTGTGTGATCTTTACTATTCTGTCGTCGGTCATGCTGTTGATGTGTTCGTTCCATTCCCTTTTTCTTTGTAATGCCCAGTCATTGATGTTGTCGACTTTACACACTCTTCTTATATCCTCGTTCCTATTCCGATCCATAAGTGTCCTGCCAGCTATCCTGCGCACCACTCTCATCTCTGTTGTTTCCAGTATTTGTTTTATTTTCGAAGTTTCTGGTCTGGTTTCTGCAGTGTATGTTAAAATGGGTCTTATTGCTGTTTTATAAATTCTGGATTTAACTTCGATTCCTATATATTTATTGCTCCATATGGTACCGCTAAGACATGCGGCTGTTCTTGTTGCTTTCATGGCTTGTCCCGTCATCTCCGTTTCAGCATCCCTGTATCCCGATATTTCTATTCCGAAATACTTGAACTTCATTTCCTGCTGTATAATTTTGTTGTCTATTTCTAGTTTGCATTTGAGTGATGTTCTAGATGTAGTCATGGCTTTAGTTTTTGACGCTGATATATTCATGTTAAACTTTTTCGCTGTTATTGTTAAATTGGTGCAGTAGTCTTTGCAAATCGTCTTCGCTTTCAGCTATTAACATTGCATCGTCGGCGTAGCACAGTATTTTGATTTCCCTATCTCCCATTTTATAACCTTTAAATCTACGCACCTGCTTTATCAACTCGTCCATGATGATGTTAAATAGTAGGGAGCTAAGAGAGTCACCTTGTCGGATGTCATTATTTACTTCTAATTTTTCGGTCAATTCACCGTTTATCCTAGCTTGAATCGTATTTGCCTGATATATATTTTCAATCGTTTTGATAATGTTTTGGGATATTTGTCTGTCGTAAAGTAGTCGTACATCCCTCAGTTGTAAACGATCGAACGACTTCTCTAGATCGATGAAACACATGAAGGATGGACGATTATATTCAATTGATTTTTCAGTTATTTGTCTTATAACAAATATGGCATCCGTGCATGACCTTCCCGACCGGAATCCCTGCTGTTCGTCTGCTAAGGAAGAGTGTTCATTAATTTTGATTGTAAGAATGTTTGTGGTTAGTTTTAACGAGATGGAGAGAAGATTGATTCCTCTGTAATTAGCCGGCACTTTTTTATCGCCTTTTTTGAATAGGAGTATTGTTGTGCTGGTCTTCCATTCATCGGGGATTCTGTGATCGTATATGATTTTATTAATGAGAATTTTCAGTTGTTCTGTCAGGCTCTCTCCTCCGTATTTCAGTAGTTCATTGGTAATTCCGTCAGGTCTCGCACTTTTCCTGTTTTTTAGTTTTTTAAGGCTAGTTCTATGTCTTCCTTCTTTACAAGTATATCGTCGTTAATTATAATATCGAGTGTGTTAGGTTTGATTTCTGTCTGTTATTTCTTGTATAATTCCTTCAAGTAGTTCACCCAAATTCCCTTCAGTATGCGGTTACTGCTAATTAACTCATGTGTTTCCTTTCTTTGGTCTCTGATTAGCAGCCATATCTATTTCTGGAGTCCATAGAAGTCGCTTTCCATCCTTTTTGAAAAGGTTTCCCAGTGCTTGTTTTTAACTTGTCTCACTAATATATTGGTGCTATTTCTAATTCTTTTGTACTCTTGATAATCTTCCGGAGACTGCGTGGTCCTGTATTTTAAGTAGGCTCTCTTTTTCTCTTTACATTGCTCCTTAACTTCCTTATAGAACCAGGGGGTCTTCCTTTCCCTTGGTTTGTTTTTCGTGTTCCCAGTGCTTCAGTGGCTGCTTCGTTGATATTTCGCTTTAGTTTCTCCCAGCTGTTGTTATTTTCATCTCTTTCGTCTAATCGCTTGTTTTGTATTTTTCCCTAAGTCGTTTTTGGTATAATTCCTTAGTGAATTCATCGCACAATGATTCTACGTTTATTTTCTTATCCGGTGTGCCAGATCTTGTGTTTTTGTTGGGATTTAATTTCATTTTGATTTTTCCAAGGAGTAGTTTGTGATCGCTACCGATGTTAGGAGAGTTAAGGGCTCTTATGTCCAATATCTGAGGTGATTGTAAGCATCTGTTTATTATTATGTAGTCGATCATTGATTGTTGTCCTCCAGTGTTACTGAAAGTATATTTGTATTGTGGTTTGTGGTCGAAAAATGTGTTATTAATTCGGCGTTCATTAATTGCACATGTATTGATTAGGAGTTCTCCATTGTAGTTCAATACACCCTCGTTGAGCTGTTGTTTAACTCCGGGTAAAGTTTCGTTGCCAATACGAGCATTGAAATCTCCTAGCATTATCATTGGTTTGCATTGTGGAATCGACTCGATGACTTTTTGAATTTGATCATAGAACTGTTCCCGTTCTTGTCTTGTTTTATTGTCTTCAGGTGCGTACGCGGATATTATATACAGTTCTTGGGTTCCTGTGTGTAGTTTGATGACCAGTATTATTGAGAATATGTATTGGCATCCTTCTATGCATTCCTTGTATTTTTTATGTACGGCTACTGCTACTCCTTCTTTGGCGCGTCCATCTTTATCCACCCCGCTATATATCAAGATGTATTCACCGTACAGTTTCTGACCTTTTCCTTTCTTTTTTGTTTCCTGAAGTGCGCATATGTCAATGTTGTGGTCGTCCAATTCTTTTATTAGTTCTTGTTCCTTACTGTTAAAGGATCTTATATTCCAGATGGCACAAGGTAAAATGTCTATTTTTTTCCAATTCGTAAACCTTTTTCTATCATGGGTCGTCAGTCCTGTTCCGAGGCAAAGTTCCGGCTCTGTGAGCATTGTGTTTTGTTTTACCCTAGGTAGAGTGCTGGTTGGACCCAGGAACCCTCCTCCTTTATCCGGGCTTCGGACCGGCAGTGACAGTTACCAGGCTACTCAATTCACCCGACAACCAACCCCAGGTGGAGTTAGCCTGTATATGAAGTATGAAATTGTCTCAATAGTAAATCTAGAAAAATTCCAGCTTTTATATGGTCTTTGAATCGGAAAAAGATGGCGACATGATTTTCTACTCACGTATACTTGCTTTTCGTTGTTTTGTAAAATCTGACATTTAACCTAAACACACTTCCTACAGAGTTAAGAGACTAGTAATAAAAACAGAAAACAGAGGATGTCAAGTTCGATTTGATTCAATTTCCTTTTTCAATGAACTATCGAGAAGTAGTGTCTTTAGAGCCTTCTGAGCTGACTGAGGCATGCTATTTTATGACTGATAATGCTTTGAAAAGAATCTCAGATTTTATCTGACGACATGCAAGGGATTTTAACCTGCTTGACTGTGAGAGAGGATAAAAACGTTCCTGCTCCCATAACCCTTCGTCAGATTCTCTCGAAGACTAGTATTAATTACACATTTTCCTGCCTGAAATACAGTGCCTCTCTTATATTCAGACTAAAGTAGCTCCATCTATTTTAGCTCCAATACTATGGTTAGTTTTAGACACGTCGGTAAACCAGGCGATGTTTCCTAGCTGATCAGATTCTGCCTGTCAGGCAGTTTGAATTTTATACGACCTATGAAAGTTACATGTTCTTGGCTCATTTTCAACAGGGACTTTGTTGTGCATATTAAGTCAAACTAAAGAGAGTAGTGAAAATATCACTGGTATGTTTTAAAATGATCTAGATAGAATTAATTTTTGCCAGTAAATTGCGATCGATGGCTTTTGTTCAGGTTAGAAAAGCCTAAAGTGTGTCGCTAATTTTTGTTTTAGTAAGGCTCATAGGAAGTAAATGAGTAACTGGGAAGACAGTTGTATTACATCTTAAAATTGTATTAAAGAATTAACAAAAATTTTAAGTAAACTACCACTTCAATGGTTTTACTGATTATAAGATTAAATTTCTTCAGCAAAATTAAAACACGTTTACTGTATTGTGTAAATATCTCGTTTTAGTCTAATTAAAATACTATAACTAAAGCTTTCATCGAAAATGCGACAGCAGACATCTATGATCCCCTCGTTTCGACAGAAGTGGTTTGATAATCCTCTTTTACATAAACTTCCATATTATTATGAAATCATTTATTATTTGTTTTCTAGTTTAAAATTAGTATATTAACAATAAAGATTTTTAATTATTAATTTATTTAATTTAATTATCTACCCATTTGTACATGAAATAGCAACACTGACGTAGCTAGGTGCCATCTGACATATCCAGTGTGAAGTTTGACATTTTAGACGGTATACGTACTCAAAAGATTTTGTCTTACAAACGCTATTTGTGCTGTTTACAGTAACTTAAAAATTTTATTTCGTCCAAAAAATCGAATTAATAGCACGAGAACATTTTCGGGTTATTCCTTTTCACAACTTTCAACGTGTTTATCTCAAGAAAAGTTCATCTATGAACTTGGTTATTTATATGGCAATGAAGCACCCATAAAAACAACTGTATATCGCTGATTTAGTGAATAAAAAAAATGGTTAGTAATGTAAGATCGCCATATGACATATCATAAAATTAAGGCATTGTTGGTATTAGTAACTCCAACATGTATAATGTATTACATGATAATTTGGCCCTGAAGAAGTTAGGTTCGCGTTGTATCCTGTATAATTGATGAATTATGAGCAGAGGTATTCAAACCAATAAATCTAATGTCATAATGAATGACAGAACTCTCGAAAAGCTTATAGGACCGGGAGCTCTACAACGACAGGGATCCACGAACTGGTCAGTAAACTGGAAAACACGCTGGAAAGCGGATAAGTTTTTCTATAACCATTTCTAGACATAAAATAGACTTTCGATAACACATCAATTTAAAAGAGATCTGTTGCAGGTGGATCAAAAATATGATAAAATACGAGGTTGTCTACGCAGAACTACTTAGAGAAACGCTGATGGCGGGGGTAACTGGGAGATGTCTCCACTGCTTTGGAATCTGGTAACAGATGGGTTTTTGCGAATTCTGAGTAATCTTAACCCAAGGTAAATTCAATTCAACTGTGAGAGAAAGAATGCAGCGGACTCTGAAAGTTGTAGAAAAGTGAGTAGGATAGAAGGACTAAATATAAGTTCCCAAAAGACTGTTCTAATCCCCTTTACAATACGAAGAAAACTAGAGAACCTCAGTCCTATTATCCTCCAAGGTAACACAATACAGGAAGTAAAATATCTAGGGGTAATCTTGAACTCTAGACTGACCTAGAACAAACATGTGGAAAAGATAATAATAAAATCAGAAGCAACCCTTACGACTCTAAGAAGGTTGAATAGGAAAATATGGGTCTCTCGCCCAATATAGAGCATGGTTATGCACTACTGTGGTGAGGTAAGTGATCACATATGCAGCCTTGGTTTGGTAACCCAAGGTAATGCAAAGGATATCTATGATCAAGCTAGGCGGCATACAGAGGATGACCTATTTAAGTATCACGGGGGTTATGAAATCGACCCCGACCTCATCAGTGGAATGTATTTTAGATTTTCTTTGACTATATTAAGTAATTTAAGAAGAGGCATGGATGGGGCTTGATCAGATGCACTACTCCATACCAACAGCGCAATTTTTAGAGGCTGACAGAGTTTTCTGTGCTGCGCCGGAAAATATGCAAGATACCTCTGCGGTTGAAGGACAATGAACTGACTGCTCATCAGCAATAAGACAAAGAGAAGCTTCAAGCCTGGCTACAGAAGCCCCTTCATGGATGATACCCAAAAGAAGTCAAACAGAAAAAGTCGACATATTAGCTTCGAACTACTAGTTAACGTATGGGCAAATGTTTCCTGACCCCGAAGGCTTTCTACTAGCGATCCAAGATCAGATCATACCAATAAGAAACCATCTGAAACACATAAACAAAGACCTCTCGGTTTAGAACGACCAATGTCGATTTAGATGTCGAACATTAGAGACAATTCAGTATATGACAGAAGGATGTCAAGCATTTGAGAGGTTAGAGAAGTTATCATACTGTGAACAGAACTCGCAGCCTATACTGGAGAATGAGTTTAAGCTGTACTGGGATTGAACGGTACCTACAGATTATATAGTTGCACATAACAGATCAAACTAGATTATACATGCAAGCGAGTAACACTAATAGAAGTCGCCATCAATAACAATAATGATCTAAGGGACAAGCATAATGAGAAGATCAAGACCTGGGGGTGCAAATAAGCAGACAGTGGGGAATGAGTAGCGCCCGAACGATCCTCATAATTCTATCAACAACGAGCGTCGTACTGAGAAGTCTTCTGCTTCACATCAATGAACTGGGCTTAGCGAACACCTGTATAATGTCATGCAAAAGGCAGTGCTACTTGAAACCGCTTCCTATCATCATCTAGAGTCCGGTAACATGCAAAGCGCCCTCCAAAGATCTCCATCCTTATATATCTGAGATGAGCGAATGTTCCCTGAAAGGAGTACAAAAGCCGTTTGGCTTAGTATATGAGATATAATATAATTGAAATACATTACAGAATAGCATGCTTATGGTCGAAGTTCATAAGAGCGCATGCGTTGTAAAGACCCACGAGCACATTAGTTTCTAGATAAAATTCTGCAAGGTACATCATATAGAAAACTAAATGTATTTTTAAACAACTTGAAATCTATACATTACAGTGGTATGATTGACATTCGATATTATGCAAAATAAATGGAATTTTTACCGAAAAATGGAAAACACAATTAAAAATGTTCTTCGCCTACGTCATTGAATAAAGTCATCTTTATTTAATAATGCTGCATCTTCAATCATTGGAATCTAGAGATTATATTTTTATTATATATTTATGTTTCTCTATGACACCCCGTAAATTATAAAATGGAAAGCTGTGCAAGCTCTATTTTGTACAGACCTCCACTATATATTGATTTTTTGCCATAAAATTTGCTGAGGTTTGCCTGAAGTCAAGACGTGTACACGAATAGATTTAAGATTTCTTTCACTACTAGGTAGTATGGATTTTATTACTACATTATTCTAGATTTTGCATATTTTTTTTAAATGCAACAATATTTTTTAAAAAATGGGGTTTTCTATCAAAAAACGAATTGATTATATTAAAGCGCCTTACAAATTTCTAAATAAAAATGATTATAGTACTTATTGTCTTGAGATAAATCCATTTCACAGAATAGAAATCGACAATTTATATTGATTTTGGCACTGGTCCAAAGTAGCCATGTCGCTTATTTAGGAGGTGTACCTGTTCACGCGTCAACGTTCACTTTCGGAATGAATAACATACACCTGCACCCATCAATGAACTTACCTGTAGTGTATTCTATAGCGAACTGTCGTTTTATATAATTTATGAATTTAGATATCTACTTTTGCATTTTCATATTTCGAATTTTGCATGACTTTTCAGGCAATATATTTCACTACCGTGCGTCGTTAGGGTGGATTTGCTGGCATAGAAAGATATTTCATTTATTACAAGGACATAATTCTTGACTTTTTTTAATCGAAAAATTAGGAGTAAACCTACTAATGAATAAAGCAGATATAATTTATATCATAATTTAACTTTTAGATAAGAAGCATTTCAAAGAGAAACCTTTCACAAATAGAACTTATCCAATTAAATCTTTATTCAAATAGTATACATCAAAATACGTAAGTTTTAAAGAACATAATAGAAAATTTGAATTATAGAAGCTGATGTGAATCCTTTGTACAGTCGATTTGCTAGCGCTTTTCCTAGCAGTAATATATTTTGGAAAGAAATTATAGTTACAATTAGAGAGGAAAAAGATCAAAAATGTATTACTGATTATATATGTTTTTGAGGTCTGAGGTATTTGAAATGTGATAACCTGGCACTAAAATTAACCAATGAAAATTATTCTTTTCCTTGGTTTTAGTCATTTATGTCAAACTAAATAAATAGGGAGATAATATAGTTTTATGCTCATTTTGTAATATACAAAATATATTGTTTTTTACGTTTTAAAATAAACTAGATGTAATTTGCGCATTCGATGAGAAACAATTACACTAGCGAGCAAAAAATTTAGGTTACTTAAGAAGTTTATGTAGCATTTATTTAATAGGTATAATGCCTTTAGATCCTATTGTTGCGTCAAGAATTGCAGCTTAGAGATAAGAAGGTCCAGGACAACGTGAAACTGAAAGAATTGTTGGTAAGAGCATTTGTGCTGTACAAAGTGTGTACCAGCGCTATGAAGGAACGGGCCTGATAACCAGAAGACCAGAATATAAACTCCCAAATAGATGACCGTTTTTTCGGTAGCAGCAAGTTTGCGGAATAGAACAGCTTCTGCAGGTTTGCTACAAAATCAACTCCAAGAAGTTAGAAATGTAAATGTTAGTGAATGGACGGTTAGAAGAAAGCTTCGTACTGCTGGATTTCCCTGTAGAGAGATGGCTACAGGTCTACCACTGCAACGCCGGCATCGAATTGTAAGATTGGGTTTGCCCGTAATCACTTGGCATGGAATAGTGAGGACTGGAGTAAGGTACTGTTTTCAGATGAGTCGCGTTTTTGCCTCAATGGGTCAGATGGACGTCGATGAGTATGGCGAAGACCTGAAGAAATATATGCTTCAGTTTGTATTGACGATCGACTGTCACAATCTTATTACTAGCATGCACAGAGTTGGTCTTCATAAAGAATAGCTCCCTGACAGCTCACAGGTACATTGTGGAAGTTCTAGATGACTATGTTATGCCTTTCATGATCACTATGTGCGATCATGGCATTTTCATGAAAGATAATGCTAGACCTCACGCAGCGAGTTGTTAGTTGTTAGAGTGTATCTCAATGAAGTGAGAATTGGCAGCATCCAGTCCAGACATAATTCCCATCGAACATATCTGGGCTAAGTTGGGCCGACATATTCAAGGGTATACACCAGCTCCAAGAACTGCCCAGGAGCTAAGAGAGTTGCTATTGCAGGAGTGGAATACCATCGACCATAATGTGGTGCTTATTTTGGTTGAAAGTATGTCTCGTCGTCTTCAAACATTTATTAACGCAAGAGGAGGGAATACACGTTATTAATTAATTTTTTTCATGAATATTGTTTTTCTTTTCAATTTTTAAAGTTCCTGATAACAATAAGTCCAACTTCATCTTAAATGTAAATTTGTTGCTTTTTCAGAAAAGATGTTTACCGATTTAATACTGAATATTAAATTTCATTTACGAAATACAGTGCAATGATTTAAAATTTGCAAATATAAGCTTAAAACAGAAAATTTCAAAAAGAAATCACTATTTAAATGCGACCTAAATGATTTGCTCGCCAGTATATTTTTGATTTTCCAATGAAAGAAATAAAGTTGAATTTGTGGTCATGCTATATTTGTTTAGAATGATTTGACCTAAAACCAAATTACCATATATTTTAACGTATTCACCCCATCTGGTATTTACATATATATTGTATAATTTAAGCTATCTTTGAGACCAATATTCTATATTAGCACATTAATAGGCATCTTAGTACTAATTACCCTTTTCGCCATCACTGTCGATTAAAATGGTGACTAATGGCAACGTTCCATTACCTCTAACTAAACACCGAATATGCGTTAATAGAATAATAAATTAAATTACTTCTAAAGCTTTTCAAAAAAATCTATATCGACATTATTATTTTTAAACTATTTTTGGGCTATTTTTTGGTGAACTATTTTCATGCGTTTTTCTAGATATTTTCATTGTTAGTAACGATAGCATGGTGGAATTTTCGAAATGCTTTTGGGTTAATTTTTTAAAATATCTATATATTTGTGAAAAATAAAAAGTAAGCTCAAGTAGAATACCTATAAAACAAACAAGTTGTTCAGTTGAAAAAATACAAGTTTGGTTCATAGCTCAAAATTTTCTTTCTCTAACTCAGGTTAGCTTAAAGCATGTCATATCTCCAACTGTCTCTCGCGATACGATTTAGACGTTCTCTGTTCGGTCCTGTGCATATTCATGTCCATCCATGAAGTTCATCGTCTTCTTCTGCCCCTTTTACCCTCTATCTTTTCCTCTATCCTGTATTGTATAATTTCGCATTTCTGATATTTTTCTGTATGTCCGATATACCTTAATTTTTTTGTGTGTGTGCTCTATTTCAAGTTGCTTATTTAATCTTCTCAGTACTTCTTCATTTGTTATTTGCCCATCCAGGAAATTCTGACCATGCATTTTAAAGGCATTTAGTAGTCCAGTGTCCACGATTCGCGGCCTTACTAGAGAACAAACCAATCATAACATTTCAGAAATCGAATTTCCAGCTTTAAATTGAATTTTTTTTAGATAAACAAGTTTTTGTTAATACTGATTTCCCATGTTCTATTCTGCATTTTACTTAACCCGCACGGGTACGATTTTATAACTTTATCAATTTTCAAATGACAAACGCTGTTGTTATTCTAGGTTATGTGCAAAATATAGACACTGGGCCGTGCCGTGTTATGATACAGAGAAGCGGTCATATCAGGCACCATAAGGGGACGACATAACCTGCGAATTCGAAAAATTTGAACAATTCAATAATTAGAAATCTTTGTACCACACTTTTTTATATAAGTATTTTGACCTCTTCTCATTTACGGGTGCTCACCCCGGGTTTTTCTTACTCGTGATCCATCAGCTGATTTGATGGGTTTTGACGTCATGGGAGATAGACGCCAGCTTATTCACATTTATGACTTTTTCACTAGGCTTTTAATTTTTAGAAATTTTTTGTTTCATACTTCTGGTATTTTTGAAAATATCAAGATGCCGACACGCCGAAGAACTATTTGTTTTCTGTCTGTATGTTTGATTTGTTTCAATAAATGACTAATGTTAATGTTACTTTAAAAAATAAATGAACCTAGAAGAATTAGTGCTTGTATCAATTATTTGT
This sequence comes from Diaprepes abbreviatus, assembly GCA_034092305.1. NCBI lineage: Eukaryota > Metazoa > Arthropoda > Insecta > Coleoptera > Curculionidae > Diaprepes > Diaprepes abbreviatus. Next base: position 4,438,131 of record JASJET010000050.1, read on the forward strand.
TGACTAGAGTCTCTTTCTTACTTTAGTAAGTTTTGTAGTGATTCGTCCTTTGCTACTGACGAAGAACAAAAGAAGTTTGTCTCTAATAAATAATGGACTAGATCATGGTCCTGATAAATGCGTTCAGCGAATAGATAAAGTCACATTTGAAAATTTGCTAAGAAGAATTGAATTTAAATCATTGTTGCTGAATTGCCACATTTGCAGCGGCCATAGACAAGCAATTTCAACTTGAGAGAAGCCTCGGCTATCTTAGTAGGCCTGCAGTATTCAACTTCGGTGGTTGTTTAACTATTTCAGATAAAATACCTGACCGTCAAGATTTAAGATTTGTCTTGTGACATCTCTGTATGGATTATATTTGTTTGGAAGCCACCTGTTTTTTTTTTAATCAATTTATTATTCACTCAAACTTAAATAACAAGATGTCACATTTAAAGAATTAAAACTGCTTTTTAACTTTACCACATGTCATTGTTTTTTCAAATCTAAAAGATAATATTAAAGAAATAAAACACCTTTTGTATTTCAGTCTTTTTTTGCACCTCTAGTCCCTAGGTATGGTGTTAAACATAAGAAAACCCTGTATATGCCAGTGGCTTTAGTATATAATGTATATAATGTAGACTAAGTGAGTTTTCAAGCATTTATATATTGCAATATTGTTAATTTAAAAAAAATTAATAAATAAATTTATATATGTTTAAATCTGTGTTATTTCTAGAAACAAAAAAATTTTCTTCTTCTTCCTTTTCTTGTGCTTCAAAAATGAAATTCATTATTACTATATTCAGTATTCTTAGTCCACTTTTATTTTTAATTTTCAAAAGTTCAGCTTCAATTAGTCTAAATAAAGAATTATTTTAAATCAATTACCAAAATATTGTGCATATGAAATAAAAATATATTCATATTTTATAAAGGTATCTTTATTTGATGTAATCATAAACGAAAGTAACTAAATGTTGACCAGATCAATAATAATATTCATCCCTAAGTTCAGAGTTTATGTGACTATAGAAATTTAAACTAAAAATTGTTATATTCTATATTAAAAATGCAAGGTTAAAATGATATATCAATACTAGGAATAAACATAACAGTTATTTAATTTAGGAAAATAAAAACTTTAAAGGTTGGTAACCACTCAGCATTGAAATAAAAAAATAATAGTACCTTGAAAATCTATAGAGGTCACCCTTTTAAAATTTTCTTATAACATTTCAGTTAAATAGCTTATTACTGTTGCCGAATGTTACATCTTTATATTATCGTAGAGGATGTGGAACTTGTCGAGCTTGTCATATCCATATCCAGTTCTTCCACTGAAGCATCCAACAGTATTGGCCTGACTCTTTAATTGCCTAGGTTATACCGATATCTTTCTACAAAATTAAGTATCCTTATCATATTTTTCATTAAAACAGTATGTAATTCAAATATGTTTTTAAGTTTCTTAATTTAACAATACTATATTAAATTGTTTGGACAGTATTGATACTCAGAAATTATTTAATTATTAGCTTACATAAACTTATATATTCGTCGCCCTTTAAAAACCTCAAGTTTCCAAAACACCACCGTGTAGGTGTATATACTTCTGCTGTACCCGTGCTTGTTTTTAAAAATCCACTTTTTTATATTGTTTATTAAATTGAGAATGTAAAGTATGAATTTTTATTCTTACATCTTCTGGAACAAGATATTGCTTATAGCAAATAGGCAGCTTTAATATTTCCGTTTTTATATCATTTAAATCTGCCTCCCTTTTCACTTTATTTTTGTAGTTAACATCTGGTAAATTATATAAGACTAGATAATGTTGACACAATTCTACAACGGCCACCACAGTCTCCTTGCCCCAAATAATCTGCCTTTTGTTATTGCCCCATTATATTCATAAATTTGAAAACAAAACGTCTGCAGCTAGCTTTATTCTATAGGAACGATAAAAATACACGATAAACAATATTGAAAAAGTTAGGTTAATGGTGCATCAGGCATAGACATAAGAGAAATTATTATTACTTAATCCAGACTGGGAATCCTATTGACGAAATTTGGCTCAGGCTTAAAAGAACGTTTTCGACCTCCATCTAATTTCGGTCAGGTGACAGGGATATCCAATAACCATTGGAGTATCTTGCTTAGCTCCGCCATTGGAAAGAGAGGTACTTACTACTCATCAAAAACGCCCTATCTCTTTCTAAATGTGAGCCCACTTTCTTCCATAGGATACCCGGTCTAGTATCATCATGTCTATAACATCAAACTGGCACTCATGCTTTTAGGGACTTTTCCCTGAAACTCATCACTCAAGGCGAGGCACTCCGATTTTTTACCCACAGTCGTGACTCACAAGTGTGAACGGAAAAAGTCGCGGGTATTTCACCAATTGTAAAAAACTCGGGGTTGGCACCCTTAAATGAGAATAGACCATATGCTTTCGGTCTCTGTAGCTAGTGAGGAAAGATGTTTTTCCACACTAAAATTTACAAAACACTGCTTAAAAAGTTCAATAAGCTCACCGAAAATTTAGAAATCTGTCATTAATTTCTATTGAAACTACATTAGCTGTGGCTCAGATTTGCCAACAAAGATTACCAAAAAAAAATCGCTTAAAAATTTTGTTAAATTCACAATTCCACTGCTAAGGGGCATATCTGCTGTACTGAGCTGTTACCAAAAATCCTTAATATCTCTAAATATCTTAAATAAAATGTATATTTAAGTTATATAGTAAACGAAAAGGGGATCCATTAAAAATGATTTACTAATCTCAATTTTTACAAAATTTAAATGAATTAGAACTATTTTATTTATCTCTATTTCATAGTCCATTATTTAGTAAACATAAACCTAGAAACCATTAATAGATATCTATTTTCATTCAAACTGCAGTGAACTAACAGCAAAGCATGCTTTTTCACTTGCAAAAAGTTTTAAGTAAATAAAATTAAAAATTTAAAAAATGCTATCCACAGTTTGCTATATTTCATAATTTTAAGACTTTTTTACTATCATTAAGCATGATATTGTGCCTATGTTCATAATAATATGCAAAGAACATATCATATACAGAACGAGGCCCTGAAGACTGTTTATCTTCTCAACTGCCTCTGCATTTAGGAACTGGAATTGATGGCTACTCATATGGCTAGGGACACGTGGTGGAAAGGTCCTTGTAAATTGACTACATGGCGCCGGTTTTGAAATCTAACCACTCTATTGAGACTCTTTTGCCAAGCAAAGGGGATTAAAAGGAGAAGCAAAATCTTCCGAGAAATCGACCAGGTGGTTTACAGATAAATACCGACAAGATGAAAGAGCTGGGGCCGGAGTGTTCAGTAGAAGCGCAAGAATTGACTAGTTCTACTCTCTCGTACAACATGCAATGGGCTTTCAAGCAGAAATTTATGCTGTCGACCATCTCTATGAGAAGGACATAAAGAGAGATAAGACAATAAACATGTGTTCAGATGGTAGGGTTGCAATACTAGCATTGTGTCGTAGATTAGCGACTGGTGTCTGAGGTACAAGGATCTGATGGATAGTATGACAACAATTGGCTGCACAATTAAGCTTTGTGGGTCCCAAATTACGTCAATATTCACGGGAATGAAGAAGCAGAATATTTGGCAAAGATGTTGTTCACGAGTGAATCATAAGGACGCTAATCAATTCTGAATCCTGGAATGAGGCTCCTGAAATGAGGTGAGGGAAGAAATGCGAATAGTGATGGAACTACTGAAACCAGCGAGGCCGTCTTTAAAGACCAGGTGTGTAGGTGATATCTACAAAAGGATAAACTTTTGACGATATCCTCAAAGAGTGGCCAACACTCAATTAACAGAGACAGAGATATTTTGGATCAGTTTCGAATCACTTGCAGTCGTGGTAAGATGTAAAAGGCTGAGCGAGGCTCGGTCATCGAAGATCAAGTATCATCATTTATTTATATTCACATTTATGTACAAGATATCTGAAGGTATAATGAACTATAAATATTTACCTTCCTTCAGTAAAAATTAGAAAGTAGTTTTTGGTTAAACAATGAAGCAATAATAGAATATTATGTAGTGGAGTCTACAAAAAAAGCATGACAGAGTTCGACAATCAAACATAACTATTTTTATAGTCAGTAAAATAATACATATAATTATATTTAGTAAACAAAAATATAAATTATGAGCTTTTATCCTCTGTATAGATCTAAAAATAAACTTTTTTTCGTTATTACTCTTACGATATATAGATAAATACAATTATAGCTTACGGAAAACTAATTTCATGAATGCCTTTTCTCCTATTTCTCATAACTTTGAAAGACTGTACAGAAGACACAATGAAAAGAAAACTTTTTTAGAGCAATTATAGACATAAAATTATTAGAGTCAATATTACCCTTAAATTGAGTTGAGCTATAGTAAAAATGTATTACGGTGTTCGTTGCAAATATACGTCGAACAATTCAAGCATTTAGCTGTAAGCTTTTTATTTCCTTTTTGTTGCAAAGTCCACATCTTCATTGCTCAGCTTTACTCGCCCTTTCTTCTGAATCTTATTATGTATCAACTCTTGAATCTTTGAATATTAGAGTATTATCAAATCGTTGACTGCTGGAACCAGGTAGTAAAGTTTGGTCATCAGAGTGTAGCTTTTGGTATTCGCTGATAACATTTTCAATTTTTGTTCGTTTGTTATGTCATAAGTTAGGAATATTGAGTCGTTCTTTCAGGAAAGATAATATCAGATCCAGTGACAACTTATATAAAAAGTCTTCTAGTGAATGCTGATTTTTGTTAATTCTGACCTTATTCATGTTAAGAAGCATATGTGCAATGAAAACTAGCATGTTATAAAAGACAGCTATTGGTCATCTTTTCGTCCATCTTAAACAACTGTAACTATGACAAATCTGATCAACACCATCGACTCCTGCTTTAGTTAAATTGTAATATTCTATTATCTCAGGTTTCTCACTAGGCTCTAATACAGACGACTCATAATGCATATTGGACAAAAAAATTACATGTAGTTAATTGAAGTTTATAAAGCGTATTGTATAGAAACATTGAACTTTCGACGGGGCGATTCTTTGTTAGCAGGGTATCTAAGGGTATTTCCACTTTATTTTTGCACATGATACCAATAATTGCAAGTTTATACTTTTTCAACATGTTGTTTGTCAAAGAGATCGACGTAAATCAGTTCTCATAATTTATACTTATATTTGTACCATGAACAGGTTTTGTCAAATTTTCCACAAAATAATGAGCAAAAAACATGCTTCTATTTGGAATAGTTTTTCCTAGAAACGCCGTACACACAAGAAGACCAATTCTGGTTTGCTAGAAATATAGATTCTAAATTTGCATCATCCCCTAAAACCTATAAGTTGTTCATCAATAGTACAATTGACGAATGGACGATACATATCTGAACAATTTTTTATAAATGGATGTCAAATATCACTTATATGTGAGATTTCGTCAAAAGCCCGTCTGGTTTCCCTGGTCATATGGTCATTAAAGCCTAAATAATTTGTTGAAAATTTGATACGCTCTTTTGACATGATTGCTGAGTAAATTTCACTACCAGATATGCCCCACAAAAATGAAGATGACACTCTGTTATCTTTCTTTAAAGCAGCAACAAACAAAATGCCAAAATAGGCTCTTAGTTCTGATATATCAACATTTTTATATGTAAAGTATTAGGAGCATAATTTGTTTTTGGTTTAATCATTTCCTGATTTGTATACGTATTGTTTCAATAATGTTTTCATCGAAAAACATTTCAAATGCTTCCTGTCCTATCGTCACTTCGTTGGCGATACCCACAGGACCTGATAAATAAGGGAATATATTTTTAGCAGGAATTCGATGTGAAGGCGTTGGTGCAGTATTCCATTTTTCCAATACAAGTAAGAGCTGTATTACTTATATACGTATTGATCTTCTATCGAGTGAAGCAGCAGCCATAGTCATAGATGGAGATACCTGCGGATTAATTAACATCTATCCACACAGGAGTCTCAAAGATAGTGGAAAGAGTTTTTATGTCATCATCGACACTTTGTCCATCGTCTTCCTGGACATCATCTTCCACGAAGTGTTCTTCTTCTGATATCTCCTGGTCCGATGCCAATGCAATAAAAATTACATTATATATATATATATATATATATATATATATATATATATATATATATATATATATATATAAGTAATATAAGGGAGCAAATAAATACTAAAAAAAAAACAACAAATTTATCACTTACGGTGCAAGTCGGTAGCGTACTAAGACTACAACGGGTGTAAAAACACCGGGTTGCTAGTGTATATTCAAACCTGCGCTCAAACACAACCTACCATCTGGCGTGCTCGATGGCTACTGTTGAGTTAGGAGAATACACCGAATTTTCGTATGGGTAAAAAATTAAGTGACTTGGTTATAAAAACACCATTGTCGACTAAGGCCAGATTCTCACTGTAGGGCCGCTCTCAATACGATCTCGATACGCGCTTGGTCCGGTAAAATATTCTTACAGCAGAAACAATGAACCTATTCTCACTATCGGTTTCGCGGAGATTTCAATGTAGTAAACTCCTTTTCATAAAAAAAAAATATATATCGAACCGAGAGCGAACCGAGATCGTATCGAGAGCGGCACTAGTGAGAATTAAGCCCAAGTGTTAGAGTGACTGTAATTTTTATAACTTTATCTTCTTCTTACTTTTTTGTACGTCTATTTGGCTTAATTTCTGCACTTATCAAACATACTCTGAGCATAAAGAGATCTTTAAGAGATGTTTCATGCCCTAAATACATGTATTTTGTTCGTTGTTGTATTGATATTATCGGTGTAACCAATCGATTTTTCATTAATTTTATATAGTCTTGGCCTTATGTAATTACTACTTATTATCTGTAAATAGTAATGTGTTTAAAGTTATTTTGTCGTTCAGTTATACACCAATTCTAGAACAAGACCTTTTCTACTTTTTTAGGGCTTCATTAAAATAAATTTTAATAACCGTGGGCGTTATATTGCAGTCTTATCCCAATCTCTTACTGGAAAAGTGACAGAAATTTTTATTTTGAGTTCTAAATTACGGTATAGCCTTTATTACTATTATATTAATTATGAAGCTGTCTGGTACTTGCCATAACTTATAAAGCGGTGACGTATCATAAGCCTGTAGGCAGTTAATGGATTTTTCTGTCGCTGTAGCTACCTTTTTCTCATTGAGTTGTGTTAATATACAGAAGAGGTTGACACAAGAACTCCCATTTCAGGATCATACTTGTTGTTCTAGTTCAAAATGCTTGTATTCATTTGCAACAGGATCTTTAGATTTTTTCATATGGTTTTGCACAGTATACTAATTGCAGAAATATAATGATAGATTTCTGTGGTCTTTTTTATTACCTTTTGTTGTCAACTTATATAAAAAGTCTTCTAGTGAATGCTGATTTTTGTTAATTCTGACCTTATTCATGTTAAGAAGCATATGTGCAATGAAAACTAGCATGTTATAAAAGACAGCTATTGGTCATCTTTTCGTCCATCTTAAACAACTGTAACTATGACAAATCTGATCAACACCATCGACTCCTGCTTTAGTTAAATTGTAATATTCTATTATCTCAGGTTTCTCACTAGGCTCTAATACAGACGACTCATAATGCATATTGGACAAAAAAATTACATGTAGTTAATTGAAGTTTATAAAGCGTATTGTATAGAAACATTGAACTTTCGACGGGGCGATTCTTTGTTAGCAGGGTATCTAAGGGTATTTCCACTTTATTTTTGCACATGATACCAATAATTGCAAGTTTATACTTTTTCAACATGTTGTTTGTCAAAGAGATCGACGTAAATCAGTTCTCATAATTTATACTTATATTTGTACCATGAACAGGTTTTGTCAAATTTTCCACAAAATAATGAGCAAAAAACATGCTTCTATTTGGAATAGTTTTTCCTAGAAACGCCGTACACACAAGAAGACCAATTCTGGTTTGCTAGAAATATAGATTCTAAATTTGCATCATCCCCTAAAACCTATAAGTTGTTCATCAATAGTACAATTGACGAATGGACGATACATATCTGAACAATTTTTTATAAATGGATGTCAAATATCACTTATATGTGAGATTTCGTCAAAAGCCCGTCTGGTTTCCCTGGTCATATGGTCATTAAAGCCTAAATAATTTGTTGAAAATTTGATACGCTCTTTTGACATGATTGCTGAGTAAATTTCACTACCAGATATGCCCCACAAAAATGAAGATGACACTCTGTTATCTTTCTTTAAAGCAGCAACAAACAAAATGCCAAAATAGGCTCTTAGTTCTGATATATCAACATTTTTATATGTAAAGTATTAGGAGCATAATTTGTTTTTGGTTTAATCATTTCCTGATTTGTATACGTATTGTTTCAATAATGTTTTCATCGAAAAACATTTCAAATGCTTCCTGTCCTATCGTCACTTCGTTGGCGATACCCACAGGACCTGATAAATAAGGGAATATATTTTTAGCAGGAATTCGATGTGAAGGCGTTGGTGCAGTATTCCATTTTTCCAATACAAGTAAGAGCTGTATTACTTATATACGTATTGATCTTCTATCGAGTGAAGCAGCAGCCATAGTCATAGATGGAGATACCTGCGGATTAATTAACATCTATCCACACAGGAGTCTCAAAGATAGTGGAAAGAGTTTTTATGTCATCATCGACACTTTGTCCATCGTCTTCCTGGACATCATCTTCCACGAAGTGTTCTTCTTCTGATATCTCCTGGTCCGATGCCAATGCAATAAAAATTACATTATATATATATATATATATATATATATATATATATATATATATATATATATATATATATATATATATATATATATAAGTAATATAAGGGAGCAAATAAATACTAAAAAAAAAACAACAAATTTATCACTTACGGTGCAAGTCGGTAGCGTACTAAGACTACAACGGGTGTAAAAACACCGGGTTGCTAGTGTATATTCAAACCTGCGCTCAAACACAACCTACCATCTGGCGTGCTCGATGGCTACTGTTGAGTTAGGAGAATACACCGAATTTTCGTATGGGTAAAAAATTAAGTGACTTGGTTATAAAAACACCATTGTCGACTAAGGCCAGATTCTCACTGTAGGGCCGCTCTCAATACGATCTCGATACGCGCTTGGTCCGGTAAAATATTCTTACAGCAGAAACAATGAACCTATTCTCACTATCGGTTTCGCGGAGATTTCAATGTAGTAAACTCCTTTTCATAAAAAAAAAATATATATCGAACCGAGAGCGAACCGAGATCGTATCGAGAGCGGCACTAGTGAGAATTAAGCCCAAGTGTTAGAGTGACTGTAATTTTTATAACTTTATCTTCTTCTTACTTTTTTGTACGTCTATTTGGCTTAATTTCTGCACTTATCAAACATACTCTGAGCATAAAGAGATCTTTAAGAGATGTTTCATGCCCTAAATACATGTATTTTGTTCGTTGTTGTATTGATATTATCGGTGTAACCAATCGATTTTTCATTAATTTTATATAGTCTTGGCCTTATGTAATTACTACTTATTATCTGTAAATAGTAATGTGTTTAAAGTTATTTTGTCGTTCAGTTATACACCAATTCTAGAACAAGACCTTTTCTACTTTTTTAGGGCTTCATTAAAATAAATTTTAATAACCGTGGGCGTTATATTGCAGTCTTATCCCAATCTCTTACTGGAAAAGTGACAGAAATTTTTATTTTGAGTTCTAAATTACGGTATAGCCTTTATTACTATTATATTAATTATGAAGCTGTCTGGTACTTGCCATAACTTATAAAGCGGTGACGTATCATAAGCCTGTAGGCAGTTAATGGATTTTTCTGTCGCTGTAGCTACCTTTTTCTCATTGAGTTGTGTTAATATACAGAAGAGGTTGACACAAGAACTCCCATTTCAGGATCATACTTGTTGTTCTAGTTCAAAATGCTTGTATTCATTTGCAACAGGATCTTTAGATTTTTTCATATGGTTTTGCACAGTATACTAATTGCAGAAATATAATGATAGATTTCTGTGGTCTTTTTTATTACCTTTTGTTGTTTCGTTCTTCAGATGTTCTGCTTATAGTACTCTAGACCCGCTTGTTCTTTTATTAACTATGAATTTTACTGATTTTGTGGTTAGATTCTAATTAATTCTGATATCTCAACTTAAACTCGTTTAAGTGACTGATTTTTTATTCTTCCCTATCGTCTCCGAATTCTTCCAAGTAATGGATTTTCTATTTATTTACATCATAAATTTATAGGTTTCCCTTTTTTAAGTCTTTCATAAATTTTCACACTTCCACCGAGATGAGAATTCACTTCATTGCATTTGTGTGCTCATATTTTATCGTTGTTCGAGTTTATCATGTTTTTAAACTTTATTTGCTCTTTTCAAAATTGGTTTATATATTATATTGTTCTTTCCCCTAGTTTTAGTGGTTTTCTCTTACCCAAGCTGTTTTTAGGTTTACAATATTTACCAACACTATAAAATTTGACTATTACTTTTTCTTCGTAAGGTTTTAATTTCGCAATTTAATAACACATGTTTCTTATCTTACTTAAAATAAAACCTGCGGGAATAGTCAGTTATGTTAAAAAAAACTTAATATTAAATCATATTCATACTGATCTGTATATTTATTCTATACACATTTTTGACCTTAAACCTAATAACATAACAAATTCCTGGCAACAGATATTTATAAAATATATAATAAAAATATTATTCCAGGAAAGAAAAACCTAATACGATCTAAGCTATTTCCGATAAAAACAACACTATGGAAAATAATATTTTTCTCTTATTATTTTTTGTCGCAGTCTCTCGTGGCCTTGTATGGAAAACTGTTTATAAAACCAAAAAAGATACTTTAAGGAACACTGCAGCATTCTAATCAAGATGTAAAGAGATTTTCGTTTCATTTTTTTCTTTTTTCATAGTTGTTTGCAATGTGCTGATAATGCATTACTATATACAGTTCGGCTTTAGTAGTCTAGTGGTTTAGCAACTTACTTCGCGTCCAAAAGTTCCTAAGTTCAAACCCTTTTCTGACGTAGATAGTTGTGCATGGGAATAAATGTCAGTACAACTTGCCGTTAACGTTTATCATTCCCCAAAACGTTAATTTATAGAATCAAAACTAGATAAAACAAATACTAAGAGAAAACTAAATGATTAAAGTCGCCGTTAAAATTTTGTCCAATGTATTTTCATAAGGGATAACGCCACTCTAGAACTGAAAAAATTAGGCGATTTTGACGATTTTTTTAAAGAAAAACTCTATAAGATTTTGAGTTGAGAGTAACAGCACTTTATTATGTATAAACTAAAAAAATGTTGCATTGACAACTATTTTTCTCGATGATAGGTGCATCTAGAAACCAAATTTCAAAAAGTTGTTAATTTTGTATATCAGGATCTAGGAAAATATACTTAGTGATCATTTGAAAAAAATGTCCAAAAGTGACTAATAATTTTACACAAAATTTTTTATGTTTTTTTGCACTTATCGTAAAATTCGTAGGTAGTTCCTTGAGTTATGTTGTTTTAAATTTCTACACCAAATTTAAAATGAATCGAATGAAAATTCCAAGTTGAAAAAATGCGGTTTTGAAGAAAACGTGTGTGAAATTTTATTTGTGGTTAAACATAAGAAATATCAGAATACATACTTTCAATCAGTTTTTTGTAGTGGAGTAAAGGGTTGGTAATTTTCACCCTTTGTCAGGTGCACCAGCACGGTTGATTCCAAAAAAGAACATGTTTACAATTTCTCCTGAATTAAAACTTTTTTCGTCATATTTCTTACATCATAAAGCCAAGAAAAATAGCCAAGAAAGATAGAGAAAAAGTAGTCATACCGTCGCTATAGACCGGGCTGCGCCCCCGCGAGCCCCACAACAAGGGCCCCATTTTAGGGCTGCGCCCCATTTTTTGTGGGGCCCCTTTTTTAGAACCCCTTCCGTGGGCCGCAGTTTCTAGTGCTCCACCCGAGTACCCCATAGGGCTCCGTTAAAGTTCCGTCCGGGATCCCCATTTTTAGAGCTCCTTCCGGGGGCCCCATTTTCTAGTGCTCCACCCCGAGTACCCCATAGGGCTCCGCTAATGTTCCGTCCGGGATCCTCATTTTTCAGGTTAGTTCAGGTGTTCCCATTTTCTAGTAGTTCACCCGGGTACCCCATTTGGGCGTTGGCTTTCGCATATACATCAACTGTCACCTGTCACTACTTGTCATTTTCTTCTGGTTGCCTGTCAATTCAAATTATCAATCTTCTTGTTGGCTGCACTTTAATTTTGTTGGGATGACGTCACACTTTTTTTCATTCTAGCGAGGATCGAACCAGCTACCTTCGGGTTGGAAGACAAACTCTATAGGCACAGGGCTATCGAAGCCATGTCGCAAAGTTTAGCAGTTAAATCCTATCTTCAGTCAAAGAATAATTTTTAACCATTTAATAAATGAAAAAAAAGTCATATACGTTGTTGGGATTCGAACCCCCTATCTTCCGCTCAGTACACAGATACCTTATCCGTCAGACTACGACCACTACATGAAGAGTTTAGCAGTTAAATCCTATTTCTCTTGAGTCAACGTAGAGGCCTAAATGACTGTTATGTGTGTATATAAGGATTAATAAAAAAAGAGTCTTTATCCATTAGTTGTTGTTGTAGGGTATCGTAAATTTGATTAAAATTAATTTTTTGGTTTGTAACAGTACTGATGTAGGTAAAATGACTTGTAGAGAGTCTGACAAGGAAATTCTGTACATAACTTACGGCGGCTTGTGGTGATGCAAACACGCCATTTTACAATTTCATTTCAACAAGTTTCTAGCTAATTGTATAGATGATAATAGGAGTACTGTATTGTCATTATTTTATATGTCCTATTTTTTAGGATTACGCCCCCGGAGTCTCATTTCCTAGTTGTTATCTGTCAAATGGTGAATATGCGTTAAAGTTTAGAGAGAACACCATTTGATATATATTTTTTTAATTTGAAAAGGTAAAATTTGGAAAAAAATTGATACGAAGCTACGAGACATTTGGATTTTATATAATAACGCAGAGGAAAAATAAAACAAATATATACTTTATTTTTATTTCATCAAACATTATTTTTTACGACTATATAGTCAGCTAATAAATATATTTATTAACTAAGAGAAAAATATTACTGTAATATAAAGAGTGAATAATAAACAAACATTTAGCTGATAAAATCAACAATCTTAATTTATATTTAGTGCCCTGTATGGCAAAAAATTTCGAGTTATAACCTTGTTTTGACACAAATAATAGATAAATCTAACTTACTTTAATAATAATTGGAAACATAAAATTTTAATTTATTTTTTTATTTTATACAAACTTATCCTTAATCTGACATATATTGTAACATATTAAGATTTTATCCCCGGGTATAGAATGTTTAGGACTGGAAAAGGAGGACTATCCACAAACCAAATAGTTTCTTGAATCGATTTCCACATCATCCTGAAGGTTTTTGTCAGCATAAGGTATGGTATATCTAAAAAAAAAATAAACAATTTTAGCAAAAATAATTAAGTTCGATTTCCTTTAACCACAGGTGCCTCGTTTTATTTAATGTGATAAAAAGTTAATAAAATATCGAGTAAAAAGTGCTTAAGAGGAAACTGATTATTTAAAATACTAACATAATGGTTAGAGTTATTAAAGAGATAAAAAGTAATCAAGGCATGACTTTTTGTTTATGTCTCTTTTAATTCAATATAATAAAAAATTTCAACATATGTATAAGCAAGGTATATATAAAATATGAAATAAACTATTTAACAGTGTACAGCAAAACCACAAGTTTCATTTATCATGATGAGCTAACGGTTCAGCGAATCGATAATAGCCTAACTAACTCACTGATATGCTTTTCTCTAATTTTTCGCGAAATATGAAAGTGTTTTTTTATTTTGCTATTTTTAAATACATAATTTCTTATTTTTTTTACAAATTTTAAACGCTTTTAAATTGTCATAATTATGTTTTCGATATGACATCTTATATCAAAATTAAAAACACTGTAGTGTAAGAAATTAAATATTTGACTTTGTTGCTACTCAAAATTCACCAAAAGTTGTATAAATAATATGAAAATATTAGAAAGATTTCTTACTGCATTGGAAAAGACATAAAATTATAAAGAATGCTATAATAATGGGTTAGACCAGGGGTTAAAAATGTGTAATTTTATAAATTAAAGGCTCAAGTGATGTCTTATGTGGACTTTTATACAAAAATAGAGTGTTTTCAGGAGAAATTACACACAGACTAAGTAATATGGACAATAAATTAAAGGTCCAAGTATATCTTGTATAGATTTTTTATATAAAAATTGGGTATGTGCTGTAAAAAACTTAAATGGTGGATCAAAATTTCGTTTAGATATGAGATTTGATATTAAAATTAAAAGCACTGTGATGTAAAAAATTAAATATTTTGCCTTTGTTGATTACTCAAAAATTCTATAAAAGCTGTATAAATAATATGAAAAATAATGTTAGAGAGGCTTCTTACTGCATTGGAAAAAGACATAAAATTATAAAAATGCTATAATAATGAGCTAGGTCAAGTGTTAAAAATGTGTAATTTGAAAAATTGAAAGTTCAAGTGTTGCCTTGTGTAGATTTTTATCCAAAAATAGGGTGTTTTCAGGAGAGAAATTACTCACAGACTAAGTAATATGGACAATAAATTAAAGATTCAAGTATATCTGGTATAGATTTTTTGTATAAAAATAGGACATGTTCTGTAGAATACTTTAAATCGTGGATCATAATTTCGTTTAGATATGAGTTTATATATTAAAATTAAAAGCACTGTGATGTAAGAAATTAAATATTTTGCCTTTTGTTGACTTCTCAAAAAGTCACCAAAAGTTGTACAAAATAATATGAAAAATAATGTCAAGGAGGTTTCCTACTGCATTGGAAAAGATATAAAATTATAAAAAATGTTATAACAAGGTTAGATTTAGTGTTATAAATGTCTAATTTGGAAAATTACAGGCCGAAGTGGCGTCTTGTGGAGATTTTTATACAAAATAGAGTGTTTTTAGGAGAGAAATTACACATTGACTAAGTGATATGGGCAATAAATTAAAGGTCCAAGTGTATTTTCTGATTTTTTATATAAAAATAGGGTATGTTCTGTAAGATACCTACAAGAATGGTTATTTTGATATGTTAAAATGTATAATTTGAAAATAAAAAGACTCTTGAAGTGTCTCTTAAGAATTTTTTATACAAAATATGGTGTTTTCTGGAGAGAAATTGACCCTAAGTGATGTTGACAAAAAACTAAAAGTCCAAATGTATCCTATATAGATTTTTTATATAAAAACAGGGTATGTTCTGTAGTATACTTACAAAAAAAAAGAATTATTTCGTTCTGTTAAGAATGTATAATTTGAAAATTAAAGACCCATGAGATGTCTTTTATGGATTTTTTATACAAAATATGGTATGTCTCGAAAGAAATTATACACTAAGTAATATGGGCAATAAATTAATAGTCCAAGTGTATCTTGTGTAGATTTTATATATAAAAATAGGGTATATTCTGTAGAATACTTACATAAAAGTATATATGTTCTCCAATAAATCCTCATAAAGTTCCAGAAGGCCCACATAGTCCCAAGGAGCATATATTTCATTATACTTTTCAGTTCTATTATGAATCTCTTCTGGGCGTATTATGTTTACCGAAAAAAATTTTAACACAAAATTTCAGTTAACTATTAAATATATAGTTATCAAAATGAGTTGATGGTTTAAGAAATCGATAATAGTCATAACTTACTCCTGTGAGTAAGTAACATATCTGTATATGTTTTCTCTTTTTTTCTACAATAGAGAGGTGTAAGCCATGTTTCAACGTTAATACATTAGTTACTGCTGTTGCCGAAACTGCTGCCACAATAGAAGTATTCACGTATTTAGATTTTACCTAAAATTGGAAAAGTTATAATATTTTTCTCCAAATTAACAAAAAAAAATACCACTAAAATTGTTACTTAAAAAAAAAAGGTTTATTTCGTTCTGTTAAAAATGTATAATTTGAAAATTAAAGACACATGAGATGTCTTTTATGGATTTTTTATACAAAATATGGCATGTCTTGAAAGAAATTATACACTAAGTAATACGGGTAATAAATTAAAGTTCCAAGTGTATCTTGTGTAGATTTTTTATATAAAAATAGGGTATATTCTATAGAATACTTACATAAAAAGGATATATGTTCAACAACAAATCCTCATAAAGTTCCAGAAGGGCCACATAGTCTCAAGTAGCATATATTTCATTATACTTTTCAGTTCTATTATGTATCCCTTCTGGGCGTATTACGTTTGCCTACAAAAATATTTTAACACAAAATTTCAGTTAACTATTAAATATATAGTTATCACAATGAGTTGATGATTTAATAAATCTATAATAGTCATAACTCACTCACAGATATGTTCTTCTCTTTTTTCCATAAGAGAGAAGTGTAAGCCATGTTTTCACGTTAATACATTAATTACTGTTGTTGCCGAAACTGCTGCCACAATAGAAGTATTCAGGTATTTAGATTTTACCTGAAATTGGAAAAGTTGCAATATTTTTCTTCAAATTAACAAAAAAAAAATACCACTAAAATTGTTACTTTTTATTAAATTAAAAATAAAACTTCTTGTTTTAAAATTGTTACTTTTTATTAAATTAAAAATGAAACTTCTTGTTTTAAAATTAATACTTGCATCAAAGAAAAATTTATATCATATTAATAAGTTTTCCACTATACAGTACCTATAAGCAACTTAAAAACTGACCTTCATTGGTCTGCTGTGAGCATTGTTGTGATAAATGCAAATATGTTTGACTAAATTCAAGCTTATTCTAAAAAGTTCGAGTTAGTAAAAAATTAAATAACAATAAGGTGTATAATTTTTAAATAACAAATAAAAAGCTAATTTATATACATTAAGGTAAAATTTACGCAGTTGATAATTAGTTGTCCTATTGCTTTTTATGGTTTATTGGTAAATAGGCTGTCATTCTTGACATCCTCGTTGCACCACCACCACAAATAAACGAAACAAACGTCTGCATATTTGAATTTTCTCTCTCAAAATTGAGATATTCAGATATTTTTATTCTTGTCTATCTGCTTCTATATGCTGTTTGTTTCACATCAGGAGTATTCGTTATATGCCAAATTCTTTCTTGAATGTATTTCTGGCCCATTTCCGATATAAAGTACGGCATATCTAAAAAATTAACTTTTTCAAAATTTTTTATTAAGAGGAGAAAGTAAAGATAGAAGAAGAACACCCTTTTGAAAAATTAAGAAAATTAATATTTCTGTTTTAAATATTTCCCAGCCCCTTTTTTACAAAGTAGTTCTGCTTTTTTATACCTTTACATAGATTAAAAGATGTACTTATATGTCTCAAATACTATTCACTCATCGAAAAATTTTCTAAGCTGACCTTTTTAAGATAAAAATGTAACCAAAGATACCTATTAAATTTTTCTTAAGTATTTTATCAGAAAAACACTAAAATGTACCTAACATAAAAAAATCAATGACATAATTTGAAAAAATATTTAATTTTCGACAAAAAAAAATAATCCCAAAAAACTTATCTGTCTCAATTTTAAGCATTATTTCGAATGAAAACTAGTTAAAATGCTCTCTAAACATGAATAAATCATCCACCATTCGATGAAACTATAAAAAAGAAAAAATAAATCCACCATTTTTAGATACCGTTGTCGTGCAAGCTATACTTTGTACCAATCAGATATTTACTACAAAAATTACTATTTAACTACGTAAATTGAAAAAATACTGCTTTTTTCTAACAGAAAATAATTAAAAATGCACGCTAAACATATAGTAATCAATTAATATTCGATCAAATTGTAAAATAAAAGAAAATAAATCTCAGAGCTCTGTTATTTACCATTGCAAATTTTCTGGGTTCCTCACGGTCAAATTTGATTAATTTACAAAAACGATATCTTAATACCTTACTAACGCAGCAATCAAGCTATATTAAAAATGCAATAACGCTAACGGTTTTATTTCCTGTTACCGATCTTTAAGATATCATCCTGTTAGATTTTATGAATAAAAATAAAACGGTTTTTTATAAGACCATTCACCCTGGAATTATATCAAAATTTATCTTAAAACTTACCTTTTTCAATTTTCTTAAGGGTTTAGTCGAACAAAAACTAATTAAAAATGCACTTAACATAAAATTCAATTAAAAATTCACTTTATACGCTTAAAATTTGTAATAAAAAGAATATTATCGGTTATTATGGTAGTGGTACGAATATTGACATAAAACTGACATACTTGTTAGAAGCAGCTTTAACGGTGGATCGAGAAAAAAATTGGGTCTGTTACCAGCCTTCACATTGAAAGTTTCATCACCCTTTTCAGTACCATACTTTCAAACCTTTTTTAAATTCGAATTATGTCTGCTTCTATTTTTATCAACAAAATAACATTGCGGAAATCGTAAGTAGATTATAATTTATTTTATATTACTAAGTTAAAGGTGAAACACAATAAACAAACATGTAAAATGTGTGTCTTTGGGTAAAATAGGTATAAATTACAGTTTTAGAGAGTACGACTAGTAATAATATTTATTTAAATTATAAAATCAGATGTTGCTGTCATGAAATATAACGAAAATTTTCATTGCTCGAGCTGTATTACTTTTTAATAAAAATAATGTAATTAATACCGATTTGTTTTTATATAACAGTTCCAAAAATCGAATTGTCGATTGGGTAGTAATTCATCCCTTCCACGCTTTAAACTTGGTCACGGCCTTGAAAAATATACGAGTATATGCTAATGTTTTTGAAAGCTGGCGTGATAATTCACCCCCACTCTTTAAACTTAATCCAGGCCTTGAAAATATGCACGCTTCCTCGATGCCTTGAAAACTTACGCTCGACCTAACATATGTGATGAATATATATGACGTCATTTTACCCTGAAGTATACCATTATAAACGCCCATGCGCCGAGGAATGATTTTTATATTCACGTTGATATCAGTGGCATTAATTTTAAAATATTTTTTGTAGCGCATATTTTAAAAGTGTTTGTTGTTACAGGTAGTTTTAATTTAATACATTTTTCTACAGTCAATATTTCAAAATTTTTTTTAATAATTTGACTTTTTGTTTCTTACCAGTTGAGTTATTTTAATAAAATTCTATGTACTTTTCAAAAATAATCTTTTATGAAGGAATTATTTCCGAAAAACACTCCCAGAATTTCCTTCGCTGTATTTAAAGGAGAAAAATACCTTTTTTAATATTTCGGTTTTTAAATATCATGGATTTCTTTTACAACAGTATTTTGTTCTTAGAGATCCTTTTTAAACTCTAATTCTTTAACTTTCTGCGTATAAGCTAAGTTCAGAATCTTGTACTTCTCCTGCAGAAACCAAGAAATAAGTTACATAATGTCAAAATAAATGCGGAGTATCTAAATTCAATGATTATTTCGCCTTTAGTGCTCTAATTTCCTTGTTTTCCTGGAGAAGTAATAAAAAAGGTATCGAAAATGCAAGATATTATTTAAAATAAACCCAATAATCTTTGAGATATTTTCGTATTTCCCTAAAAAATGGATTTCGGGAAGTAAATTAATGCAAACATTTGTGACTTTCTGTCTATAAGCTAAGTTCAGAATCTTGTACTTCTCCTAAAAAAACAAGGAATATAGGTTCAATAAAATTGAAATAAGAACGAAAGATCTAAATTCAATGACTATTTCGCATTTGGTGCTGTAATTTTTTTTGTTGTTTCTAGTTAAGCTATAAAAGTATCTAAAAATGCCGGATTTTTAAAATATTTTAAAAAACTAATATTCTTAGAGATATTTACGTATTTCCCTAAAAAATGGACATCGGGAAGTAAATTAAGAAAACCGCCCCAGTTTCGATTTTCTGTCTATAAACTAAGTTCAAAATCTTGTACTTCTCTTGTAAAAAAAAAACAAAAATTATATGTTAAATAATGTTGAAATATGAACGAAATGTCTAAATTCTATGATTTTTCGCCTCTTGGTGCTAGAATTTTTAATATATCTCGGCAGCACAACTACGAAAATCTCTGAAGGATTTAATTTTCAATTATATTTAGAATATAGAATTTTACTTTAGAGTGAATAAAATCTAAATATGAACGGAATATCTAAATTTAGTTACTATTTCGTCTTTGGGGTTATAATTTCTTTGCTTTCCTAGAGAAGTTACAACAAAAGTATTGAAAAAAGGCGGAATTTTTTAATATTATACAAAATAAAACTAATAATCAAAGAAATATTTTTGTATTTCCCTAAAAAACGGCATTCGGAAAGTAAATTAATATAAACGCCCCATTTTTGACTTTCTGTCGATAACCTAAGTTCAGAATCTTATACTTTTATAAAAAAATAAAAAATATAGGTTAAATAAAGTTGAAATATGACGAAACATCTAAATTCTATGATTTTTCACCCTTGGTGCTATAATTTCTAATATATTTCGGCAGCAGAACAACGAAAATCTCTGAAGGTTTTAATTTTCAATTATATTACGAATATAGAATAGCATTTTAGAGTGGAAAAATAAAAATATTAACGAAATATCTAAATTTAGTAATTATTTCGTTTTTGATGTTCGTCTTTCGTATCAAATATGCAGAATTTTTAAAATATTATGCAAAATAAGACTAATAAAAGAGATATTTTCGTAATTCCAAAAAAAAAAATGAAATTCAGGAAGTAAATTGATACAAACGACTCATTTTTGATTATCTATAAGTTAAGGTCAGAATCTTATACTTCTCCTGCGAAAAGATAGAAATATAGGTTAAATAAGGTCAAAATGAGACAGAAATATCTAAATGCCATAATTACTATGCCTTTAGTGCTATAATTTCCTTGTTTTCCTAGAGAAGTTATAAAAAAGGTATCGAAAATGCAGGATATTATTTAAAATAAATCCAATAATATTTCAGATATTTTCGTATTTCCCTAAAAATGAAATTCGGGAAGTAAATTAATACAAACATCCCAATTTTGAGTTTATGCCCATAACCTAAGTTCAGAATCTTGTACTTCTACAAAATCCAAGAAATATAAGGTTAAATAAGGTCGAAATAAGAACGAAATGTGTTCAATCAATGATTGACGACCTTATTTAACCCATATTTCTTGGATTTTGTAGAAGTACAAGATTCTGAACTTAGGTTATGGGCATAAACTCAAAATTGGGATGTTTGTATTAATTTACTTCCCGAATTTCATTTTTAGGGGAATACGAAAATATCTCAAATATTATTGGATTTATTTTAAATAATATCCTGCATTTTCGATACCTTTTTTATAACTTCTCTAGGAAAACAAGGAAATTATAGCACTAAAGGCATAGTAATTATGGCATTTAGATATTTCTGTCTCATTTTGACCTTATTTAACCTATATTTCTATCTTTTCGCAGGAGAAGTATAAGATTCTGACCTTAACTTATAGATAATCAAAAATGAGTCGTTTGTATCAATTTACTTCCTGAATTTCATTTTTTTTTTTGGAATTACGAAAATATCTCTTTTATTAGTCTTATTTTGCATAATATTTTAAAAATTCTGCATATTTGATACGAAAGACGAACATCAAAAACGAAATAATTACTAAATTTAGATATTTCGTTAATATTTTTATTTTTCCACTCTAAAATGCTATTCTATATTCGTAATATAATTGAAAATTAAAACCTTCAGAGATTTTCGTTGTTCTGCTGCCGAAATATATTAGAAATTATAGCACCAAGGGTGAAAAATCATAGAATTTAGATGTTTCGTCATATTTCAACTTTATTTAACCTATATTTTTTATTTTTTTATAAAAGTATAAGATTCTGAACTTAGGTTATCGACAGAAAGTCAAAAATGGGGCGTTTATATTAATTTACTTTCCGAATGCCGTTTTTTAGGGAAATACAAAAATATTTCTTTTATTATTAGTTTTATTTTGTATAATATTAAAAAATTCCGCCTTTTTTCAATACTTTTGTTGTAACTTCTCTAGGAAAGCAAAGAAATTATAACCCCAAAGACGAAATAGTAACTAAATTTAGATATTCCGTTCATATTTAGATTTTATTCACTCTAAAGTAAAATTCTATATTCTAAATATAATTGAAAATTAAATCCTTCAGAGATTTTCGTAGTTGTGCTGCCGAGATATATTAAAAATTCTAGCACCAAGAGGCGAAAAATCATAGAATTTAGACATTTCGTTCATATTTCAACATTATTTAACATATAATTTTTGTTTTTTTTTTACAAGAGAAGTACAAGATTTTGAACTTAGTTTATAGACAGAAAATCGAAACTGGGGCGGTTTTCTTAATTTACTTCCCGATGTCCATTTTTTAGGGAAATACGTAAATATCTCTAAGAATATTAGTTTTTTAAAATATTTTAAAAATCCGGCATTTTTAGATACTTTTATAGCTTAACTAGAAACAACAAAAAAAATTACAGCACCAAATGCGAAATAGTCATTGAATTTAGATCTTTCGTTCTTATTTCAATTTTATTGAACCTATATTCCTTGTTTTTTTAGGAGAAGTACAAGATTCTGAACTTAGCTTATAGACAGAAAGTCACAAATGTTTGCATTAATTTACTTCCCGAAATCCATTTTTTAGGGAAATACGAAAATATCTCAAAGATTATTGGGTTTATTTTAAATAATATCTTGCATTTTCGATACCTTTTTTATTACTTCTCCAGGAAAACAAGGAAATTAGAGCACTAAAGGCGAAATAATCATTGAATTTAGATACTCCGCATTTATTTTGACATTATATAACTTATTTCTTGGTTTCTGCAGGAGAAGTACAAGATTCTGAACTTAGCTTATACGCAGAAAGTTAAAGAATTAGAGTTTAAAAAGGATCTCTAAGAACAAAATACTGTTGTAAAAGAAATCCATGATATTTAAAAACCGAAATATTAAAAAAGGTATTTTTCTCCTTTAAATACAGCGAAGGAAATTCTGGGAGTGTTTTTCGGAAATAATTCCTTCATAAAAGATTATTTTTGAAAAGTACATAGAATTTTATTAAAATAACTCAACTGGTAAGAAACAAAAAGTCAAATTATTAAAAAAAATTTTGAAATATTGACTGTAGAAAAATGTATTAAATTAAAATTACCTGTAACAACAAACACTTTTAAAATATGCGCTACAAAAAATATTTTAAAATTAATGCCACTGATATCAACGTGAATATAAAAATCATTCCTCGGCGCATGGGCGTTTATAATGGTATACTTCAGGGTAAAATGACGTCATATATATTCATCACATATGTTAGGTCGAGCGTAAGTTTTCAAGGCATCGAGGAAGCGTGCATATTTTCAAGGCCTGGATTAAGTTTAAAGAGTGGGGGTGAATTATCACGCCAGCTTTCAAAGACATTAGCATATACTCGTATATTTTTCAAGGCCGTGACCAAGTTTAAAGCGTGGAAGGGATGAATTACTACCCAATCGACAATTCGATTTTTGGAACTGTTATATAAAAACAAATCGGTATTAATTACATTATTTTTATTAAAAAGTAATACAGCTCGAGCAATGAAAATTTTCGTTATATTTCATGACAGCAACATCTGATTTTATAATTTAAATAAATATTATTACTAGTCGTACTCTCTAAAACTGTAATTTATACCTATTTTACCCAAAGACACACATTTTACATGTTTGTTTATTGTGTTTCACCTTTAACTTAGTAATATAAAATAAATTATAATCTACTTACGATTTCCGCAATGTTATTTTGTTGATAAAAATAGAAGCAGACATAATTCGAATTTAAAAAAGGTTTGAAAGTATGGTACTGAAAAGGGTGATGAAACTTTCAATGTGAAGGCTGGTAACAGACCCAATTTTTTTCTCGATCCACCGTTAAAGCTGCTTCTAACAAGTATGTCAGTTTTATGTCAATATTCGTACCACTACCATAATAACCGATAATATTCTTTTTATTACAAATTTTAAGCGTATAAAGTGAATTTTTAATTGAATTTTATGTTAAGTGCATTTTTAATTAGTTTTTGTTCGACTAAACCCTTAAGAAAATTGAAAAAGGTAAGTTTTAAGATAAATTTTGATATAATTCCAGGGTGAATGGTCTTATAAAAAACCGTTTTATTTTTATTCATAAAATCTAACAGGATGATATCTTAAAGATCGGTAATAGGAAATAAAACCGTTAGCGTTATTGCATTTTTAATATAGCTTGATTGCTGCGTTAGTAAGGTATTAAGATATCGTTTTTGTAAATTAATCAAATTTGACCGTGAGGAACCCAGAAAATTTGCAATGGTAAATAACAGAGCTCTGAGATTTATTTTCTTTTATTTTACAATTTGATCGAATATTAATTGATTACTATATGTTTAGCGTGCATTTTTAATTATTTTCTGTTAGAAAAAAGCAGTATTTTTTCAATTTACGTAGTTAAATAGTAATTTTTGTAGTAAATATCTGATTGGTACAAAGTATAGCTTGCACGACAACGGTATCTAAAAATGGTGGATTTATTTTTTCTTTTTTATAGTTTCATCGAATGGTGGATGATTTATTCATGTTTAGAGAGCATTTTAACTAGTTTTCATTCGAAATAATGCTTAAAATTGAGACAGATAAGTTTTTTGGGATTATTTTTTTTTGTCGAAAATTAAATATTTTTTCAAATTATGTCATTGATTTTTTTATGTTAGGTACATTTTAGTGTTTTTCTGATAAAATACTTAAGAAAAATTTAATAGGTATCTTTGGTTACATTTTTATCTTAAAAAGGTCAGCTTAGAAAATTTTTCGATGAGTGAATAGTATTTGAGACATATAAGTACATCTTTTAATCTATGTAAAGGTATAAAAAAGCAGAACTACTTTGTAAAAAAGGGGCTGGGAAATATTTAAAACAGAAATATTAATTTTCTTAATTTTTCAAAAGGGTGTTCTTCTTCTATCTTTACTTTCTCCTCTTAATAAAAAATTTTGAAAAAGTTAATTTTTTAGATATGCCGTACTTTATATCGGAAATGGGCCAGAAATACATTCAAGAAAGAATTTGGCATATAACGAATACTCCTGATGTGAAACAAACAGCATATAGAAGCAGATAGACAAGAATAAAAATATCTGAATATCTCAATTTTGAGAGAGAAAATTCAAATATGCAGACGTTTGTTTCGTTTATTTGTGGTGGTGGTGCAACGAGGATGTCAAGAATGACAGCCTATTTACCAATAAACCATAAAAAGCAATAGGACAACTAATTATCATCTGCGTAAATTTTACCTTAATGTATATAAATTAGCTTTTTATTTGTTATTTAAAAATTATACACCTTATTGTTATTTAATTTTTTACTAACTCGAACTTTTTAGAATAAGCTTGAATTTAGTCAAACATATTTGCATTTATCACAACAATGCTCACAGCAGACCAATGAAGGTCAGTTTTTAAGTTGCTTATAGGTACTGTATAGTGGAAAACTTATTAATATGATATAAATTTTTCTTTGATGCAAGTATTAATTTTAAAACAAGAAGTTTCATTTTTAATTTAATAAAAAGTAACAATTTTAAAACAAGAAGTTTTATTTTTAATTTAATAAAAAGTAACAATTTTAGTGGTATTTTTTTTTGTTAATTTGAAGAAAAATATTGCAACTTTTCCAATTTCAGGTAAAATCTAAATACCTGAATACTTCTATTGTGGCAGCAGTTTCGGCAACAACAGTAATTAATGTATTAACGTGAAAACATGGCTTACACTTCTCTCTTATGGAAAAAAGAGAAGAACATATCTGTGAGTGAGTTATGACTATTATAGATTTATTAAATCATCAACTCATTGTGATAACTATATATTTAATAGTTAACTGAAATTTTGTGTTAAAATATTTTTGTAGGCAAACGTAATACGCCCAGAAGGGATACATAATAGAACTGAAAAGTATAATGAAATATATGCTACTTGAGACTATGTGGCCCTTCTGGAACTTTATGAGGATTTGTTGTTGAACATATATCCTTTTTATGTAAGTATTCTATAGAATATACCCTATTTTTATATAAAAAATCTACACAAGATACACTTGGAACTTTAATTTATTACCCGTATTACTTAGTGTATAATTTCTTTCAAGACATGCCATATTTTGTATAAAAAATCCATAAAAGACATCTCATGTGTCTTTAATTTTCAAATTATACATTTTTAACAGAACGAAATAAACCTTTTTTTTTTAAGTAACAATTTTAGTGGTATTTTTTTTTGTTAATTTGGAGAAAAATATTATAACTTTTCCAATTTTAGGTAAAATCTAAATACGTGAATACTTCTATTGTGGCAGCAGTTTCGGCAACAGCAGTAACTAATGTATTAACGTTGAAACATGGCTTACACCTCTCTATTGTAGAAAAAAAGAGAAAACATATACAGATATGTTACTTACTCACAGGAGTAAGTTATGACTATTATCGATTTCTTAAACCATCAACTCATTTTGATAACTATATATTTAATAGTTAACTGAAATTTTGTGTTAAAATTTTTTTCGGTAAACATAATACGCCCAGAAGAGATTCATAATAGAACTGAAAAGTATAATGAAATATATGCTCCTTGGGACTATGTGGGCCTTCTGGAACTTTATGAGGATTTATTGGAGAACATATATACTTTTATGTAAGTATTCTACAGAATATACCCTATTTTTATATATAAAATCTACACAAGATACACTTGGACTATTAATTTATTGCCCATATTACTTAGTGTATAATTTCTTTCGAGACATACCATATTTTGTATAAAAAATCCATAAAAGACATCTCATGGGTCTTTAATTTTCAAATTATACATTCTTAACAGAACGAAATAATTCTTTTTTTTTGTAAGTATACTACAGAACATACCCTGTTTTTATATAAAAAATCTATATAGGATACATTTGGACTTTTAGTTTTTTGTCAACATCACTTAGGGTCAATTTCTCTCCAGAAAACACCATATTTTGTATAAAAAATTCTTAAGAGACACTTCAAGAGTCTTTTTATTTTCAAATTATACATTTTAACATATCAAAATAACCATTCTTGTAGGTATCTTACAGAACATACCCTATTTTTATATAAAAAATCAGAAAATACACTTGGACCTTTAATTTATTGCCCATATCACTTAGTCAATGTGTAATTTCTCTCCTAAAAACACTCTATTTTGTATAAAAATCTCCACAAGACGCCACTTCGGCCTGTAATTTTCCAAATTAGACATTTATAACACTAAATCTAACCTTGTTATAACATTTTTTATAATTTTATATCTTTTCCAATGCAGTAGGAAACCTCCTTGACATTATTTTTCATATTATTTTGTACAACTTTTGGTGACTTTTTGAGAAGTCAACAAAAGGCAAAATATTTAATTTCTTACATCACAGTGCTTTTAATTTTAATATATAAACTCATATCTAAACGAAATTATGATCCACGATTTAAAGTATTCTACAGAACATGTCCTATTTTTATACAAAAAATCTATACCAGATATACTTGAATCTTTAATTTATTGTCCATATTACTTAGTCTGTGAGTAATTTCTCTCCTGAAAACACCCTATTTTTGGATAAAAATCTACACAAGGCAACACTTGAACTTTCAATTTTTCAAATTACACATTTTTAACACTTGACCTAGCTCATTATTATAGCATTTTTATAATTTTATGTCTTTTTCCAATGCAGTAAGAAGCCTCTCTAACATTATTTTTCATATTATTTATACAGCTTTTATAGAATTTTTGAGTAATCAACAAAGGCAAAATATTTAATTTTTTACATCACAGTGCTTTTAATTTTAATATCAAATCTCATATCTAAACGAAATTTTGATCCACCATTTAAGTTTTTTACAGCACATACCCAATTTTTATATAAAAAATCTATACAAGATATACTTGGACCTTTAATTTATTGTCCATATTACTTAGTCTGTGTGTAATTTCTCCTGAAAACACTCTATTTTTGTATAAAAGTCCACATAAGACATCACTTGAGCCTTTAATTTATAAAATTACACATTTTTAACCCCTGGTCTAACCCATTATTATAGCATTCTTTATAATTTTATGTCTTTTCCAATGCAGTAAGAAATCTTTCTAATATTTTCATATTATTTATACAACTTTTGGTGAATTTTGAGTAGCAACAAAGTCAAATATTTAATTTCTTACACTACAGTGTTTTTAATTTTGATATAAGATGTCATATCGAAAACATAATTATGACAATTTAAAAGCGTTTAAAATTTGTAAAAAAAATAAGAAATTATGTATTTAAAAATAGCAAAATAAAAAAACACTTTCATATTTCGCGAAAAATTAGACAAAAGCATATCAGTGAGTTAGTTAGGCTATTATCGATTCGCTGAACCGTTAGCTCATCATGATAAATGAAACTTGTGGTTTTGCTGTACACTGTTAAATAGTTTATTTCATATTTTATATATACCTTGCTTATACATATGTTGAAATTTTTTATTATATTGAATTAAAAGAGACATAAACAAAAAGTCATGCCTTGATTACTTTTTATCTCTTTAATAACTCTAACCATTATGTTAGTATTTTAAATAATCAGTTTCCTCTTAAGCACTTTTTACTCGATATTTTATTAACTTTTTATCACATTAAATAAAACGAGGCACCTATGGTTAAAGGAAATCGAACTTAATTATTTTTGCTAAAATTGTTTATTTTTTTTTTAGATATACCATACCTTATGCTGACAAAAACCTTCAGGATGATGTGGAAATCGATTCAAGAAACTATTTGGTTTGTGGATAGTCCTCCTTTTCCAGTCCTAAACATTCTATACCCGGGGATAAAATCTTAATATGTTACAATATATGTCAGATTAAGGATAAGTTTGTATAAAATAAAAAAATAAATTAAAATTTTATGTTTCCAATTATTATTAAAGTAAGTTAGATTTATCTATTATTTGTGTCAAAACAAGGTTATAACTCGAAATTTTTTGCCATACAGGGCACTAAATATAAATTAAGATTGTTGATTTTATCAGCTAAATGTTTGTTTATTATTCACTCTTTATATTACAGTAATATTTTTCTCTTAGTTAATAAATATATTTATTAGCTGACTATATAGTCGTAAAAAATAATGTTTGATGAAATAAAAATAAAGTATATATTTGTTTTATTTTTCCTCTGCGTTATTATATAAAATCCAAATGTCTCGTAGCTTCGTATCAATTTTTTTCCAAATTTTACCTTTTCAATGGGGCCCTCGTTGTGGGGCTCGCGGGGGCGCAGCCCGGTCTATAGCGACGGTATGACTACTAGAAAATTTCGAAATTCCAGAAAGTTACTCTTTAAGTTAATATAGTAATGTAGCCAAATAGTAAATGAGTAGTTTATCAGAGAAATGATTTTAAATATTCTTACTATTAGTAACTTATTTTCAAATTTTATAGCTAATTTCAGAAGTCTAATGTATGGTTATAGTTAGTGATACCGATACCAATACCTAAATAGGTTTTATCGACTGAAAGAACTACTATCGGTATACGGAAAATGTATCGTCTTGCTGGCCGATATATTTGCTTTTAATCAAAAGGGATGTACTCGTATGTTATCACTAATAAATAGATTTTTTGATGAGTAGTACCTCTCTTTAATGGCAGAGCTAAGCACGATACTCCAAATGTCATTCGGTACCCTTGTCACCTGACTAAATTTAGAAAACGCCCTATTTTTTTCTAAGCATAAGCCAAATTTCTTCTCTCGTAAGTACTAGTAGTTACTCTTATGTCGATGTGTTCTATTTATATTAACCAATTTTTTAGTGTTAATTAGACACCAATTTCAAAAGTGTTGCTTCGTAACATTTTTTAAAGATATTTATTTTCTTTGAGTAACGAAGAAAGAGTAAGAAACCAATTTGAGATATATTAGGGAAAGCAAAAATTTTGGTCCGCCATGTTGAATCCTTCATATTGAATTTTATGAAATTAACTTTAGATTTGTGATTTATGTCCTTGAAAATCCCAAAACCAGTTTTGAACAAAATGGGGAAATTTTTAGTTGACCATTTTGAATTCGCCATAGTTAATTTTAAGAAAATAATACCAAATTCGTAATCTACGCCTCTAAAATTCTTCAAATGAGCGGACTGTAGGAATGTAATATTTTTAGCCCGCCATATTGAATTTGCTATGTTGAGTTTTCGAAAAAATTTGTAATCTCTTTCTCAGATATAATTTTTGTATTCAAATTCTGCTCCCTCCACCACAAATTTTTGTGTGTGTTTTTTTGCCCGCTGTATTTCAAGTACAACTTTAAGAATCTCCTTCTGTTTTGAAGGTGGTTAAGAAATTATTTTTAATAGTTCACAATACAGGGCCCTATTTTGAAAATTTTTAACATTCGTCTTAAAATTTGTAACCTACAACTTTTCATTTGCGTAAACTCTCGGAAATAGACAGTTTTCAATGTAGAAAATGGAAAACATAACAATTTATTGATGTATTAAAAAGTATAAACAAACGTTTATTTTCCACTTGAATCGTAAAAAAATTATACAGGGTATCTCCAAATAACTGTGAAAATTTTCAAAGAGTTATTCTTGAGCTAATTTTAAACCTAAAAGTTCATATAAACGTATATCCGATAATACTTTTTGGGATACGGGGTGTTATCATTATTTTTAGTTTTTTCAATTTACTTCATTTGTTTTTAAAGATAATTAGGTCAAATTTAAAATACATAATATTTTGTACAGTTCTCATAAAAATTTGTTATTACGCGAAATAATACACAGAGTGGTACTTTTTTAAGGGTCTGGAAAATTTTACCCTCTCGAATTTTTTTTTTTTCGAGAGTTACTGACTCGATTTGATTATTCAGTTAGCTTTCCTATCTTATTGTGAAACTTTTTTGTCCCTCAAGTCAATAGTTTTTCCCAAAAAATTAAATATATTCAGATGCATCTTCAATTAAATTGTTAAGTGACGAAAAGATAGGTAGTAGGCTGTTTTCAAATAAGTTCTCGTCTAATTTGTTGTTTTTTGCTTTTATTAGTGTTATAATTTCTGTAGATCGGTGTGATTGATTTTATGTACTCTTAATGTAGAGTAAGTAAAAAAAATATTAAAAATGGCAGAGTTTACATATGTGAAAATGTTAGATATGCATTTTGTTTAGGTCACGCTAATGGAAATGCATTAGAAGTTGAACGGATTTATGCTGAATTATATCCGCAACGTAGGTTACGTCGTTATAACACATTTGCTCGTCTTGATCAGCGTTTACGAGACAATGGTACATTTCTAATACAAACCGTAGCACTAGAGGAAGCTGTTCTTAATTTAATAGAAGAGTCCCCTAAAATAAGTACGAGAAAAATTGCCAATATATGAAATATAAGTGATTTCACACTATTCCGAATTTTAAAGAATACCAATTGTTTCCCTACCATATCCAGCGAGTGCATGTTCTTTTACCTCGAAACTTTTTACAGCGTATAGTTGTTTGCCAGTGGATAATTCAAATTTTTACTCAATTTTCCCTTTTTTTATCTCGTATTTGGTTTACTGATGAGGTAAACTTTTCAAGAGAACCCAAAAGAAATTTTTAGAATAATCACATTTGGGCTGAAGAAAGTCCGCAATAATTCCTTGAAGCCAATTATCAACATCAGTTTTCATTAACTGTATGTATTGGTGGCTTAGACGATAATCTAATTAACCCGTGTTTCCTTCGATTAAGATTAAATGACGACCAGTACTGTTACTTTTTCGAGGAAGAGTTACCTGCTCTTCTTGAAGAAGTTCCTCTTCAAGTTAGAAAAGAATTATTGTTTATGCATGATGGCTATTCAGTGCATTTCAGTATCGATGTACATCGTCACTTAGAGGCAGTGTATCGTTGGATAGGTCGAGGAGGCACTAAACACTGGCCTGCCTAACCTCCGGATCTAAATCCTTTAGATTTTTGCAACTGGGGTTTCCTTAAATCTTTAAGTTATGAAACTCCTGTTGAACATGTTGAAGATTTGAGAAATCGCATTATTGCGTCTTGCGAAAGGATAACAATACTCCAGGATTATTTCAACGAATACGCTCTTCAATGAGACGAAGATCGGTTTCTTGCATTATGGCTGAGGGTGGTCGTTTTCAACATTTGTTGTAATTTCTGTTAATAATAATTTGTTACTGTTGTTCAAAATCATAATAACAGATTTGTAAACACAAACAAAGGTTAATTGTAAATGTGTGAGCTCGTCTCATCCGAAATAACCTTATAGGTCCATTTGTTTTAGAAGGAAGACTCAATGGTGAGATTTATTTACAATTTTTGCATAAAAATATAAATAATTTTTTGGAAGACGTACCTCTTGATAGAAAAATGCAAATGTGGTACATGAATGATGGTGCTCCGCCTCATTTTAACCGTATAGTACGTCAACACTTAACAAACCTTTTTGGCCTTCAATGGATAGATCGAGGTGGGTGTTTTATGGCCACCAAGATCTCTAGACCTAAATTTCTTACACTTTGTCTTCTTGGGACGTCTAAAAGAACTAGTTTATTCAATATCAGTAAATACTAAAAAAAACTAGCAAGAATAGTACAGCATTCTAATGCCGCATTATTATTTGCAGTGCAGCGGGGAAATATCCGAAGATTAAGAAAATATATTGAAGTACGTGGAGCCCATATTAAATATTTTCCAAAATAACATTTAAATCTTTTCACTATTTTTGCATTTTAATAACATTGTAAATGAACTGATCCCCGACCAACCCTTTGAAAGGTTTCTTGAGTTGACAAAGTCTGAGCTGGAAATCTTTCAGCATTGTCTTTGAAGAGTTAGACAGCGCTTCTTCATAAATGAAAGCACATCAGCACACCCTGCGTACTTTATTTTTACCTGTTTGTGTTTAGCATTGGTAACTTTTAAGTTTTTCACTTATAAACCGATTTATCTCGAAAACTGCCACTTTCATCAAAATAAATTAAAACTACTTTTTTTAAAGAGGAATAACCAAAGTATTTAAAAAATCAGTCTTCAGCTCTGTAAAATCACACCTGTCAAATATTAGGCCCAACTACTGGGGCTCCAAGTCCGTTCCTGACTTCTCTGATGATCTAAAACATCTACTTTAGTATGGTTTAATGAGTATTTGTAGCCTCTATAAAATATTAAAATTTCATTATATTATACAAAATCGCTGGGTATCCCTTTAGGGCTCTGTATCTTCGTTAAGGTGCACCTTGGGATTCTTTTTCTATGACAAAGTAAGGTTATTTTAACGTCTCTTGTAGGCTTTCGATATATTAGGAAGTACATACTGGACACTCTGTATATTTTAATAACCACATAACTAATGTATTAAATTTATTTTTACTTCGGCAATTTTTCCGTTATTATCTAAAAAATCCTTAAATTTTTTTTTTAATATTGATATTTCTTAGATTTTCATGAACATTGGTTTTTCTGATTTTCGAAGTTGTTTGGCAATTTTGAAATATCAACTAAAAAAAACTAGTGTTTCGCTATCAGTTACAAATATAAATACTAAGTAATTAGTAACAAATTATTTCTTTTATGTGCGGAATTATAAAAATCTTATTTTTATTTAGGTTACGCAATGATATGTTGGTACAAATAGCCTACAAGTATTCGTCTGTAAATACAACCTCGTAAAATTGACATGTTTAAGGTATATTTCTGAGAAAACTACCCATGAATTTTGGGCCGGTATGACCATTTAATTAAAATAATATTTATTAAACAATTGTCTAAAAAATATTGGGTGGGAGCTCGTCTAACGGGCCATTATTTTTGTAGGCCATTTTTTTATCTTTTTCATATATAATTAACCGTCTTCTAAAAAAAAGAGTTTCTCCGTTCGTCGACTATGTATATTTTTTTTATGTATGTACACCGATTATTCCGGAACGGCGACATCAATTTAAATGAAATTTTCTACGTTATGTTCGGGAAGTTGCTGCGATAGTTCCATATTTTTTTGGATGAAATTGGTGCAGTAAAATCCAAGATGGCGCTGACAATATGGCGGCCAAAAAAATTAATTTTGTCAGATTTTCTTCAAAATTGATATGGGGAAATTCTCAGGGTTGTACCCAACGAATCTAAAATTATTTTTTAAAAATCAATGTAGCGGATTCAATATGGCGGCCAAGAAAATTTAATTTTGTCCGATTTTCTCCAAAATTGGTATGGGGAAGTTTTGGGAGTCGCACATTATGAATCCAAAATATTTTTAAAAAGTTCAATATGGCGGATCCAATGTGGCGGACAAAAAAATCAATTTTGTTCGATTTTCTCCAAAATTGGTTTTGGGGAGTTTTCGGGGTCGCATATGACTAATCTAAAACCATTTTAAAAAAATTCAATATGGCAGATCCAATATGGCAGACGAAAACATCAATTTTGTTCAATTTTCTCCAAAATTGGTGCGGAGGAGTTTTCGGGATCGCACATGACACATCTAAAATCATTTTTAAAAAATTCAATTTGGTGGGCGAAAACATCAGTTTTGTTCGATTTTCTCCAAAATTGGTATTGGGGAGTTTTCTTGGTCGTACATAATGAATCTGAAGTTATTTTGAAAAAATTCGACATGCTAAATCCAATATAGGGGATAAAAAATAAATTGTGTCCGATTTTTTTCAAAATTGATGTGGGGGAGTTTTTGGGATCGCACATTATGACTCTGACAGTATTTAAAAAAAAAATTAAATATAGCAGATCTAATAGGGCGGATTAAAGGTTCTACATCTCTCGATTTTGTCTAAAATTAGTATTATTAGTCTTAATTACAAATTTAAAATATTTTTTGAAGAACTCAATCTGGCGGATTTGACATGGCATCCTAAAAATTTTACATTTTCCGATTTTCTCCAAAATTGACAAAACAGACACAATGACAGGATTCTTCTTTTTTATTGTTGAAAGGAATCCAATCTGAATATTGTAATGGTTTGTTTGTCATGGAATATTTAATTTTTATGAATGTATTTTCACATAAAGCAGAATCAGTTACATTATAGGTAAAAAAGTGTGAGTGAGGGTGTAAGTGACGAATTTAATAGCATTTTTCTCAGGATTCAATATGGCGGAATAAAAATTTTATATTTTTCGATTTTGTTCAAATGAGGGACTACATCGTTTTTAAGCATGTAAATAGCGAATATAAAATTATTTTAAGAAAATCTAATATGTCAGAGGCAACATGACGGTCTAGAAATTTGAATTTCTGGATTTCATCTAAAATTGGTACTAAGGAGCTTTAAAGGGTTTAGATTTAAATTATATTAAGACGTTAAAATTATTTTTTTGAAATTCAGTATGACGGATCCAATACAGTGAGTTGAAAATTTTACCTTATTCGCATTTTATCACATTTGGTATTAGGGTGTTTTCGGGGTCGTGTATTACGAATATGAAGTTAACTTTTTTACAATATTAGGTTGACAAGATACAATATGGGGGTGTGAAAATTTTACGTTTTCCGATTTTCCTAAAATTGATATTGCGGGGTTCTTGGGGCGTATACAAACTCAATATGCAGTATAAAATATAACGAGCTAAGAAATTTACGTCTCAAGTTCTTTAAATGTCGATATTGGAAGGTTTTGGGTCCTATATTACTAATCTAAAATTAATTTGAAATTTAAGATAGTGGATTTACTATGACAGACTAAATATTCGTTTGACACAATTTCATTGGTATTTGGAGAACTCTAAGAATCAAAGAATTTTTAGTTCTTCATTTTAGGATGATTACAACTTTGGATAAAATGGGTACCCAAAACAACAAATAAACTCAAAACTAAAAATCGAAAAATAAAATTTTTATAAAAAAAATTGAACCGACTTCTAAAAGTACGCTAAAAAGTAAAAAATAACTATATGAATTTGAAATTTTTGAAGTCGGCGCCAAGTTATTTCTAAAGAAAACAAATAACTACCAATATATACAAATTATGGTAAGAAAGCGATTACAAATAAAGTATTGTTAATCTGTTTATGCGAATCCCATTTTGTCAAGTATTAGTTTGGCGCCGACTTAAAAAATTTCAATTTAATATAGAAATTTATAGTTATTTTTCAGTTTTTAGTGCACTTTTAGAAGGCGGTTCAATTTATTTTATAAAAATTTTATTATCTTACGATTCAATTGGAAAGCAAACGATGGCATATACTTTTTAAATGCATCATCAAATTGACATATTTTTCACTTTCCACATTAGAAACTGTCCATCTCCGAGAATTTTTACAGATAAAAATGTTGTAGGTTACGTAAAAATGAGGCCACTTATGAAGTTTCAGGCGAGTGTCAATATTAGTTTATTTTTATATTCAAGATTGATGTATTTAAATGAACAACTATTAGTTATATTTACTTTATCTAATACAGAATAACAAACAAGTTTTAAAGATAACAATAACCCAGCAAGTACAAAAAAGATAATGGCATTGTTTTTCATTTGACTCGAGGCAAAACAATTCACTAGATCCAATCATCTAAAATATAGCAAACTATATTTATATTGGAATTGAATTATCAACAAGACAATTTTGGAAGCTCTTGCTTTACCATTTTATGAAAGGCAATAATTATAATTAAATTAACGAAAAAATAACATATCCCAAGCATAAAATTTGGAAATAAAATTATTATTATCTAAATAATTATAAAATAAGTTGTAAAAATAAATTAGATTATATTTTAGATATAGTTACAAGAATCTGTACTATATATGATTTGTAGTTTCTAAATCTCATTTATACACACTCATGGCCTAAATAGTTACAAATGCTAATTGAACAGTATTAGATTTTTAAGAAAACTACAATCGTGAGAGAAAAATTAATGCTAAAGTCATGAAAATTAGGAATATTAGGCAATAGGCAATATTAGCTTCATAAGAGAACTAAAAAAAACTGAAAATTAGGAATATTTACACTATAAAAATTTTGTGGTTATGTGCTGGAAACAGATTTTATAAACCGTTTATTAAATGCATTACATTTAATAAATTTTACATTAAATATAATGTAATTAGACATTAAATTTGGTATGTTTTCAGTTGCTTTATTGAAATTTAAGGTAACATTCATTCAATTTAATGTATAAAGCTTTAATTTCAAAGTATATTTAACTAATTCACGATTTAAGGTACAAAATCATTAAGGAACGTACATTAAATTTAAGGTAATTTTTGACAGTGTAGTTTAAACCTAAATGTTACTGAGATGGTAAATACTATATTTTGATTGAAAGAAGAGCATAGTTAGTAAAGAGTATTCCTTAATCGAGCTATTATTACTACTTGCATTTTCCTCGGCATGCTACTAAATAAAGTTTGAATATATTCTGAGAAATTGCATTCCATGCATATAGTACTTGGTACCGAAACTTTTTATTGCCTTAAAACTGAAATTCTACGTTGTATGCAGTATTTTAACTGATCCTATACGGACTCTATTGGATTCTTAGCTATACTATGGCGGCCAATCTAGTAATTTAATCTAGAGTCCATCAATATAATTGCCATGTCAGCTGCAATGATTAAGCATTATTGTTCAATAATTTGAATCTTTCTTATGCAATATGACCGACATAAAGCAAACATGATTTGACAATTTCGATATTAAGCCTTCGTCCAGTCATTTCTACTAGTTCGGTGTACCCTTCCCAATTAATACCTCTTCAAAGCATTTTCCTTCCTCTCTAAAACTAACGCTCTGTATGTGCTTCCAGTTGGCGTACAGTTCGTCAACATCCGATAGACATAACTTCGTCCATCTGGTTTCCATAGTGAATTCCAGTCTCCGTCAACAGAATTTTCATCCAGTTCTCAATATTTCACTGAACATGTGTTGTGGCAAGTCCTCATTGAAGAGTTTTATGGTTTTAGGGAAAGACATGAATCTTTACCAGGCCATCTTAACTTTAAATCTGCTTCTTTTAATATTCTTCAGATTGTTTTGGAACTAAGAGTAACTTCACTTATTCGTAGGTTATTTTTAATATGCGTGGATGTCACCACATAATTCTGGGCAGAATTTGTGCTCTATACCTTTGACAGCGTCTTTACAAAATTTTAGTTTTTTGATATATGTTTAAAATATTCTGTATTGTAAATGGATCTCTTCTGAGAACGTCCTGCAATATATTTTTGTCTATATTCTTCGTTATGTAGAGCTACAATTTGTGATGCTTCAGCTCATCACAGTGCGTAACTGGTGACATATTATTGTTTAAAAAAAGGACAACTACATTACGATTACGATAAAAAATTCTTTAAAACAAATAATACTGGTGACAATACACGGCGTTAATGTGAATTAAAAGTAATTTTTTAAATAATTTACTATATTGACTTAGGGACTGTCCATACATCTCGTGACCGTCTTGAGGGGACAGAAGGAGGGGGTTTTGACACCAATCA
The DNA here is from genome assembly GCA_034092305.1 of Diaprepes abbreviatus. NCBI lineage: Eukaryota > Metazoa > Arthropoda > Insecta > Coleoptera > Curculionidae > Diaprepes > Diaprepes abbreviatus. Next base: position 4,476,862 of record JASJET010000050.1, read on the forward strand.
CATGATGCATCGTGTTGTAAGATTTTTATGCAATCAAAAGTAATCTATTTGATTTACAAGCCAAACGGCTTCGCACTCCCTCCAGGGATTATTCACTCATACCAGGTGTGCAAAGACACCAAAAATATGAAGCTCTGTGGGGACCCTTTCCATGTTATCGGGTCCTAGGTGGCGTGGTTTTCTGCACTTCCTACAAACTTTCGGACGGTTCGCGCGGTTTCAAGGAGAACCGCTTTCTGAATCGGTTTGTACAGATGTTCACTAAGGCCCAGTCCCTTGATGTTCTGCAGGAGGTTTTTTGGTATCACTCCAGTTGTTGATATTATTATAGGAATCGTGTGGACGCTGTTCATTGCCCACTGTCTACGGATTTGCACCTCCAGATCTCTGTATTTGGCGATCTTCTTGTTGTATTTTGACCTTAGGTTGTTGTTGTTCGGTACAGCGATGTCGATTAGTGTAGTTCGCCTGGAAATTTTATCTGTTAGTATAATGTCTGGCCTGTTATGAGCAACTGTTTGATCTGTTAGGACCGTTCGATCCCAGTATAACTTGAACTCGTTGTTTTCAAGAACAGGCTCTGGATTATATTTGTAGTAAGACACCTTTCCTACCTGCAATAGTTTTAACTTATCTGCTAACTCTTGGTGTGGTATCTTAGCGGCTGAATCGTGTCTTTCCTTATACTCGGTTGCGGTCTTATTAATAAAATTATTAAGTGCGCAGTACCTTTTATAACTTTAGAAGAAAATATGCAATCTTCTTGAATTGAAGATAAAAAGCTAAATTTACTTTTTAAAATTATTTAAAATTTATCACGTAGTATTTAAGAAGGAGGGTAAAAAAAATCCTGGTCCATCCCGTGAAGGTGGAGGGGTTCAAGAATTCTGAAATTCCCATCACGAAATTTATAGACGGTCCCTTACTAAATAAGCAACTTCAACACATTTTTTACGGTACTAATTTAAAATAGTTTTAAGCAATTCCCCTAATAAAAAATATTCAGTAACTTTATTCATGAGACGATATAATTAAATCTAACTCTAAATGAAACTAGCAAGCGTTTTTGGTTTCAAAAATAATTAGTTTTAAATTTTTTCTAGAAATTTAGTAGGTTTATTTCAAATAATCGGTAATTTATTTAAATGAATACAACTAATCAAACTAAATAATTTGTTTTCGTTTAATTAGGTTCCAATTTCGATAAATGCAAATTCAAAACAAACTGTGCACACAGTCGAAACAGTTTCACAGTTAAACAAGATCAAAGTATGACTAGCAAGTTTTACAATCGTGAAGTTTAATTAATGCAAGAAAATTTCCATAAAAAGGAGACCAAAATCAACAACGCTTTTTATTCTACATTTTCCATTTGCATAAATCGAAGGAACATAAATAAAAATTAGTAAATTAGGTTTTTATTTCGTTTCGGCTATGTAAATTGGATTTTTTTTCGCTGGAAAAGTTTGATGAAGGAATGTTTGGAAAAGAGAACAGAAAAATTAAAAACAAAAAAAAATTGTTTTCTTTTTCATAATAAAAACAGCATGTTACACAATAAAGTATACCATTTTTTGTTCAATGCAAATCCCTTATTCTAAATATTTGTAAATCTACACAAAGGAGGCAGCTTTTCTTCGCTATAAATACAAATAAAAAAATGAATATATTGGCCAGTTTATGATATATGGCGCGTTTTCATTTTTAAAGAACATAATACTTTGTAACATGTATGATATATTTTCGGGCAGCAATGAAAACAATTGACTAAAAATTATTTTCTAAAATTTTTATCTTTAGGTAAGATTAAATGCTGTATATATTTTCCCAATATTTTATTATACAGATTAATGTAAAAAGAAAGCTGGGCATGCGTCTACCTATTATTGTATACAGGAAACCTTATACAATACTTCTTATACATTTCTTCATTTTTCGAAATTCCTTTTGGTAAGGCTGAATGGGTTCAAATGTATTTTTACTATTTTGCAAGATACATTGAAATAGGAGTAGAATAATAGCGAAAAAAATATATTAGTTATTGTAGCGCAAAGTATGGTTCTCCCAAAATAATTCCTCACTACCCTATCTCCTCTTCCTTAGGTAGCTGGGCACAAACGTGTCAGCTATTTAGTGTATACAGCAGAAACCCCGGATGGTCTAAGAACTAATTACTTTTATTGACCACCTGTAGTTCATTATTTGTACAATATTTCAATAATACTACTTTACAGCCAATTTGCGACTGTAATGTAAAAGGCAGTCTTTGGTTAATTTTTGGTTTTTAAATGCGAAAATGATAGTAAAAACTTCCTAACACCTAAGATTTTTGGGTTATGATTTTTTCAGCAAAATATAATGAGTATTTTAATCACATTATTTTAAAAATTAATTTGTAATATACCGGAGGACTTAGGAAAATCATTTACTATTTAAAAATTCATTAGCCCTGGTCTTTTCAGCCTGGTTTTGCCTTCTTTACGTCTTTTGTCAATTTCTTTCACAAGAATAAAAAAATTCAGTCATAGATTACCGAAAAACTAAAAAAAGACACATATTAATTACTATTTAAGAATTCATTGTCCCTGTTCTTTTCAGCCTGGTTTTCGCCTTCTTTACGTCTTCTGCCAATTTCTGCTACAAGCAGAAAAAAATTCAGTAATACATTACGTCTGTTACTTAAACTATAATTCTCATGTAACAAGACTCGTGTTCGATAGAACCACAAATCAAAAAGAACACATAGGTCAATTACTTTTTAAGAAATCATTTTCGCTAATATTTTCATTCCAATTTTTGCTTCGTTTGTAAATTTCGTCAATTCCTGCAACAAGCGGAAAAATATGAGTAAGACATTACATCAATTATTGAAACTGTAATTTTCACACAACAAGACAGTCGTTAATTGTTAGGAATTTGATGTAATCAAAGAACGGAAGTAGAAGATATGTCAATTATTTTTTAAGAAATTATTTCTACTGGTATGTTCCACCTGGTTTCAGGCATTCTTTGCGACGTTGGTCAACTTCTGCAACAAGTAGTAAAAATTTAAGTAAGACATTGCGTCAATTATTGAAGCTGTAATTTTAATGCAACAAGGCAGTCGTCAATTATTACGATTTTGATGGAACCAAAAAATAGAAGTAACACATTCCTGAATTATTTTTTGAAAAATCATTATTACTGATAATTTCAGTCTGGTTTTCACATTCTATGCGAATTCCGTTAGTTTCTTAAACGAAGTCACTATGACTGTTTCAGTGGTCTCTATGTTATTGCGAACCTCAAGTTCAATATTTTTACCTTATATCTATAATAACAAATCGTATTTTTTGTTCTTCTTTTTTTCCAAATTTTAGTATGATTCACGTTCTATATTTAAATTTTTAACTATTTCCCTCATTTTCTTCCCCACCCAAAAGTCGAAATATTTTCTTTCTAATACTTTGGGCACTTATCCCCGTCAAAATTCGTAATTTATTAATCTCTAATGAAAAATGTATATGATGGCCGGCACGAACAAATACAATGACGAATAAGTGGGTTACGAGTCAGGAATTTTTGTTTATCTTTAAAATTCTGCTGGCCAGGTATGACCAATGCATATTAAAGTGTGTAGTAGCCATGAAGGACAACAGCGAGCTATATATTTTGGTAGGTTTTAATTAGACACAGTCTTAACATAAATTCTGTCTTCAGTGCAATGATATACAGGGAAGTCAATGATTGAATGATATAAGTTTATGGTTCAATTTATCAATAACCTGTATTCGTTACAATATCTAGCTACTAAATGTACATGTTTTAATAATATTTAAGACTATACAGGTTCCATCAGAAAGAGTAGGAAAGCAAAAAAACTTATACTTGGTATAAAGAATGTTATCTATAATATTTAAAATAAGACTTAATTTAAATATATCACTTTCTCTCTCTAGTCAAGCATCCTCTTTGTCAATAGAGTTATAATAAAATTTGTCGTCCTTTTCCCATAAATATTTTTATAAAACTCAAAGTTGTTTTATTAACCTAATTCATGACTGATTTTTTAATATCATTATGTAATGTGCAAAAAATAATTGTTATTTTAAGTCAAGATAAACCCAAGTGAAATAAGCCTCAATAGAGCTAATTTTGACTGGAAACAAATAAGCGAAGTGAGACGAGGCGCTGAGAACGCAGAAATGCCGTCTACATCAAAACAAATTTTTCTTTAAAGTACCGACTTCCATCGGATGATATTGGAATTACCTCTGACCGTTCATCGTATCGCACGATGCAGTTTTCCGTACCTTGATGACACATCCTCATAAATATGCCCGTTTAATCTCACCATGTGGCGTTCCCATTCGTGCTCACATGAATATGCACCTTAACAACACGTTTGACAGATAGTAAAGCAATCAACAGGCTGATAAAAAACTTTAAAACCTTCATATTGGTTGAAATTTGCAATAAGTTCTCACCTCTAAAATGTTCCCCAAGTAAAAATTTCGAAAAATCAATTTTTTTCACAATTAATGATTTGCTAGAAGGTCACAGGTCCAATAAAATGCTAAAGTAGCTAAGCTATTGCTATTACATAAACTATATTGGCTCTCAACAAACTGAAAAAATCTTATACAATAAGGACAGGCGTAATATGTTCTAACACAGTTAGAGATAAAACGCTATCTTACATTATAAGGAAATGGAAAAGTTTTTTTTCAGTTGGTTGAGAACGAAAATAGTTTGTCTAATATGAATGTATTCATACGCCCAACTGCATTTATATGTTAGCTAGGATATGCTATTTTAGCTAAAGGGTTTGTTTTCATACAGGGTGTTCAAAAAGTAAAGAACCCCCTTTATCACCGAAAATACGCAACCTAGAGAAAAACGCCTCATACAAAATTTATACGATTTTGTCCAAGAAATCTCACAGTGACCTCAAATTTGACCTCGGGCTTGAACTTCAAGATCATTTAAAGGTCAAGTTTTAAATAGAAATCCTAATTTTGTATTGCAGAAATGGAAACTGAAGAAAATGTTCTATCCAATGATGTAAATAACATAAGGGGTTAGGTCATATCTGGAGGTTATTTGAGGGTGGAATGTCCTTACACCAAGGATTAGCATAAATTATTTAATGACTCGACAACTAAGAATGATGGAGAAAAACCTTTTCTACAGTAATTTCATAAAATTGAACTCTACATCTTGAAATGACTTTAAATTTTACCTTGACCTCCAAGGTTCTTTTAAGGTCAACTTCAGAATTTTAAATGAGACCTCTCACTTTTGACCACACAGATAGAAAGATCAGTGAATTTTATATCCACATATAACCTTGATTTTGATGTTGAGGTCAAGATCAAGTCATAGAAGTATTAGAAAGAATGACTTAATGACAAAAGTTGTAGGATTTCACTCGGGTAATCTTATGATGACCTCTAATTTGACCTCAACCTTGACCTTCGAAGTTATTTAAAGGTCAGCTTCAGAATTTTGAATGAGACTTACTTCTTTTGACACCACAGATAAAAAAAGTAGAGCGAGTCATTTTTTCCAATACTTCTATGAACTGACCTTCACCTCAACATGCAAGTCGAGGTCATACGTAGATGTAAAATTCACTGATCTTTCTATCTATAGGGTCAAGAGTAGGAGATCTCGCTTAAAATTCTGATGTTACCCTTCAAATGACCTTAAAGGTCAAGGTCAAGGTCAGATTTAAACTCACTTTACTATTTCTGAGACTTTTGTAGAAAAAGTTTTTCTCCATCCCTCTTAGTTGTCGAGTCATTGAATAATTTACACCAATCCATGGTAGAAGGACATTCAACTCTCAAATGACCTTAAGGTATGATTTTACATCTTATGATATTTACATTGTTGGATAGGAAATTTTCTCCGCGTTCCATTTCCATAATAAAAAATTGGGGTTTCCATTTAATAAACTCAACTTGATCTTCAAATGACCTTCAGGGTCAGACTCAGAGTCAAATTGAAATCATAAAATTACCCGGGCAAAATCCTACAACTTTTGTATAATAGGCTAATTGACTCTATTAAAAATATGTTACAAATTGTTGTCATTTTAATAGATTGGTTGAAACTCTGGTGGCGTCGCATACAGGTAAACAAACCAAATATCCTGATGTTATAGCATGATTTTCGAGTTAACTACTGATATACGTATGTTTCCTACACATCTTTTATAATTTAGTTATTTTTCAAGTTACTTTCCTTTTAAATATCAAAATAGTAATAAATTTTGTTCAAGAAGTACTTATTATTGGACTTTTATTTAAAATAATCCTGACTTACACACTGCGAAACTCAAAAACGTGAACATGACAATATAGGTATTACTTGCAACGTATTAATTTAAAAAAATTAGTCAAGAGTTATATTAAAAACTTAAGTATAAATACACGATATAGGTTATGTCAACAATAAGCTTGCATGTAATTGTAACAAATATGTTTAGTTTTATAGGTCTACAAGGGCATTCTAATCCATAAGAGAATAATAATGCCTTTGTCTTAGAACAAATCATTTCAGATCTATATAGGTTAAGTACATGAGATGAAACTTTTTTCCGCTTTTGAGGATTGATTAGAACAGAAGCAAATACTATTTAAGAGTATCTATGGACGTCAATACGCACCATTCACATGACATTTTATAAGCGCAAATACATAGGAATCTCAAGAAATCTAATCACCTACCATTTGACGTTGCTTTGTTTACTGTGTGGTCAGCGCCCTTCCTCAAATGGCGTTTCGGCGCAATTTTTTACCTTTCAAACTTTTCAATAGATTTTTTTCTAAAATTTCAACAGATTTCCATGAAGTATTAACGTGGTATGCAATAAATAAAATAAAAATAATATGAAAAAATTTTCCAAAACAATACCCTATTGCTTTATTATATTTGAATTTTCTGCCACTAAATTTTTTTTTGTGTTATATTTTTAAAGATGTAGATAGCATGGAATAAGGGTATCCAGTGAATATTTAGTAATTTCTAGGGAGCTCGTGAGATTTATAAATAAATTTAGTAATTTAGTAATAATATTAGTATCAAGCTTTAAAGGAGTACCTCGATATAAACCACCGATTTTCGATATATATATATATATATATATATATATATATATATATATATATATATATATATATATATATATATATATATCGGTTTATGTCTAATAGACTTTAACAGAATACCACAATAAGAAACTGGTTAAAAACCATTTTATTTTAATTTTCCTGTGCTGGATAAATAAGTATTGTTAAATTATCAAATCAAATTGCCGAATAAAATTAAAAAATATATATAAGGAGGTGCGACTATATGAAGGTAAGAAGACAATGTAATTGCAAGGGTACAGAGAAAAGATTTTATTTGAAAAGTGTATTAAACTAAGGGGATCGTTATTAAACTTGTGTCTCTTAAGTTATGACCAACACTTCTTCCCACGAGATTGCAAAACGTTTTTCATCAATAAATTGTGATTTATAAAAAAATAAATGTAAGTAATTGTTTTTATTATTGTTTCAAAAATCAATTTATCTTAAAAACGGTTCAATTTACTGAAATAAAGAGTACATTTTTTAAAGGAAAATGCTCAGAGTATCTAACTTTCGATTCGATTTAAATTTCGACGAAATTCGATAAATTCACCATTTGTCAAAATTTTATAACAAATCACCCGTGGGAGCATCTGTTCCTGGTTGCCTTATAAAAATCGGTTTAGCAATCAAATTATTGGAACTTATCTACAACATACTAAGACAATATTTTACTGAAATATACAAAATAGTTTCAAAGTAGAATACAAATCATAAATTTGTAGGTTTCCCTAGAAAATCGGATATATCCTTTAGAGAAAATTTATAGAAAATTACTAATATTATTTTGACCCCCGCTCCAATATTCTTCGAACATAAGTAGATAATTACAAAACATTACCGATAAAAGCAAAAGTGGTCTAAAATAGTTACCCATAACCCGTAATAGTGTCTATTCCTCCTTTCGCTCATAAAACATAAAGACACTATTATACTGCAGACATGCCAGTCGAAGACTGCAGTAAGCTTTATTTATTTGCCGATGACACCACATTTGCGATGTCTTCTGGATCTTTTCGCTTGATTATTTTAAAGCTTCAACGCCATATCAACAAATTAGAACGATTGGAAGATAAAATTGAACCCTGATGAGACTCAGGCAGTTATATTTTCAAAATCACGTAATCCCACACCGGAGAATCGACTCTCCATATCTAATGCTCACATTCCCTGGCGCAATAGTGCAAAATATCTGGTACTAGTCTTTGATAGAAGACTCAATTGGTCACTCAATACCGACTATATCTTAGCCAAAGCGAAAATCATTAATCACTTTTTACTCCTTGCTCAATAAGAATAGCAAGTTAAACTTAAACAATAAACTTATTATCTATAAATTATGCTTACGTTCAGTCCTGTCATTTGGTGCTCCTACCTGGATCATCACTGGTAAGACAACGTTCTCAAGATTAGAAAGGTTTCAAAACAAGTTTCTTCGCATAATTTGTGGAGCCTCATACTTTGTACGCAATACTATCATCGATAGTCACCTAAACTGTAACACTTTCAGTACCTTTATCAGACATTCCATGGAACAATATCTCGACCGACCTTCTCACTCCACTAATGCATTAATTCAGCAATCCCATAACTTAACATCTACACCTCAGCAATACTACCGATTCGTCCGTGATTGGATACTTGACCATTAGCGTGGGTCATTTAAAATTTTAACTGGCTTAAAAGCCTAATCTATAAATCTTACCATTGTCGTACCTTAAAGTCCATCTTATAACATACGAATCAATGGGCCGAGCCCGACTCAAGTTGACGAAGAAGATCCGAAGATTCTAAATAATATAAGAGTTTAGAACATGTATTTACAATTTTTTTTTCTAGTTAAATAAAAGACACTATCAAATTTTACATTAGTCAATGTAGTCAATGTAACTTTATTATCCCATAAGTAAAACCTTCTTTTCATTTCAGTAAAACCCCAAACTGTAAGCATCCTGACTAAGGAGAGACACGTATCAGCTGACAAACGATACGAGGTTGAATGCCGGACCTCGGGATCCAGACCGGATGCCGTTATTACTTGGTGGAAAGGCAGTCGGCCTGTCAAACGACTTGCAAAAAACGTAAGTAGGATTGTTTTATTTATTTATTATATTTTTGATAAATTTATTAATAAGCGCTGTCAATGATATTCAAAAATGTTATAGAACGTTATAAATAATATCAATTTAACTACCTTACTAAATGACATTTATACGCTACCATAAGGTTTAAATACACTTCTCAATTTTAGTTTATTTATTGTGTCTCGTATAAAAAGTGCATTTTTTTTTCTTAATTTTGAGACAATGGACAATAAAATGACAATGAAATGAAAAACTTAGTTGCAATTTTCTGGAACAAATTTTTCTATTTTAACAAAATAATAAATAATACATACTTTTACATTTGTAGAGACACTAAATATCCTGTATTGCTTTTCTTGTGTGAAGAGTCCAACAGTTGTTGACAAGCATGGAAGCATTCCAGTTTCCCTAGTACCTTTCCTTTATTGTTGATATATCCTGATGGAAGCGTTCGTCGTGCTCATCACTTATAGCTCCGTAAGTGTCAGTTAAAAAGTCCAGATATAAGTGTAGGAAATGGATTTTTAGGAAACCCATTTTTTGATACCATGACAGCATATTTTCAACAAGAGTAACATAATTGTCACCTTTTTTATTTTCGAAGAAATTAGTAACCACAACGCGAAAGTCATTCCAAGAACTTTTTTCAATACCTGGTAAAGTGGTGATAAAATTTTTGTCTTTCAGATTATTTCGAATCTGTGGCCCAATAAAGATACCTTGTTTAATTTTTGCTTCACTTAGCCTTGTGAATTTCTAACGTAGGTACTGAAAAGCTGGCCCATCTGTATTCAGTGCCTTAACAAAGTTTTTCATTAGGCCCAATTGAATATGCAGTGACGGCAACAACATCTGTTTGGGGTCTACCAATGGCATATGTAGTACATTCTTTTCACCTGGCTTTAATGATTGTCGAAAGGACCACTCTTTTTTCTTGTAATGAAATGCCTTTGCCCAACTATCCCATTCACACAACTTGGTGTAGACCAGCTGCAGCCCAAATAGAAGTGCTATCACCTTTAATCGCTACAGACCTGCCATTGGCGCTCACCGTAGTTTCTACTTGTCAATAGGTACTTCATATTGTCGTAGGCTTGTTATATATTATATTTAACAGGAATAGACGGTAAAATATTTCCCAAATGCAATAGTACCGGTTTTAAACTCAGTGTTGAACTGTCTATAGACAATCGCTATTCCTCTGGTTTGTAGTTTATGTTTAAAGTCGTCAATAAACCGCTAGTGTTATTGCAGAGAACCAAGTTCTTGTCCATGTTAAGAAATGATTCTAGGCCTTGATGGCGTTTAAGAAAAACACATACTGAAATATCGCTTTTTAATAAGTTCCACCGCTGCAATCTTGATCCTAGTAACTGTGTTTTAGTTTTTGGAATTTCTGTCTTTTAATTCTGAATCGGTTATTTTGTGCGATTGACGGTATAAAATGCTGGGTGGTGGTGTGAAATCAAGATTGGATATACCTGTACCTTACTCAACACGAAGTACGATGCAGAAATAGCAATCATCAACATGATTTGAAGGCTCTCTCTAGATCATTGGGACAGCCAACCGGATAGATCGTTTTTTACTATTTAACCAATTTCTCAGACTTGAAACGTATGCATTACAGCAGATATATTGCGTCCACTGTTTGCCTTGATCCCCCAATATTGCAACCAAAATAAAGTTAATATGCGTTTTTTTATCAATAAATCGCTTCTGGGACGCAAAAGTCACCTCACCACAAACTTAACAGAAGTGATCTCGATTGTTACAATCTCAACTATTCGATTCAACTCACTAACTTCGACTGACTAACCTTTCCGCTTTGTAGCTGATTATATACCCAAATACGACTGCTACGTTTTTAGAGAATATTTGAAAATTTGTTTGTATACAGGGGCTGTTCAATACAAAGCAAACATAAAAATCGATTTACATAGGTTTCTTGGCTATCTTCCTTATTTTAAGCCCTGAGGTTTTGAGACTTCGTATAAGGGGGGTAATCTCTGGAGATCCTCCATGCGGTGTTGCCAAGTTGTCATGTCCTTTATTGTTATAACAATACAAATATGCCACGTGCATTCTTGCGGTTACATTGTTAATATATATGGAGATATGACATCACGTATCTCTATAACTTGAACTAATATTAAAAAGATATGTTTGGTTTCAATTTTAGCATACCAAAAATAGTAAGATTTAGTCGATTTTATTTTAGATACATTTTGACTGTTGTCCAGTGATTAAAATATGTATTTTCCTTCCTGATTGGCAGGGCAACAGTTAAGGAAGTGTATAATACAAAATTTTTAAAAATTATATTTCCGCAAACGGGCTATCTCTTACTTCATACTGGGAATACTTCACTGAATACCGGTCAAGTTCCAAAAGAAACTATAATAAATGTAGTCGTTCCGATACCTAAGGTACGATAGCCAACTAAGCCAGAATAGTTCAGATACATTACTTTGCTTGCGATGGTGGATAAAATACTAAAAACAGTGGTCTTAACAACTTTGAAAGTATTTCAAAAACTAAAACTATTCGTGAATTAGTGCTGCTTTCGTGTGATGCTACATATCAATAGGTGTTAGTGTCTTCGCGGATCTCAAGCGTGGATTCGAGACAACCAATCGTGCAGATTTAATTACAAAGTTGGAACAGTAAGAGTTGTCATCGTGTGTAATAAAGTTGTCTAATAGTTTTTTGTCAGAAATATATCATAAGACAAGAGTAAAAAGTGCGATTTCGGGATTAGCTAATAATGATATCGGTGTTCCCCTAGTAATCGTATCGGGACTGCTTTTCTTTGAAAATCATGATTCTTGAGTTTAGACCATGTTAAATTGAAATTATTATCCCACGTTTCGCCAAGGATTGCACGAGGCATCTTCAGGGATCTTTACTCTACTGATTAGAACTTCAAATAATTAACGTTGGCTTATTTTGTAAGTTATATATATATATATATATATATATATATATATATATATATATATATATATATATATATATATATATATATATATATAAAACGAGATTTAATCATTTAAAATATCTATATACCAACTTTATTGATGATATTAGTAGTTAGTATACAGGGTGTCCAAGATAAGGATCCTAAGCATGAGGATCTCAGTACCTGTTGGAGTTACAGCTTAGGTTAAATTAGAAAAAAGTTGCGTACTTTGAAGCGTATTTACATGCCGTTGAGAAACTTTAAAAATTTTCATGGCCAGCTGAGATATTGGGGAAAAACGAAAATTTGATGAAATAGATTTTATTTTTTTGTGACTTTATTTTAAAAGATATTAAAAAACTAATAAAACTTTTTCATTAGCAGTTTTTAGGTACTACGTGATGGAGTTTTTAAATTTTATATCCGACGTTTCGTTTTCGAGAAACCATCATCAACTTTATTTTTTTATAAGGGCCAAAAAAAAAGTATACCCTGTATCTGATTCCCTTTTTTATTATAAATTCAACGATGTATCACATGTCACATTTTTTTTGTTAGATAAAAGAATAAATGCGATTTTTCTATTTTTTTAAACATATTTTTAAGTAGGCTTTGCAAACAAATAATGCTTTGACACTTTGACGTAAATACCTGTTATGAGTTATTGATCTCACATATTAGTTAATATCTATTTACAGAGCAATGAAGCTGAATGGAGCATAGTACTACTTAGAAACAAGAAAATTTAATCTACCATAAATTTAACCATAAGATAATCATTATTTTAATGATATACAAAGAATGATAAATTATTTAAAAATAACTAAAACAACAAATAAATTAACAATTTTTTTTATTCAATTTAAAGCAGGTGTTCAAACAGATTTCCGTTATTTTCCAGACATAAATATGATCTTCTTATGGTAGAATTTAAAACATCACGCAACATGTCAGGTGTAAATACTGTTGAATGCATTAGTTACACATTCTCGTAACTGCTGCTCAGTCTCAAAAGAATGATGGTATATTTGGCTTTTAAGAAACCCCCAAAGAAAGAAGTCCATAAGGGTTAAGTCCGGAGATCGCGCTGGCCAAGGCACTTCACTGGAGGTTCCAATCCACTTTCCAGGAAATCGCTGCGTAAGATACTCGCGAACCTGCCTAGAATTATGTGCAGGAGCACCGTCTTGTTGAAACCAACAGGTATTAACCTGTGCCAGAGGTAAATCCTCCAAGCAGTCTTCTAAATTATTTTGTAATAATTGAAGGTATCGTTCTCCAGTTAACGAACTATGGTAGATAAATGGACCTAGTATTTTGGTACCGAAAATTCCACACCACATATTAAACCCAAAACGCTCCTGATGTCTTGAAATTTTTTGAACACGCGGATTCTGTTGCGCCCAGTAATGAGTATTCCGGCGGTTAAAGACACCATTATTAGTGACTAGACTTTCGTCAGACCATATTATTTTTGCAGGGAAATTGATATCATCTTCACATGCGCGTGTATATCACTCACAGAAATGCCGGCGTCATTCAAGATCCCTTGTTTAAGTGCTTGGCAAATCCTAAATTTATAGGGGTGATATCTATTTTTACGCAAAATAAATTGAGCAGTGGATTTGGCTACTCCTATATTTTTTTCAATTTGCCTGCAAGAGATGTCAGGGTTCTCAACAACTGCTTGTAATACGTTATTTTGGGTTTCTTCGGAAGAATCCTTTTTTCGGGATGAAACTGGCTTTTTAAATGATCCATATTGTTTTAAATTTCGCGCCAACTGTAAGAAAATGGACTTACATGGTTGCTTTCTATCTGGAAATTTATTTAGATACATTGCTGCAGTATTTATAGTATTCTTCTGGCACAAAATGTAGCAGGTCAGCATGTCAAACTTTTCTTCATGACTATAATGGCCACCCGGCATATTCGACGATAATAACACAATAATAATTATTCAACAATAAACAATAACAACAGTAACAACAACGACAAGAACTCTACAAACAACTTAATAACTCTAAATCAACTTAACAATTATTATTTTATCTTACCATAAACATTAAATTAAGTCATATGTGACAGAATAACAGGTATTTACGTCAAAGTGTCAAAGCATTATTTGTTTGCAAAGCCTACTTAAAAATATGTTTAAAAAAATAGAAAAATCGCATTTTTTTTTGTCTAACAAAAAAAATATGACATGTGATACATCGTTGAATTTGTAATAAAAAATGGAATCAGATACAGGGTATACTTTTTTTTGGGCCATATAAAAAAATAAAGTTGATGATGGTTTCTCGAAAACAAAACGTCGGATATAAAATTTAAAAACTCCATCACGTATTATCTAAAAAGTGCCAATGAAAAAGTTTTATTAGTTTTTTAATATCTTTTAAAATAAAGTCACAAAAAAATAAAATCTATTTCGTCAAATTTTCGTTTTTCCCCAATATCTCAGCTGGCCATGAAAATTTTTAAAGTTTCTCAACGGCATGTAAATACGCTTCAAAGTACGCAACTTTTTTCTAATTTAACCTAAGCTGTAACTCCAACAGGTACTGAGATCCCCATGCTTAGGATCCTTATCTTGGACACCCTGTATATTACTTAAATAACCTAAAACTGAATAGGAATATTTGTAACGAAAAATCATTTTCTGTTAATAGAAGGTTATTCAACGAACAAGTTATGTACGGAAGAACTTTTTTAGTAAGAACGGGCTAAGATATAATGTCCTTTAATTTTACCACGTTTTTATTACTTCGGTTTTTTGTCAGTCTGTTTATTTGTTTATCTGTCTGTCAGGTACAGATATGACAATCAATTTTAAATGAACTTTCCGATGTGCTAGACACTTAATAATTTAAACAAAGATCAAAATTGAAAGACAATGCAATATTATGACCTTGAAAGTGACTTTGAACGTTTATTCAAGGTCATTTCAAGATTAACTTTATTTTCGATAATCCTGTCAAGATCAAATTTGATATGCTTGTATAAATCCGATGGTAATGTAATATAATGACCTTTAGACTAACTTTGAACTTATATTTTAAGGGCAGTTTAAGTTAACCTTAACTACCCATTATCCAATTAAGCTGAAATTTGGTACATATATGAGCTGATGACAACATTATGCGCTTGAATCTGACCTTTAATGTACGTTCCAAGGTCATTCCAAGATTTATATCACTTCCAATTATCCAATCAAGTCAAAAATATTAAACCCAATTATAATATAATATTGTGACTTTGAAAGTATATTTTAAGGTGATTTCAAAGTCAGCCTTACTTTCGATTATTTGATCAAGCTGAAATTTTGTACACATATATAAACCCTATGACAATGCAGTATTATGGCCTTGAACATATATTACAAGATCAGTTTCACTTCCGATCAAATTGAAATTCGATACACGTACAAAAAACCGAAAACCATGCATTATTGTGAAATGAAAATCAAGCTCAAATTTGGTTCACATATATAAATCCGATGACCATGCGATATTATGACCTTGAGCATATATTTCAAGGCCATTTCAAGGTATACCTTACTTTCGAGTATCCAATCAGGCTGAAATTTAATACACATATATAAGCCCGATGACAATAAAATATTGTTATCTTAGAACTGACCTTAAATGTATATTTCAAGGTTAACTTCACTTCCGATAATCCAATCAATCTGAAAATTGTTACACGTACATAAACCCGATGGCAATGCAATAGTATGACCTTGAAACTGACCTGGAACGTATATTACAAAGTCATTTCGGAGTCAATTTGTTTTTAACGCATTTTTATTAACTCGTTTTCTTCTCTGTCTGTATGTCTGTTCGGTACAAATTTTGCAATTGACTTTAAACTAACTTCCCGATAAGTTAGGAACTTTAAATATTGCTCAGAACGGGATGACAATGGAATATTAATCGGCTTTTTTGTCCGCCTGTTTGTTTATTTGCCTGTTCGATATAAATTTGATAATCCATTTTTATCTGTTTGATACAGATTTAGTAATCGACTTTAAACTAAGGACTAACAAGCTGAAAATAATTATTCATTTTTTTTTTTAATTTACCATGTTTATAAAACGGACTAAGAAATTTTTTCTTGAAAATTTGTAATTGTCAATTTTTAATTGGTATGAAAATACTTGTGATATTTAAATCGAAAAACGTAGAGTGCAATAGCTATTAGCTGTTGTGTGAGTTTTCGCAACGACAGCTACTCTCTACACTCCTTACTATTATCTACTGCATGCACCCCACATTTTTCGTTTTAAATCTTACAAGTAATTTCAAAGCATATACGTTTTAATACGTATTACAGACGTGGTATATTTATTATTTTTTATGTAAATAATTATCATTGAATCAAACTGACTTGCACTAAAAAATAATATATAACGTTACAGCTATTTCTTATTGTATTTAATTTTATCGGTCATCTATAATTTATAGCTTATAAATTATTTTGGTTTAAATTCAACCGACCTCAAAGATTTGCACTAAATGTAAAAATTCAATAAATCAGGAATTTATTACAATTAGTTTCATAATTGTAGTTGTACTTTTTTATCTACCAATTTTTTGAAGCCAGCAACACAATGTTTGTGGGGATTATGTTTTATTATTATTAAATTACACGGGACAACAGCTAAAATAAAGTCAACTAAATCTTACCATTTTTGGTGTGCGAAAACCGGAACTAAACTTATCTTTTTAATCTTAGTTCAAGTTGTAGAGATATGTGATGCGATGTTTCCCTATATATTAAAAATGTAACCCCAAGAATGCACATGGTATTGTTATAACAATAGAGGGGTCCATCGTTTGCTAAAGATATGTTTTTCCCAAGTTTAGGAAATTTTGCACAACTTGTAACACCGCATTGGGGATCTCCAAGGATGACTCCCCATATACGAAGTCGCAACATCCCAGGGAATTAGCCATTTAAACCTATTTAACTCGACTTTTATGTCTGCTTTGTACTGAACAGCCCCTGTATACAAACAAATGACAAACGGCACTATCGCGAATGTTATGGAATTGAATAGAAAATTCTGGAATGTTTTCTAGAAATATAGAAGTCGTATTTGGGTATATAAGCAACTACAAAGCGGAGGGGTTAGTCAGTCGAAGTTAGTAAGTCGAATCGAATAGTTTAGATTGTAAGATGTCTCAAAAGTGTGTAAACAATCCAGATCACTTCTGTTATGTTTGTGGGTGACTTTTGCGCCTCAGAAGCGGTCTACTACCCTATTGATAAAACAGGTACATCAGCTTTATTTCGGTTGCAATATTGGAGATCAGGACAAATAGTGGGCGCCACATATCTGCTGTAATGCATGCCCTTCAAGTCTGAGAAACTGGTTAAATATTCAAAAACGATCTATGCGGTTTGCTGTCCCAATGATCTGGAGAGAGCCAAATCATGTTAAGGATTGCTATTTCTGCATCATACTTCGTATTGAGCAAGACACAGATATATATATATATATATATATATATATATATATATATATATATATATATATATATATATATGTATATATATATATATATATATATATATATATATATATATATATATATCCAAGAAGAAAGAGTCAGTTATATACTATCCAAATATACCATCTGCCATGAGATCTATGCCTAATAGTGACGAACTTCCTATTCCAGAACCCCCAGAAACATTCACTTACGAATCAAATAATAACGATACGATTTCTCAAGAAGACGATATACCATCAACATCAAGAAATCCTGATTTCACATCCAGCACATTATGCCGCCAATCGCACAAAATAACTCAAACAAAATTAAATGATTGTGTGAGAGACTTAGAACTTCCAAAAAGTAAAGCATAGTTACTAGGATCAAGATTGCACCCATGGAACTTATTAGAAGACGATGTTTCAGTATGTGTTTTTCGTAAACGCCATAAAGGCCTAGCACCATTTTTTAACATGAAAAAGAACTTGATTTTCTGTAATAAGATTAGTGGTTTATTGACGACTTTAAATATAAATTATAAACCAGAGGAATGGAGATTGTTTATAGACAGTTCAATATTTAGTTTAAAAGCAGTACTATTACATATGGGTAATATTTCACCGTCTATTCCTGTTGGATATGCAGTTCACATGAAAGAATCATACGGCAATATGAAGTACGTGTTGACAAGTATAAAATACGATAAGCACCAATGGCAGATGGATGGCAACTAAAAGTTGATTGCAGTTTTACTTGAGTTGCAACTTGGCTATACCAAATTATGGAACAGTCGGGCAAAGGCACTTCATTACAAGAGAAAAGACTGGTTTGTTCAACAATCATTAGAACCAGGTGAAAACAATGTACAACGTTTGCCCCAAAAAGATTTTTTTTCCACCACTGCATATAAAATTGGGCCTAATGAAAAGGTTTATTAAGGCACTGAACACAGATGGGTCAGTTTTTTATTACCTGTGTCAGAAATTGCCAAGGTTAAGTGAAGCAAAAATAAAAGAATTTTGGCAGCACTTGCCTCGTAGTCACTAATTTCTTCGGAAATAAAAAAAAAACTGATTATTACGTTACTCTTGTTGAAAATATGCTGTTACTGCATCAGAAAATCGGTTGCAATATGTCTCTAAATATCCATTTCTTACACTCACATCTGGACTTTTTTTTCCTGACAACTACGGAGCTGTAAGTGATGAGCATGACGAACGTTTCAATTAGGATATATCAACAATGTGGAAAAGGTACCAGGGAATGTGGATTGCTTCCATGCTTGCCGACTACTGTTGGACTCTTGTTAGATGCTCCAGAAACAATTCACAAAAGAAAAGCAAAAAGACAGTATATTTGGTGTCTCTACAAGTGTAAAAGTATGTATTTTTTATTATTTTGTTAAAAATAAATTTAAAGAACCTAGTTTTTGAAAAATTCATCTAAGTTTTTAAATTTATTGTCTTTTTGTGTTCAGCGCCCCAAAATTAACAAAAAAATCCTGTTTCATACAAGATACAACCAATAAAATAAAATTTGTTCAGTAGTGTTATTTATATATCTTCATTTAATTTTCATTCCTTCTTGCCTTAGTTGTGAGTGTCTTTGCATAGTTTGCAGATATTTTCTATAAAGTTTAAATTTGACGCCGACTTGAAAAAAATTTTAGAAACAAAAATTTCATTAAGATAATGTGGGCGATAGCATGATGAAGTTTACTAACCAATAACTTGATTGCCATTTTTTTTGGTTGACCGCTTTAAAATAAATCTACTACGGAAATGTTTAAAAATTAAATTAAATCAGAATATTTCATTAATGTTCTTAAAAATTTGATTATTATTAATTTTTTTCACTTTCTTTGTGTTTTTAGCCGTAAATTCCGGTTGCTGTTTTCAGTCCCTAACGGTTTCATCAAAACAATTTATCCTTCACCGTAAAAAAATATCTGTTTTGAGATAAAAGCATACTTTTAAAAGGAAAAATAATTTTTCATGCAAACCTCAAATTAAATTTGAATATACGAGAGTAGCCGTTTATATTTCAAGAACTAACAACACAAACATTGCAAAGTGTCATCTGACATATCCTTTGCAACGTTTGATATTTTTGGACGATATCCATATTCAGAACGTTTTGACATACGGCGTTGTTTATTCCAATAAAAGTACATCAATGAACATAATTCTTTATATGGCGATGAAGCTTCCTCAAAAACAACTGTATATTGCTAATATAATAAATTTAATCGTGGTCGTCGGCCTCTCACGGACGAGTAGCCTAAATGTCGTCCTAATCGGCCGAAGTGTAAGATCGTCATGTGATTTACCGTGAGATTAATACATCTCTATATATTAGTAATAGTAGCGTGTAAATTATATTGCATTGAAGAAGCTATGTTCGCGTTTGATCCCGCATATTTTGACGTTTGCTCAAAAATAGGCACACATCGCTTTGAAAAGCATTTCTAAAATCGTGATAAGTGACGAGTCTTGGTTCTATGCGTATAAGCCCGAAAGTAAACAGTAATCTATCATATGGATCTTCTATAATGAGCCAAAACCAACAAAAGTTTCTTGCGCACGAAACACTTCGAGCTTGTTTTTTTCGGAAAAACTGACCATGTCATAACCGTATTTTGGAGAACTGTAGAAGGGTCAATTCTGAATATATTTTATTGGCCCGAAATTTTTGTTGAATTGAGGAAAACAAACTGGAGGCGACGGTCAATATCCACCATGACAATTCGAGCGTTCGCACTTCGGCTCAAACAAGTGACTTTTTGAGCACTCAAAACGTGAAATTGATGTCTCGACCGCCGTACTGCTCAGATTTGGCACCAAATGATTTATTTTTGTTGTGTTTTGTATGTTTATAGTGGCAAAAACGCTTTTTGGAATGGTTCAAACGCATGCAAAATTGTATTGATCATTGTGGAGAAACAGTAAAACCATTATAAATGATAAATATTTGCTTTTGTTTGCTATTGCGAAAATATCAGGGACTACCCCGTATAACATTTTAATATTTAAATATTCGCAAAAAAAATATGAATATTCTGGTGTGACAAATGCAACGCATGCTGATTTTAGATTTATGAAGTTCCAGAATTTTAGCATAAAATATTTTAATTGGCACTCTGCTAAAATGAAGAAAATAATTATTTTAATTCTCTTACATAAATCTGCCTTGTAAATGCAAATATTTATAAATATTTAAGGCATTTCTAATGTAATTCTTTCAATTTTATTGTCACTATTATTTTCTGATTGACATCTATGCATCTTTAAGCTTTAAAATATTTTGATGAGAGTCACAACTGACCGAAATGTTATTAGATGTTCATGAGAGTTTAGGAAATTATGCGTTGATTGTTTTAATTAAATATATCCTTTTGTCCCAAGACATTTTAAACCGAAAAAAAATATACATTAAGCTTTATCGAAAATCCCAACTTCGCATTGTGTTCAAGTTGAAAATCTTCTTAGTAAATCTGGCTATGAAACAGTTTTCATTTCTGCAAAATGACACCGTTCAAAAATTAGGCCCAACGAGTGTGGCTGCAAGTCCACTCCAGACTTCTCTGATGATCTAAAACATATACTGTAGTATGATTTAATGGGTTTTTAGAGCCTCTATTAAATATTAAAATTTCATTAAATTATAGAATTCAGTTCCGATAAGGTAAATCGCTAGAGCTCTGTATCTCCGTGCAGGGGCACCTAGGAATTTTTTCTATTACAAAGTAGGAATATTTTGACTTCCCCTGTATGTTCCCGAGAAATTAGGAGGAACACCCAGTTTATA
Source organism: Diaprepes abbreviatus (assembly GCA_034092305.1). Lineage (NCBI taxonomy): Eukaryota > Metazoa > Arthropoda > Insecta > Coleoptera > Curculionidae > Diaprepes > Diaprepes abbreviatus. The sequence continues at coordinate 4,498,334 of JASJET010000050.1, forward strand.
TTTGAGGGATTATTCAAAACCGAACATTTTTTTAAATAATGAATTTATCCCAGACTTTATGTTATATATATATATATATATATATATATATATATATAGAAAAAGAGAGAGAGAGAGAGAGAAAGAGAGGGTAGTCGTTTAGTTAGGATAAACTAGTTAATATTGGGGTGTGCAGTGTGAGTGTCTGTAAATGACAATAAACTCATAAACCTACTTAGTAAAATTTATGTTAACGTATTGTAAAAAAAAACTAATAATTTATTATATAAATTATTCTTAAAACTTAATTAAGAAGCATCACATCAACAAAGGAGAAAAAAATTTTCCACCAGTAAAAAAATCAAATACCAATTGTATCGCGATGTGTGTTCAGATAATAGCAGGGTTTTCAGTTAAAATTCCTCTGACAAGAGGCATATATATATATATATATATATATATATATATATATATATATATATATATACGAGGTGTGGCAGAAAAGTAGTGAGACTGACAACACTGCAAGTGATCTGGCAACACTGCTGTGTTGTCTTTGATAGAGCAGGTGTATTAGTACCTTTACATCGCTCAGTACGAGTTTCAGCGCCTTCCGTTAATTACGTAATTTTTTCGCCTGCTATTAGTGAAGCTGTGTTTTGTTTGTGCGTTACGTAAAATAGAAAAGCGGAATTTGGAGCAGCGTTATGCCATTAAATTTTGTGTTACGCTTGGAGAATCGGCAAGTGTGATGTTTCAAAAGTTAAAACAGGCCTATGGGGAATATTATTTATTCCGAGCTCAAGTTTTTCGCTGGCAGAAATTATTTTTGGAAGGCAGAGAAAACGTTGAAGATGAACAACGCTCAGGGAGGCCTTTAACCTCGAAAACCGACGAAAACATCGAACGTGTGGAGACTCTTGTGAGATCAGACCGCCGTTTAACATTAAGAATGTTGAGTGAACAATTAAATTTGAACAGATTTACCGTTCATCAAATTTTGACTGAACATCTGCACATGCGAAAAGTCTGTGCTAAAATGGTACCGAAAAACCTCACAATTGAGCAGAAGGACAATCGAAAAAACAGACAGAATCGCCAATGAGCAAGATTTCTTTGGTCATGTGATTACAGGTGATGAATCATGGATTTTTTAATACGATCCAGAGACCAAGAGGCAAAGTGAGGAGTGGCACACTCAGAGCTCTTCTCGACCAAAGAAAGCCCGAATGAGCAAATCGAAAATCAGATCAATGCTGATTTGTTTTTTTGACAGAAGGGAATCGTCCGCAAAGAATTTATTCCTCCAGGACAGACTGTCAACCAAGTTTTTTATAAAGACGTCCTTGAAAGGCAGAAGAAGCGTGATTCGCGTCAAACCAGACTTTGATAAATAAAAAATCATTTTCATTACTTTTCTGCCACACTTCGTATATATATATATATATATATATATATATATATATATATATATATATATATATATATATATATATATATATGTATAGTTTTGTTATTTGTTTATTGACTAGAATGTAATTTGTGAAGTCAAAATGAAAACGTGTCGTGTGTGTGCTTTTAAATGGAATTTTTTTTTGAACGGTAAGTCTTATCTTTTTTTAAAGTTTTAATTTGATAGGGGTACCATACTGTATTTTTTCTTTCTGAATTTTAGAAACACTTAACTACTTGTTGCATTGTATCTTTTTAAACACTTCCCAATAAATTAACTGTAAATATTACCCTAACACATAATTTAATATTGTCACATCATAATTTTTGTTAATAGGCGTTGAAGAGTTATACTCCATCTTAACCATCAACAAATTTATAAAAATGGAACTTCGCAGTTAATTAAAGAGAACACGTATACTAGTTTCATTCAACTGGCATGATTAATTCGGTTCATTTTATTTTCTGATGAATGGAGAGGCGCCATTGACCCTAATCATGTTAGGACGATTCGTTTTAAGCACTCTATTTAATGACTCCATTTTTTAAATATAAATCAAAATTTTTACTTACCTCATGGATATGTACTTGTATATACATATATATATATATATATATATATATATATATATATATATATATATATTTAAACATAGGTGATTACTGCCTTAAAGTAGACTTATATAATGCCGGTCATTTAAAAATAATCTTAAATATTTGAAGAAGGTATCGAACACTTAATAGTGAGTTCTGTTCGTAGCTATACTGGAGTTTTAAAGATCACTTCTAGTTATTAGGTTGAATAATTTTACATTGCGCTAGTATTTTTAGTAATATGTTCAAGTAAATTTAACTGTTTACAAAAAAATATTATCAATGGGACAATATAATAACTTGTCTTGTATCAGTTTTATTAGAAGTGAGGTATTTTGAATCGTTTTTCAGATAGTTCATTGAAGTAATGCTATAAAAGTATCTTTAACGTATAGTAAAGCGGCAAAAACTGAAAAAAAATACTAAAAATTCTGTGATTGATCGCGTATAACTTTTGATATTTTGATACGGATTTCAGGATATTATTAAGGTTACTCCAACGAGAAACTAATAAAAATTTTTCCACTGTAAGTTTATTAAAGAAAATTAAAAAATGAGATGATTTTTAAAAAACTGATACATAAGGATGAATATATTTAGATTTGGTTTTCAGCATAATATATGGAGCCCCTTCGAAGTACTTTCAAAGCAGATATTTGGCAAGAAATCTAAAATCTGAAATAACTAAATAAAACTGTTACTTGCCGAAATGTATCGCATATCTGTGTCAATTTAAGGGCCATGACTGCCTCATCTACTGATACTAACAAGGATAAAATATCCTTTGAAATTTTTTAATTAAAAGTACTTCAGAAATTTGTACTTGTAACAAATAAATCCCCTTTTTATATTGTTATTAATTTAACATAGTCGTAGATTTATTTATGTACTCTCTAATATATACAAATTTATGTGTTATTCCTGCAATTAAATAAATACAATAATACAAATAATCAATAAAGTACAATCATCAAAATTAGATAACCATTTTTTAGAGATTTCCGTTTATATATAATTTTTAGAAGCAACGAGAGTAGGAGTAGATGTCCAAGAAATGAGTTTTTCTCACACTTAGCGTTTGGAAATAAAAACATAATTTACATAAATTTTCTATATTAATTCCAACTAAAGTACGATGTATGCCAGTCTTTCACATCCTACATTTTACTTTTAATATTGTATTTTAATGAAATGAAAAGTTTAATGGTATTTTTAAATCAAATTTTAAATTGTGCTTCGTAAAGACTAGGATATGAATAAAGGCAGAAATATTAAAAATTTAACTATATTATATTTTCCTTTTATTTGTATCCTTAAGCCAATGTAAGTGCTAAATTTTTAAGTTCCTAGCTGCCGTGTACGCTAACGTTTTGTTCCACTAATTTTCCTTGAGAAAAATCCCGATATTCTACTGGAATTCTTCTATAGCTTTTACTGAATTAATAAGTGATGAATAATGGCTAAAAATCTCTTCCATTTAAGATAAAGGCTTAAAATTTTAGGATTTTACTAAAATATAGGATTATTCTTATGTACGAAGCCAATAATATTATAGATCGATGGAAACTATAAAATTTTGGCACCAGGATCCATATTATCTTTTTTTGTGATTTTGTGAAGATTTATTTGATTTTCTATAAGAAATATGCCAAACGCAAAAAATTCTGAAAATAAAACATGTTTTTAGAACTATTCTTGTGGACACAAATTCATGCCCTTTTCTAATCTTTTTCGTTAGAGGCATATTTTAATAATAATAATAATAATAATGTTTATTCGTGATATACATACAAAAAGTATTTTCACAAGTCAAAATAAAACTACACATTATAGTAAAACATTAAGTAGACAACAACAAATCAGTCTAAAATTATTAAAAAAATAAAATTTTTGCAACAAGTCAAATTTACAAGCAAAACAAGTACATTGAGGGAATCATCCGTGCTTCTCTGTCATATTAATCATTGAAATTATTTAAAAGAAACTCTTCAATACTGTAGAAAGCTTTTATCTTCACATAGTTTTTCATTTTGGACTTAAACTGCTGTGTACCGAGGTTTTTAACAACATTAGGAAGCACATTAAAAAATTTTAGCTTAGCTCGTAAGATGCTATAAGGACCTTATTATTTTTAGGTCGTTAATAAAATGAATACTTAAAGTTAGAATTAAATCTACCTGGTGATTAATTTTTTTATAGTGAAGTTCTTATTTTATTGGATATTAATTAATTTGACCATAGCTTATTGTAAAATTTATACCAAAAAAATACTAGATATACGCCGTGTTTTAATCGAATTTGATTAAAAAAATACTTCGGCATTGACACCGATCTTTCATTAAGTATATAACAAAGAAGAGGTCATTAAAGCTATTTCCAAAGATATTACGTTTCAGTGGTTTCTTTATTAAAAATGAAAGATAAATGGCTACTTTTATTACGATCACACGCAGATTCCGGTTATCGTTTTTAGTCACTCGCTGTTTCGTCCAAGTTTTCCTTCACTCTTAAAACATGTCTACAAAGCATACTCTTAAGAATAGAATGCGTGATTATATTTTCTAGAAACAATTTTTCGTGAAAACGTCATAATTTAAAATAAATAAAAAAAATTTTAATAATACTTGGAACAGCAAGTGATAAAGTTGCTTTTAACGTATCCATATGAATTTAGTTATAAATTATTATCTTAAATGTAATTTCTTAAATCATTGAAATTAATATAAATTTAATTATTCAAACTCATTGTATGCACAAGTTTTTAAAATTAAATGTAGTATTGTAGTTTCTTTTGATTTTATGTATGACCAATCTTTGCAAGTTTTTAACCGACTTCTAAAAGAATGAGGTTCTCAATTCGTCGACTGTCTTTTTTTTATGTATGTACACCGATTACTCCGGAACAGCGGCACCAATTTGAATGATATTTTTTACGTCATATTCAAGAAATTGCTACGGTGGTCCCATATTTTTTTAGATGAAATTGGTGCAGTAAAATCCAAGATGGCGCTTACAATATGGCTGCCAAAAAAATAAATTTTGTCCAATTTTCTTCAAAATTAATATGGAGGAATTTTCGGGATTGTACCCAACGAATTTGGAATTATCTTTAAAAAATTCAAAATGACGGATCCAATATGACGGAAAAAAATTTATTTTTGTCCGATTTTCTCCAAAATTGGTATGGGAGAGTTTTCGAGGTTGCACATAATGAATTCAAAACATTTTTAAAAATTTAATATGGCGCATCCAATATGGCAGACACAAAATCAATTTTGTCCGATTTTCTCCAAAATTGGTATGGAGGAGTTTTCGTGGCCTCACATAACGAATCAGAAATAATTTTTAAAAATCAATATGGCGGACAAAAAAATCGATTTTGCCCAATTTTCACCAAAATTGGTACGGGAGAGTTTTCGGGATCACACATGACGAATCTAAAATTATTTTTAAAAAATTTAATTTGGCGTATCGAATATGGTGCATAAAAAATAAATTTTGTCCCATTTTTTTCAAAATTGATATGATAGCACATTACGAATTTGATATTATTTTTAAAAAAATTAAATATGGCGGATCTAAGATGGAGGATTAAAGATTCTACATCTCTCGATTTTGTCTGAAGTCAGTATTGGGGGATTTTTGTTAGTGTTAATTACGAAATTAAAATATTTTTTGAGAAACTCAATCTGACGGATTCACTATGGTGTCCTAAAAATTTTACAATTTTCGAATTACTCCAAAACTGATATAGAGAGTTTTTGAGAGTGTAAATTATGAATTTAATGGTATTTTTTCTGGATTCAATATGGCGAACGCGATATAGCTGACTAAAAATTTTACATTTTCCGATTTTGTTCAAATGTGGAACTGAATCGTTTTTGAGGATGTAAATAGCGAATATAAATTTATTTTGAGAAAATCTAATATGTCAGATGCAATATGACTGTTTAGAAATTTTAACTTTCTGGATTTCATCTAAAATTGGTACTAGGGGGCTTTGAAGAGTTTAGATTTAGATTAGATTAAGACGTTTAAATTATTTTTTTGAAATTCAATATGGCGGATCCAATATGGTGGGTTGAAAATTTTCCCTTATTCGCTTTTTTTCAGATTTGGTATTAGGAGGTTGTGGGGTGGTGTATTACGAATATGAAGTTAATTTTTTACAACTATTAGGTTGACAAAATACAATATGAGGGACTGTAAATTTTACATTTTCCGGTTTTATCTAAAATTGATATTGCGGGACTCTTGGGGCGTATACAAACTCAATATGCAGTATAAAATATATCGGGCTATGAAATTTACGTCTCAAATTCTTTAAATATCGATATTGCAAGATTTTGGAGCCTATATTACCAATCTAAAATTAATATGAAATTTAAGATAGTGGATTTACTATGACCGACTAAATATTTGTTTGACACAATTTCATTGGTAATTGGAGAACCCTAAGAATCAAAGAATTTTTAGTGGTTCATTTTAGGGTGATATACAATTATGGATAAAATGGGTACTTTTTTGCCACCTTGGAGTCATTGCGAGGTACACTAATCTCGATTAGCACTTAGTTCAAATAATTTATGAATATCATAATGAATTCAAAACTAAAAATCGAAAAATTGAATTTTTGTAAAAAAATCGAACCGACTTCTAAAAGTTCGCTAAAAAGTGAAAAATAACTAGAAATTTTTATATGAAATTGAAATTTTTGAAGTCGGCGCCAAATTTTTTCTAAATGAAATAAATAACTACTAATGTTTACAAATAATGGTAAGAAAGCAATTACAAATAAAGTATTTTTAATCTGTTTATGCGAATCACATTTTGTCAGGTATTAGTTTGGCGCCGACTTCAAAAATTTCAAAAACCGGAATGAATTGGTGAACTTCTGTGTACTCATTAGGAACAGTAAAATTAGATTATTGAACTTTATTTTCTATATGGAATTCATAACAAAAAACTAAAACATAATTGTAAAACATTTCAGACAAACAAAACTAAAGTGATTGTTTAACCTACAGAAAAGAATTAATATAAAATTAATACAATTATACAAAACTTGTAAAATACCCTCAGTGGAATATTTATGCCTCTTTAGTGGAACAAAGAAATTCAAAATTTGATTCGATGTCAGAAAGTTCTTCATTTAACCTGTCTCTGTATTATCTTTCAAGTAAGTTTATTTTGAAAATCCTTTCTCACCAATATGTTGTACAGAAGGGCAATAAAATTTTAATGGCTTTTTCCGCCAAAACAGGATACTTATTTTTTACGTAGCAAAAAAAGCAATTAGAGAGTTATCTTTAAAAACAATTTTTAGGGAATTCTTAGAGGATAAGTCAACAAGTTTTTCTTTTTCCAGTAAAGATAAAGAAGTTATATCGCCTTGAATAGGATTAAGTATCCAGTTGTTCAATCGAGATATAATAGGTATATTAGGAAAATAGTCCTTGAACGTTAACTGAAGTTTTCGAGATGTTCACTAATATAGCTTTTAATATTTTCGTTAAATGATAATAATAAAATGGTGCTGAGAGAACCAAAATATTCCTACTCATTCACGTGCAGACATTTAATCCAAAAGTTTAACTTCTTTAGCATGGCTGCTATTCTCTCATGCACATTAAAAATAGTGATACGTGAGTCTTGTAAATATAGATTTATATCATGAATTGAGATGCTAAAGTACGGAGGCCCCAGCCTTGTCACAGAGCTCACTGTTCTATTTCAAAAAATACTCCGCACAACGTCAGTACCCAACGAATAGCGAAAAAGCATCACAATTCCGATCCACAAAAGAGGCTCAAAGAAACAACCCGAAAACTACAGGGGAACAGCCTACTAAATAGTTCAGCCAAATTGTTAACCAAAATACTGTCACCACGGATCGTAGACAAGTTAGGGGCGTGCGAAGAACAGCAGGGCTTCCGGAATAATCGCTCTACTATCGACGGTATATTTATTATCAGACAGCTGGTTGAAAAATCTATCGAATACGATAAACCGCTGTTCATTTGTTTTGTGGACTTTACACAAGCGTTCGACCGAGTCAAACTGGAACACATAACAGAATTACTGCGAAGAAAACAAGTTGACGAAGCAATCATACGCACAATATACGAACTGAATTCCAAAAACACCATGGTAATTAAAACAAATGACACTCAAACAGAGGAAATCCCTCTATCCATAGGAATAAGACAGGATGATAGCCTAAGTCCAACACTTTTCAATGTAATCATGGACGAAATCATTGATGAGATAAAAAGCACAAATATTGGGACCCAATGGGACACAACACCGTTCAGATTTGCAGACGATGTTGCCCAGACAGCAGATAGCGAGGACAACTTACAAAAAATGCTTTTTCATCTCAATCGAACAGCCAAACAGTATAATATGAAGATATCTGTGGAGAAAACCAAAGCAATGGTAATAGCAAAAGAACCGGTAAGATGCAAATTAATGGTTGATGATAAATATATCGAACAGGTTGGGAAGTTTAAATACCTAAGAGCACCTATAACAAGTAACAGGGCAGTAACGGAAGAAGTACGCACTCAGGCCAACAAAGCGACCATGATATCAGGTCAACTAAGAGACATAATCTGGAACAATAAACATATGACGGTTGAGAGCAAAGCAAGAATTTACAAGGTCTGTTTAAGACCGATACTGACCTACGGCGCAGAAACAAGAAATGAAACCACAAAGACAAAATAACTTATGAGAACCACAGAAATTAAAACGCTGAGAATGATCACGGGAACAAGTTTAAGAGATAGAATAAGAAATGCAAAAATACGCGAGAACAGCGGAGTGGGGGATGTTGTGAAGTGGGTTCGAAATCGTCGTAGGCAGTGGAGAGACCACGTGGAACGAATGGACGATGACAGACTAGTAAAAACCGTGATGAGAGAAAAACCAAACACCAAACGGCCGCCTGGACGGCCCCCCAAAAGATGGAAAGACAGCTGGATTTCGACCTCAAACGAAGATCAATGAGGCATTGTATAGATAACAAAACTTGGTTCTACCTAGAAGAAAAAGAAGAAGAAGAAGAAGAAGAAGAAGAATTGAGAAAAAATATCTCTATGTATGCAACTTTTTGCAGCCAACGAATATAAGAATTCGTCAAAACTTTGCTACGAGAAAGCTATTTAACTTCTGTATGAAGTAGTAAAAAAATGTGGAGGCTTCCAAAATTCTCACAAAGTGTACAGAATAGACGAAAGTTTGCAGCAAGCGATTTTATAAAATTGACAATTTTACACCGTCGCTTAAAGTACTGGAAAACTCTGTAGGAATGCGCTTACATGCTAGTACTCGTGTATAAATACAGCACTGAGTCCACTCATTATCTTCATTGATCTTCTTTATCCGCATAACAAGACCAGAAAATATTCCGGTCATTGATACTTTTCAAAATATTCACTCATCATATCAAGAACTGCTACAGCGGTCATGTAGGTTTTCAGTGGTTTTGCAAATAACATGTCTTCTTGAATGGAATCCTTAAAAATATATCTAAGATTGGCGGGCAATACTGCAACGTTTGCTACACCGATCATTAAGCTGAATAGCAAAATAATTCAATTTTATTCTTTTTAAAAATTTACTTTCCACGTCATTTCCCAAATCATTAATTATCCGTGACGCTGCACTAACGAGCATTTGGCCTCAAAAACCGGATAAAATTAATAACGTCGTTGTTTTTGACTCTAGACTTGTCAAAATCAGTATCCTGGGATTTTTGAGGGCGCTAAGTTGATTTCTGGCATTATTTTACTAATCGGGTGAAGGGGGGCTTACTTAGGGTGGGGAGGGGGAGGGGAGTAATATTACAAAAACGTAATGGTTATCGTTTTATATGTTTTTAAGTGCTCCAATTTCATTTCTGGCATTACTTTACCAATCGGGTGAAGGGGCGCTGACTTAGGGTGGGGAGGGACAGGGGAGTAATATTAAAAAAACGTAATGGGTATCGTTTTATATGTTGACTTAGGGTAATTGTACGTGTTCCCATAAAAAATTTATCTCAAGAACAAAGTCTCTTTACTGTGTGATCAAGTAGGTCCTGAAGCATAACTTCAACACTCGCCTCCGTAACTCGGATTGACTCTGGTTTTGAATAGCAGAGTTTCTTTGCTTCTCTAATTAGAGTATACCAAGGAAATATACCCTTATTGGAATCGTATAACAACTCCCACTACCTCCTTGTAAAGTCACCTTCAACAAAGATTTGCAAAACTTGTTCAGGTGTGTAATTTTTTACTTTCAGTTTCTAAGCAGTATTTATTACCTTCCTGTAAAGTTTGGCTCTTGTTGGTGTTGAAGTTGCATCTATTATAAGTTTAGAGGCGCGGCATTTCCAGACATTCGTTGACATACGTTGGCTGCATAGGTCAGCTCCTCAACAGGTACCTGTTCGCGGAGTTCTTTTGTATTTCGTCGTTTACTACGATCATGTAATTCTTGGAAATGCTTCTTTGGGCGTCCCGTAGAATTCGTGGCCCAGTTATGTACTGGTATTGATGTATCAAGCCATTTCTCGTTTTTTTCAAAAATCTTTTTTCAATATAGTTAAATGATATCCATCTTTTCTTCAAATCACTATTAAAATGTTTTAAATCGTGACGTAAGGTATGGTACTTGTTTTGGAGACATTTCATCATTTCGCAAAGCTTATGTTCCATAAATGATACCTTATCTTCAAGTGTGTTGAATGTGCTTTGTTTAAAAAGCATGTATATCATTTTACGATATACCTCAATAGCATTTGATGTAAAATTTGTACCTATAGGAAAAAATATATGTATGTTATAAAAAAATAACCAAAATTATTGCAAAAAAAAACCGTGGAACTCAAAGCGGTTTTTTGAAGAGGTGGAAACATGTGGAAAATGTTTTGACTGTTGTGATATGGCTAATGTCTATAGTTTATTATAAAAAAAGAATTATAGCTCGACCTAGCTCGGAACATTTTCAAAAACACTAATTAGTTAAAAAGAAAAACAAAAAAATAGAAAATTTTCTTGCATATTGTTTTAGGTCCATAAGAATACTAAAGAGTAATTATATTTTTAAATAATATATATTAAAATTAAATACATATCTTGTTCTTCAGATTCCATCACAAACAATTTTTTTTTAATATTCACTTTACAAAATACCAAACATCAAACACAAGTCTAAAAAAAATCTATCAAGAACAAATGCATGCGTATTGAACGAAGCTTAGATTGCAGTTAACTATGCGAAGCGTAGCTGCGTGAAGGGGCCACTTTATTATATTTTTATGATAGTACGGTTACTTAGGTATACAAAAAAAATAATTTCGATGATTACTTGTCTAGTTTTTATTTCTCCTTTTTGTTCGGTTTTTGAGGCCAAATGCTCGTTAGTGCGCTGTGTTGTTTAATAAGGGAACACGGTCAATTTTCTTTGCCGCCTTTTGTCCAAGCATACAGTTCACGATGTATTTAGCACACGGCCCAATCAAATTTTCTGCTGCATGTGCTTGTCCAGATATTACAATTCTGTAACAAAATCGAAATGATGCCTCGAGAGCTATTTTACTATTTTCGTTTATATCTGTTAGACAAGAAGAAACACTAAACATTTTCTTACCTGCCAGTTTTCTTTTAAAATATTCAACAGGTTTTTCCTTGTGATCCAGATGTCTTTTTTCAAGGTGTATATGAAGAAGATATGGTTTTAAACTGCGTTTGACCAAGATTTCATTACAGATTACACAAAGCAGTTTAGGTTCTGACTTCTCCCTGGTAAAATAAAAACCCATGTGTAAATAATTACTGTCGTATTGTCATTTCTTTCCTTTTTTCTTAGTGTATTCGCCTATTTTCCTTTGCTTTCAGTCGGGCGGAAATAAATATATCGTCATCCCATCTGTTTCCTTTTTCATCTATATTAATGTCAAAAAACCCAAAATATTGTTCTACACATCATCGGTATAAACGACAAGATTTTCCGAAATGTTACTTATTAAAGAAACACACTGGGTTGAAACTGAAAATTTATTTTAGAATATGAGCCATATTTTGAAAATGTGTCCCTATATAATATTCAAAAAGGTATTTGTGGATAGGAAATAAGAATTTATGGGCAACTTTAGGTTTTCCACTGGGGGCGCTGGATATATACAATTACATACACAAAAATGTGTTGACAAAATATACATATATTAACTACATAAAAAAATAAAATAAAAAAGTGAAGTTTTTGAAGATCCTAATATTTAGTCTAACAAGGGCACGTTCTCAGGTGTCAGCCTCCGATGGCGTTCATTCTATGATATGTTAAAGTATACTAAAAAGTATTCGATGCGTGTTTTTTTATGACGTGAATTACATTTCTAAGAGGTGTAGACTGCCACCCTGTGCTGATTTCAAATCAGGAACTAATGTAAAAGAAGCAATTTATTGCTCTCCAACTTTTGACAAAACTACCCGTTTTTTACCAACGATCGATCATACATTTACGGAGCATTATTATTTACTTTCATGTTCGACGTACGCACGTGCAATTTGTAAAGCTCGGGTAAATGTTGTAATTTTTTTGCACATGAAAAAATCACTAAACCTTGTTACACTACTAATTATTACACACTATACATTAACTACTAACTCATTTATCTTTTTGAAATCACTCGAGGTTCTTAAGCTCATCGTACGATTCAGTTCAACTCTACTACTACTTTTTATCGGCAGATGTTATTCTCGTTCTTCCGTGCGCATTTAGGGAAAATGTTTGTCGAAGTAGAAGTTGCCGGCTTGTTCTAGAATATACTCGCATCGCCAGCGACGTATCGACTCTTTGCGTTAAATATTGTTATGATGTTTAATTTAAAATTCTGCTATTACAATATTTTTTTTCGCAAAGCCCCTTTATTAACTTCGCAAATCCCAATGTATTCCCGTACCACTGCTTGAGAAACCTTTCTGTAGACTAATAGATGATGGACTACAAGCTTCTTCTAATATTTCATTCTTAATCGTAAAAAGGAAAGAACTGCACATAACTGGTGAAGAACAAATCTTACTGGCAATGAAAGACGTATTAAAAACTGTCCATCATTATAATGCATCATACATCATCAGGATAATTCCTTTGAGCAATAGTTCAGTGCAAAGTAAAATTGATAAAATGTCATTATACAGTTACTTCAAGACATGCAAATTTTCCATTCAACTCGATAAAATAACTCCAACTAACAAAGTACCAACTCATCATTCGAGTCACGACTTATAAAAGAAGAAAAAATTTGTCGGGAATTATTATTTGCTAAAAATTCGAAAAGCGACATTTAGTACTATGAATATTTTTTTAAGACAAAAATTTATATTGGTGCTTCAGAAATAGCGGGACGTCATGAAGATTTTATAGTGAATTTGAAACAAGCAGTACCAAATATACTTATATATATTGTGTGTAGCTCCATTACTCCATTGAAACTAGCAATAAGATTAAAAGCAAGTCTTTCCATAATAGATTATGTAGCCAAATATTTTGTGAAAAGAATGAAGCTGTCATCTGCTTGCTGCTTCATACAAAATTCGTTGACTCTCAAAAGGTAATTGTCAAAATAATTTTTATAGTGTTTGTTAACTTGATTACATTAAAATGTCAAATTATTTATTTGAAAGACCTATATCACATATTCAATGAATTAATTTGCAGTTACAGTGTAATCAGTCCTTCATGTTGATTTTCATCGAGATATTCCAGGATACTCTAAATATAAACATACCGCCTTGTAGACACACATTCTTTCTCCAATGTAGATACGGTAAAATCGTCAAATTTAGAAGAAACTGGTAGAATTCACAATTAACGAAGAACTTAAAATCAAATTCAGAAATAGATATCAAAAATGAATTCGAAAAATGTATCTCATTGTATTTGACTGAGCGGGGGTTAAGTGAGGTGGGAAATTTACTTTAAAAAAAAAAGAAGAAACTACAGATCACTTAGCCTGGCGATTTGTGACTATTGTTACCAGAACTGGAACTCGGTATTAACAAATTTTTAAAACTTCGCAAGCCTCAACAATCTCGTTAGCTTTTTATTACTTGTAAAGGGGTCGCTGATCCAGAAAAGCCCAAGAAGCTGTAGGTTTTTACTCTTGCTAAGAATTAGTACTTTCAGGAGACAAATATATTTCAAGCTTTACAATTTTTAATATAAACGTCATAATTTAAGACAAATTCTAATATTTTTAAAATAATCCTTTTCCTTTAATTACTGACCCTAATTTTAGCAACGGAAATACGTGTTTAAAAAATAACGCAAGAGCTTACAAAATTGGAGAAAACAACCTCAGAATTTAATTGCTTTTTTCCTAATTAAATTTAAAGATAAACTTTTTGGTTAGATGCAGCTGTCCGCAATCTTATTGTTATGAAATTATGGAACATTGTTGACTTTTATTAATGATCTCGCTAACACACAGCGCTCTAAAGAAAATAAAGTATAAAAAATGAAGAAAATTGAGGGGTGGGTGGATTTTTTACGACGTTTTAATGTAATTATACCTACTATTTTCTAATATCTGATTTTTCCCTACAATCCCGGAAAACGTAATGATTTTCTAATATAATGATTTATTATATTGGAAAAATACATTTTCCATGCATATCTGGTGAGATATTTGTTATATTTTTATGCGAAACTTATTATTAAAAAATGTTTTTGTATAATGAAACATAAAAATTAAATAATCAGGTGTGATTTTCCGTAGACCGGATCAAATTGAAACTACTATTAAATGCATTAATAGTACATAAAAATATTTTTACACAGGTGTGATTCAGAACTCCTTTTACTTAATGTATTTGTGATTATAGAAAACTAGTTACTCGTATTAAAAGGAACTAATCCTCATTCAAATTTTAAACAATATATTACTTATATTTTAAATTATATAACGCATTAGTAAAGTACCTTTCCCGTCTGAATTAAACATGGAACTTGTCATGCAAATAACGAAAATTAATTAATATTATAAGGTCAGCTTTATGCTGATTAAAGTTACAATTCTCTCTCATCTTTGAACAATAGGTTTTGTATTAAAGCTGTTGGTTTCTGACTTTTTTTTGTTCCGACTTAGGAACATAATTTACACCTTCATGCTTATAATATGCTTCTCGTAAGTTTGTCATTCGATTGAATGACAAAAAACAATAATAAGGCAGTTAATTCAAGTTTGTTTCAGATTATCTTTTGTTTATCACAATTGATATACTTGAGGTTAGAGTCCTTTGGCCATTGCTTTCACAAATTATATATTAAATATTTCAGAACTAGGTAGCTACATCTATCATTCATTTTGGATAATTGTCGAACGTGAGCGTTAATGTTTTTAAAAATAAGGATTTTTTGTGACTTTTTGATTTATGAGGTATTATATATTTGAGGCCATATTAGAACTCAGCTGATTTCTACATATTGTAGATTGATAATTGGGAAGCATACCACAGTATTTCAGGCTAAAATTCACGCTATTGATGTCTGTCTTCGGAAGAATTTGAGAAAGGTTATAAGGGCAGGACCGTTCTCATCTTCTCTGAGAGTTAGGTAGCGCTGAAGGCTCTAGCGTGCTACCAAATAACATCAAAATAGGTCTGGGACTGTCTTCAAAACTTTACCGCTCTGGCAAAACACAATAAGGTTACACTTGCGTGGGTGCCAGTATAAAGGAGTGGATAAATAAACTTGATGACATTCTTCTCGGTATGGTGGTACAGGTGGACTATCATCTCGATGGTGGTGGAATGGGATAAATTGTATTAATATGGTTTGGAACGAGGTTTGCATTTATTGTTTCGCTTCTTACTTCATTCATAGACGGAGCTGCATATAGTTGTACGTTTGCTGAATGTAATTTCAGCACTACAACGGCATAATGTGGATATATCCACTGCTATTGCATCTCACACGGAGGAATCCGTGAAAGCCTCATAAACATATATACGCCATCCGGCGGGAGGTCGGCGAAGCCGCGTTCAGTATTTGCATGCTTCCTTTCGATCTCTCCTTTGCACAGCCAGGTGCATGTCGGTACTCTGATGAGTCTAATAGAGACGAAACATGTACCTCTGCCCTATCACGGTGGCGAGGAGGGTAAGTTTTTGACTTTCTTCTCGGTATGGTGATACAGGTGGACCATCATCTCGATGGTGGTGGAATGGGATAAATTGTATTTATATATATATATATATATATATATATATATATATATATATATATATATATATATATATATAACATATGTTAGCATTTTAGAAGGGGTGGGGTGGTGTTCAATGACCCCTGCCTAAATTCGCCCGTGATTAACTTTCTGTTCAGCAACTATAAAACCTATTGTTTTTTTTTGAATGTAAAGTAAATTAGCATTAATTATAATAGACTTTTTTAGGAAAGAATTGCATCTATAATTTTAAGTGTAATTCAAAAATAATAAGTAAAAAAACAAAATTTTTACCCAGTATTAAACATCCTGTGCTGTGATGTTCTTGTAAATATTCTATATAATTAAATTTAATTTGTCATACCTTTTTGCATTTCTCCAATTATCTTTTCAACCTTGTGCTCACTTACTAAATAGGCTAAAAGATAAAATCGATAATTGTAAGGAAATCATTGTCCAGATATTCATATTTAATGCATTCATTTTTTCCACATTCCCTCTACCCTCATGCAAAATTGGAAATGTCAAAGAAATTACTATCCAGCCTGTAATCTTCTTGTACAGAAAAACATCGAAATTTCATGGAATATTTATATGAATATTTTGAGTACTCTCGTATCGTACTATTATTTCCAATTCAACCGATATCAGTATAATTTTGTTATTCTTAGTGAATTCTAATGTACTACATATTTTCCTGAATTATAGTTTTTCTGATACTGGTAAAATAGGTATTATATTCTAACCTATTGACAATTTTTAATAGTAAAAATTAAATAATTTTTGCATTAAATAAATGAACAAGACAAAATCTAATATCTATACTGATTAGTTGTTATTTCACAGGCTCTGTTTATCAACGCAATAATATTTTCTAATCCGGTTTAATCGGATTTATTATGAAGACTGTTATTCTGACTAAAAAGTCTTCATGTTCTTCAATATTTCAATGAAATTCTCTGTAATCCACGTTAATTTATATTTTGCTCACATTTGTGAATGAAAAAATAATTGTATGATTTAAAATAATCTATTAATTCACAACAAATGTTATGCGTGAAATATTTTTCTTTCAATGTCTGTAACTAACTTGGCTTAAATTAATTTTACCTTTAAATTGATTTAGCCTACATCATTTGCTTACTTCATAAGAGTTAGAATAATATCATCAAACGTATCTTGAAAATTTTGAGAATTTAAATTGTAGGTAGAATATGCCAGTGGCATAATGGGCCAACTTTCAGAATATACAAGTTACATTTAGTTAAATATTCTCAATGAACCAGATTCATTCTCTTCTAGCAATATGTAAATATCACTTTTTATGCCTTCAAATTTATACTCATAATTTTTTGTTGACTAAAAATTATAAAAAACATACAGGATTGTCACGGTTCAGCTTAAGTTCACTATAGCAAAATCAGTTATTTTTACCTTATTTTTGCAAATACTCACGTTATGGGCGAACATAATATTCTTTTCCTTATGTATCTCTCATAGATTCTTTGAATGAAGGTATTCCATTCGTTGCATTTTTTGGTTTTATTATATTACGAGCCTTCATAGTTCTATTTCCTTACTAATTTTTTCCCCAGCTCGGTTATTATTATTTTTCTGAGTTTTTCCTACATTCCTACACTACAAAGTATGGTTTTAAATTACATTTGCTTATCAGTTTGATCGTTATTAGATAAATTTTGCTATGTCGTGTGTTGTTGTTTTTTATTGATGCTGAACTTACTGCCACCTTTTTTTTTCAGATAGATCTCGGTTTTTTGCTTACTACTATTCGAGTGAAATTATTCCTATTATCCTTTCTTACGGCAGTTTTCTTGAATAATTCCGTAAATTTAATTTATATTATTCGTAGACTAAGGCCGTGTTTCTTTCGAATTTGCATCGTTAGGTGGTTTTACATCACTTACTCATTTTAATGTTCTTTTTGGGTTGCATAAATTTATACGGCTTACCTTAGCGAAATCCTAATCTTCGAGGTCTTTCAGGAAATTTATTCCTTTACTTGAAATGTATTTCTTTAATTTAAAAATAGCTATTGGGATATTTATTTAATTTTTGAGCCGAAAATGCTAATCATTAACGAATTGGCTTATTTAACAAATTTATTTCAGCCAACTGTTGTTGCCCAGGGTCACTTTTGAGCTGCCATTTCTTTCAAAGGTATCAATTAAATTTGATATAAATAAGGTCGAGATAATATGTCTTTACTTTTTAATTTTCCTATCTGATTCGGCTTAACAAACTGTAGACTTTTTCCATCTCCTGCTATTTTAACTATCCTTTGATACTTTGGGCTGGAAATTCGGTTATCCAGATAATTGGGTTTAATTGATTAGATACTATATATTTTTTGCCTGTTTGGCGTTTATTGAGTTATTTTTACCGGGATAAATCTGAAAACCAGAATTTTGGCAGTTTTACGTGTGTCAACGGAGGAATTCTGTTAAACCCCAATAACAACATCGGGGTCCTTCCTACTAGTTAATTTACTACTGGTATCCTTTCTACGGGTTTGTACCTACGAATCCTTCTTACAGGTCCTTGTTTTTGATTTATTAATTTGCTTTCACTTTTTCGATGTTACATTAGTCAAGCAGAATTTCATCCTGATTTTTTCGAGACCACACCGTTGGTAGCCCCACTATCTCATTAACAGATTAATTTGTTTTTTTTTGGGGGCGTTTTAACCTATTAATTTTGTAAATTAAATTTATTATATTCTTTTACTTTTGTCGGGTGTTGCGCAATATTCCGGCATGATATCTATGATCATAGATATATACAGGATTTGCGTTATGTATTAAAGCCAGTAGGTATTAGAGTGTGTTTCATCTTAAACTTTAATTGATGCTTTCTTTTTCTTATAATATAACCTAACTTCATTATTATTTATTGAAATTATCTTACCTTCGTTATACTACTATAAATCTTTTTTTGGGCTTTCAGTCATATCTCAGTTTAAATAATTTCATTAAAAAAAAAGTAGGTTTCAACTCCGAACTCTTTTATAATTTTTTTTTTGTAAGTTCAAAATTTTGTAATCATTTAAGGTAGGTAATTGTTCTATTTTTTAACTGAAGATTTTATTTATAAGATATTTAACTTTATGCTGTCGATAGAGCAACACCGTTCAATTTTTTATTTAAGATTTTTATTAATAATATTTAATAACTAGTTTTATTTGACCTACGTGCTCACTTGCGTTCGTATTTCTTTTATATTGTTCTTGCCTATTTATAGGAGTGAAGTTGAAAGCTAGCGACATCGCGAAAGTTTTCTGCATTCAACCTTGCTACAGATACAGTAGCGCTCTAAATAAACCACCCCTATTCTCCGGAATAGGGTTTTAGCTTGCCATTTTTGCTCGCTGACGCAGCTACTAGCTCTGGTGATTTTGTTTCAGTTTTTCTTGAATTCCTTCTCACATAATCGTAAACCAGTGTAGCTATTATAACCAGCAATAGACGGGTTTTGTATTTCAGTATATATTTTATTACTATCGGTCAAGTGCTTTCGGTCTAACTTAGACCATCCTCAGGGCTCAGACCCTAGGAACAAGAGAATATGGTCAGCAAATAAGCTTACTCAGTACTCACCAACCACACTCACTCGTCAAAGGGCACACCTTAACTCTGCCAGCTTGAGAACAGTCTCCAGTCGCTAGCGTAGCCTCCATACAGAACAAATCGTATACAATTAAAAATTTTTAAAAAAATTTGTCACATGTTAAAATTAAAACTAAAACATTCAACACACTAGTACATTGACATTATTAAAACAATAAACCTTTTTTTAATAAAAACCCAAAAGGGTGAGGTTATGCCACCCACAGTCATAGCATAGTATAGCAATAAAACTGTCCAAAAATTAAAATTATATACAAGTATATATAAGCCTAAGTAGAGATTTTCTGTATGAGTTTTATTTCAATTTCTTATGAATTGTATTTCAAATCAATAATTCATTGACAATGAGCAAAAAGCTGGCAGGATTAAGGTGTGCCCTTTGACGAGTGAGTGTGGTTGGTGAGTACTGAGTAAGCTTATTTGCTGACCATATTCTCTTGTTTCTAAGGTCTGAGCCCTGAGGATGGTCTAAGTTAGACCGAAAGCGCTTGGCCGATAGTAATAAAATATACATTGAAATACAAAACCCGTCTATTTCTTGATTTCTTCGGTGTACAACCTGTTAATAACTTATTATAACCAGCGCCTATGGTTGAACCAAAAAAGAAAGTATCTGTATATCTGTTTCAATAATACAGTTTTTTCATATTTGAAATTCAGGCATTTTTAACCAACTTCTAAAAGAAGGAGGTTCTCGATTCGTCCGCTATGTATTTTTTATGTATGTACACCGATTACATCCGAACGGCGGCACCGATTTGAATCAAATTTTTTACGTTATATTCAGGAAGTTGCTGCGGTGGTCCCATATTATTTTGGACGAAATTTGCGCATTAGTAGTGGATATATGAGAGAAGGAAAGAGGAGGAGGAGGAGTAAGAGTAAATCATCAACACTTTTCATCCTCCTCCTCTTTTCTTCTCTCATTATACTTTTCAAATCTCTCATTATACTTATTAAAAAACCTCGTATCATCAACACTTTTCATCCTCCTCCTCTTTTGTTTTCTCATTCGAATTATCTCGTATACATTCGAGTTACTTCGTATACATTCGAGTTACTTCGTATACATGTTAACATGACCTTGTATCCCTTCTTTAAATTTTGATTATAAAAGCAACACTTTACCAGCTTAAAACATACTAAAATGAAATATGTCTTCTGCTTCTAACGAAAGTGAATTAAATTTATTAATTCAAAAATTTTATAAAAAATGTAAAAGTTCTGCTTTTGAGTTCGAACATTATGCAGTTGATAGTGGTCCATCTTGGTTTCAATATTATTTGGATATATCTAAAAACCATATAGAGGCTGTGAAATTGTGCGAACGTTATTTTCAAAACAAAGATATTGTACAGTTTATACGTGAATTAGTGAAGTTAAGTTGGTTTCATGATGAAGTTCGTCATTTAAACCAATATATTAGAGATCCTGTTGTATTACAAGAACTAATCAAATCGCGTGGTGAAGATGATGCCTAAAATTGAAAATTTTGTGAGGGACCTTTATGAAGGGTTCATTATGAACGAAGCATGTTCCAGATATTTATCTTGTTTAGTTGAAGAAGAAAGTGAGGGTCAAGATTTATTGTTATATATAAAATATGTTGATCATGCAAATTGTTGTAAAAAAGCAGCAGAATTGTGTAGTGAATTTTTGAAGACTAAAAATGTGTTAAAATTCTTTGATGAACTTAAAAAAATTGGACTCAATAAAGAAATAAATTTATGTATTGATTTATTGGTTAATTAAAGTTGGTGTGAAATAAACTATTTAAATTTGTATAGTTGTTTTATTATTGTGTAACGGCTGTTATGTTTAAATATTTGATTATGTAAAGATAGGAAAATATAATTTTCTGTTAGTAATGTGGGGATGTGGATAAATAAAAAAAATATTATTACATTCATTGTTAATTTATTCATTCATAAAAAAAATTTTATACATAAAGAATACATTAGAAAGGGCACACATTGAAGGTGATTGAGAATGATAAAAACATTTAGGAGATGATTTAATTAAAACAGGTTGTTCGTCCAATTCAATTATTGGCTTAGTACAATATTTTCTAATAAAATTAGCTTTCTCTTCTCCTTTAATATAAATGAATTCTCCTTTTTCTGTTAAGTTTTTTACTATAGATGAAAAATTATGAAGAGGAATATATCCTGTATTCCAATTGATGCAGTGATGAAATTTCATTAACCATTCTGCTTGCTTGTATGTTTCTGGTGGAAGCATTTGTAGTGGATACGGTGGTTTAAAAATATAATGACTCATTTTATGTCCATCAAACATTGCAAGTTCTTTAGGAATAAACTTGTTGTGTTCATCCTTAAATCCTTGAACATCCATAACTATTCTCATTTTTTATTTAGCAAATTTTTAAAGTACTAAATTTTTTTATTACAAATTGTTTTTTCGAATAGTCTTCAATAAGATTTTTTAGATGTTTAATTTTTTTTTTAAAATAGTTCTATTTTTTCTTTTTGTATTTTGTACATTCCATTTGATGTGCAACAAACTATGATATAGAAACAACTGATCTTATTCGATATATTTTCATTTTAATAATGATATTTGATGTGGTGGGAGAAGTTAAAGTTGTTTAACAATTTTTGTTAATGGATTATAGCTAAATACTTTATCATGTATTATAACACAATACGCAGCTGTTTTTCCCGATATTTTTTCTTTTGTCTCAAATTCAATTCTCATGGTTACTGGGCCGGATTGTAATAAATCTCTCTGATGAGAGCAATTAATGTAAGCAATAGGTGCATTATCTTTAAATTCTTTGGGATTAAATATTGGTTCTATTGGAAAGTTATAATATACTTGACGAAATTCAGAAAACATTTCATACAGGGTAGCAAACTTATTATTTTTAAAATCAAGCTGAAGATCCTGGTAAGGATATCTTTCTGAATTTAAAAACACATTTATATTCCTTAGGTCACAATGATCAAATTTACTCATATCTGATTTTAAATTACCACGTCTATCCTTTTGAAAAGCAATTAGTACATGTCTTGGTGTTTCAATTTTTGTGGAGGTTTTGACAGGCCAATTATGTCTTGTATTTTCTAATAACTCTGGATATTCAATTAATTCCCAACTTCGGAAAGTAAAAAGAATATCATTGTTTTTATCAATAATTTTCGTTAGTGCCAATTCTTGGGGAATGGCCACAGTAAGATGTGGAACTCGCCAACAAAGTTTGGTTATTTTAATTTTCGGTTTTTCATCATCACTTGTGGTTACTAAAGCATTAGTGTCATCATTGCTTCTTATTAGTATTAGTTCTTGTTGTGAATTTAAAATTATTTTGTTATAATCTTCAAAAAATCCCGAGTACATTTTTAATGGGACGCATAGGGAAACGTTTCCTTTTTCTACAGTCATAATTTTTTCTTTAGGTTTCGTTTTTGGAAACCATCCAGCATTTTCCAATTTAGCACTTTCGTTTTGATTAAATGATATGTATCCTTTAAGAGTTGAAGTGATTCCTACATCTCGAACTGAATCAATTGTAACACCATTTAAAATATAACGTAATTCTTTAAACAAGAATGCTGGAGCATTGTTGATTAATACCGTATTAGCCAATGGAGTATCATCTTCTTTGGTAACTTGAAGTTCTAAATATATTTCACTTTTGCAAGGTAAAGGATATTTTCCTGTTTGTTGTAGAGCAATTCTAATTTCATCATTTAATCCAAGTTTTGTAGGATTGAAAGGTTCAAATGATAGTATTTCCCAGCTTAATATTGATTCATCTACAAGAATATTTTCTTTTACATTTAAATATTCCATTTTATTTTAGTTTGAAACCTAAACTTATCAGAAATTTTTTATTAGAAGGTGTTAACCTTTGAGAGTTTAATTTATTACTAGTTAAATGTCGTTTAGTATCTTTCTTATTAATGTTTTTAGAATAAAATTTTTTTGAAAAATTATAATTTGAGACTTTTTTATTATATAAAATAACCATTATTCATCTATTTTTTTAAGATGTAGTCTTACTGTTACCGTTTCTCCTCTGAAATTGATGAGATCACCGTCTTGATCTACTATTTTAATGTTTATATTGTCTATTACCTTTACAGTAACAGGAAAATAAAGGACATTTTGTGGTGATTCTATTATTTTAAAACCAGGAGCTACACTAGGAAAAAATTGATGTATTATATGAACAGGTTTTCCATTTAAATATGATCCTTCGGCAATATTACAATCGATGTTTATGGCGTTTACTTTAATAATTTCCGCTGGAAAATCTGAAATGTGCTCCTTAAGACCTTCTAATTCCTTATTTTTAAAACCTAATATTTTTCCTATAGTTCCATCACGAAACGAGATAGGAATATCTGTTTTAATATGTGTTCGTAAAGTATTATTATTGGCATAAATATGAAGAAAAGTACGATTGTCCAAAAATTTTTGAATAAAATTATTTACATCATCTATTTCATAACTACCTGGTGGTATTCTTATTTCTTTATTTGAGTCATAAATGAAAAGATTATTAGTCTCATCAATATTTGGAATAGCATTAAAAGTTTCAAAATTTACAAGTAGAATGGAATATTCAAAATTTTCATCTAAATATATTGGAGGATGAATATTAACAGAAAGCGTGGGGAAATTACCACTAATGACAAAACTGTACGACATATCTCTTTAAAAATTTTTAACAAAATGAATTAATATTGTTTTTCAACCATTATTATAAAGAAATTTAAGACAGAGCTCACCACAATTTGTTTTGTTAATTGATTGATAATGATCGTAGTTATATTTCACAATATTTTTCTTTTTATCGCTGAAAAAATATTTTGTTAATTCGGTCGCAAATTGCCATAACTATCAAAATATAAAATATTTTTCCCTTTTTTTATGTATGCAGTCCAATGAGTTCCATCACCACTATTCTTATCGAGATTAACAATACCACTTTCATTTTTATTAATTTTTTTTGGTAATTTATCTCTCATGAATATACCTCGAAAGTTGGGAATTTTAAGTAGATTAATATATTTACTTAAATCATAATTTGTAAGTGGTTTTCGAGGTATTTGTTTTAACAGTTTTTTGAATAAGGTTTCAGATATAATCCACATCCAGTTTTATATGGTTATAAATAAAGACCACTTCCTTGTTTTCCTACTGCTATAGATTCCATCATTTTATTATGTCTTTTGGACTCTTCTAATTTTTCTTTAGCAGCTTTTGCATCGTTGACAGCTTTCGCAATACCTGCTGCTCCTCCTCCAAGAGCACCTAAAGCGGACAAACCAGCAAATAAAGGAATAAGAGGTAGAAATCCACCAGTTTTTGGAATTGGTATGATTCTATTTTTTGGTGATAATATTCTACTATCTCCGATAGATCTAAGTGCGGTTTGAATAATATCAGTCAAACTTTTAAATTGTTTTCCGTTTAGTGCTTGTCTTGCTTTTGAAATAGCTTGAGATAAAGTTATTCCTCGTCCTAGACGAGTTTTTCGACTTCTGTTTTTCCTTCTTTTTTTTAATCCCATACCAAATTTTCTTTTAATTTTCATTGCACCTCTTATTCCAAGTGCAGCAGTTTTTTCTCCAAAAGTGGCGTCTTTTGCTCTGAACCTTTCGGCAGCTTTGTCACCTAATAATTTATCAGCAGCGTGTCGGCTTTTTATATCATTTGATTGTGCATAGGCAATATCATGCTCTTTACAAGCTTCATCCAATAAGTTTATGCCTTTATCGCCTCTAGCTAGTCTCTTTTCTAGTTTGGTTCCAGGTCCACAAAAATTATACCCAGGTAGATGTAATTCAAAAGGTAACTTATTTATTAGAGTATTAATTAAACCACTACCTCTTTTTCTGACTCTTCTTTTATAAATGGATTGTTGCTTATATGAGATTGGCATTATATAATTGAAATCTTGGAACAAACTGACTAGTTTTAAATTAGAACTTACCCTTTATACATCCTTTTATATATGAAAATTGTCAAACAACCTTATTCAATTCAATATTAAAGACCATGAGACTTCAAGAAATAATTTTAGAAAACATGGAAAATTGTTTGAAGGCTCTAGTAAAAGGGGGTTAATTATTGGTCCATCAGGGTGTGGTAAAACTAATATCATTATAAGTTTAATTGAAGATCCCAATGGTTTACGGTTTGAAAATTTATATATTTATTCAAAGTCTCTATATCAACCAAAATATGAATATTTGAGATAACTTTTTAAACCATTGAGAGAAATTGGATATTATGAATCCGAAAATGAAGAAAATATTGTTTCTCCACAAGAAATAAAACCAAATTCCATAATTATATTTGATGATATAGTGTGTTGCAATCAGAATGTTGTAAAAGATTATTTTTGTTTCGGAAGACATAAAAATACTGATTGTTTTTATTTGTGTCAAACGTATTCTTCGATTCCAAAGCAATTAATTCGTGACAATGCGAATTTGATTGTTATATTTCAACAAGACAAAACGAACTTAAAACATATTTATGATAATCATGTTAATGTTGATATGTCATTTAATCAATTTAATGAGTTATGTTTGATGTGTTGGAAAGATAAATTTGGATTTTTGGTAATAGACAAGGATTCGAATTTAAAATCCGGTCGATATCGAAAAGGATTTGATTCATATATTTTCTTATAAAAATAAAAGTTTTGTAAAAAATTTAACTAATCATGAATGAACGCTTAGCAAGAGAGCTTGTTAAGTCAAGGAAAGCTGTTAAACAAAAATATCAAAGTTTAAAAAATGCTGAATTTGAAGCACAATCCAAATTGGAGGAAACCTATAAACCAATAACTCAACCCCTACAACAATTAATTTCAACAATTGGTAAAATTGAATCGGCTGAGGTAAAGGAAGAGCTACAAACACCCATTAAAAAAAATTATGAAACACCAGAAAAAAGATTGTTTCCAACACTATCACCAAGAAAAAAACTACAGTATGGAACATCAACACCAGAAAAAAGAAAGACAGGGAAAACTCCAATTCTTCCTACAGAAATACCAACAATTATTGATTGGGAAACCAGTATAGCTTCACATAGTCAGATGCCATCTTTACAACAAACAAGTGTCATAGCAGAAACCACCCCTTCTTCAATTTCACAATCTACGGTAGGAAATCTTTCGGATATATTAGAACAAACACGCCAAACAATTCAAACATTTGTCAGTACACCTTTATATCAAGAATATTTATCAGGATTTCATGAATTACCTCGTCAATATATTGACGGAGGGGTAAAAGATGTGGAACATAAGTTTGATCACCTCTATGGAATAGTACATGATTTTGAAACTGAGAAATTCTTTTTGGGTTTAACACAAAGACCTATAGAAATTATCGGTAAAAACATAAAAGTTGAAGGTATAACTTATACAGGTACACCAGGTTTATATGAATTATTATTTAAAAAGAAACCAGTAGGTTATAAAAAACAAGATTTGGAAAATTATATGGATATTTTAAAGAGAACCAATGCATACCGTAAAAATTATGATCCAAATGAGCAGGTACAGGGAAATGGATCACAAAAATATATTTCTATAATAGGGCCTTATTTACAAAATAAAGGAATTACAAAAACTAAAACCATAAATCCCGAAACGCATAATATAGTTCAAGGATTTTTTGACAGACGAAAAGCTCCATACAGAGAAACTCGAATATCTTCGAAAAGAACAGGATCCGGTATAACTTTGAAAGTTAATAAACCTTATACCGATTACGTATATTGGGATAACGTAAATGAACTTGTTGATAGACTTCGACTGTTGGTAGCATCTATGATGGCTGGGAATACAGGACATAACAACGAAATTATTTCTATTATAGAAGAATTGAAAGAAGCCAATATAATTGTATAAAAGAATGTAGTAAATATTGTTACATAACATTGTTAAAATGACCATTGATAAATTTGGACGTCATATTTCTAAAAAGTATACAGTAGATATACCTACAATAGAAAATAAAATACTAGCCAATGTTGAAAATGAAATATTAAAAAATTTTAAAAGTGATGATAAATATATAGAAAATAAAATTGTTCAAAGATTTAAACCTGTGTTAAAAAATGATATTGTAAATTTAAAAAAGAGAGTTAGTGAAAATGATGAAAATGTGGAATCTATTTCAAAAAAAATTAAGTTATTTGAAGAAAATGTTGTGTCACACTATGATAACAGGATATTAAATATAAAAAATATTGTCAAAGACAATGATGAACTATTAAAAAGTTTTTCTCAAAAAACATCGAAGTGTGAAGATGATTTTAAAACAATAAAACAGAAATATGATGAAGTAAAGAATTTTGAAAATAACATAAAAAATGAAATAACATTGGTTAAATCAAAAATAAATGATACTTCTGCAATAGAAAATGTTAAACAAATTATTATAAAAGATATGGTATCAAAGTTCCAAGAATTTACGAACAAACTTAATAATAGGGTTTCTGAAGAAATAGGTAATTTTCAAAACATTCATGATGGTATGAATAAAAACACATAACAAATAGAGAGAGCTATTAATACACACTTTATAATCCATAAAAAAGATAGCGATAATATTAATGAAATAAATCAGAAAATTAATTCAATTGAAAATAATGCTGAAATAATTCTATTAAACTTGAAAAATTTGGAAAAGAAATTAAACACAGGTTTACAAAATGTAGATGAAAAAATTGAAAATAAATTTAAAAATGAAATTTTAAAAAATAGTGAACAAATCATGGAGATAATCTCACAATTAAACAATCTAAAAACAGAATTAAAAACCACTGTTGACGATGAATATTTTCAAAAGATGTTGAATAAAAGATTAGAAAAAGAATTAGAATCTTTAGCAGAACTAATACAAGCTATGATTAACACCTCTATCCATGATTTAAAAAAAGGACTTGCACAACACAGTTCAAAAATTGAAGAAATTTCAACAAAGTTAAATGATTATGAAAAATCTTTGAACGATGTAAGAATTGAAATTGAAAAAGCGATTTTAGATATAAAGAAAATAGAAAAAAAATTGGTAGAAATAAAATTAAATTTAACAAATGTAGAATTTCAATTAGGAAAAGATATAAAAAATCTAGAAAATAAATTGGTAAAAGAAATAAAATCATTAAACGAATTAGTTCAAAGAGCAGCCGAAGTTTCTAGAAAAGAGTTTAATGACACAATGGCATATGCTAGAGAAGAATTAAACGCAACAGTAAGAGAAATGAGAAACGAAAGTATAAAATCACTTGTTGTTTTTGAAACTAAAATTAATGTAAGAATTACCAACATTGAAGATGAAATCAAAAAAGTCAAAGATTCGAATAATGCATCTTTTAAAAATTTGGAATATAAAATCGAAGATGAAATCAAAAAAGTCAAAGATTCGAATAATGCATCTTTTAAAACTTTGGAATATAAAATCGAAGATTTGCTAAAAAAAGATAACAAACAAATAAAAT
Organism: Diaprepes abbreviatus; assembly: GCA_034092305.1. Classification (NCBI taxonomy): domain Eukaryota; kingdom Metazoa; phylum Arthropoda; class Insecta; order Coleoptera; family Curculionidae; genus Diaprepes; species Diaprepes abbreviatus. Next base: position 4,527,713 of record JASJET010000050.1, read on the forward strand.
AAGTTATTTAAAGAAGGTATTAAGAAATTTTATTCTAGTACTATGAGTAAAAATATTAAAGAAACAGTTGTATATGAATTACATAAACCGGCAAGAAGAAGATATAGAAGAAGACGAACTATTGTTAAAAGCCTTAATGACTTATGGCAAGCTGATTTGGTAGAGATGCAACCCTATTCAAAATTTAATAAAGGTTATAGATATATTTTGGTGGTGATAAATGCATTCTCAAAGTATGTTTGGACTCAACCACTTAAAAGTAAAAAAGGAAAAGATGTAACTGAAGCTATGAAAAAAATTTTAGAAAAAACAAGTAAACCGCAAAATTTGCAGACAGATTTGGGAAAAGAATTGTTTAATAAAGATTTTAAAGATCTTATGAATTATTACAAAATTAATCATTATAATACTTACTCTAATCTCAAAGCGAGTATTGTAGAACGCGTAAATCGAACTTTAAAAAATATAATGTGGAAATATTTTAGTAATAGAGGGAATTACCAATGGTACTCTATTTTACCCACTATTATTGAAAAATATAATAATAGTATTCATAGAACTACCGGATATAGACCTGTTGAGGTTAATGAAAAAAAATGAGAAAACTATACTGCAAAATTCTTTTACTTTTAAAAAAACATTTGATTTAAAGCGCACTAAATTTAAAGAAAATTATTTTGTTAGAATTTCCAAACAAAGAGAAGCTTTTGAAAAAGGATATACTCCAAATTGGTCAACTGAAATTTTTCAAATTAGAAAGGTTCAGTTAACAAATCCACCCACCTATTTATTAAAAGATAGTAAAAATGAATATATTGAAGGAGGTTTCTACCAAGAAGAGTTACAAAAAGTTAAACATCCAGATGTGTTTTTGGTTGAAAAAATTTTAAGGAAGAAAGGGAACCAAGTTTTTGTTAAATGGTTAGGATTCGATAAATCACATAATTCATAGATTCTTAAAAAAGATGTATTGTAATTAATTTTAAGTAATATTGTATATCAAATTTTTAAATAAAAGACCTATTTATATAACATATTTTTTATTTACGATAATCCTTTTTACAACAAATACTAACAATATAATTTTTAAGATGTTTACAACTGAGATTAACAATATAAATTTATATTTTTACATTAAATCTTTCAATATATATTTTTTTTCTATGATCTACATCAAAAATACTTTTAAGAATACTTTCACATTGTTCAACTCGTTTTTCAAATCTTAGTCTGTCAACATAAAATTTCTGATATTCACTTTTTCGAGCTTGTCTAAATGCAAAGTCCCATGTCACTAATATATAAACTTTATTATTGTTCTCACTGATTGTCACTGATTTCTTCATATTTCTATTGTAATGCACCGGATTTTCTTAACTTGTTTTCTAATTCCTGTTTATGTAGAGATAACATTTCTAAAACAGTTCCGACATTCTCACTGTTTAAATTCTGACATGGATCCAAAACACTATAAATATGAGACAACACATCTCCTGACTGATAATTATAGTGATGAAACAAATTAAAATATTTGGAAAATTCTTGCTTTTTAATTATATGAATTCTGTAGTCAACAAGTTCATCGGAATTTATCTATTGATTCTTTTCCCAGAATCACATAATGTTCATCCTTTTGAATTTTGATAACAGGAGAATGATTTATTTTTTCAAAAAACACTGTGATTTTTTCAATTTTTAGTGGGTATGCATATGCTTGAGAAGAATAAAAATAATTCACCAACACTCCTTCATTTTTTTGAAGTTCTTTCCATTCTTCTTCATTCAAGTAAATGTGAAATCCATTTCGACCTCCAATTAGAACTTTTGGTGTAAAATCATTTATACCAATTCCAACACAAACAAATTTTGATAAGGAATTGTTAAGATAGTAGATTTTTGAATTTAATAATTTTTCATTACACTGACTAATTTTATCATTGGTTTCACTAGAACTGGATTTATATCCATTAAAATTGCTACTATTAAACATGATGTCTTGATGCTAACTGAAAACTAAAATACTGGGTCTGAATATATCTTATCCACCCCACTCCTCTATAAATTTCAAGGTCAAGCAAGTTTATTAAATTTTTATGACCTATCTTGATAAAACAAAATTGTCAAGAACGACAAAAGTGAAAAACTACCTATTGATAAAATTATATTGAAGATAAATAGAATTAAACAGTTTTTACCTTTCTCATCATTTTTAATATGAGCACAGCTAGAAATCGTAAATGGTTTTTTATTTTTTTCAATCCAGTTAGTGTCAAAAATTGTATTATTTGGATAATGAAAGTAAATTTTGAAAAAATTACTATTAGATTGACTATTATTCATATTATATGCGAAAGCAGTTGAATAATTATTAATATCCATAGCTTTCATATAATTACATATTTCAGGTTTAATAGTAGAGGTTTCGTTTTCAAAACACACCATTCCATGTAAAACCCTTGGAGGATAAAGTACATATAAAGTATTATTTAAAATTGAATGTAAAACAATGTAGTTGATAAAGGATGCCATTAAAACAATTTTCAATTTTAAATGTCTATTAACAAAACAATAAGAGATTGAAATAAGACTGAACAGTTTTAATTAATTTTATACAATATATAGACATTTTTTTTTCAAAATATTAAATAATTTGTTTACAAATTAGAGATACAAACATGGTTATTAAAACTATTAAAAAATGAAAGATGTTGACATATTTTCTTTCACTTTAAGGACATTAAATAATTTGTTTACAAATTAGAGATACAAACATAGTTTGTACTCTAACTAATAAAAAAATGAAAGATGTTGACATATTTTCTTTCACTTTAAAGACAACAGGTTCACATTTTTTATTTTTTTCACCTAACCACAAACACTCGATTAAGTCACAGTTCTTCCAGTGACGATAATGTTCCTCAATTGGACAATCATCAATTTTCCAGGCAAATATTTCTGCACCACAGTAAAAACATTTACAAACATCATGAATAGCTAAATAATAAAACCCTGATTGGGCTAACACTTTAGGATTTAATTTTCCATTCCAGAATTTAAATGAGGAAAGTCTTTTTTCATATGTTCTATATAATTTGTTATCAATTTCTTTTTCAAAAGATTCTAAACACATATTTATTCTAGACGGTGGTATATTTTATACTGATATAATTTTAAAATTTACCATGTTCTTAAATACTTCAAATTTAGCCTTGAAGAGTAAAACTTTTAATCTTAAAATAATTTTTTATAATTCATTTTCATGGTCTATTAACCACTGAAAAAATGGAATATCTTGGTCACCCCATGCTAATGTATCATAACTATTGGGAATTTTAAATCTTTTATCATCATTAGAAGTGAGAGCTAATTTGTTAACTAATTCTGTATAAATATTGTGAAGTCGAGATCTAAACAAATACATTGTACAGAAAGCTTTTGAATTTTGTTCTACAACATCTTTATAATGTGTTAATTCTAATTGTTTTTTAATGCTACTTTTCTTTATCCCCTTAGCTTTTTTAAGCAACCCATTTTCTGACTTAACACAATAAGCTTTGGCCCCTGTGCCATAAAAGCTTTCTATTGGTTCACCAGCATATTCATCCTTAAACTTTCCAACAACAGATTCAGTTATTGGTATTTCATGAATATTATTAACATCATAATTTGAAGTATCGAACTTATCAATATTAACCCTAATGTCTTCATAAACATTACTTGTCTCAATTTCCAAAATAAAGGAATCTGTATCTGTGTACAGAAGTTTAATATTATTCTTATATAAAGGTTTTAAAAACCCATAAAAAAAGTCATACATCACCGTTTTTGATATATCTAAAATACTAAAGCCTACATAGACAGGTTTATCATATTGCACTAACACTTTACTCATTTGCACAGCTACTAAATTCTCTGAAAATATTGTTACATCTTTAAAGAATGGTTTAGCAATTAAATTTTCTACCCCATCTTTTCTATGATTTTTTGCCCATTGTGTAACCAATCGTATATCTGTCCTTTTATCCACATTTTCCATTGTTTTTCCGTAGATGCTATTATTTGCCAATTTATAAGAATTTTTCTGAAATTGATTTTTAGATTGATTTCTTAAATTTGTATTTAGATCAATAAATTTTTTTAACCATTGAGATTGTGTAAACTCTACAACCCGATGAATTTTAGTTAGTTTAATTCCATATTGAATACATTGTTTTAATAAAGTATAGTGAATTACATATTTTTCTTTATTTTTTAAATTTGGAATTAATTTAAAAGTTTTAGAATTTTGAGGCTTATAATTTTCTGGACAGAATGGAAATTCATTATGTAAATTGTGTAAATTTTCAGGATATTCTAAATCAAGCTCTAGCACATAACCCTTGTCATTAGTCTCAGATATGTTCATTATATCTAAATTTTGAATTTGTTGATTTGATAACCAAACAAAATCTTTTTCGGGCAGATATTGAGACATCGCATATCCGTAAAGATTAGTTGCATCAAAATACATAATTTATTTAGATGGTTGTAATGGATCATAATTTGAAAGAAATAAATTGTTTGCTATAGATTTCCTACATACACAGGTACCGATTCCTCCTCTTATACTACCTTTAAAAAAATGTAACATATCTGGGTCTGTTATTAACTCCAATTCGACTCCAGTATATCTTAAACAAGCGTCAAAACTTAAACCTGGAAAAGTATAATAATGTGCAGGATCAAGTTTGTAAGTTTCCATACACGTTTTTCTAAAATTTTGAAAAACATCTGCCAAAAGTAATACATCAGATTTAAGATATAAATCGGAATATTCACCGATTGTTTTACATTCAAATAAATTCCAAACATTTTTAGCCCTCTCATATTCTTCATCAGTAATGTGTTCATCCGTGAGGTCATTATAAAAATTTTTTTTATTGGGTAACTCCGTTTCATTTAATTTGGCGATATTATCAATATATTTATAAGGGAAAACGCCTTTTTGACGAATATACTTAAATTTTTCCTTTTCATTAAAATATTTGAACACTTCTTTGCATTGTTCATCATTAAGGATGGAAGCTAAATTTGACAAAGAATATGGTAGGAACTGAAATGAATCAATAAACTTAAGATATAGAAATTTTGACTTGGTGAAACCAGTTTTTTATCTAAATATTGATCTACTTCAATAGATTTTCGAAATGAAATGTATTTCTCTTTATTCTGGGCTATGACAAATAATTGTTCATGATTTGGACATAAATTTTTTATAAACAGATGAGAATCATAATTACGCAAATTGTGTAAAACTACTGGAATGGAATTAGATAATTTATAATTTAAGTTGCATATAGAGTGTGACGGACCTCTATAGGAACCTGTTAAATGACAATAATCAGCAACCTTATCCGAAATTATAGGTTTATCACATATATGACAATCATTCGTATATTCAAAATGTAATTGTTCCAACACATTTAATTTTTTCATTGGTATTAACTTTTTCATATATTTATTGTAAATATTAAGAACGTCTCTTTCTAAGTAAGTTATAAAAATTTGTGCACAATTGGGACCCATATAATTTTGAAATTTGGAAATTGAATCATCAAATGAACACTTTATATAATAAGCAAACGAATATGGAATATGTTGACATTTTTTTTCAGTATATGGAGAACTTGGATCTACATCATTAATTTCATTATTTAAAGGCTTAAGAATGCATTCAAAATCTGCATATATAACAAATGGAACTTCAATTTGTTTTTGTATATTCTGAAATTTTAAAATATTTTCGGGAATAATATTTCCAAATCTATCTATTTTGGTTTCAGTTGAAGGTAGATTTATTCTTACAAAATCGCAATCATATGTGTTATGCCTGACTAATAATTCTTCAGTAGTAAAATATTGTAAACAACCGTCGCATAAAAATTTTTTCCCATGATGTTTAGATAATTGTTTTGAAATTAATCTAGATAAATCCGAAATATAACAGTAATGGAAATTTCCATTATCATCTCCAATTAATAATAAATTAAGGTGACGTTCTCGCTTATTTTTCGTATAATGTAAAGGTCCTATAATTTCGAATTGAGTTTTTAAATTATTCTTGATTTTTTCTAATCCATAAACATTAACCGAAATATTGTTTAAATTTTCAAATTTACTTATGTCTTTTAAAGTTAAAGGAAAATTGATACCTTTAAAGTTTAAAATAGTGGTGAAATGTGGATACGACTCCACCTTTTCAATTGGTCCGTTAGGTGAATGAAGAGCTGCAACCACAGACCAGGCGAAACAACATCATCATTGTTTTGAACGTTGACTACAGCATTTTTCAACTTGATCTCTGACGGTAGCGGTATATATGAAGAAGCTTTTAAGGGGTTGTACTTGTTGATGTTAAGCTCAACGTGTAATATTTTTATTAAAATCCATCCTGAAATTAAAGAAGAATAATTAACAACAAATGTATTTTTGGTTTAAGTTTAGTTACTAAATATTTAATAAAAAATAATTTACCCGAATCTTTTTCTGCCAGTTCATCAGCTTTCCGGTCAATAATTTTAATAATATCTTCTAGTTCTTGCGTTAATTCTGAACTATTACATAAAATGGGGTATTGAAAGACTTAACTTCATGACTTTCATTGGAAGGATTTAAGTAAAGACCAAATAACTCCATGTTGAGTTTGATACAGGTGTGTCTTTGGATTTCATAACTGATTACCTCAATTATTTTTTGTTGTATTTCGGAGAAAAAATCATAAATGTTGATTTGGTATTGAGTCGATGATATTTTATATGAAATGATTCTTTCCTTAAATGCCCATTTTATTACAGACACATTTTCATCCCTAACCACCATTGAATTGGTTTTGTGTTTATTTGTTCTCAAATGACAGAACCATAATGACTTTTTTATAAATATTTTGCAGAATTGACAATATCTTCTTTCACCTAAAATTTAATAACTTCTTTATTAAATTTGCCTCTAATTCATCAAATTAATAACTAATTATTAAATTGAAACAAAATTTCTATTTAAAATTAAACTTACAGCTTTTCTTCTTCTGTTCTAACTGGGGGCCATTGTTAGAGTGAATTATCTTCTTGTGGCGATTCAAATTGTCTTTTCGAGTAAAAATTTTGAAGCGCTCTTCACATTTAAAATCCATTTTTCTAAAACGAATCTCTTATTGTGAAGCCCAAGTCGATTTTAACACACTGAAGGTAACACGGTCAGGTATGAATTTAAATGGTGGAAAAGAAGTAGGAGGGGAGTTAAGGAATGGGATGGAAAAAGCTAAGAGTAGCTTTATAAAGTTCTATCGCCCTTTCCCACATCTTCCTTTTCTCCTCAGCTGTTTTATTAGGATCGCAATTTAAAATAGAATCCAAAACAAATCCTAATGATCTTTGATAAGACAAATGTTTATTTTTAATTTTGAAATTTGATTTTGAATGAAAGCTTAGTTTCGGATAATCGTTTTCGAAGGGGATTGACACTTCCGTTTGTGTTAAAACAGAATTTTGAACTGTCTCTGTTTGTGTAGAAACAGAATTTAAAATTTCATCGAAATCTGGTGGCGAGTTTTCAAAAATTATTGGAGAATTTGGAAAATTTAATTCACAGTAGGTATTTTGGCCGCACGGAATTGAATTTTGACTAAAATTTTCATTTTTTTCAGATGGTTCACTTATTATTGGAAGAATTTCTTGGGAACCACCACCACTAGTAAACGATGCTCCCAAATCTTCACTACAATCTGAAATTTCGTAACTATCCCGTGAACCATCCTCCTCCCCCAAAACATCAACCCCCATATTTCCACTACTAGTCGATTCCGAAATTTTATTTTTTTTTGATTAGTTGAAATTTTGAACAGAGATAGAGGAGAAAATGAAGAATTACCCGGTATTCCTCCAGAATTGTTTTCACTTTCAAAATTTCTAGTTTTCAACATTCCAAAAAAATTTTGTGATTTATTTGAACTCGAATCATTGTCACTGTCACTGTCACTTTTACTCTGATAATTTGTTAAATTTTTATTAATTTTGGGAATCCCCATTAGCTTTTTAAAATTGTCGATATTATCTAAATCTTGAGTTAATATGTCGGGAGTATTTGTAATGGGAGTGTCCGTTGTTACATCTAAATCTTGAGTTAAAAAATTTGGGGTTTCCGGCGTTAAAATATTATTAAAATCTAAATTTTGTGATAAAATTGAATTTTGAAAGTCAAAATCTGTCTCCGAAATATTCTCTAGTTCAGGCAAATATTCCAAATTTTCTAAAAATTTTATGTTCGTTTCTGAACAACTTTGGAGTAATTTGTTTTCTAAATTTTTTTCTTGCATCGTATTAATCATCGCGTTAAAATTTTGGGTTCTCTGACTTAAATTTTGGTTGTCACTTTCATTTTCATTTTTCAAAAAAGCAGGCTGAATTATTATATTTGAAATTATATTAATTTTGTTCACCACTCCTAACTGTTCAGTGGAAGTTGAGGCAAAAGGAAAAGACATACCTTTAAAATTTGAGTACACTTGACAGCAACAAACTAAAACACACTAAAACAAACTAAAACAAACTAAAATTGGAGACTTTAAATTTAAAGCGTGGTAAACTCGACTTAAGCTTGCTATAAACTGATCCTCGACCGTTTTATATGAAAGCAGACCACGGTTTGTCCTCGTAAGTATAGTGACCTCAATAAAGGTCAATGACCTCAATTCTGCGCGTCACACCCCGCGGAGCCCCCTTCCCCCTCCCCACCTTCCCCCGCAAAATTATTTTCCCCGCCCCCTCCCCCCGCAAAGCCTCCTTCCCCTTTCCTCCCTTCCCCCCGCTGAGCCCCCCAGCTGAGTCCCTCTGCTGAGCTGCTTAGGGAGCTACGTCCCCTATAAGTCTCAGTGAGACGTCCTAAAATGTGCTGTAATTATAAAAACTCGAGAGGTTTGCGGGCGTATAAAACACAAAATTCTCTTCGGAGCATCTTACCTTAGGGTCCCCTATAACTCTCAGTGAGACGTCCTAAAATGTGCTGTAACTATAAAAACTCGAGAGGTTTGCGGGCATCTCGACTGGGGGGGGTCCAGGGGGCGGGGCGGGGGTCTGCCAGGGGGCGGGGGCCGAAGGCCCCCCGCTCCCTGGAAGGCAGCGCGGGGGGCCAAAGGCCCCCGCCCCCCGCCCCTCCCCCTTCGGGGGGCGGGGCGGGGCGGGGGGTATAGGAGGAGTATAGGGGCGGTATGAAGGGCCCTCTCCGCGATTTAAAAATCGAAATTTTACCTTGACCTACTTTCATAAAATGACTGTTTTGCGAGGTGACTTTTTCATTTTTGGTTCATCACCATTGCTGTCCGCCTAAATTTTAATTTTTATTATTTCATTTTATTATCAATATGTTCAGGAACAGAAATTTTGAAATTCAGGTTATGGATGGTAATAGACTTGTAATAAGAAGAAGAGTCAACGTTCCTCCTCCGGTACAAGTACCATCTATAACCTCCTCGACAAATCCAGAGGAAAATGAGGATCCTCAAGTGGAACCTCAGATAAATCCGGAGGAACCAGTCCAGTGTGACGAAGTCGATTCCACTACAAAGTAAGTAGCTTATATTAAGCTTATATTAAATTTATTATTAGTCTTCCTAATATCAAAATACTAATTGATTTTTTCAGTTGACAGATACAAACAATAGACCAAGTTTAGGGACAGTGTTAAGTGAAACTATTTTTAGGTTAAGTTAAAGTGTTTAAGTGATAGTGAATAGTAACGGAGATGATTTAAGGTAATGTAAATTTTATTTAATTGATCTAATTATAAAGGAGTATGAAGATAACTGTACCTAAATTTCCTATAATATTTTTTCTTTCATATTTATAAACTTATTAATTTTATATTTAAAACTCTCTAAAATAAGAAAGGATTAAAAATTTTTGAACAGGGTGGTTAATTTAAAATATTTTTTCAATCTATTATGAACAATCAAAACTCTTGTATTTAGTTGTTATGTTTGTTCGTTATTCTTATAAATAAAACATTTTTTTTCGAAATTGTTCAATTCTTTATTCCAATAAGATAAGAATAAATGGATAAATTAAATACAAACAATAATAATTTTAAAATAATAAAAATTAAATAATAATACATTTTAAAATAAATATTCTAGGATTATAATTTCTTCATTTTCACATTTATGAAGTGGTTTGCAATACATAAATATTAAATAATACATTCTAATCTAAATATTCTAGGACTACAGTTTCTTCATTTTCACATTTAATTACACATAGTTCATTGCGACAGATTGGACATGTTTTATTAATTAACATCCACATTCCTAAACAAGGGATGCAAATTCTGTGATTACAAGGTTCTGGTGACATCATTTTATTAGATAATATATCTTCAAGACATATAGGACATTCTTCGGTTTTATTTTCAATTATTTCATTAACAACTTTTTTTTTTACCCTTCGCGACTTCCTACCGTTTTTATATATTGGTTTTTTTACCAGGCATTATATTGGCACCACTGGAACATTTGCGTCCCAATCTAAATCAATATTTTTAACACTACTATTGCAAATTAAACAAACTTTGGGGGTAATAATTTGATACAACTGTCTTGAACACATATCGCAATGTAAATCATTGCTTAAGCGTTTTAATTTTCTCTTATTATGAGTATTTACATGTCTATGAGCCCCTGCCCTTTGATAAAATTGTATAATTTGATAGCATGCGTGACAAAGAGTTTTTTCTTGATTTTCCGTCACTACAAACACTACGATATAACTCTGAGTAATACAGAACACAACTTCTTTGGGATCAGTGTACTTATGTTTCACTAAACAAAATTTAGCACTAGCACTGTCTTCTTCATTATCTTCTTCAATATCGGAGTCACCAGAGTCAGCTTCAATTTGTTCGAAATTATTTATATCGTAGTTTAAACAATTTCTGAAGTTCTTCTGAAATTTTTTTTCGTTAAGATGTGTATTGTAATCCAATACTCCAATTAATTCATCTAGATCTGGATCTTCTTCTTCAATATTATTATCCATAAATTTTTGAATGAATTTTTTAATATTTACTTTGTAATATTTACTATTAAATATAAAATTATTTACTTATTATTTACTTATTATTTGTTGGTATTTAATTCATCATCTTTTGTTGCTCCACGTATCTATTTTATAAATTTACTGAAGTGAAAATCCATTGGTGGTAGGACTTTATATCGACTTCATGGTCAAATAAGGTTATCCACCTCAAGGTCAAACATAAGGTTAGATCTCCTACTATGATCGGATTCGATGAAAGGTTAGCCATGTTGTTAACTTTAAGATTAAACTGAAGGTGATGTATACGAGGCTTTTTGAAAAGTATAATGAGAGAACAAAAGAGGAGGAGGATGAAAAGTGTTGATGATACGAGGTTTTTTAATAAGTATAATGAGAGATTTGAAAAGTATAATGAGAGAAGAAAAGAGGAGGAGGAGGATGAAAAGTGTTGATGATTTACTCTTCTTACTCCTCCTCCTCCTCTTTCCTTCTCTCATATATCCACTACTTGCATTAAAATCCAAGATGGCGCTGACAATATAGCAGACAAAAAATTAATTTTGTCCGATTTCTTCCAAAATTGGTTTGGAGGAATTTTCAGGATCGTATACAACGAATCTGAAATTATTTTTTAAAAATTCGACATTGCGGATCAAATACGGCGGCCAAAAAAATTAAGCACGTAGCTAATCTAAAATTATTTTTAAAAAAATCAATACGGCGGATACAATATGACGGACGAAAAATTAATTTTCTCCAATTTTTTCCAAAATTGATATGGGAGAGTTTTTGGGATCGCACATTACGAATCTAAAATGATTTTTTAAAAATTAGATATGGCGGATCAGAGATGATGGATTAAAAATTTTACATCTCTCGATTTTGTCTAAAATCAATATTGGAGTCCTAAAAATTTTATATCTTTCGATTTTCTCCAAAACTGATATAGGGGATTCTTGAGGGTGTAAATTATTAATTTAAATTATTTTTTCAGGGTTCATTGTGGTGAATCCAACATAGCAGACAAAAAATTACACATTTTTCGATTTTGTTCAAAGGTGGGACTGGATCGTTTTTGAAGATGTAAATAGCTAATATAAAATTATTTTAAGAAAATCTAATATGTCAAGTGCAATTTGACGATCTAAAAATTTTAAATTTCCGGATTTCATCCAAAATTGGTACTAGGGGGCTTTGAAAGGTTTAGATTTAGATCAGATCAAGACGTTAAAATTATTTTTTTGAAATTCAGTATGGCGGTTCCAATACGGTGGGTTGAAAATTTTCCCTTATTTGTATTTTTTCAGATTTGGTATTAAGGGGTTTTTGGGGTCGTATATTACGAATATGAATTTAATTTTTTACAACTTGATATGGCAGATACAATATGAGGAATTTTACATTTTTCCGATTTGACCTAAAATTGATATGGCGGGTTCTTGATCTGTATATAAATTCAATATGGAGGATAAAATATATCGGGCTAGGAAATTTACGTATAAAGTTCTTTAAATATCGATACTGGAAGGATTTGGGGGCTTACATTACTGATCTAAAATTAATTTAAAATTTAAGATATGAATCAAATAATTTTTAGATGTTCGTTTTAGGGTGATTTACAACTTTGGATAAGATGGTTACCTTTTTGCCACCTTGCGAGGTACACTAATCTTGACACTTAGTTAAAATTATTTATGGATATCATAATGAATTCAAAGCTAAAAATCTAAAAGGAAATATTTTAATTAAACCGACTTCTAAAAATCCGCTGAAAAGTGAAAAATAACTATAAATTTTTATATGAAATTGAAATTTTTTAAGTTGACCCAAATTATTTCTAAATGAAAGAAATAACTACTAATACGAGATATACGAGGGGGACCCAAAAAAACATTACTTCTTTATTTCTTAATATTTTTACACCAAATTTTGATCACCTTTAAAGTATTATCCACAACGCACTTCTCCAGACGATTCTTCCATTGTTCAAAATAATTTTTAAATTCACTTATCGGGATGTCCTTTAAGCCTTCCAGCGATTTTTGTTTTACCTCTTCCACAGTGGCAAAACGTTTTCCTTTCATGTCCCTTTTGAGTCTGGAGCACAAAAAGACTTCACAGGGTGCTAGATCCGATGAGTAGGGGGAGGGGGGGTGGACAATCGGTGTCATGCCGTTTTTGATCAAAAACTTCTTTACGGAGAGGGCGGTGTGGGCCGTTGTCATGATGGAAGAACCAGTCGTGTGTGCGCCAAAGATTTGCCGTTTTCTTCCGGATACTCTTCCTTAATCTTTTCAAAACTTCCAAGTAGAACTTTTGGTTGACAGTTTCATCCAGGAGAATGAACTTTGCGTGCACAACCAACATCTCTGCAATCGAAGAAACAAATGAGTATTGTCTTGATGTTTGACTTCACTTGACGAGAAAAGACAGCTGTTTTCCACTGGCTTGATTGGTTCGTATTCATTGCACCACGATTCATCACCAGTAATCACCTTGGACAAAAATTCAGGGTCTTCTTCGAGCTGATTTTGAAGCTCAAAACATGCCTGAAGTCGCCGCTCCCTTTGCTCGTCTGTGAGAAGGAAAGGGACAATTTGTCTGCAACCCTTCTCATGTGCAAATCTTTGGATATAATCCTCTGAATTAAACTCCATGACATTCCCGACATCCCAGAGAGTTGATCAATGGTTCGGGCGATGGTCTTCACGAACGAGGGCATTGATTTTGTCGACGTTTCGTCACTTCTTGACATTGAGGGGAGTTCTGTACGGGGTTGGTCTTCAATTGACATTTCTCCATTTTGAAAACGTGAAAATCATTCGTAGAGTCTGGTTTTACTTAGGACAGTATCCCATTAGCATTTTTAAGCATTACAATAGTTTTCGCGGCCAATTTCCCCCAACAGGAACCAAAATTTCACAGCCGCGCGTTGCTCTCGACAATCACATTTTCGGCGAAATGGAAAAAGTTGTTTTATAAAAGAAATTCTCACAGGCGAATGGATGCACTCACAGAGACAAAACTTCGCACACTAACTCAGGAGGCGTGACCACACCTGGTCGAGTAATAGGTTCCTCCACTCTCCCTCCCACCGCAGCCCAATTCCCGGAATTTTGGGTCCCCCCCTCGTATACAAACTATAGTAAGAAAGCAATTACATATAAAGTATTTTTAATCTATTAGGCGAATCACATTTCGTCAGGTATTAGTTTGGCGCCAACTTCAAAATATCAACTTCATATAAAAATTTGTAGTTATTTTTCACTTTTCATTTTAAAAGTCGGTTCAATTTTTTATTAAAATTTTATACTATAAAATGACATAATGGGTAATAATGATCCTCAGTATATTACCGTTAAAATAAGTATTGCTTCAAAATAAATAAATCTGAATTTATTTAACTAACCCATTAAATAAAACATTTGTTATGGCAAATTGCGAAATTCATTAAAACCGCTCAAAAATATGACTATATCAAATTTTAATTAAATGCATATCCAAAACAAAATTTATTAAAATCAATTTATTTTATTTATCAACTATAAATTTAATATGCTTAAAAATGTTGTTTTAATTACTTTTTACTTATTCATTGTATCTCCAATTAATATGAAATAATACAATGTTCGACATTTTAAATTTTGTTATTTAGTCAACTGGTTTGATATTTCTTTATGTATATACCCAAATAAATTAGTTAAATATAATAAATAAAATATTTGTTTTTCTTTTTGTTTAAATCCATCAACATGATATGGTGAGGGCAAAATATTTTTGCATTGTACCTGTACTCTTTTAATGTTACCATATCCTTTTTGGTATTGTCTATATATTAATGGTACTTATATTGTGTTTGTTATTTCGGATGATATTTCTGATGTTACCTATATTCTTTTCGATACTTCCATTACTATTTTGATGTAACCCGTATTTTCATAATTCATTTGAAGAAGATGATGGCCAATAAATATAAATTATATATAAATTTCCATTTAAAAAATTAAATCATATCCTAAAATGGAGCTAAAAACAAAAAATAACACTATTCATTATTTTAAAGAACTGAAATTTTGAAGTACCATACTTCACATACTTTAAATGAAATTTTGTATGTGAATGCAGTTTCGATGAAATATATTTTTATAGCACTATTAATTTGATGATGGAGTTGGAAGATGCTGAACGGAAATACTCGGAAACTAACAATAAACCTATTGTGTCTGAGTTCTTTTGAGTTGTATCAAAAAGATCTTAAATAAAAGGTGATAGCCAAGACCACGCAATGTAGTCAGAAGATAGTTCATGAAAATCGTCAACGGGTGACATAAGACCCGCTCTAGTTAAGTTCTTTTGACCAAAACATAAAAAAATATTTTCCCTCGGAACTTATTCAAGTCCACTTGCATTGTAATTGTTTTTTATACATTGGGATTGTTTTGCTATAAGTTGCAAGTCTATTTTTCTCTAAAGCCATTTATCCCACTATCAAAATTTTGATCTCATCTTCTTTCTATCCTAACTTAGTGTTTAAAGTCGCCAGTTGTAGTAAACTGACAGCTGTTAATGCACTTTCTATTAAGATAATAATTTGTTAGTGCAAATTAATGCTACTTATTAGCTTCAAAAGTTGCCTCACAATTTTTTTAAGAGAAGTCAAAAATTCTAACAAACCCAACTATAAGGCAAAAAGAGAAACCAAAGATCAGTACGGCCGATATCAATTGTGAGGGAATAGATAAAAAGGTGAAACATGAAATGAGTCTCCACAATTATTTGAATGCAAAAGCTCTTCAGCTGCTGGATAACCAACATCCCTAGTACACGATGGCAATATGTAGGGAAGGAGGGACATCATGAACTCTCTTTAGTAATTAAAGATATAGGTGAACATGACAAATGTTCATGCAATATATTATACCCTCTCAATCTCATGGTATGTCACATAACGATCCTGCATTATCAGTTCAAGCACATTATCGATGTTTTTTGGAACCAAAACCGATTTTTGGTAAACTTTACGCGACTCGTCCGTGAGCGCACAAAGGTCACGATTGAATTCTCTAAACGAGCAATATGTAAGGATTTTTATATGCCCTTTTATCGTCATAGAAAAAATTAAGTTCATCGATGCTCTCTTTTTGTGATAAACCACGTCGATAATTGTAAAAAATGATCACATGAAAATGTTTTCGAGTTAAACACATAAGAGCGTTCGTGTATCAAATATTCTGAGTATGTATACCGTCTAGAGTGCCAAACTTTACGACAAATATGTCAGATGATACCCAACAACAGTAATGTTGCCAGTTATAGAAATTTCGATAGCTACACTCCTACTTTGTGGATATGTATATTTACGTTTGCAATACGTAAACTTATTATTTGAATTTCCTTAAGCTAGTAGTGTTTCATACCTATAAATAGTATTCATAGGTACTTTTCCACCAATAATGTCACTAGACACTCCGCATGTATAAAGTGAAGTATTCGATGTTCAATTAAATGTCTATCTAAATAAAAATTACCGGAAACTTACATCCTGTATATAACG
Organism: Diaprepes abbreviatus; assembly: GCA_034092305.1. Lineage (NCBI taxonomy): Eukaryota > Metazoa > Arthropoda > Insecta > Coleoptera > Curculionidae > Diaprepes > Diaprepes abbreviatus. Next base: position 4,544,330 of record JASJET010000050.1, read on the forward strand.
CAAATTGCGTGGTCATATTCCTTATTGTCTTTTATTGTCTTTCAGACTGCTTTGTGGACAAAGCATTATCTATCTTTTAGGATCTTTGCAATAATATATTAGTAGTTTTAATAATATTTTGTCCACTTTGTGTCATTACAAGCAGCTTTTTTAATTTTTTTAGAATATGAAATATTTAACCAATTTGCAAAATTCTCGTAAGCTTTTTTTCCCTCATTATCATATAAATAAGTAGAAAATGTTATAATAATTGATGATAGCTTTTATTTTTAGAATATAAATTCCACACATAAAAATACACATTCTACTTATGAAAATTCTAAGATATCATTATTTCAAATCCTGTTATTATCAAACTCTTAATTTTTAAGCTTGTTATCAAAAATGATTTATGCGCATATTTTAATTGTTTTTTAAAGCTGTTTGTTAACATTTAAGTTTCACTCTTTTGGTAAGCTTTTATCAAACAGAACACATTTTTGAAGGGCGTTTCAAAACTAAATTAGTAAGTTAGGATGGTCAGGGCAAGATGTTTCGATCATATGGCTATTTGTTTGTCTCAAAAGAAATGCTGATCTGGTTTTTCAATGTATCGTGATAGTAATGAAGTTGTTTATATATTTGTAATACAAAACAGTCAATCACCACCTGATATAATCTTATTTATGAGATTCTATCGAAAATCTCTTTTTATAAAGTTAAAAAACTTAAGTACTGTCTATTCTGATATGTGTACCGTCTTAAGTGTCAAACTATACAATATATATATATATATATATATATATATATATATATATATATATATATAATATATATATATATATATATATATATAATATATATATGTGAGATAACACCAAACAGCACTAATGTTGCCAGTTACCAAAATATAAATAGCTACATTCCTTCTTTATGGATATATATTCATAATTTATGTTTGCAATACGTATAAGCTAATAGTGTTTCATACATACAATTAGTATTCATAGGTACTTTTTCCACCAATAATTTCATTAAGCACTCCACATGTATAAAAATAAAATGAATAAATCTATATTGAATTAAATTTCTATATAAATAAAAATTACCGGAAATTTACGTCCTGGATATAAAGCAAAGTTGCTTGATCATTCATGATATAGTTCTTTTCAATTAAGCCTCATCTTTAAAGCAATTAACACTCTCATTCCTTGATGTCCGTTATGGGCTTTCAGACTGCTCTGTAGACAAAATATTATTTATCTCTTAGGATCTTTGTAATAATATTTTAGTAGTTCTAGTAGCCTTTTTTCCTTTTTGGGTCTTTACACGCAGTTTTTTAAATTTTTAAAATATTAAATATTTAGACACCAATTTGCAAAATTCTTGAAAGGTTTTTTCTCTCATTACCTTATAAATAAGTCGAAAATATTATAATAATTGACGATAGTTTTTATTTCTAGGAAATAAATACGAAACATAAAAAAATCACATTATCAACTTGTACTTAAGAAAATTCTAAGATTTCTAAATATTGAATTTCATAACTTGAAAATCTGTTATTATCAAACTCTTTTTGTAAGCTTGTCATCAAAAATGATTTAGTGTATATTTTAATTGTTTTTAAGGTTATTTATTAACATATAAATTTTACTATTTTTGGTAAGCTTTTATCAAACGAAACACGTTTTTGAAGGTTGTTTCCAAACTAAATTTCTCACGTAAGGATGGTCAAGGCAATTTGTTTGTCTCAAAAAAAATTCTGATCTGTTTTTTTTTTCAATGTAAATGGAAGAAGTGGAGTATTTTAAATATAAATCTTATAATACAAAACAGTCGATCTTTACCTAATCTAAATCTTGTTTATGAGATTCAATCGAAAATATCTCTTTATAAAGTTAAAAGACTTAAGTACAGCATTATTCTACCTCTTATCGGAACAAATTTTATTATTTATTTAATATAAAAAATAAACTAAAAATAAAAACAATAAGTAAAATTCTTTTGCATATCAAAAATGCAACTGACAAATTATTTAAAGACGCCTGATTGCACTATAAACACATAACGTGTAACCTGATTCTAGTGTAAACTTTTAGAAATGGGGAAAATAATAAAAAAAAAGATGGTTATAAAGGGAAGCACTAATCTCAAGTTTTAAGCATACTTTTTTGCATATTTTAAATGTTATATTGAAAAACCTAGTTCGTTACTAAATGTGTTCATCATAGGGAGATGAATACTAAAGATAGTTATTGTCCACTTTTAATATTTTCGTTAAACTGAAAATAAGCCCTGAAAATAACAAGGGAAGCAGCTTAACCGTTTTATCAAGCACTTTTAAATTTAAAAGCAAGATATTTTTCATTTTTAAACCACTATAGTTCATATTAATTTCAAACAAACTATATATTTAAATTTTGTTTTGCAATAATGTCAGACCAAAGTTTTTGTATCCGCCCATTCTATTTTCTTAGAAAATTTAAAACTCATCTATCATAATTTATGAGAAAATTTCGTGTAAAACTGCAATTATTTTTAAAATTGCCGCATGTATTAATGTATTTAAATAAACTGTACCTAAATCAAACACATATACATTATTTATTATAGTCCTTAAATTGCCTTGTTGGTTGTCTGTAAATAGTTGGTTGCTCATATGCTGAGAAATATATCTTATTATAAAATTTGGTTGTGATTTTCAATTCGTAAACGTAAAAAAAACTATATTTTTGTTGTATTAAACGGATAACAAGATTCAAATTAGTGTTCCACCAATATACAAATATTCTCTTGGTATTGAATCGTATTATCTGCTAAACCTAGAGAGAGTCAATACAAGGTAACTCCCAGTAACCCCAAGATAAAAACCAAGATAAAGTCATTAATATTATTAGCCCACCAAAAACTGTTTTTGCTGCGAAGCCATCATTAAAGTGACCAATTTTCTAAGAAAAGTATATTTAAGCAAAAAGCTTTACAAAATGCTTTTTTAAGAAAAATTCATGAAATAAAGCTAAATATGAGAAATTAAGAGAAACAAGAGTGTTGAGTAGTGCTCGACATTTCAAATATGACGTTTATGCATGCATATAAATTGTGAATTCTAGAATATTGTGGCTTATGAAATAAAATATGATTGTTTAAATATTGTGTAACTTATTGTTTAAATATTATGTAGCTTATTTTTTTAAATATATAGTGGTTTTAAAGGATGCGCGAACGGGTTTTGATAGCAATTACACAAGACAAGAGCCAAAATGTATCTAAAAGAAAATCGACTAAATCTTACCATTTTCAGTGTGCTAAAACTGAAACTAAACTTATCTTTTTAATATTAGTTCAAGTTTTAGAGATAGGTGATGTCATGTTTCCCTATATGATAACAATGTAACCACAAGAATAAAAGTAGTATATTTTTATTATTATAACAATAGAGGGATGCGACATTGCCAAATATACGTTTTACCCAAGATAAAGAAATTTTGTACATCTTGGCAACATTGTATGGGGGTCTCATGGGATGACCCCCATATAGGAAGTCCGAATCTCCCCAGGGTTTGAAAAAAGCCATTTAACGCATGTAAAGCGACTTTTATGTCTGATTTGTACCGAACTGCCCCTATATACAAGCAAATGGCAAACGCCACTATCGCGAATATTATGGAAGTGAATAGAAAATTCTTGAATATTCTCTAAAAATGTAAAGGCCGTATTTGGGTATATAAGCAGCTATAAAACGGAGTGGTTAGTCAGTCGAAGTTTGTGAGTCGAATCGAATAATTGAGATTGTAAGATGTATCGAAGGTGTGTAAACAATCCAGATCACTTCTGATATGTTTGTGGTGAGGTGACTTTTGCGTCTCAGAAGCGACCTATTACCCGAATTATCTCATTGATAAAAAAGGCATATCAGCCTTATTTCGGTTGCAATATTGGGGATGAAAATAAACCGTCGAAGCCACATATCGGCTATAATGTATGGGCATAAAGACTTAGAAACTGGTTAAATAGTAAAAAATGATCTATACTGTTTGCTGTTCCAATGATCTGGAGAGAGCCTTCATATCATGTTAATGATGGCTATTTCTATATCATACCTCGTGTTAGGCAAGGCATAAGTATATCGAAGAAGAAAAAGTTGGTTATCAACTATTCAAATATACCATCTGCCACCTGTGCCTCATAGTGACGAACTTCCTACTCCAAAACCCCCAGAACCATTCACTTAAGAATCCAATAAAAACGATTTCTTAAGAAAAAGATATGCCATCAACATCAAGATATCCTGATTTCACACCCAGCACGTTATACCGCCCCAAATTTTCCTGCATGTTTTTCGAATTGTCCATAAACACAGATGTTCTTTTTAAGATACATAATTTTAAATTCAGGATAAACAACCCTTTTTCCAGAATTTAAAATTTACAGACTAGCGGTGTGATCCACAGTAAAAAAAAGTGTAACATACTTAAAACATACTATATAATTCCTGCTAGTTAAAATAATACAAAGTATGCGATATTATTTAAAATTAAAAGAAAATGGGTGCCAGAAGAAAAATAGCTATTAGATTCTATAAGTGCCTTATATTCAATTTTTAAAATTATTATGAAAATTTGTTAATTTAAATTCTTAGTTATTTGCATCCACTGTTAAAAATTACTTTATTTATAAAACAACTGATACTATAGTGATTCAAATCGAAATTTTATTAGTTCGGACTGTTTGTGATTCGTCCAAATAATTAATAATTTTAGATCGTAATTCGTATTTACAGCAAAAACATATTTAAGAAGAAATCTACATCTAGTACGGTGTTCAAACATCAATTATTTTTTGTCATTTACAACACCATTATTTTAGTATGTTCCTGTTTTAAATTCATATTTCTTTCAAATTAAAAATTCTGGAATTCACCTTGACGAATTGAAATCGGGTTCACGTTTACGGGCCCAACAGTAGTGTAGTAATCAATATACTGCTTCTCCTTTTGAACAATTTGCTACGGAAATCTTTCACCGTGTTCGTTTAAAACTACACCTAAATTGCTAGGGAAGAATTCCAAATTGGAGTGAAGAAAATGGAGCGTAATTGACATGCTGCAACCTAACATCTTGTAAGATTAGATAAATTCTTCAACTAGATCTTTATAGTTCCCCGACTTCTTGTTACGTAGGTAGTTGCTACATACATTATTGAAGGCAGGCCACGCCTGATTTCCTTTTCTTGAAAGTGTAGTTTCAAAATTTTTGTCTTTAAAAAGTTCTCATATTTGCGGCCCAACAAACATTCCTTCTTTAAGCTTTGTCTCACTTATACGCGCGAAATTTGCCTGAACGAAAAGCATTTCCTTCTCTATTTAAGACTTTAACAAAATTTGTTATAAGTTTTATATGGAGATAAATGGATTTTCTGTTGCTCTATTAAGGATTCATTAAGAACGTTTTGCATACCAGGTACAATGTCTTCACTTAACGGCAATTCTTTAACGACATGATTGTGGTTTCTGGCTCTGCTGCCCCATTCACATAAAAAACTACAATATTTGGTGTAGTCACTCTGAAATCCTATAAGTAGTGTAATAATTCGGCGCAATTATTCCATTTCTGATCTTCGTATTGTATGCTTTGAAGTAATATACGCATGTCTCCGTACATTTATTTCATATTTACAGCATGACCCACGGGAACAGATAGTTGTTTATTTTTACTAAACAATAAAACTGCCGTTAAAGAGTCAATAAACAGTCGCCAGTCGGTAGGTTTATAGGAAAGACCAAGTTCGTTGATTAAACCCGAAATATTATTACAATAAACTAAGCCATTTGCCATTGAGAAAAAAAAAGATTATTGTGCAAGTGTGGCAGCAACATAACTCGTAGGTTTTTCTTACAAGTGAGCTCAAAATCTTATGTAGAGCTTTCTGTGTCACTTCACTACATATATAACAGAAACTGTTCGGCTTGTTCACACAGAATCGCGACGACATCGTTTACACACGGCGAAAATAATAGCACTACTACAACGCTATCACTATTCGCTAGTTCCTTGCACTTCGCTCGTATATCCAATAATGATCCTTCAACGACCGGCCGGCTGCCTACATACCCGCTTCGTACGTCTGTTGTTTTCGAGAAATATCTTATATCGAGAGTACCAGAAGCGACGACATAATTCCTGTATACAGAGGCCTTTTGATAAGTAGTTGACTCTTCGACAACTACGGTATGATAAAATTTCGGATTACGTGGTATCTCTGTTATTTTAAACCATAGTGAGTTAAGACCTCGTAGATGGGGTCATCGCTAGACGCCCCCCAGCGGTGTTGTTAGATTTTGCATAATTTTCTTAGACTTGGATAAAAACATATATTTGGCAATATCGCACCCCGATATGCTATAACAACTTATATATCTCATAGCTACATTCTTATATCTGCTTTGCAGTCAATTAAACATGTTGTTGATATTCTCTAGATTTTACTACGTGATACGACAATTTACAGGTTAGTGTAAGGGTAACATAGGTAGAAATTATCAAATTAGCACATTAGTTTGGCGGAGAGGATTTTCATGTAAAACAGGGCAAGCATGTATCAACTAGCTATCGGAACTTAAAAAAAAGCCGTACGTCAAAACATGGTAGGTTCAAATGCAGAAAACGAAACTGAGGTAATAATGGAAATAGGCGGGTACTGCGAAAAAACATAAATTATACTTACCTATACAACAAAAGCAGTAGTAATGACACTATCTCATATATTTATAAAATAACAATTTTTTTTTAGTCTTACTTCTCAAGGAAGTTAAGAAATGTACAATAAAATATAATTTATTGATATAAAGAAAGTCACATCTACTAAAGCGACAAATTTCAGAAACAAATCATATAGAGGGATAAAAGAGAAGACTACCGAATAGAAAGTAATTTATTCATACAAAGAGAATCACTTCTCCCCAAGAGGGATGTCCCAAAAACAAATCATATATTATAAAGTAATCAAAATAAGAGCACTTGCACATAAATTTGTTAACCTGTAATTTATAAGTAAAATAATATTTAGTGATTCACACAAATGAATAAATAATACGACTGTAATAATAATAATAAAAAGAACTTTTTAATCATTGCCTTCTTTGTTAATAACTCTTTTCTCATTCTCCAATACGTACGAATTGTTGTCCGAATCCTTACGATGTCAAAAAACAGTGTAAGGATTCATCGACGCCAAAAGTTTTGGAACACATCCTCCATATTTTTCTCAAGAAGATTTTCGGGCAAAGTCTAGGCGATAGTTTCTTATTAACTTGTCCGTTGATTTTTGTGCATCTTTCGATAGTTTACCTATCGGTAATATTACAAATGCTATGATGTCTGGTTAATGGAGTAAGTAATTTGTGGATTCCTGTTGGCATGTTGTACCAAGAATATCCTTTGAAGAATAATCTTGCTGTTTGAAGTTTGTATTCCCAAATCTTCTCTATTGCAGTTTAATGTCTGCTTCCAATAGTTTGCAAAATGACGGGACAACGGAGGATCAGTTTTCGCTTTACTCTTGTTATAATGGCTGACTCATCACTGTTCTCGAAGAAACGTCGGACTATGTTGCCATCGTTAATACTTCCTAACCTTTTCTTTGGCATGTCAACAAGAAATCTGTCGCCTTAAAGACCTGTTGGATAGTAGCCTTTGTCTGTGCTTTCACCTCTTTGTCTTTCTGCTTACGGGCTTGCCACTGCTATGTGTCACGTTGATACGAAAAATACAAGCAGCATTCGAATATTCGATTATATGCGTGTAAAGTTAACATTTGTTGCTTGAAATACTCTTTATTTACTGGAACACAGTATCAGTATTGTTGAACTGAGATGTTGTTTGGCAGAGGTAACAACGTTGGACCGATTTCGCTCCAGCCAAAGCATTCACCTAGCTGTCTATTATCGTCATAGATAAGTAGTACTGTACTGAAACTCGGGTGGCAAAGAAAACTCTTTTATGTGGTGCAAGTTGTCTGCTTCGAGTTCATAATTTTCTATTTTCGTTAAAGACTTTTGTTCGGTTTCCTTAATAAATTCAAATTTCAGATGCCCGCAATTCATAGTAGAGAAGGGTTTGGAATTGTACAACATAATCTGTTCTTGTTGAGTTTGAGTGTTAATACCTGCTGAAATATTCGGATCGGTGAATTTCATTTTGTACTGGCTCTGATCTGACGTCCCATCGAAACCCCATTTGCAAATGAAACTCATATCTCCAAATCTAATTTATCGATTTGTTCAAGAGCATCTAATTGAAGCAATATAATTCGATCCCCTATGTGATCCAGTAAGCCTTGGAATTTAGCCTCGGCATTTGATTTAGTAAAAGTTAGATACTTGTCATGTGGATAACATGCTTTTTTTGTATTTTACACACAAGAGTAAGGCGAAAATATATTACTGCCTTTCTGTTTAGCCCAATTCTGTAATAGTTGATATTTATTTCTAGACAAACCCATGTCAAATAAAAGTGCGGGGCAAAAATGTAACTGGGCGCGACGCAACCACAATATTGTTGCCTTTGACCTGAGACGAAACTTTCGAAAGAAAAGACTGGCCGTTCATATTATCGAGGTTTAATAGATACGTTACTATAGCCAACCTTCTATTTTAAATTTCTTAACTAGAAATTATTTTGGCCCTTTTCTCAAATTCCGACCCACTAAGCCCGTCTTTCAGGTTAGATCGAGACAGAAGATCGTAGGGAACGCCTACGCGCAATATTACCCCAGCTAACTTCCGTGCGACACGAAGACGAACAGTATCTTGAAACGAATGAGAGGGTGTATTAACTTTTCGTCTAAACTTATAACGTAATCGACGGAATTTGGAATATTTAATGACTATTTAATACATTGATTGTTTTAAATACATCAAATAGTCGAAATACAAAAAAAATTAGTTTTTGTCGGCCGTTGAGCGTAAAGAAAATTGATATTTCTGTTACAAAATGAACATTTATTGTAATAAACATACTAATGAAACTCAACGGTAATTTCTAGGTAAATAAGCTAATAGACCACTTTAAAATTAAAAATCATTCTCAAAAATAAACTTTTATTCTGGTAATAAATAAAAGTAACACGTTCAGTAATTGTAAATAAATAAACAAATAATTAAATTCAATTTAAATCAACAAAAACACCTAAAAGTCTACAAGAGGTGTTCAAACAGGCCTTCACTCTGAGCGAGATAATAACCCAGTCTATTGTAAAATACGGTTCGCGTATTTGTCAAAACTTCAGGGGTTATATCTCTATTAGCCCTTTCTATCATGTCCTCACAAAATACCATACGTGTTTCCTGATGTTTCGGAAAAATTCCTTGAGTTATTCGTTATTTATAAAAGCGATATTTGTTCCGCTTTAAAATATTCCGAACTGTGCGAGAGTTCATATCAAGTTCTTCGGCAATTACGATACTATTGCAAGGAACATTAATTTCTGCTAAACTACAAACGCCAGTCTCCCGATTTGCTCGTTCTTTAGTAATTTGAGGAACCGGTTGCTACTCATTATTATCAGTGCATTTTCCACAGATTTTTAGACAACCGGTTGTCTCAAATTTTTTATTAATTTCCTAAATTCTAAATTTTCAAGAAACAGGATGATTTTTGCACGTAAATGCAAATCTGACGATTATCTCATCCATAGCATTACCAGAATAGTACCACTTAATAATCTGCTCTTTTTGTTCCGTGGAATAAACTACCATTTCAAGTACAAAAAAGTTTGTCGCGAAACACAGAAATACCAATACTCTGTACTTACACTTCGACGGCCTGAATGAAAGCAAATAACTTGGAATCCTCTTGTGCTAGGGCGTGGCGTATGCTGCCGCCCGCTCTCTCCGCGTCAGCGTTGTATTACCACTCACCCTAGGGCCAAACTGGTAATTTATTAAAATTAAACACGTATGTCGATGCATATATTCTGTCTCATTCTCATTTGATGAATAATTTTTTTCCATTAACCACACCTGTATATAAATTTATCATCAATTAAAATTGATTTTTTGAACATATTTCCATACATATCGGTTGTTAAAAACAACTTTTTTTATGTGTGTATTATTTTTTTTGTTTTCTAAAAGAATCTATTTTTCTATATCTAGCACACATCTTTTATAGCCTCCTTGTGCATTTGCTCGAAAATCATAGCATAAAAGTTTATATGCTATCGTTATGGAAACTACAAAAGCGAAATATACATTATAAATTCAGACGAATAAATGGAACTTCAAGACCACTAAAATTCTCGCGTTACCATCTTAAACTTATAACAAGATTCCTATGTAAATTTTAAAACACTTGAGAAGTTGTTAGACAATAGCTAGGAAAGGTAATATTTGACAAGTATTTTATTGGTGAGCTTATATAAGGTTATGTTGTCTCAGGTTTTATTTTTAAAGTTATTTACGTCAAGTAAAAAGTTATATGTTTCGACTCATTTTTCGTTAGTTTTTGACTACTGAGCAAATATAAATTTATATTCAAAATCTCTCCCATCATTAATTTTTCATTATTTATAGATAAAATAAATAAAATACATCAAAAATTAATTCAAACATTGAAAATAAAGTGTTGTGCTTTTAAATATTATTTTCGAAAAAGTTGAATTTTCTACAATAATTTTATTTCCTGATTGCAAAGAATTGGTTATACAAAAATAATACATTAAAATATTTTTTATTAGTATCCCTCATAATATTTTTGTTAATTTAAACAATTAAAATTATGATTTAAGGAAAATATCTCACTCCACAAAATAATGACTCTTATTCATTAGAACGATTTAAGAAACTCGCTCTGACTTATTTTTCTAACTTGATTACGGTCCGTCGGTTGACAACAACACTAAAATATGTATGAATAGTCTGATAAAATCGTGAAAATCCTCAAAATATACACGGTCATTGTTGTTGCGCAATATTGACACTTCCTATTAAATTGACAACATAAATAAGCATGTAGCAAGGATATTATGGGGATAAATTTTAATTAACAGTGTATTAACGAAACGCTGCACATTCTGATAAAATTCATAGATTACATCTCGATTAAAAGGCGTGATACCTGTGATGAATCTGAATATAATTAGTATTTAATCTGCTATAAATCATTCTAAAATAATATTGTTTACTAACGACAAAAATTATATACAATCTTCACTCAACAGAAGCTAGAGAAATCTTTGGAATATAATTTGCTCAAAATTTTTCACACACAAATCGAAACAAAGTGAAAAAAAAAGATATAAAGCTTGTAAATACTGAAAATTCTTTGATAAGTTGGACAAACAAAACTGACTGACACTGTTGGATGCTGGAGTATCAAAGATTTGAAAGCAATACAATTATTTACAACCTTGCCAGTCAAAAAAACTCGAGTGCTATTTATGGGCCTTAGTTCTTTTGTAATATCACAAAAGACTACCTCTATTTAGAGCTCATAATATCACAGCAGTACCCCAAAATGAATGTGTTTCAGTATTAAAAAAAAGTAACTTCTACCGCCTTAAACTAGAGTTAGAAAGAAAAAAAAACAAAATAAAATTAATTTCCTGGACCTAACCTTATACCATATTAACAATACGTTGAAAACAGAATGGTACACTAAAAAAACATGGTCCTCCAGGTATTTACATTTTAAATCAGAAAACCCTTTCTCTAACAAAAAAAAACGTTATTATAGGCTTCGCAGAGCACAGCATTAAGCTATAGGAATTTAAGTACCGAAAACAGGCCATCAAATGCATAAAAAAACTTACAAATTAACAGCTATCTCGAAAACCTAATCAATAATATCTTTACAAAAAGAATCCATAAATTTTATAACGAAAACTCATCAAACACTAAAATAAAACAGAAAAACGAAAAATACATATCACGTCCATATATCCCGACACTCTCCAAAATGCGTTCAAGAAACATGACGTAACTGTCAGCCATAAACTCCTAAAATACAGTATTCTATGCAAAGACAGCAAAGGAGAGTACATAGATCAAACAAGCCAACATTTAAAAAACCGATTAAAGGGGCACAAATACAACAAAAAAAATAAAACGGGATTAATAATACATGGCCTGGAAAAACACCATTTCTTTGATTCTGAGAGAGTGAAAATCTTAAAAACTGAAACTACACACAAAAACGAGAAATTCTAGAAATGATAGCTATATAAAAAGTAAACATGCAGTAAGGCAGATACCAATCAACTTAGCAGAATAAATAAGAATATAATAAAATAACAACTAAAAAATATAATTCTAAAACCAAAAACGCATTACACTTTCGGACTAAACCCCTGAAATCCTCAATACCGAAAACAATCTGTATTACTTTACAAAAAAAATCCCATCTGGTCCTTTTAGTACTACTGTAACTTCAAGATGACACATGTGGTCATCTTAATTCTGTTATTTTACGAAATCTACATTCCCAATTTAATATAATATAATATAATATAATAAAATATAATATAATATACTATAATATAATATAATATAATATAATATAATATAATATAATATAATATAATATAATATAATATAATATTATATAATATAATATAATATAATATAATATAATATAATATAATATAATATAATATAATATAATATAATATAATATAATATAATATAATATAATATAATATAATATTAAATTGATTTACACACAGTGAGGGCAATGTTTGTTCGTGAATTATTGTTCAAGGTAAATACACATTATGTAAATAATTTGATAGTTAATCAACAAAATACTCTATTGCTTTTAGCTACACTCTGTGTATTCTGACTAAGGAAAAGTAAATTATCGAAACGTTAATCTTTTAAAAAATATAAAATATGGGAAATATAATATCACTATTAATTTTGATCTCAGTTTTAACGGACCATAATCCCACGAAAAACAAGACAAATAAAAAATATTTTATTGAAAGTCCAGTAACTCATATACATATATATATATATATATATATATATATATATATATATATATATATATATAATTTTATATAATCGAATGTTTTCGAGTGTCCCGTGTGTGTGCTGAGTCCTTCTCAGGACGTTAAGGTGAAATCTCATTCACCATTTTCAAAGCTCACTGTACGGCTTCTATGGGCTAACTTGTGTTATTTAATTGAATGTTAGTTATTTCTTGACTTAAAATAGGATATACTATATAAGCTTAAAATTAAAAAAAAAATACTTTTAAAATATTTAAAAATATTCAATATATCTATTTGAATATAAAACAGATTGACCTGAAGGTTTTTGCATTTTTTAATGTTTATTTGGTTCAGTTAATCCACAAAAACTTTCAGTATATTAACAAACTTTATTATTTGCTTTTTTTTTATTATCCCAAATATCATCAGCAAGTTATAGATTAAGGTACTCGTATATGAAATAATCTCCCTATGTGGCAACACCATACTTTTTCTTGTCTTTGAAATTTTGAATTATAATTAAACTTTTTTCGTATTTTTTTAAGATAACTTTTCTGCTGGTGTCTTTTTAAACCTAATGATATACCAGAAAAAGTTTAAATACTGATACAATTTTGTCTTAATTTACGAGAAATAAAGCAAAAACATTCTTTTTTGGGCTCATTAACTATATCTAAAAGCATCCGACGAAATTCATTTTAACTAAAGGTTCTTTGCAGGAAGCTTCTTTTATTCTGTATTGAATAGGCTCCCTGCGCACAAAAGAGGGCACTAGAGAGTGATTAGAACGATTTCTATACAAATTCGAGGAGAGAAAAGGTCTGCGTTATTTAGAGACAAACATTCTTACTTGGTTGACATCTGGGTTTTCAACAGTTGAGAAGGAAATTACGGCCCGTTTATTTTAAATTTAATATAAACAAAATCTTTAAACTTGGCGTTGTCTTTTGTATCATTGAACGCCTAACGCAGAACATTGAAAAGCCAGATATTTAGAAACAGTATATATCGGCGCACAATTGAAAAATAATATTCGGTATTACAGTGTTTAAATTCCACACTAGAACAATCTCTGTATCACCACATGAGTACAGACTCATTGATGTTATATTATGCGCTCATCTACTTACCTTCACAGAAAATACTAGAAGCTTCCCTACCAGAGCACTCAACGAAAACTATGGATTTGGTTAATTCCTTTACATATTGATGAGCCTATTTGGAATTAATGCAAATTAGAAAGAGCACAGACATTTACAGAACTATTCTATAACTTTAATGACATGACATGATCTTTTACTTTCTTTCTGACGGATTTTGGCGACCAAACAGTATGACTTGCAATGAAATCGTTTTCCCTTTACTGCCTTTAATATTTGATATGCACTATAAATATCAAATTCCAATTATTTAATCAAAACGCAGCATTTCTAACTAGCGACGCACCATTTTAAAATGAAAAAACATCCAACAATGTCATTAATTAGAAATTGTAGTTAAAAACAAAAAATTGGTTTTCGGTAAAATATAAAAATATAATTTATCATTTTTTTACCTAATACTATTACGTCTGCAAGACCTAATTGATTGTATGATATAGCAGACTAGCATTGAGAAGCCTCCACACTACAGCCAAATGACTTATTATGTCTCATGTTATATATGTTATATGTAAACAGGGTGGTTACCTTAATTACGTTTAACAGCCTATTCACTAGTTTGGGTGTAAACCTTCCGGATTGATTGAAGGCGTTTCAAGTGGCTAAGCTCCTCGCATTCAAAGATAATATATAAGGCTGTTTCGTCTTCTTTATCTATAGGTTACATATTGATTCTTTATTATAGATTCCCGTTCTGCGTAGATATTTCCTTAAGCTACAGTGGCAGGTTATTAGTCCTGTCAGTAACCTGATCTGTTGTATGCTGACACGCAGTATTTTGCGGCTTAGCTTGCTAGATGGTTTCATCAGCAATAGTTTTCTGTGTCCGTGGCCCGGTCGCTCCAGTGAGTTAGGTGTTGATGGTTTATCCATCAGGACAAACACCCACCCCGTAATGCCCATTACTGGTTCAGGTCAGGAAAATGGGGTATCAAGTTGATCTGCTTTTTTTGCCTAGGATGCCCTTATATCCTGTTGCCTACGCAACAGTTGTTTTTTTTTAGCAATAAGGTTTTAAAGATAATCCAAGACCTGTTTTGTTGTTACTTGATCACATGAGAGTGTTATCTGACTCAAAAATGGGAACGTTCTTGTTGCTATAACCCCTAGTCAGATTATTTGGAGAACCCATTTCAATAGCTCATATTTGTGCCTGGAATATCATGGTGTGCTGCCCCAGAGCATCATTTATGTTAAGTCTGAATGTAGCTCTGTATATTCCGACTCTTGTATCATGGTCAATTTTGGACACATCTGTAAACCAAACAAGGTTGCTTGACTGACTTATTGATCGAAGAGATCCTGCCTTCTTGTCTTTCTGCATGATGTAGGGCCTGTCAAAGTTATATGTTTTTTCATTTCCAACAATGATTTCGTCGCCATGCTTTTGATGCTGCTGTGTCTATGGGAAGGTCTAGTTCACCAAACCTTGTTTTACTTCAGTTCTACAAAATTTTGATACAGGTGTGTTATTGTGATTTGGAGAAAATTTTGTATATATCGTATATCATGTACACCTCAGTTCGTAAACTTTTTTGTCTATACTTTAAAAGGGTGAGGTTATCGAACTGCTTATACAAAGAAACCCATAATGAAGTGCGCAGAGGATAAAGTAATTTTCTTTAAAGATCTGAACAAGAAAAAGTAAATTTTTTGATTCACTTTTTATTAACTTTTTAAAGAGAATGAAAAGTCATAAAATAAGGTAAATCAAACAAAGTGAAAAATTGAACAAAGTGTAGAAATAAAGAAGCTATGGCAACAATCAAAATAAAATTTTCACAAGAAGTTGAAAGATGGCATGGCAATGGCAAGAACCCAACTTATTCGTCCCGAGTCCTAAAGAAGGGAACAGAATTATGTATATCTATCTACAGCTCGAGAGATTGAAATAATACGTACAGGAGTTATTCGATGGTCAAAGAGAAAAGTACTTCAAGCAATTCAACTGACTGAAAATGAGGTAATAATAATCTTCAATAAAGTTATTGTCGAAGTTCTGAAGCTCTTGAATTTAACATGAGTCCAAATAAGAACCTAGTAATAAAATGCAGAGACTACAAAACATTATTTTTACTGAGTCACGCTTTAAAGATATTTCTCCCTGTAAAGGCTTTACCCGGAAAAATATTAGAACAGCTCGGTTAGATTTTCGAAAGGGTCTAGGAATTTGAAACGCGTTATGAGATGTTCAAGTATTAATTCAAAAATATCAAGCCTTATCCCACGACAAAATAATTCAAATGCGAGCCATATCTGAAACTAGTGATAAAGATATCTATATTGCTACCCACTTATATTAGAACCAAATAGCAAATGGGCTTCACGACCACTCACTGTTCGAATTTTATTAAAAAGAGAGAGTAAGTCAAGATTTTATTACTTCACTGCTGTTCTTGAAATATACGGAGAATAAATCCAAATAGGTTCCTGGTAGTACCACTGAAGATATTGTTATTAACAATATGACGACAGTGTCATATACCCAGATGGTACGTGAATTATTGCTAAAATCAGTAAAAATTTGCCTAATTTAATAAAATGGAGTAATAAACATCTATAAACCAGTTGAACTGAAACCCAACACCAAGAATACTAAATATATAATCATCAGTAAGCACACTAACATCGAACATGCTGGTATTTCGATTAAATATACCTCAATAGAAAAGGTCAAGAAACTAACTTCTCGTTGAAGCATTATCAATGACAAGTGGGACCTATTAGTTGAAATCAACATCCGAATCGGGAAACCTCGATTTGCTGTCACAAGGACGAAAATTTTTTTATGTAGTCGTGACCTTAACACAAGTAGGAATGGTAAGCTGTCATATTGTTCCAGTTTTTCTCCATGGAATAGAATTATGAACACTTACTGTAGCGATGCTAAATCGCCTAAAAGTATATGAAATGTGATTTCAGAATCAGTTACAACATCGTCCTTATCCGCATAAAGAAAGACTTAAAAGTAATCACAATTCATAGGAGTCCTAGATGCCACATTATAAGGCATTCAGGTAAACATGGTTTACTGCATTTTGTGATAGAAGAAAGAATCTTCGTTAAATGGCCAGTCTCCGATTATTTCGAAGCCAAAAGTAATTAATTGTTTGAAGAATAAAAATCGCCTTGTCATGTATTAACAGACACAAATATAGTTAGTAATTTTCAAAATTTAAAAAAACTTCTCGCTACAAGTTGTCGCCGTGTAGAGGGCATTCTGATAATTTCGGTAACCATAATACCCCATCAAACAATGGTTGTGCATGGATCATTGTGTAATAATTTGCAAAAACTTGACAATATAATGTAACGCACTTCGGCTAGATGGTGGAACATCGATATATAAATATTTATTACTCAGGCAGACTTCTGTTAAGACATCCAACGGTGCGCCACCCCATGAATTAACATGGTAGAGGGCCCACTTGCACCAAACAGCTTGTTACAGTGGAGAAACGGGAAGTCAGGGGTAATTTGCACTGGTTGCCGGTTGTCATTTAACTTTTCCTGAAATGTCAAAGAAATAGGTACTCTAAATAAAACAAATGGTTCTAAATAATATCATGTATCCTATATTCCATACTTTACAAAAGTTATGGCCTAACTAACTACCTATCTTAACAAACAAAAATGGAAAACCCCTAAAAAACGACAAACTGATGGACCGGAGGACGACGGAGTATGCTTAGACAATATTATTTACAGCGTGAAGAACGGTACCTTTATGGTACTCGACATATCTACACACGACGGCATGCTAGAAAGTAACGATAGCGTCGATAACACAAACCACAGCAGTGATCGGCGGTCACGGGCGGCGAATGTTTTAGACCCTTTCAACGACAATTACACACCAGTTTTTACCTACACGTTCCTGGCTACTACGGAATAAACCGACAAATGACGGCATCACACACATATATATATATATATATATATATATATATATATATATATATATATATATATATATATATATATACATATATATATATATATATATATATATATATATATATAAGTATGGATAGCGGTAAGATATTAGGAATGGAAAGAAATAACTACGCGGCCCACTCTTTAACTGACCATGACAGTATAGGCGGTAGCATAGAAAGAAATGGTACAACATTGTCCAAGATTGACAATATCGCCCGCTAACAGTACGAAGAAAAAGAGCAACAATGTCCTTACTTATCGGGATCACGATAATGTCGGTAGGATATTAGGACGCTAGTTTGCAGACTAGTATGGAAAGGATAGCAATGAGATAGTAAATAGTAGAATACTGCGGCCCATCACATGCTTTTGAGTCAATCCATTTACTTTTCAACTAAGGGACTGTACTCTTGAAATGTAATATGTAATATGTTTATTGACTTTTGAGTTAGGTGCCCCTTATAATCCTTTTACATGTTCTCTTGTGACTTATTCTAGGTTTCTTTTTTTGGTATTTTTACAATATAAAAACTTATTTTCTAGTCGGTCTCTTTTTGCATGGTTGAAACCTTATGAAGGCGGGTCGTTTGGGAGTGCATACCTGCCACCAGCACGAGAAACTTGGCAAAAGGCTTCACGGACTATTTCGTTTTTATGCTGTGTTACGGATGCGTAAAACTTCTCTACAGTAGTCTGGAAATATTCAAAAAACGTGGGCATCTGGAGATCCCGGTGAAGTTAAGTGTTCCTCAAAAACCATAGCGCACTGACTACGATATGGAGGACCTTATTCTGTTGGGTCTGCAAATAGTCCTCCATGTTTTTAATAAATAAGCTCAGGCTAGTATTGCGTACAGCAATGCTAAGCATATGATTGTCTGATATAATGTAAGATTGTTTCTCAGGGAAAGTCTACTTTCCCTGCCTAGAAGTGGCTATAATCAGCAAGTGAACCATCGTGCTTCCACCTCTCAAAATGACAGTGTGCTCAGCTATTTATGTCGGCCCGTCTCCCCAACTCTTCTCCACTGCGACGCTAGCTTCTGGTGAGGTAGGAGGTTTGTGCATCGAACGCTCTGAAAAACTCGGAATATCCCATTTCCCTACATAGAGCGGAAAAACTATTTAACCTTAATGCCAATGTCTTAAAAATGATTTTTTCGTAAAAATTAAATTCTGCCGATGTACACTAAAACAGTTAAATCGCGGTTAGCATATTTCCGCCCAAGGAACTGTATAACTTCGTTACAATAAATAAAAATAAATTTTATAATTATAAAGAGTGTTTTTTTATAGAGGTATAGAACTTTAAGTTGGCAACACTTTTTTAACTGGCGGTCATTTTGTCAGCTGTCAAGTGAATTATGTTTAGTTTGGTTTGGCATTTTAACATGAATAGACTGACGCCTGAATAACGCTTCCAAATTGTGCAAATTTATTTTGAAAATCATGGTTCTGTTCGAAATACGTATCGCGAACTACGTCCATTTTATGGTCAACATAATCGTCCATCAGAGCAATTAATTCGATTAACTATGGAACGTTTTCGCACCACGTTTACTCTAAATGATAATACGCATCCACAGAGACGTCGTACAGTGAGTACCGAAGAAGTCATTGCTGCTGTAGAACGTAGCATAGAGGAATACCCGAATCAGTCTATCCGTCATCGTGCACAGGAATTGGATATGTGTCCATTCACTTTATGGAAGATTTTGCTGAAAGATCTTGGTTTGCGTGCTTACAAAATCCAACTCGGCCAAGAATTGAAGCCACACGATCACCTAGCAAGGCGTAGATTCGGTGAATGGGCCCAAAACAAGATTGCCGTTTATCCCGATTTTCATAAGCGAATTTTGTTTAGCGATGAAGCTCACTTTTGTTTGAATGGATACGTCAATAAACAAAACTGCCGTATTTGGAGTGATGATAATCCTCAAGTGTATATTGAGACACCGTTACATCCAGAAAAACTGACTGTTTGGTGTCCTTTATGGGCTGGTGGAATCATTGGTCCGTACTTCTTTAAAAACGATGCTGGTCAGAACGTTACAGTCAATGGTGACCGCTATAGAGCCATGATTACTGACTTTTTCGTTCATCAATTGAACAACCATGATGTGCAGGAGCTGTGGTTTCAACAAGACGGCGCAACATGTCACACAGCTCGTGCCACAATTGATTTATTGAAGGTAACGTTTGGTAACCGCATAATTTCACGTTTCGGACCCGTGAATTGGCCTCCAAGATCGTACGACTTAACGCCGCTAGACTATTTTCTGTGGGGATATGTGAAGTCGCTAGTCTACGCCGATAAGCCCTAAACGATTGATCACTTGGAGGACAACATTCGCCGCGTTATTGCCGATATACGGCCACAAATGTTGGAAAAAGTCATCGAAAATTGGACGTCCAGATTAGACTACGTCCGAGCCAGCCGGGACGGTCATATACCAGAAGTCATATTTAAAATATAATGCTAGAAGTTTATCTTTCGAATAAAGTAAATTTCATGTCAATTTATAAAATTTATCTTTGTTTTATTCCATTTAAAAGTTCTATACCTCTATAAAAAACACCCTTTATATTGATATTGAAAATATGTCAGATAAAACTGTCCAAACCAAATTCATATCCAACTGTTGTTAACATTTATACACTTTTGTTTTCAGCTCTTTACTATAAATATAATGTCACATTTCTTTTTAATTGGCTGAGATTAGTTTGTAACGGAGATAATCTCACACCTTTTGTAATTATTTTGTAGATCAAACTGAATACAATGTACAAAATGAGGAATAACAAAAATATAAAGTATCATATTTATATTTGTAGTGTAACTGAGGAAAATTTAACATTTTTTAAGTAAGAAAAGATTGCAAAAGATATTTTAGCTATGACTTCAATCACTAAATCCCCTTTAATTAATTTATTTATCCTTTAAATCATATTTTAAAGGAATTTGTTTTATAAAGTAAAAAAATTTAAATGAGTTTTTCATCTTTTTTTTAATCAATCTTTACATCCTTATTATTCACCAAATATTTAAAAATTAATATTCTTTGCCTCTGAGTCTTACTCGTGCCGCTATATATAAAAGAAAAATAAAGCCTTCTCCTGTAACCTCATCGCCACTTTAATAAGAAAAATCAAGACTTGATTGTGAAATATTTCATGGTTATTGATACTTAGGAACACTCCTTGGCCTTTTTGAGACTGATGGTGCACATTTTATGACTAAGGGTTCAGTTCATTGACATTTTTTTGGTATTTACATTGTTTTCCTATATATATATATATATATATATATATATATATATATATATATAGAAGTTACATGACAAAAAATTGTAAGGCTTAATTATTTAAAATTTTTCTGTTTAGATTTATTTCAAATATTTAAGAATTATAATTTTTAATTGTCATATAAATTTCAAAATGATACAGTTAAGTATTATTACTCATTGTTATTAAACTGTCTTCTATTTACTAAAAAAATATTACATGATTATTTAAAAAGCATGCAAATATATGTCTTATGTTTATTTTGGAAATGTTTATTTGAAACATTTTTTTTATATGTAGTTTAAGACATACTTCCGAACTGATTTGGTTTTTCAGGTAACAACGCATACTTTGTGTATTTTATTGTAAGTTTGAATAGTTGATGCTTTTAATCTTTTTATCTCAACTCAAACAAATAGCCTTTTAATGCTGATACTGTTAAAAGATTCCTTCTCTCTAAGTATCCGTGGTTTTTCTCCGAAAATATTTTTTGAAATTTTTTTTTTTTTTAAATATCCTCTATAGAAGCTTGAACGCACCTTCCATATAATTTGAGTACTTAATGCCGGACAGTACAGTGCTAAATTCTATGCGCACAATTTTTTTGGACAGGTTTTGTTAAAAACCTAATTTATCAGTACGAAATGTGTTTCTTTATTTTTTGCATTAGCTAGGTAAAAAACCTATCACCTAATGAGAGTTTCGAATTTTATGTTACCAAAACATTCTTTTGAGTTTTTCGTTCCCTAGAGGATAGAAGTTATTTCTTAAAATATTAGAGTCATTGATAAGAAGTCCAAGTACTTTCTAGTTTTTCTCCCGCAAAAAATTCTGTATATGGATGAAAGAATGAATGAATGAAAAAGGGATGGTGATACTAGATTATCGATACCTAGGCCTCCAGTGGGTCCTTTACATCTCACCATAGCTGCAGGTTATTTGAGGCCTGTTTGTATAACATACTTTTTGAAGCAAGAAACATATATCGATTTAGGATTTCATTTGTCATCCAAATGCATTTATTACCAATGTATCTTTATTTAAAGTTGGGTATTTGGTTTTTATTTTTCTAGACTCCATTAAGCTGAATAATGTTCCAACACAAAAAATCTATCATGTAAACTGTCTTCCAGAATTAAATATAATAACTTCTTTTTTGATTTGAACAATAACTATTAGTCAGATCTTATCAATTTTAACCCACTTTCTGTTGCTTGATCGATTTAAGAATGAACCGTAGAGATATCGTGATTAATTTCATTATTTTGATCTTGAAGGGCAGTTTTCCTGTTAGAGATAATCAAGATCTAGGCCGCGAAAAATTATACGTCCCGATCAATACTCCTACCCAAGTCAAGGTTGGTAAAGTCCTAAGAACTGTGTAACGTTAGGACAACAATTAGCGATCAGGCACCCCGTCTTAAAATCGCCTACATCTATAAATCAATTAAAAACAAGTAAACCTTAATCTTAATGTTGATGTCTAATTTTGAAAAGTTCATGTTAGACCGAGTATATTTTCGAAATGATCCAAATTTAAACTCTAGCAGAAACACACAATGATATCGATTTAACTTTAAAACTTAGCACCTAGCGGCATTGAATCATCCATTAACGTGAAATTTATTTAAGACTTTAAGGTAGGATTTTATTGTTGTTGTTAAAGTGTATCCTCCTGCCCAATGTTTTATTACAAAATCTCAGGAGTTCCGAAGATGTCATTTCATAATTACATTTCAATTAGAACTCGTACTGAGTTGTCACTTTCGACAGTTAGGACGATCAGCGAAACGACAAAGCGAACTAATTGACCGAGCACTCAAGATACGGCTGGTTTGTCGCGCTTATGAATTCAGTAATAATTCACGAGTTAAAAAAAAAAACAAAAATGAATGTATTTTTAAGTATACGTAAATCTATATCTTTACCATTTGGCAACCTCATTACTACTCATCCTAACTATGTATTTGATATATATAAACAATTTATTTTTAACGCCTAATTGAAAGTTTAGTTCATCTACTTTTCTTGTATATTTGTAAAATCTTTCTTGCATACCACTTATTATTTATTAAGAACAAATAAGAGATTTAACTCTAATGTTTAAATATTGAACCAAAGCTCTAAAACTATACAAATATGGAATTATTGTAAACAGAAATAAACAGGCAAAGAGCGATCTGTCACTTCTTAAACATAGAAATTCCGTTTCTTTCCTTCAATGTGCCCTTAATGAATTAAAAATGTAATGTTCAGAGACCTCACATTTTCTTTAAATAGAAAAAAAAAAGTTAATATTTTATGACATCCCAAAGTACATCTTTTTTCTAATTATTGAGAACATATTTTGATATAATTTATAAATTAAAACACTAATGTTCAGATGAAACCATGAATTTGAGATTTAAAACTTCAGTACATACTAAAATAATTTTACAAACTAAAGTATAAATACATCTTACTATAAATAAATAATATTCCTTTTGTACACACTATGGAAGAATAAAAAAGTTTTAGATTACATAAAAAATATATCCAACCATATAAGAAGTTTTATGAGCAATATGAGAAATTTAAACTTTCTAAATGATTAAGATACTTTTTCTTCCATTTATTCTTTTTATTGATTTACAGAAAGTGTCACCTATAATTTGCCCAGATGAAGATAAATATATAGATTCTTATCAACTTCTTTCCTTTCCTTTATGTTTTTTTTATGTGGCAATTTTTCTTGATAAAGCAGCTTCTGTGCAATCATTTTTCTTTGATATGTGGTGTATATATTTTTTGGGTGCATATTTAAGCAGTAAAAATATAGTATTTTAGCCTTTAGAGTGGCAGACGAAATAGAACAAATGTTTTTTCTTATCGTTTTATTTGTTTTATTAAAATATACCAACACAGTGTATCACAGAAATTCGTAAATAGTTAACTCGTTATCTTAAAGATAATTTCTACTACAAAAATTGTTTTAATATTTTATTTTCCATAAATTTCCATAATTACTTCAGCTAAAACCAGAATTGACCAAATAAAAAAAGGCATATATTGAACATTAAATTCCAGTGAAAAGAATTACTTCAGCTCAAAAGCTAGAGAATATGTGCAAATAGATGGTAAAAGTGTTGTTTGCAAAGAAGAGCGTAGGTTCACTCATTTGTTTTCAATTTACTAAACTAAATCATGTATGTCTAGACATGCTAGTTTTATTTATAAAATCTGTAGACGATAATATGTCGATCTAAAAATGTTTTTAAATTGTATATTTTCATTAGTATAGCAAAGGATATGGAAGGAAAAGAATATTTTTTGTCTGGTTTTTACTCAAGCATGCATTCTCTGAATCTCTTCTGGTCATAATTTCCCAGAAGTATATTCGCTTGTCTCAATCCTTACAGCTTCATCTAATAATTGGATTTCCTGCTTTCCTCTTCTATCTTTAGTTCTTCCAGCATTACGCTGCTACTGATTCCACAGAAAGGCTCTGGCCCCATTAATGGTATCTCAGCCCCTTTCCTCGCAAGCCTGTCTACTACTTCATTCCCCTCTATCCCAGTACCCTCTTAAGGGTGACTTTATTATTCTTACTCAAATCATTCAATTCCTCTCGGCATTCCCAGACCATCTTGGAACTGATAATTTGAGAACTCAGCGCACTGATGGCTGCTTAACTATCCGTCATGATGATAATCTCTTGGCTGTGATAGTTTTTCTCCCTGCTAAATTGAAAATATAGCCTAATGGCATGTATTTATGCCTGAAAAATGCTTGTTAACTTACCCAAGCTTTCATAGTAGGTGCCGAGTCCATATACTCCTACTCCAGTTCCCTCCGTTATTTTTGGAGCCATCTGTATACCATATAGTGGATTTCTTGCTAAGTTTTTCAATAGTGTTTCTGTCCCATTCTCTCTTACGACTCAATTTTGTGCTGAAGTTTTTCACAAAGTTGAATTTCTTTTTCATTTCATCTTGGGGCATTTCCCAGATTTGTTTATTTCTGGATGAGAGATTGGGCCTTCGTTTTATGACCTCATCTCTCATTATCCTATAAATCGTCCTCTTTGCCATATTCTATAGAAATATATGTAGAGGTGTGAGGTTTAAGATTACTTCCATGGCGGCCATTGGGCAGGTTTTCATTGCCCCGGTTATACATGCATAGGTCAGTCTTTGAACACTTCTACAGGCCATCAAGGCTTTTGTAGCATTGTTGTTTATTTCTTTATCATGCTTATTCCAGAGAAGTTTGTTATCTAGGGTCAGGTCCAGATATTTGACCTCTGACTTCCTCTCAATACCATTCCCATCCATTTTGATGGTCTTCAAATTAACGTTTCTTTTCCTTGTGAAGGCTACTAGCGTGGTTTTGACGGGGTTGATATTTAGTCCCACCATATGGCACCATTCTTTAGTGTATTCAAGCCCTCTTTGAACTATATATCACAGAGGGTATTCTCGAATTTGCTTCTTGCAATCACAACCACGTCATCGGCATAGCCCTGACAAGATATGCCGAAGTCAGTCAGATCACAGAGGAGCTAGTCTACAATTAAGCTCCACATAAGTGGAAAGGGTATTCCCCCCTGAGGGCATCCTCTGGTGGTACAGAGGGCGATAGTGTCCTGTCCTATCTCTGTCTCTGCTATTCTAGTGGAGAGAAGTCATGCTATTCATTTGGATGTCGTTCCGTCCACTCCCCTGTCGTCAAGTGCTCTTTTGACTGCCTCATGTGAAGTGTTGTCAAAAACCTCTTCTATATCGTGGAAGGCACATATTACAATTAACTTCTATTCCGTGTTTCTTGAATCTCATCTATTGATTGTATCATCGCGGTTTCCGTAGACCTACCCGCTTGGTACTCATCTTGATGAAGATGCAGTGGCGCCTGTGCAATAGTAAGTAACTTCGCATTCTGTAATGCTATTGGTCCTCTTTCTGAAAACAATATGTGAAAAGTTCATTCCAAAGTTAGTTTTTATGGAAATGAGTTCACACAAAGTAACCATTAGTTTCGGAAGGAGAATTTTTATATAGAACAGCAAATTATATGTGATAATCTTTAAGCGTGAGCTATATCCTTTGATCAAAAGTAATCGATTAAACGTAAACTGTGTCAGATGTCTGTATCCTGTCAACTGTAAAATGGGTAATAAAATTTTCACTGCTCATATTTTTTCATTTCTAGATTGCGTAACAAAATGCATAATAGAATTTATATTCTAGTAATCTCCTCTTTTTGCTTAATTCGCTATACAATCCAAACCTACACAATATATGAAAACATTCTAGGATAAAAAAATTAGTGAAAATATATTTTCCAGGTCCAAAAAATTAAGATTCAAGACACTTTTAAAAATAGTCTGTTATGTACGTTAATATTTAACTTGTTTGTATTCTAGTGACTCTATTGCTCTGTTATTTTTACCAAATTATTATATTTTAAGGCGTATAAAGGGAAATAAATAGAACCACATCAAATGACTGAAAAATAGCTCTTATCCGCTCTTCTCCTTTGAACAATTCAAATAAATTTGAAATAAATACATACGAAACCAGTTTTGATAAAATCATGACATCAATATTGTGAACCACGTTTTGAATTAATTATATATGTGAATATTTTGGCTATTCCGGGTTTCAATCCGTTCGTTCAAAAAATCGTTTTCACGACGTTTCGCCAAAATCTCATTTGGCATTTTCAAGTGCGGTTCGTCTCGTTACTCGCTGAGAACTGATGGTGGCCTCTGATGGCTTTCGAGTTTTGTTTAACTGGCTCGCTTCCTGATTGGATGAGCGGCTTCGCAGGCTCCTCCCCTCTGTCGAGTGCGATGTATTTTGTTCTTGTATGCTGGTCTCTCGTGTGCTAGTTGATTTTTGCTGTTTTCTTTCTTGATTCTTTATTAATGTTTTCCATGTAGTTGGAACATTCATAGCATCGTCTCGTTTATTCAGCTGTCCCGCCTTTTCGATTTCTAGGGCCTCTCTTATGACGCATACCTTGTAGTTCTGTGCACACTACGTGCTATTTCTTTTGTTTTTTCGAAGTCGATGGTATGTCCCGTCGCTTGGTGATGTTGAAATAGGGCTGAGGTTGTCTGTTTGTTTTTACGGCTATTTTTATGTTCTTGAATTCTTGCTGATATGCGCCTGTTTGTTTGTCCTATATAAGTTTTATGGCAATCTGCACATGGAATGCTGTAAACGCCATGATTTTCAAGGTTGGTCTTGTCTTTGGGATTTCCCAGGATGTTGGCTATTGTTTTTTGTGGTTTAAATATGGGCTGTATGTTGTGTTTTATTAAGATTCTTCCGATTCTGTCTGTTATTCCTTTTATGTATGGTATTATGGCTTTGTTCCTTGTTTGATCTTAGTCTTTGGTCTTTGTTGTAGTCTTCTCTTGTCTTTTTATGGCTTTCTTTATATCTGATTGTGAGAAACCATTCCGTTCTAAAGCTGATGAAATGTGTCTTATTTCGTCTTGTTTTGTTTCAAGTTCTGTTAGGCGGAGAGATCTTGACACTAGTGTGTTGACTACTGCCTGCTTTTGAGAGGGATGATGATGTGATGCTGCATTGAGATATCGGTCAGTATGCGTGGGTTTCCGATATACGCTAAAGCCCAGGGTGTTGTTGAGTTTCCTAGTTAATAGCAGGTCCAAAAAAGGAAGTTTCTTTTCTTGTTCGATTTCTAGCGTGAATTGGATTCTGTGGTGGATATTGTTCAGGTATGTGAGGAAATCGTCCAGGTGTTCTTTTCCATATGGCCATATTATAAAAATATCATCAACATAACGTTTCCAAAATTTCGGTTTTAAAGATGCCTTTTGAAGTGCCTCTTGTTCGAAATATATCATGAAAAAGTTGGCTATGACTGGTGAAAGCGAGGATCCCATAGGTGCGCCATCTGTTTGTTTGTATATTTGGTTATTGAACATGAAGTATGTGTTCTTTAGGCAGTTCTCTGCAAGTTCAATTGTGTAGGCTGGAAAATCTTCGTTCATGGCGATTTTGTCCAAAGTCTCATCCAGTGGTATGCTTGGATATAGCGATTTTATGTCGAGGCTTGCTAAGATGTCATTTTCTTCAAGGTGAATGTTTTTGATCATTTTAGTCAGATGTTCGGAGTTTTTCACGAAGGAATCAGCCAGTTCGACTCTTGGTTTCATGATACTTGCTAGATAGATAGAACTTGACACAAAACAAGACGAAATAAGACACATTTCATCAGCTCTAGAACGGAATGTAATGAATAAATATAATTTTTTGAATGAAATATCTTGTATTTTATGAGTTATTTTAAATCTCCAACAAATTAAAATATTATTGTAAAGCATACCCTATGGGTATACTACATTTTATTCCTATCCTATCCTTTTACCCTCCCTCCTAATTAAAAAATTCCGTTTCCAAGTTAGTTGGGTATTTACCTAAATATGTTTTGATAGTCTATCTGACTTTTCCTGACATTAGTTTCTGATCAATAGTATAAATTAAATTAGTATTTATCGAAACAAAATGCTATGGTTCAACTTAGAGAACAAGAACGTATTACTCAGCTTATACTGATAGAGTACGGGGGAAGACATAGATTTTTACAACAAGCAAATTAGCTTTTCATTAAAACTTTCTCTGAACGAAAGCCAATTACCAAATCTTGTTTTTTGGTCAGGTCTAATATTTCAATCTTAATAGTCTCGTCAACAGGTACAACTGTCGGAATTGATATGACCATAATCCTCATGTGATGATCCTACGAAAGGAAATTATATCCAATTGAATTAATCTACTTTATGATGGGCAGAAGGACCTGTTATTAAGAAAGGACATTTTGTTTCAACACGTTAGAAATTATTTAGATGAAACGTTTCCTGAAAGCTGGATAAGTAGAAGAGGGCTCATTTAATGGCCTTCTAAGCCACCTGATCTAACCCCTTTATATTTTCATCTCTAGGACCATTAAAACTCTTTAAAATACCTCGAAAACAGCTAACATTGGCGGAACGTGTTTTCCTGTTTTCACGAGGGCTTGAACACAGTCTCCTGACTGAAGTAAAATAATTCGAACACTTGATTAAATAGTTTTTAATTATTTTTTTATTATTATTTTTTTATTAAAAAATTTTCCTTCTATGTACCTTTCCACGTAAACGGCTACGCTATACAACAAATAGTCTAAATTTGTTGGAGATTTAAAATATATCACTGATAACATACAGAATATCTCATATAAAAAATTAATAAGTGGCATCGTCCTATGACATTTGTTAACATCACTGGCATATGGAATGCAATTAAATAAAAGAATTCTAATTCTGAAGATTCAAAAAAACCCGTAGCCCTCACCAACTTTTTATTGGCTCTTAGTTAAACTTTTTCAGAAATCTTTACGTTGTATATAGAGTAGCTTTTTAGAAGTACGCTTTATGTCTACAAAAATTTTAAATATTTTACTGTAATTTAGCGACAATAGTAAATAAAAGAAGGACATATCATTATTATCTATAATATGCGTCCCACTTTCCATACTTTTCTGAAGCCGCTTCCTAACCTAGACGGCTGAAACAATCACGAGAATGGATGGTACTGAGCCCAATTATTCAAGTTTATTCAGGGTATGGAAAATGGTTTAATCATAAAAAAGATAATCGGTTTCTTGGAAAGTGGGAATGTCAAAAGAGTTTATATTAAAGTGAATCAGCGGAAAGCTTTTATGGATGGATTCATTTAGAAGTAGTTATTTTTAATTTTTTTCCATTGATTGTTAAAAAGGAGTTTCATCAGTATTGCTAGGAGAGGCTATAGTGGGATAAAATGGTTAAATCTGTCCCCAAGCGATTCACTACGGCCAGTAGCGCATTCGATAACCAATGTAAAAAGATGCCTCTATCTAAATTTTCTGCTCCCCATAGTCCCTATAACGATCTAAAGAGGTTATGTTTACTTTTTCCGACTTTCTTTTATACGGGCGCAATTTTGCATCAAAAAATCTGAAAAAATTTACACAGGTTTACTTTCAAGTTACAAATAACTATGATTTCTTTCAGAGTTTTTGAGCGAAAATCGAGCCCAAGAATTTTTTAAAATTTTTCAACCCTTTTTTTTGGGTTTAAAATTTTTGGCCAACTTAAAAATAATTATTTTTTGTGTATTTTTTTTTCGAAAGTCGCTCATGGATCTTTTGATGGAATACACTAGAAAATTCAAAAAACCTCTTTTTTACATTTTCATCAGTTATTTGGGACATAACCTCAAATGCAAACAGCTAATTAGATGTCAATATATTTAGTTATGCTCTACAATTTATATTTCCAAGGAAATACAGTCTTTTAGAATCGAGATTTACGTCACCGAGAATCACAACGAGATATAAAATCTTCAGATGTAGAGAAAATTAATGTAGAATTTTAACATTTTTTGACAAACATAGGGAATGGCATAACAATCAATCATATTTTTCTCTATTTAAATATACTTTTCAGATAATTACGACATAATTTGGCCTAACTACTGCAGATTAGAATATATAAATGCTCCATATACAAGTGTTGCCCACTTATGGCAAAAATAAATGGTACCAATGAAAGTCATAATAAGGTCAAAAGAGGAAATCTTTATTTAAACCCTTCACCAATTCCACTGCTGATGGGTTTGTTGTAGATCTTCTGGATCGTTTTTAGAGACTGAAAATAATACAAGTATCATGATGGAAGATTCTAATATTATAAGAAATATCATGAGAACAGGTGATGTTTGTATTGTAGATAGAGGTTTCAGGGACGTAGTATTTTATTTCTAACAATTACGTTTTAAGGTCCTTATACCTGCCTTAAAAGGAAAGAAACCAGACTTAAATATGACTGAATCTATTAGATCTCATTACGTTACGAAATTAATAGAGGTAGTTGAAGCCATCCATGAAATTCTCGGAAAAAAATATAAGCTTCTCCATCAACAACTAGATAATAAATTTTTACCAAAAACTAGTCTTTATTGTAGGATTGCATGTTTTTTAAACAATCGCTTCGCAAAGCGTTTGTATAGCGGTAAATGTGAAGATTGATTACAAGACGTAATCATAAAAAGAATGTTGAAGTTCAATACAGAGGAAAATTCCTTAGGAAAAAAGCTAAGACTTCAAGGTGGTCTAGACGGAGTACTGCAACAATCAAATTAACATCTCAAGAAATCAGTGATTTTTACTGAAATGGCTGAAACAGACCTTAAGATATTTTTTCAAATACCTGTTAGTTAGATCAAGCCATATGCCATTTATCTGAGTTAATAGACGATTCTAATAATATCTATTTGTAGTACATTAAAATGAAATCTAACATTATTAAAGTTTCAATAAGGACATAGACATATTAAAAAAAAAACATAAATGTTACATTGGCTACTTACCTGATTCTAATAGATCTGCTAGATATTAGACCAGCTAAAATTCTTTCTGACGTATAATCTAACACGGATATTAATCCAGTCATAGAGGAAGATAGTGACGAAGGTTAAAAAAGTATAGAAAGTTTTCTTATAATATTTATATGATTCGATTCTTGAGAACTTTTATTAATGTAGTTCTAACACAAGATAGATTCAGTAATAGTAATACATAATCACTTTTTTATTTTGTTAAAAAATATTATCTATTCGTTCATTATATATAGTTATTCTAATTCCTATTGAAAGTATTTAATATTTCTACATGAAGTTTCCCTATACCTGAAGCTTTTTAAGGCGTGTCGCGATTCTCGGTAACGTAAATATCGATTCTCAAAGACTGTTTTCCTTTGGACATGAGTCCTTGAGCATAACCAAGTGTATTGACACTATTTAGATATTTGCATTTGAGGTTATGTCCCAAATAACTGATAAAAATGCCAAAAAAACGGTTTTTTGAATTTTTGAGGTTGTTTTACCAAAAAAATCGTTATTCCATGAGCGGCATTCGAAAGAACAAGAAAGAATACACAAACAATAGTTATTTTAAAGTTGGCCAAAAATTTTCATCCTAACTCAAAAAAATGTTGAAAAATTTTTTAAATTTTCCTGTGCTCAATTTTTGTTGGAAAAATTTGAAAAAAATCATGGTACTTTACAACCAAAAATACATCCCTGTGGATTTTTTTCAAATTTTTTGGTGCAAAATTGCGCCCGTAAAAAAATAAAATCGAAAAAAGTGAACACAACCTGTTTAGATCGTTAAAGAGCCTATAGGGACTTGAACGTGGTACTGGCTATTGAATCACTTGGGGGCATATTGGACCATCTTATCCCGCTAACCAAAAAAAGAGGTGATTCAGAAAAGTATACAAATTATACGAAAAGAACGAAATTAAATAAGTGTCTTCTCACTCGATCATTTGTTTCAAGATTAGTTTAATATAATAATATTTTCAGCCATTTTTTACCATGTAGGTGCAGGCAGAAGGATGAATTTTTCTCCCTATACACCACTAGTTACTGCTGCAAATAAAAATAATATAACGAGAACTCAACAACACTAATTTTTTACTACTGTAAACTGGAATAACTAAGAAGCAATTACTTTTTTATGAAAGTTACTTAAACTTCATACATAATAATAAAAGTTGGATCTGTGAAATTTTTGTAGTCGAAATAAACATTATTACGAAAGAAACGTTACCTTTGGCATGTTATTATTTGAAAAATTACCCTGCGATGAGTTATATTAAAAATAAGCAGCGGCAATAAAAAGTTTAGGAATGTCAATTTAAAACTTTATGACTTTTTTATTTTAGATACGGTTATTGAGTTATCTTTGTTGTATCATAAACTACATAGTAAAAAGTGTATTTCAAAGTAGACATTAATACTCGTATTTCTTTGTTAATTTAAAAACTATGTGACTGTGTATACGGAAACCTGCAATAAATTGTCGTCCATAAAACATTCCTCGTACTAATTAGGAAATTCTTTAAAATATGAAGAAAAATAATTAATAAAAAACATTTTATATTAGATATTCTGAACATTTAAATCACACATAAATTACATGTATTTTTCTTAAAATTTTAGAATTTTGTGTGTTGATTGCTGTATTTAATTGTTTCCGAGATATTGGTTTCTGAGAGACCATAGTATTTAATTAATATTAGAGTATATTCCAAACGGTGTATATCTTTAAAAATTTAGTAATTATGACAGTTTTTAGTTACCACACATCCAAAAAAAAATGTTCCTCGTATACATATAATTAGGGTTGTTCATTTTGATTTTCTGTCTTCCTCTCAGAGTAGAGAAAAATAAATTATTTTTAAAATTATACCAACATTTATATTTGTTTGATAATTATTTTCTACAAAATATCCCGTTTATATTTTTATAAAAATATGAAGGGTAACACGCTTATCTACTCCAGATGCGGTAAGAGTAGTAAATTACTAAATGATTTTTGTGGTTTTCTCTCCTTATATTTATCCATAATACCGAAAGAGATAAAATTCCCCCCAGGGCCGTAACAAAGGAGAAACACAAAAACGCCTGTTTTCTTTGAGAAAAATTTTAATACATAACCTCACCTCAGAGTTACGGCGTCTTTATTTTGTCGTTCTACAGTAACCCAGCTATAAAATATTATTAAACACATTTTATGTACTCTGTCAACAACGTTGTGATATTTTATTATATTAAGATATAAAATGTTTAGATACGTTGTGCCGCTCTGTAATATTGTAGAGTTTAGTATTTGTGACTTTAAACTCTAGATACCCTGTAGCTTATAGGCTATTGTTATTATATTGTAATAAAAAACACTTTATAGTGCTTGTTTTTCTACTCCATTAATATGTTAAAAAGCTCTAGTTCAGTTCTGACAAAGTACTGAACGTGTTACGAAAGCATCAACATGAACAGTACAGTAATAAATCAAGAAAAAAACACAGATAAATCGAACCTTATCAAATGTAGGGATATATTAATTAAATATTCTATAACCTGCAATAAAAATACTAATTACGCGTTGTTCCTTTTCCTTATATATACAATGAATAGAAAAAATCATTATTTTTGGTCATATCGGTCTTACTTCATGTTCAATTTGGTTTGTGTTGATTATTTTAATCCGCTATTAAAATCTCTCATATTATATTTAAAATTTCACTTAAAATAACGAACCCCTAATAAGCATTTAAACTCCTGATTAAATAACCCTATACAAACGGGATATAAAATAAAATTTTTATAAAAAAAAATTGAACCGACTTCTAAGAGTGCGTTAAAGAGTGAAAAATAACTATAAATTTTTGTTTAAAATTTTTGAAGTCGGCGCCAAGCTAATACCTGAAAAAATGTGGTTCGCATAAACAAATTAAAAATACTTTTTTGTAATTGCTTTCTTACCACAATTTATATAAATTAGTAGTTATCTGTTTCATTTAGAAATAATTTGGCGCCGACTTCAAAAATTTCAATTTTATATAAAGATTTATTGTTATTTTTTACTTTTTAGAGCACTTTTAGAAGTCGCTCCAATTGTTTTTATAAAATTTTATTTTTCGATTTTTAGTTTTGAATTCATTATGATATCCATAATTATTTGAACCAAGTACTAATCGAGATTAGTGTACCTCGCAATGACTCCAAGGTGGCAAAAAAGTACCCTAATACCAAATCTGAAAAAATGCGAATAAGGTAAAATTTTCAACTCACCATATTGGATCCGCCATACTGAACTTCAAAAAAAAAATAATTTTAACGTCTTAATCTAATCAAAGTACCTATGAACATCGAAGTTGTTTAGAGAGATACGTTTGGGGAGTTACTACATTTGACTGCACCCCGAATTCAAAAAAAGGATACAATGATGCGGTATGCAATTCCCGTCAGATTAAAGCTTGAAATCCCAACCGTAAGCAAAGTAATAAGTTTTGAAATCACCAATACTGGCTTGCTATTCACGTTTACATGGGGACAACCGAAAGTAAATCGTGAGCGGTCAGCGGTGGGGAAATAATATTGCCTTGAAAAGTTAGCTCGCATTCTATCTATTGTCCTGTGGTTTGACTCAATTGTGCTACCCCAATATTACCATGCACATGTAAAAAATACTATCCTGGCTTATTGGTCTAGCTTGGCTACTGGCATCGTGTGCAACCGACTTGTGAACGTGCATAGCAGGCTAATATTGGCTATTTCAATCTCGCTGCTTTGTATTCTTCTTTTGAATTTGAGATGCAGTCAAATTTAGTAATTCATCAAACTTCTCCACTGTAATTCCCCAAATAAGCTCGATATTTACAAAGATCTTTATTCTTTAACTCAGGTAATATTAACGATGAATAACCCAACTCTAGTACCCTAGATATCCGTACGTCAATCCAAGTTTTTTGTTCATTTCACTGTCAGTCACTTCTTCAATCTTATTTGATAATACATATAAGGTATTCTGGATTTTGAATCCATCCCGAAGTTCATAGATGAGAGTAACAATAAAATTGATGTTTTCACCCACTTCTGTATAAATGATACAGATTTTTTTATATGTTTTGCAACGGCAACATAAGTAATTTTCGTGCGTTTTTAGTGTCTACACAACAAAACTGCTTCGAATCTTTTATGATATTTCGCAATATGTCTGATAGATTGAACGAATATTTTACAACTGACTGTCCATACATAGCGCGGAATAATTTAGGATAGGTTACTCAAATACGTAGCAACCCCGAAGTAATAAATATGATCTTATAGGACATATTGACATGTTTTTCCACAGGTTAGAGTTTAAAAATAAAATTAATAATTGTGAAAAACTTTCACACTGGTTGGCCATTACTCACGTCGAAGAACATTACGTTTGAATAGCGCACGTATGTCGGCAGAATTATTCAAAATATTCAGGGTCTACTCTGATTTTGGTGACCAATAGAAGCTTATTGGAGATTCTTTTGACACCTTTCACGTATTGTTTATCTCCGAATAAGTAGCTTGTAGCGAGATGAATAGTAAACATGAGTTACATACTTTTGAATCCGTGTATAATGATGATACAAGAGAACAAAACATTACAACTGTTAAAATATGATTTTAAATATAACTTCAATTTTCTTAATGTAATTTTTATTGTACTTACTTTTTTTGTGCGCACTTATAGGATTTTTGTTATTTATTGCTTTTTTTACTGAACCACTCCCTTTTATCTTCAGCAACTTTAGTGTGTTGCTCTAGATTTCGTGCCTTAACAGCGAATTTGCGTCTTGAAGCACTGCAGAATAAACTCTGACTTTGTAATGATTTATTATGTTTGTCGAACTTTTAAGAGAAGGGCCCAAAATCAAAAGAATGATTGATTTATGACATGCCTCTGGCAAATTTATTTAAACAGGAAAACTTATTTTTTCGGTAAATAAGTTTCTTTCTTTGTGAGATTTGTAATTTATACGGTAAAGTATGGATATAAAAGAACTTCTTGTTATTTCTCCGGGGATCCACAACAGCATTATTTAAGATTTGGCGAAGTAAAGCTGAATAAAGCTACGTGTTATGGAATAACTCTTTTTCTTCAAGATTTCGTACACTTGTCCTAAAATCGGTCCCAGGGGATTTCTTATTTAATTTAAAAAAATATATCCCCGCTAAATTTATACCTTCCCAACCATTGAAGCATGTATTTGTATCTGATCTAATAAGGAACACAGATTCGATAATATATACACAATTTGTCTCGCGTCTATACAAAAACTATGGCGAAACAAATGTTATTCTCGATATTATCTCATATAACCATGAACCATGGAAGTGTTGCTTCCAAGCGTCGCGGAGCCACGCTGACTGGAGTTGATAAGCTTACTGTTACAGTTTTGTTCTTTTATAACCAAAACTATAAAAATTTATACCAATAATAACAAAAGTTATACTAATAAGCACCATATTTTCATCACGTAGTTTTTTTAAAAAATATTAAATTCAAAACTAAGTTTATTCACCCGTCACGTATCAAAAATTGGTATTGTCAAAAAATCAAGTGTGTCTAGAAATGTCTCAAACACTCCACTTTTTATTACTTTCATGAAGGGTGTATTTAATCTGTTGTTTTTCGCTCACTGGGGATAGTGTAAATAAATAGTTTGGGCCTAGCCTTGGTTGAGGAAACTAGCAGAAGCTCTGTAAGCAGATTTTGTGGTGATTTTCTAAGGATATCATGCTACTTTTATTCCTGTTTGCAACTAAAGCCATAATTTAGTTTGTTAAGGCGTCAGTACAGAATAGGCCAGTGCACCTCAGCATCGGAAAAGTAAATACTTTAAGCAACTTTTAGACAAAATATGAAATTCAATATAAGCGACGCCATCTCCCAGCATTCCACGCAATCTGAATATTTAATCTCGTAGAGATCTGTATAGATACCAAAAGTGGATAATATTCTTGCAGATGGGTGTATAAAATACAATATAAGAGAAACTTAGTTCTCAACCAACTGAAAAAACCTTATACTATAAGGACAATGGATTCTATTTTTAATATGGTTTATTGTTGTTTTACATTTGTCAAACAATTCTTTTAGGATTCTGCCCTTTAATATTTAAAATATGCACGATTTTTAAAAAGTATCAATAGAATTATCATAACAAAATTGCAGAATTTATGTTTTCGTCTTTTTAAAAGAAAAAGTATATTGTCCACTACTCAAAACATATTTCTTATCAGATGGTCATGATTTGAATGATGGAATTTTTCAAGCCTTATTAAAATTAAAATTAGTGGAAAACTATGAACTAATATACCATATATCTGGTCCGTTTTTTTATAGTTTTCTTTACCGGAGTAAACTGAAATTTTAATCACAAATGTATAAAACAAGTAACAATATAATATTCAAAACCACGATGTCCGAAAATTATTAAGAAGGTTGTACCAAATTGCAATCCTATAGGTAAGAGGCTAGCATTTGGATTCAGGAATTTAAATTTATAACGGTGCTTTCGGATCCGCTCGGACCGATCCGATGCAATTATATCCACTTGAAATTCAACTAATAAAGGGTTCTGATTAAAGTGTCAGTAGGATGCAACATTTCAACGGACATCGATGGAAAATATTTTCGCACGTTAAAAACAGAATTGAACTGAAGTAACAAGCATGTCAATAGTTAAATTATTCCTTTTTTTTTTAAAACTTAACCTATTGTTTTTATGAAACAGGTAAATTGAAAAAGTTTTATATATTTTCTTGAATAAAATGTCACAAACAAAAGTAGGAAGAAAAGGAAAAAGTATGAAGATAAATATATGGAATAGGGATAAGATTAAATACGTTTTAACTCACGTAGAGTTGACTTTATTTATCTTTATTTTTACCAAAATGATTGAGCAGTTTTTGATAAAAACGCATTTGATTTTAAAAAGTCTCTATCTGATAATTCCGGCCCAATAGGCATTTTAAGTTAGAAATTAGGTCATAGTCACACTCCTACATTTTAAACCTTAGGGGCCTGATGAACTATGAAGATGATACCGTGTCAAGTGTTAAGTGGTTGGGTCACCGTGTACACCGTGTTATATCAAAGTTTTGTTATTCTACATGGATCTTTATGGGGTGACCATCTAGTAATCTAATATTCACGAATATAAATATAAATAGCAAAAATTAAAAAAAAAACAAAAAAGGAACAGCGACGAAAAGAAAGAGGAAACCGTAAGAAACAAGTATAAAATATCAAGAAAAAGGCGCTTTAGACAAGATGTAAACGGTTCAGCATATAAATTATCGAGCAAGCCTGGCACCTTTGATTCCCGGTAGAATCTTTAGGACACGAATTTATCTAAATTCACTCAATCACTAAAAAGGAGACATGTGTTTTGTGTCAAGTTATATAAATAGTTCCATAAATTCATTTTATACATATATAAAATCGTGGAAAGCTTTTTACTGAATCTAATCGAATAAATGAATAAAAATTAAATATGCTAAAATCTTAAAAAAAAAAGTTTAGTAATTTTTAACAATAATACATACCATATAGATCATTTTGCCGATTTGTCAGGTATATTTTTTTAAATTAATTTGCCTAGAAAATGTTATTTCTTTACGGTAATGAAACGGTTATTTTACTTTTTTTCTAGTTATCTATTTTTATTTCAGTTTGCTGAACAAAACAACCAAAGTTTAAGCATTCTAAACTTTGTACCTGTGATTGATGATGATGGTAAATATTTAACGTGTCGGGCAGAAAATCCAGCCATTCCAGATAGTGCACTAGAGGACAAATGGAGATTAAATGTTCACTGTAAGTTCTATGTTTTATATTAGTATTATTTAGTTGTTTAAACTTTTAACAGTTCTGATCGATATCAAACATTTATGAAGCTTTTAGAAATGTAATTACTATATTTCAAAGAAGTACAAATATATGCGAGAATAGCTGGATTCAATATAATTTCATAACAATGAATATTTATTGTACAAAAATCTAATCCCAATTACATGATATTGCATTAAGCAGTGTGTTCATAAACTCTAGAAAAAAAAATAGTGTAAAATTACATAAATCAACATGGGCAACATAATTCTACGATCTTTCACTGTGCGGTTATTTCATAGGTTTATAATCAAAATATGATTCTAGTATAGGTGTATATTTAAGGAAATATATTTACAGCAATATCCTACGGTTTGTTGTAACTTTTCTGTATAATTCCAGTATTATCCAGATAAAGTATATTTTCTTGGTAAATTTAATGTCCCTTTTATATTTAACAAAAGATTTTCATAGGAAAGGACCCCGCACTTTTTTTCATAGAAAATAGCTTTCGAGCAAACTTTCTAAAACTTCAGATTTTGGTAGCCTCTGATGAGTGGATCAAAAGTTTCTATAGGCGTAAAGTCCTAAACGCCCGTGTTTTAAAGATATAGCCCTTGGTGCATTCTTCAATAGTACAAAGCTACTGTAAATCTGAATATCACCTTAAAAGTAGAGCTACTTTTTATCAGTCAGTTGAGTCAATGGACTTAGACCTTAAAGGTCACCTTTAAGGCAATTTTAAGATCAGTTGGTTTTTGTCGAATATCAAATTGGAGTTCAATGACAATCCTTCGCTTTGAGCTTTGCGGTCCTAATTAAATGACCTTTAAGGTGAATCGCATGCCATTTACAGCAAAAACTCATGATCATGCGCAGTAAGTGTAACGGAATCGGAGACGTGCGTAATAAGTCTCAAAGGGTTTGGAATGATTGCAGTAGAGCCATACAGTAGCTTTACGCTACTATAGAACGCAAAAAAAAGTCCAAATTCGCTTTACTCAATGGCGACCTTTGTTTTCACCTCGAGAGCCACCTCGAAGATAATTTCCAAACTCAAAACGATGGTCACCATTGAACTTTTTTAAAACAACTTGAGCTTGAGATGGTCTTCAAGGTCAAAAAGAAAGTTGCCAATAAATTCCTTCTCTTTTTCAATAAAAATAGAGCTTGACCTTGCAGTGATCTACATAACAGACTTACAATAGCTTTATACTACTCCAACACTGACGAACAACCCAACTTCAAAAGATTATACCTTTAAAACATTTTTAAACTTTAGAAATTTGCACCCGTGAGGACTTTTGATCTACTCATCAACTACCAGAATCCTATATTTCAGAGAATTTGTCCTAGAAATGTTGCCTATAAGGAAAGTACAATGTAAGGGTTTAATAGAAATATTTTTGGAAACATTAGTATACTTTTTACAATGTAATAAATGGTGGTTTTTCACTCCATTTTTTAATCAGCAGTATCGCAAAATTTTGCCTAAATAATAGTTCGGAGACAGTGACTAGAAATAAGCTTTGGAAATTTTTACAAGCTATTTTGTAACTTCAGAGACTGAGACTTTTTTACCTTTGTTTTTATTTCAATGCTACTATTAGAGATCAGTACATACTCATCTTCCAATGAGTTTTCCCTCTATTTAAATAACTTTTAAGAACATCAGTTAAAATTAACGAGATATTGATAAAGTCACTTTTACTACTCACATCTATATGAAGACAAAAACTTCAAATGACAAGTTACGCTGTTATCCTTGGTTACAGAAAGATAATTTTGTCGATGATCCAATGGCATATTATTTTTTAAAAACAATATACTTTATTTAAATAAATATTTCAGATTTGTATATGTAATCGATGGTTTTTGGGTATCCCATGAGTGTGCTTAGTCCTTCTCAGGACTGTAAGGCAGCTGACGTCCGATATAATATTATCTGAGCGCTTAATATAGTTTAAAGGATATTATATATATATATATATATATATATATATATATATATATATATAATATACTTTAAACAATATTAAGTGCACAGATTATAAACGTGATTTGACTGTTTTTAAAAATCCTTTACAAAATTATATATATATATATATATATATATATATATATATATATATATATATATATATTAGATATTAGATATTTTCTATAGCAAAACTATCATATTGTTGTTTAGAATATTTCCACCACTTTATTACAAAGGACATCCTGGTAATGCTGAAGATTGAAAGGCAGTAAGACATCTTAAGGACTTCAATTTCAAGGTTCCTAAGACCTCTCTAGAGGAGGTCTTCTGGTTGTGAAAAATTAACGTCACAAGGCAGCTCAATAATCCGCTATATCCAAAAGATGATTAAGAATATATATATATATATATATATATATATATATATATATATATATATATATATATATATATATATATATGTTATGTCCGATATTCTCACCGATGTGTCAGCTGCCTTACAGTCCTGAGAGGGACTCAGCACATACACGGAATGCCCGAACACTTTCGTTTGCACGTATATATATATATATATATATATATATATATATATATATATATATATATATATATATATATATATATATATATATATCCTCTTTTTCTTTTTCTTTATTTTGTCTTTTCTTGGGATTAGGTTCTATATTTAACAAAAAATGCAAAACAATTTACGTTTCGCCCTTTATTTAAGGCATTTTCAAATTTTTTTCCTTCCTAAAAATATTTTTATAAAATTAAAACATTCACATAAGAAACATATCTACAATTTTAAAAAAACAAACAAGACACTTTAAAAACAGTATTTAAATTTTTAAAAATATTTAATTTTACCGGTACACATCTTGACATTTTGTTACTCTGTTACTAATGAAATTCAATTTTGACATTGTCTGCTGAGGATACATGGAATGCGAGTGTGTTTTATTTTTTATATATTTTTTATATTTTACAATGCACAAAAAAAAAACAAAATAAGGTATACGTTTACTTTTATGTTTAAGAGGATATTCAATTTTTAATTCTTATTTGACAGGATCGAATACTTAATATTTTTGTTTAAATTAGGCTTGTGTAAATGTGACTCAAATTTCCCATATCTGTTCTGTCGTTAACAGTGTTTTTATCTTTTTTAATTTCAATAGCTTCCTTTATCTGTAATTTTTGGTAATTCATATCTTTGTTTTTTATTATGGTACTCTTATATTCAAAAATATGTGTTTCGTCCTGTGTGTGTTTGTTTAACGCTGTTGAGGCGTTTTTCGTATATTTATGGCCATTTAATCTGTTCTTCAGCAATTGGCTCGTCATGCCTATATATTTTTTGGGACAATTTGTGCAAGGGATCGAATATATTACATTTGATTTATTCATTAGAGGAGTTTTACTTTTTAAATTTGTGAACAATGTATTTAATTTATTATGTGACTTGTGGCATACGATAATATCATGCCGTTTTAAAATATATTTTATTTTTTCTGACAGCTCACTAGTGTAAGGTAATGCTACATATTTTTGCTGTTTATGTTCTATGTTTTTTGTTATTACGTTTTTATAAAATTTATATGTTCATTTATCAATTATTTTGGTGATAGTCTTTTCATTGAAATTATTATTTATTAGTGTCTTTATTACTTTTTGCAGTATTTTTGGTCGGAATTCTGGAGACGTTAGGGAGATAGCATGATCAGACAGACCGATTATAACAATATTTGTTAAAAAAGATAAAAACACTGTTAACGAATGAACAGATATGGGAAATTTGAGCCACATTTACACAAGCCTAATTTAAACAAAAATATTAAGTATTCGATCCTGTCAAATAAGAATCAAAAATTGAATATCCTCTTAAA
Organism: Diaprepes abbreviatus; assembly: GCA_034092305.1. Taxonomy (NCBI): domain Eukaryota; kingdom Metazoa; phylum Arthropoda; class Insecta; order Coleoptera; family Curculionidae; genus Diaprepes; species Diaprepes abbreviatus. The sequence goes on from JASJET010000050.1 coordinate 4,587,808, forward strand.
CTTAAAAGTAAACGTATACCTTATTTTGTTTTTTTGTGCACTATAAAATATAAAAAATATATAAAAAATAAAACACACTCGTATTCAGTAGACAATGTAAAGATTGAATATCATTAGTAATAGAGTAACAAAATATCAAGGTGTGTACCGGTAAACTTAAATATTTTTAAAAATTTAAATACTGTTTTTAAAGTGTCTTGTTTGTTTCTTAAAATTGTAGATATGTTTCTTATGTGAATGTTTTAATTATATAAAAATATTTTTAGGAAGGAAAAAATTTTGAAAAAGCCTTAAATAAAAGGCGAAACGTCAATTGTTTTGCATTTTTTGTTAAATATAGAACCTAAATCCAAGAAAAGACAAAATAAAGAAAAAATGATATAATCTATAGTTCAAGAATCAAAAATATATATATATATATATATATATATATATATATATTCCCGGATAAACACAAACTCATATTTCTCCATCCGTGAAACACTAAAAACTAACATATATATATATATATATATATATATATATATATATATATATATATATATATATATATATATATATATATATATATATATATATATATACTTCGTTCCATCATATCCTTTCCGCGTTAGCAGTTGCATAGTTAAATAAATTGCGATACCACACCATGTATCCTATTCCACCACCATCGAGATGATGGCCTATCCGTACCACCATATCAAGAAGAAAGCCAAAACTCACCCTTCTTGCTACTATGATCGGCATGGATACCGATTTCGTCTCTTACTAGACTCATCAGAGTGCGCAAACACGAGTTGAAAATAATATGATGTGGAGCTAGAGCTCCGCGCTCAAAATAATCTCTACAGGATATATTCTTTTAAATAAATTTTTATTTACTAAAAAAGTAAATTTTACTGCTGATCTAGTGGTGAAATTAGACAATGAGAATAACAGTTCAAGTTTAAAATTAACATTAGTAGATGGTTCCCTGGCAATTATTGCTTGTACATGTTTAGGCTACTTCTAAGGAACTAGAATACTAGAAGTTTTGTGGTCTCTACTATTCATTGGTAGTGTAATAGATTGCAATGAATTATTCTATAAAAAAAATCACATACAAACGTGTCTTTTAACAACGCAATTATTCTCGCTAAATATGCAGTCATTGGGTAGATTTTTCTTGTTACTTATTAGCTCTAAATTATAGAAAATAATTCTGTTTTTAATTCCGAAATTAAATTTTACTGTTTTGTTTTTATCGAAACTGGACTTATAGTCAATATTATTATTAAACAAAAATTTTTAAAAAATTAATATAGTAATAATACTTAACCAAATCAACTGTTCTTAAATTCTTGTGTAAAAATACAGGAAATACATTTACTTTTATATAACATATAACTTGCTTATCTCTAAGAAACTAAACATGTGCTATAAATTATTTTTAAAGCAGCAAGCGTAGATCATACATTCACGTGTTATGTGTTGCGCTGTCAGTGAAAACATGATTTGCCATAAACCCTTATTAAGATTACACCTCGCGTCGAGGAAGATAGGGTGCATACATCCTTTACAAATAGCTTTAAGACTCTACAAGATATTTTATAGTTTACGAGTGGCGCAGCGAAGAGCCATCTTGATTAATATTTTTACATGACAAGGAGGGAAAACAAACTTTAGTGTTGGAAAAGCTTTTTTATAACAATTTGATTAACAATATAACAGATAGTTTGCAAATCATATTGAAATTTTGTCAATTAACCATGAGGTATTTAGTAAGGAAAGTTAGTACAACAGCCAATATAAAGTTATTTGTTAGTACTTTGCCATTATTTTTGAGAGATATATTGACATATACACATTAAAATTTCACATATTCACATATACATATTAAAATTTGTATTTTATTTGGCAAGATGGCAGCACACATTTGAGGGTGGGAATGTTTTTGATATATATTTTCACACATCTGGAATAGACGCGTACCTTTAATGTCGGTCAAAACACAAGCCATGTTTGCTGTCGATAACACAGAGTCAGCTAACGTTGAATTAACAAGTGCTTATTAACTAAGGATAGGTCAGAACTGAGAGATCCACTGTTTTACCCACATCAGTTTACAGTCGAAAGGATCCGGTTCAATTAAATTTAAATAGAAGAACGAGATACTGATAAAATTCGCTTTGCTACTGATCACATATTACGTCGAACTAAAGAGATTTTAGGTTAAACCAGCGACAGACACAGAGAAGAGAAAGCCTATCTATAATTCACGACTTATGTAAATGTGTCTGATGAGGACTTGTGTAGCTATGGTAACATACAGATGATGATCTGCCTTATTACTAAGTCCACGCGGTGTTTATGAGAAGATATGAAATTTAGATAGGATTTGAAGAAATTTTGTTTTTTAATAAAGATTATTCATATTTTAAATATCATAAGAGAATAATTTCTGGAACGTATAGAATTTTTCGAACTATAAACAGTTGCTTCGATCTAAAAATCTTTTGCCGCTACCTATTATGCTTATCCAACAAATAACCAGAATTCGTTACATTATTACTTTTCTAGATTAATTTCACCATCCTGCATTGTTGCTATTGTTGCCACTGTGCTGTATTTTGTGACGATTGGCACTTCTTCTTTCACTCGGAAATTAACGTTTCACACACCAAAAGGTCATAAATAGTAAGAATTTTTAAGGCTTTAAATAATGGTTTACAGTGGAATCTCGAATCCGCATTACATATTATTCTTATTGCCCTTTTCTGCAGCAAAAATAGTAAGTTTAATCGATCACCATCAATATGTCCTCAGAAAACTTGATATTTAGATGGGACTCAAAAAACGAATAATAAACATCTAGTGAAATATAAACGCAATTTAGTTCTTCAGTCACAGACTTCAATGCAAATATACCTTCTAGTTTCTTCGCGATATTATTGACGTGTGTTTCCCATTTTAGCTGTCTGTCAATGAACAGCCCCAAGTATATATAGTCTGAGACTCCACCTACGAGTCGCTTTCCTATTCTAGTCTGAAAGTTCTGCCTTGAAAATATCACGTATTTTGTTTTATAAATGTTAAAGGATAATTTATTATTTGTTGTTTATAATGTTTAAATTATTGTTCATTTATATCTCCAAATGTTCGTCATTCCCGACCACCCAACATAAGGAGGTATCTACTGCAAACCATGTAAATCTACACGACACACTGAGCAAAGTTGGGTCATTTATATACAATAAGAACACAATTGGAACCAAAACAGATCCCTGGAGAACGCCATTCGTAATAAGTCCACACTCGGAGTAGACTTTATCTCCACTTACTGTATTCCTTAAATAGGACCTCTATCTTTTCAGAGTTGTACCCCGGAATCCATGATATTTCATCTTAGAAAGCAGTAAATTGTGTTTCACGCAATCAAATGCCTTAGCAAGTTCGCAAAAGAATGCAACTACAGTAGAACGATCATTAAATCCATTATAGACATTTTCAGGAAACGAGCCTACAGCGTCTTTCGTTTTTTGAAACATATACTGATCTGCAGATATAATATTATACTTTGTTACATAGTCCAACATACAGTTTCCAGGAATGAAAAATATGTTCTTTCAAAATTGAAGTAAAATTAATCCTATTCCTCTTTGAGTAATTACGAAAAGTAACCGTGCTTTCACGATTTTCTGGAGGAATATTCATTGTAGAAATCTTGCCAATTATAGCCTCATGATCACTCAAATCTTTAGAATTGAATTGAATGTGATCTTTTGGTGATCAGAACCATTCAAATCACCAAAACGTCCGTTTCTTCCATCATCATTACTAATGTTTTGACAAACTTCTTTATACGGACTCGTAACAAAAATAAATGCCGATGGTACATTTACTTCGCTACGTTGTAACACGTATTTTGAATGTTTAATATTTTGCTACAAAACTTTATGCATTTTTTTACTCCTGAATATAATTACACTGGCAAATATAATAAATGCAACATATTAAAAAATTGGCATAGAAACTTTCTAAGAATATCTACAAAATATCCGTTTACTTATACCACCTGGCTATAAAATGTATACAACAATAAATACACACACAACTTACAGATCAACATAGGCATATTAAACTTAAATGTATTTACAGTTCTCTCGCTGAGACATATCAAAACATGGTCCAGATCAACCACCGTAATCCGAAAGTAAACACGTTTTTGTTGGCCATACAAAGGTCCCCTTCTAAATCTAATGAAGAACAGTTCTCCAGTGACCAATCCTGAAAACACAGAATTAGTTAGTTAACTTTATAATCAAAAGTTCTCATGGGTTTAAAGCTATCATATGACTAGTTTTTGAGATACAAAAGGACTAAGGGTGGGATGTTGTTTATAGAAGATGCTTTACCTTACTCACTTGAAGATTAAATAACTTGGAAACTAAACATTCTGGAGAAAATGTCTTCATACAAAATAATAATTAAGCGAGACTTATTGTGGTGATCTTAATGTTGGCCTTCCGAGTGACACTTACGGCAATTTCAAGTCGTAGTTAGTTTTTTAATGTATCCATATATATTATTGTAGATATTGAAAGTCTACTAAATTTCGCATCCGATATAAATAACCTGGGTGACAAAACATCGTATGAAGGTCATTTGAAGATCGAATCTGCTTTTCTGACGAATCTGTAAGAAATCAGCCTAAAAATCTCTTATCAAGCCTTATGAAGAACAATCTTATATACAAATGTTTTGATAAATTAAATGCTTAGTGACCTTAAGGGTAACTTTGAGAGTAAAATTTAAAACTATTTCAATGTTAAGTCGATATTTTAGGTTCTTTTGACTTTCAAATTAGCGTCAAACAACATTTCACTTTACATTATTTACATAATTAGATTCAGAATTCACCTAACTTCCTATTTCTACAACAAAAAATATAGGTTTTTACTTTTTAAAAATTAAATGATCCAAAGAGTATCTCTCAAGGTCAACCTAAAGATCACCATAAAATGTTACCGCTGATATTTTAATAAAACTTTTTAAGATTTGTGATCTCGTTATCTATTTTTGGTTATCTATTTCTATCTTAATATTACACTGACGACAACTTTTCTCTTTTTTTATATATTCGTTGGCTTAAAAACACTAGGCGACTCTCACGGGGAGATCGTTGGTGCGACATCTTGCTTCAATTGCGGAAACTCGTAGTTAGTTTTGTCTCTGGTGCCAAATAATGCGCCCTCTATCCTTTGGATAGCTTGTGTCGTATATCAAGTTTTGATATATTTATTTTTTAATTTACCGTCGCTCCATCACATGGCGGTTCTGTAGAACATTGTTGTTTTGTTGCTCTTGTGTTATTGAATAATCCATCGAGATGTCGTTATTTGTGTATTGTTTGCTATTTTTTCATTTTAAAAAGAGTTTCTATACGGTAACAAACCCTTACATTAATTTTAAGGTAAAGTGCTGGAAGCTATTTTTTCATTTTAAAAACAGTTTCTATACTGTAAAAAAACCCTTATATTAATTTCAAGTGTTGGAAGCAAATTCCATAAACCGTTTATTAAATGCATTTATTGTTAATGCATTAAATCTAATAATTTTTTCATTAAATCTAATGTAATTATATATTAAATTTCAGTTACTTTATTGAAATTTAAGGTAACTTTTAATTAAATTTAATGTACAAAGCTTTGATTTCAAAGTACATTACCCCATTAAATATAACCAGTGATGTAATCGACATTCCATTCCATATTGGCGGATAATTACTGCGCCTTATCAAAAATGCTCCTGAGCGGAGGGAAAACACCATCCTAGTTCCTTACTATTTGTTTAAGTTTTCTGCAATAATTTTTCAGTATTTTTGGCCAAATATTGCTATTCAAAAGCCTCAACTAGTTTTAAAATAAATCTCTAAATTTGTTAATCAAATTAATATTTTAAAAACTTGTAGAGTCATTTATTTGATCGGATTTTGCGTTTAGTAGATTTAAAGTTACTGTTTAACTCATGCCTATAATGTGTATAATATTGTATAGTCAGCAAAATCCAACGATTACCTTCCGAGTGAAAGGCAAAAAAATAGTTTTATACAAATGGAAAGACTTTTCTATATGAGATAAGTTAACGAAAAACTCATAACACGTAAACGATATTTTATGAATAAAAATGATTTATTTTTAAATCATACAAAACTTCTAAAAAGTTTTGTAGAATCCATTAGTAAAATTTATAAAGTTGAGCTATCCGCTAACAATTTAAAAAACTGGAAATGTCATAACCTGTTCTTAAAAGCGTTACAAATAACACAAAACCTATTTATCACTTTTAAAAAAGTTTTGTGAAAAACATAAAGCAGTAAAGTGAAGTTTTCTAAAATACATTTTACGACTCGAGATATTTAGAATTGTAGTGTAAGGATATATACTATAAAACACTTTACTTCACAATCTGTAATACAATTTAATATTTTTTGAATTGTAAAGTACAATAAACGTCAAAATTCTTCCATGAATACACCCTTAATTATTTAATTCGCAATTAAAAAATATTCTACCATATATCAGCAGTTTTAGCTTTGCGTTTGAAATCAAATGACTTTAGAAGTAAAAGGACCCCGCACACTCGTTTCGATTAATGTAGTTGAATTTTTCAAATGTTACAGTATCTCGGCGTCCTAAACAAATGTCTCAATGGGCACAAAGCCCGAAACTCAAGAAGTTCCAAGATAAGGCCCGCTGGAGCCAGTATCATCGAGTATCAGTTCTACTTATAATTGACTCGGCCATTGGCCCTACTTGGAAAAGAATCCCGAAATTGAAATGAACCAATAATTTTACATTCGAGTATGAACTTGATCAAGTCCTCGTTGATTTTCAGAACCATGAATGCTTAAGTCTCAGTTCATCAGTATTATGCTTGTTCTGGTTCTGAATCACAAAATTGTCATAAATTTTATATTTCTTTGTATTTCAGTCTAGTGTAGAATTAGTTGTGCTATAATTAAAACCATAACTAGTCAAAATTAAGTTTTTCTAATCTTTCTAATCTCTTTACTCATTTTTATCATTTTATAAATTTGTAATCTTCACCATCCGCTATCAATTCTTCTATTCCTGCGCCACCATCATCATTATTCCTATTATCAGCATCCTGGATGCATCGAAGAAGCATTGTAGGGGGATATTTTATGTACTGTTGATGCCTAGCCCAGCCGAGAAACCACAGGTACTGGATGTGTCCACAGCAACCCAAAGTTCCTGCCCTAGCCTTGCAGTTACAATAATATCCTAATATATCTTCGTCGTCTCAACTTCTCACTTGATCGTTTTCAACTTCTACTCGAAAACATATCCATAACTGATAGTGAGTAGCGTTCCTAAATCAAGAGTAAATTCTGAACCTCAAGAACCCTGGTAAGTCTCTGTTTATATCAAGTTTGAAGATATCAATACTTTCATGTTTGAAATCGTTCTGAACGTACGAAAGAACCAATTCAAGTTGATATGGGCCAAGGATCAATCGACGTAAATATTGAAGATCTAATCGGGAAATCTCAGGAACGTGTTCCTGACTCAAACGTTCCCAAATGGTATTTCTTCTGACGAGATTTTCAGCCTCAACTAACGCTTGTATCCCATTCACGCCATTCAGTCGAGTTTTAATCTTTAACACTAGGGCAACAGTTTCATCCATCATTAGTAGAGGCAGTCGATATTTATTTATCAAGTCTCCAGCTATCAAGTAACCATCTTTTAAATGTAAGACGTGAGCCCTTGGAATAAGTTCGTCGAGAAACCTGTAAATGGTTTTTACGTGACCATTTTGAGCTTCAACTACCCATTGCCGCATGGTTACCATGCGGGCGAAATTTGCCATTTCAGTCGTGAATTGATGCTGATTACCTTGCATGACAGACGGCATTTGGACATTGTATTGCACTGCACTGCATCTCGGTGGCCCGGTCTTCAAGAAAAATGTCTTCATCTTAAAACCATTCATTAATTTTGTTGATATCTTTTTTGAACTGATGGATTAATATGGAGACAGCGTTGTTTCCCTCGCCTAAGAAATATAGTTGGTTGATTTCGAAAATGTAACCGCCGAGTGCAGTCATCGTAACAGGTTTTACTAAATGACCTTATGAACGGAGTAACTTTGACCCAAGGTACGGTAATTCCCTGACTTTTCAATATAACTATAAGTTTCATCTGCAATTGAAATGGCCTTTAATTTAATTGGATTGCCATCATACAATTCATTTGCAAATGGGGTCACATCCTCTGCAATGAATTTTTGACGAGTTATTACTACAAGGCCAATATTTTCAGGATCAAATCATATCATCATCGATCTCCTCACTACACTAATTAACATATTTATCGCCTGTCTACTGGAGTAATTGAATAAAATCTTCATAAGCTCATCAGAAAATCCATGGCGCATTTTACACAAAAATATGAAGAGAGATTTGGTGGATATCAGGCGAAACTTATTATCTTCAGTAACAGGAATACAATATTCTTATAAATCGTTAAATTCGGCTTTTTTTGAGGATGTAGGATAAGTAAAAGTCTCATCCAGAGTACAGAAAGCTCTCACGATTTCTCAGACCTGATTCTCTCAACAGTGTAAATAATCTACCTGGCAAAATTATAGGACGATTTAAATATTGCAAGCCAGCATAGAAGTTTCTTAAAAGGAAACCTGCTTCATCAAGGTGTTGCAAGCAGATCCGGTTTGCTTGAGGAACGTAAGTGGTTCTGTCCAAATATATATCAACCCGAGCCTGAAGACTTAGCCGGTGCAAATCATTGTTTAAGCGATTACGAATTGCACATGTCTCAGTGGACCTTTTTCTAAAAACATTCAACCTAAGACTTGCGGGATTCTGCAAGGCCACTTCATCGCATATAAATAATAAATCACAGTTAAAACAAATGCGTGAAAGTCGCATGGTACGAGGAAGAAAAACATTATTACACGCATAACTTGACATGCGTTGCGCCCTCTTATGGTATAAAAGTTAGAATGAACAATTTTTTACTCCTTAAATAGTAAAATTATTTTTATATATTTTCTGTAAACTTTCTCTCTTAAATCAACTTTAACCAGATAACGTGACCGATTCATACTTCTACATCTTTTAAACTGCTTCGGCAGAATGACGATAACTAACGAGTTTAAGTACGACTTTGCAATGTCCGCGTGGTAAACTCTGGGTATTGTTAATGCATGTGGCAACGGTCAGCCGTTATTTTTATTATGAGACTTACTCATTCAGGGTTCTAAAAGTCAACAAGGTATTGATCAAGTTCATTCTCAGATGTCGAATTATCGGTCATTCTAATTCCTGGGTACTTTTCCAAGTAGAGTCAATGGCCGAGCCGATTACAAGTAGAACCGATACCCGATGACACTTCAACGGGCCTTATCTTGGAACCTGTTGAGTTTTGGGCTTTGTACCCATTGAAACATTTGTTCAAAACGCCGAGATAGGTAACAATTTTTCGTAAGGAGTGTGCGGCGTCCTTTATTGGTAACATTTCTAAAGTTTTCCAAAATATAGATTATTTTCTGGAGTAAAGTTATATTTAGAAGTTGCTGGAAATGTAAACCATTACAATATCAACCTCGAGTAATATTTACAGTAATGCAATTTCAATATTTCTAATCTTCGCTTTTAACTAGCAGGCGACAGTCACCTTTGTTTACCATTAATCGTCCAAGTTAACAGATCGGGAAACCAAAATAAAACTTTTGTTAAAAATCTTTTGGTCTGTATAGGTGCAAGGATTGGGCAATTTGTTACATTTTTTTTATCAAAAAAGAAAAATAAAAAAAATGTGAAATTTATTGGCGTTCACGTTTTTAATTTAAATAGTTTTGACTAGTATTTGCATTGTCTTTATTTTTGTTTGTTTCGATTAAGTTGAACCAAGTTACCACTATATGGGGTAATGTACTTTTTTTTCAAAAAAAAACAAGTTCTATGTTCAGAATGACCAGTTTTCGATGATTTTTGTGCTCTCTTCAGTCACAGCCACATATACAAAGAGTGATTCCAGAAGCCATCATAGATTCGGCAATAGTAAAATCGAAATTCCATTTGAGATATGTCAGGGATACGTTCATTATTGGCTCACAGTTATCCTTTCTGAATATCATATTGCTCAAAAGAAATTATTAAAACTTCAGTATACAGAAAGCTAACAATACTTCAGTTAAGGGTCTAACCATTCTATTGTAACCAAACGAGGAATTATGCACAATCTTTATAATGGCGCAATATTTATATGTAATAAGGTAAACTTATGTAAAAAAGAAACAATAAATAATAAATCCAATTTATAACAGATTGGGAACATTCAAAATTAAAAGAAGATATTATAACTAACCATCGAACAATTACCACTGAACAGCAAGAAACACATTCCTTCTTCACAATACCTTAGAGAAAATAAGACAAATTATAACTAACAATTACAACATAAGAACAGTCTTTAGATCAGGCAATACATTCAGGGTTCATTTGATAAAACCTAATAGCACCGATAAGAAAGAATGTGCTGATAAATATTTTGTAGAGATTTAGTAGATTTCGATAATTTTTGACAGATTTTTAAAATGGCATGTTATCCACTATTGCCAATGGTTTATTTAATATTATGAATGCTTCGAGCATACACTACCAACATGCAATACTCCGTATGCGTTGCAGGGCAAAAAGAGAGAGGACGAGTCATGCTATTTCCCTTGTTCCGGACCGCGATTGGCCCGCGCGCTCTTCGATGAGGATGGAGAACAAAACGATAAGTTCGGAGCGCCTTCTCTCTCTTTCTCCCTTTGTCGTATACCAAGCATTCTATACTGCCTCCATAGTGTACGGTCGAAGTGTGAATGACACAAGTATTTCCTTGAAACCTCATTTAATTAATTCTCATGTCCTAAACCGTAAAGAGTAAATTCTTTCTTTGTATATGTTAACGTCGACGATTCCTTTAAGAGCTTCAGACAGATATATTTTGGAGATTCGCCCAGAAGTGTTACATAAAAGTTTTTCGGGGTTTCCCAATATTGAAATGGAGTAATTGACTTAAATAAGTTTAAGAAGGCTTATAACAAAAAAAAAATCAAAATCAGTGTTTTTTAGATATGCATTGAATTTTAAGAAAGGTGTATCGTAATCGACAAGACTTAGGTGCAAGTGATTCAAATGTTATAAGTTAAAATTTTGGTGCCAGAATTGATTCAAACAATGAAAGACTGATGTTAAAAAAATTATGATACAATAATAAGGAAACCCTATATTTTAAACATAATGAAATAATAAGTAAATAACTATTTATTGTGAAACAGGATAAAACCCTAAATCAAAGACGCTTAACATTTAGGCAGAACTTTACTGTTAAGCTGGCCTTTTATCTTAAACTTAAGAGAAAACCGGAAAAGATACCATATTTAAAAAAAAAGGAGGAGGAGGCCATAATATTAAGGCCCTGCGTCAACAAAGCTTGGCTAAAAAACTACTACATCTTTTTTACCGAATTCTAAAACAAGGAGGTTCTAAATTCGACACATGTATTTTTTTATGTAGGTATATACATCGATTACTCCGGAATGACGGTTCCAGTTTAAATGAAATTTTTACTTGGTATTGAGGAAATGGTTACATAAATTGGCTCAGTAAAATCCAGGAAAGTACTGGTAATACATTTCGAACATAAAAATTAACTTTGTCTTCTTTTCTCTAAAATTGGTATGGAGTAGTTTTTGGGGTCTTACCTAATGAATCTAAAATTACTTTTAAAAAATGCAATATGGCGGCAACTTTTCGATTTTGTGCAAAATAAGAATAGGGGGGGGGGTTAAGGGTGTGTGTGCAAATTTAAAATTAGTTTTAAAAAATTTAATATGACGGATCCGATATGGCAGACTGGAAGTTTTAAATCTCTCGCTTTTGTTCAAAATTGGTCTGAGGTTTTTTTAAGTGTTGAAGCTTAAAAACAATAGTATTAATCAATATTTTAGTTTCATCGCTACTGAGTTTAATGAATTAGGGAAAAGAACAGATTTATTTCCCGTTGTTCGTTGAGATAAAGTGAATGGGATAACAACTGGTTCTTCTTTTCTCCGGTCAAGTAATAATTCTTATAAAGATTCTCGGCATTAATTTAGTGTTGCTTTATATCTTTATTAATAATTAGAACACTTATATCATCCGCACAATAATCTGTTTGATCATTAGATTCATCATTTAAAAAATTTACTATGTAGTGAGAAAAAACGAGGTAAAATTGAGGTCTTAAAATGGAACTCTGAGGTACACTGCTGTATAGTGTGATAACCACTGAAATTATTGGGAAACGATACGGTTTACAATTCCAAAAAATATACCATTGTTGTCTTTAAGACCAAAGTTAGAACACAAAATATCTATTGCAATTTCATTAAACACAGCGTTAGGTTTTAAAAGATACCTAACAACATAGTTATTTTATCTTTTGGATAAAAAGCTATTAAATAGGGGAACGCAGACATCCATTTTATTTTCAGAAGAATTCGGTTGTCTAGACTTTCTTTTTCTAAAGGTTCTCAATGTAACTTCAGGCAACTTGACGCATGCTTCTAGTAATTTAATTTCAATAGCTAGACAGCCTTGGGCTCAATTTTTTTAGGATTGAGATAAATCTTGAACGACGCCGGTCCTCCGAAATTTATCCAGTATTGTAGTTCTATTGAAGAGATTTGTTAGATGGTCCAGATTATCTTTTTCTTTAAGCTTGAGAATCTCATAGTAGACTTTATCTGATCCGAGACTTTTATTATTCTTTAGCTGTCTAATAGTCAGTTTTAGTTTACTCTAAGATATCTGGACTTCATTTATGGTTATTTTTTCTTCTCGATCTTCTGTAATATCCTCGTACAGCTTTAAAATATAAAATTCTCATTTCTTTATTTCTTCTGTGTTGATGTTGGTAACTTTCCTTCATTGTTAATCATAATACGGGAAGCGTATTTTCTTTATTTCACTTAATCCCTCCAAATGTTTGTGAAGTGCATTAACTACCGTGCTTTTTTTCTGTAATTCTTCTAGATCACAACATTTTTCTACCACCCGTTCCTTTTTTGCTTTCTTTCGATTTCTTGCTTTCTATCATTAACGCTATTATTCTATCTAGTTCTAGTCAAATCTTCCCCTGCTGTGATCATCAGAATTATTTTGATCTACACCCAGACTGCGTTCACATAATCCACCTGTCTCATCTCATATCTAATCAATTTGATAGTCTTATTAACCTCGATTCACCCTTGTATCGATCTCTTGGCCCTTTAGTATATTTGTCTGGCTTTAATATGGTGTTTTTGTTTTCCCAATAATTTTCAGTGTTATTTTTACTGTAACTGGATTATGATCGAATTAATGACAGCTCATGAATAAGCCTTACCACTCTGGATAGATGTTCTAAACCTCCTATTTACCAGATTAAAGTCAATTTGAATACAAACTATGATGTTGTCATTATTTTACAGGGCATATAAAATTCAAATAAATGGTATATCTGAATATTTTTGTAAACTACATAGAAAGGTCAAATAGGCAATAACACAGTTATCTGCTTTTACTAACCAAAATATCAAAGCATATTTAAAAAAAATAACATCGAGTTTCTTTGTAATCCATAATGCTGGATGGTAAAGAATTTCACACTGCCGAGGCACACTAGTACTTGATAGTTTTTATTTTATTTGACTCCGAAAAAGTTGATCATTTTCAGAGTATTAATACATCTTTTTGAATTTACTTAACTCTTTCGAATGCCTGATTTATGTCGAGAATACAATTTGCGTTGCACTTTAAGAAGCTTTAGATCATATAACCATGAAGACATGCTTACTATTTTCAGTTGTTTTCTCGATTTCTTTTTATACATGAAAACTGATACTTTTCTACTACTTTTTAATAGCCTTTTAGATACTAGACGAAGCTGATATACTACAAATATTTATTTTGATAATAAGAGTTGCTATAATAACATTATAAACAGTTTCTGTTTAAAATAAGTAATATTTTTTAAAACATTTTTTAATAGGCTTAAGTTTTCAAATGCTACTTTACAAAGACAATTATATTTCAGATATTCCTGTCGTAACATTAAAAATGGGATCGACCCTCAACCCTGAAGACATCAAGGAGGGCGATGATGTTTACTTTGAATGCAACATTAGGGCCAATCCCAAGGCGTACAAACTTTCTTGGTTCCACAATGTAAGTATTTAGGCCCTTCAAATTTAAATATTATTTTCAAACTTTTGCGTTTTGCATGTCTTGTTTTCGTGCCGCACCGGCTTTTTGAATAAAATTAAATTTGGTTTTGTATAATAAATGCGCAACATTATTCTGAAATTGGCTGCCTTCTTTGCTGTTGAAAATTTAATAATGTACACAGGGGAAAGTAATCACTCCTAAGACGACACTTTTTGCATCCGTAGAAATATAAAACGTTTTATTTTTATGAAGGAGAACAATTTGTAACTCAGGTGCTCAATTTCATTTATTACAAAAAAAAATAGCTACTAGGAAGTATATTCTTCAAAAATCACATTTTAAAAGCTTTCTATAGATGATCTTCTTTTACTTAAGAACTGTTAAGGCAATTTCAAAATAATTTAATGCTCCATTAGGTTTATAAAATGTTTACCAATCAATTTCGAGTACGATCGTCGTCTTTCCCTAAACTTATTGCTTTTTCAATATAAATTCGTTTATTTATAGCATAATTTGTTTTCGTTTAATAAGAATTAGATGCAAATTTACTTAAATATAATAAACTTAGCGAAGTTACAGGTGAAACTACATAGGAGAAATAAGCCTTTAAGCCAATTACAACTGAATAATCTGGTGGTTTTTTAAATAGTCATTTTTAACCCAAGAATTTCTTAAGTTATGTCTTATTAACAGATCATACAAAATAATTTATTTCCATCCTGAAGCTTAAAAAAAAATTTATGATGGATCTTTAAAGTTGTTAAATGTTAACGTGAATATTTTCTTTCTCAGATCATTTTATTAAAATTTAACCTTCGATTTTTTTATAGAATATGGAGATATACCAAAACGTCACAGGTGGTGTAATTCTTAGTGATCAAAGTTTAGTATTGCAAAATGTTGTTCGATCAACAGCGGGAGATTACACCTGCGTAGCAACAAATTCCGAAGGAAAGGGTTCCAGCAACCAAGTAAAGCTTGTAGTTAAATGTAAGTGACTTTATTTGTATTAAAAATTTGATTGCTAATTCGGTTGTATCTATAGATCTTTGTAAAATAAAATGAAGACATTCATATATCAAAAGTATAGATATTAGCATATACTCACATATTAAAGGTTATGGTACTACTTTCTTGAATCGACTTATTTTATAAAAATAATAGAAAACTTTAGAGCAATACAACGCAAAAATATATACAAGAGAACCACCCCAACCCGACCTCACCGATTTTGATCATTTTTGAATATGTCGGCTGACATCCACTTTAAAGGGGTGGAATTCACCCCCAAAGTCAACCCTTAAAATCCTTTTTTCAATATATTTCAGCATATAATGTACATTTTAAAATAAAATCAAGTGGAAAATATTAGTTATACAAAGTCACAAGTATGAGATATATTTGTGACTAAAGGGGTTGCAACAGCTATATTGTACTTAAAAAATCTAGATTTTTTATGAATATTTTTTTTTATAAATGTCGGGGAATGAATTTGAAAAATTTAAAAGCATTTTCGTTAACAATATCGTTTATTAGTATTGGCGTGTTTCGATATTTTTCAAATCACCACCCTTAAATACCGTTAACTACCCCTTATAGTGATGGACCACAATATAAGTGATAAAAAAAATTTCTTAAAAGCCATCTAATGTATAAAGGGAATGTAATTTAGAACAAATGTAAATATATTAATTTTTTTTTCAATAATAGTATCGAAAGAGCCAGATTATTTCTAAATGAAATAAATAACTACTAATATATACAAATTATGGTAAGAAAGTTCACACTTTATTGGATCTTAATTTAGCTCCGACTTCAAAAATTTCAATTTCCTATAAAAATTTATAGTTATTTTTCACTTTTTAGCGCACTTTTAGAAGTCGAGAGCCAGGCGACAGACCAATAAGCTTTGATGTGGAAAGTCTATATACTAATGGACCATTAGGGAAATAACTAGACATAATCAAAACTATACTTTCAAATGATACTACTTTATCAGATCGAACCACGTTACCACTGGACGGCGTGATGAACCTTTTTGAGTGTTGCCTGCTTAGTTCTTACTTCCAAGTAAAGGATAAGTTCTACGTTTAAACCGACGAGCTTCTAATGGGCTCTTCACTCTGTCTAGACGTCGCCATATATATATATATATATATATATATATATATATATATATATATATATATATATATATATATATGGCGAAGTCTGGTTAAGATATGTCGATGATACCTTTATCGTATGGAAGGGCAATGATCAAGAACTTAACGATTTCTTGAAACATCTAAATACCATTCGACTTACAATTAAGTGTACCATGGAAAAAGAGGTAATGATCAATTGCCCTTCCTAGATGTCATAGTGAACCGTGCAAACGAAACTATTAAAACTTCAGTATACAGAAAGTCAACACCTCTTTGGTGGTCTAGTCCCCGACTTCATATATTCTTTCATTTTAGACTATCTTGGCCAATCTAGGGTCTATCATTCTGGTTAAAACGGCATTCCACTCAGGTCTTTATTTTGTCACCCATCGCACCAAATCTCCAGCTTTACCTTTTTCTCTTGCATGAGTATTCATTTTTCTGCCCTGCATTGTGTTCTAATTTATCTCATTCATTGGATGATAGGTCATAACAAGTCTAATATATATTTTATATATTCTAGATTTGCATTCCGTTGTCCAATGATTATTTTTCCAGATTGGTTGCTGCTGAAGTAGTAGCTGCTTTATTAACTTGTCACGTTTCTTTTTTAGCTAGACCACCACTAGATATTTTTACTCCGAGATAATCTAAGGACAGAACTTGTTCCTTTGGGACGTCGTCTACATTCAATTTGCATTTCACTGGCTCTTTAGATACAGTCAACGATTTTGTTTAAGTTGTAGATATTTCCATGTTATATTTTTCGGGGATGATTTAAAACATCTGGAGTATCCATTGTGAGTTGTCTTCATTATCTAAGTAACATAGACTGCTTACATGGTGATTTTCTGAACAGTATTCAATACTACGTAATTTGAAGTCCTCTTTAATCTTGTTCGCAATGATGTTAAATAACATCGGAGTGAGACTACCCTCTTGGCGTATGTCATTATTTGTTCTTATTTCCTATGTTACACTCTTGTTAACTCTTACCTTTTTGATGATTTTTGTTTTTAGGTTTCGTGGTGTATTTATTGGGTATTCCTTCCCCTTTTGTATGTCCTAGTATGTTAATTTATTTGGATCTTTTCACATTTTCCATATTTGGTTTTAAGATCCATACAAATCATGTTTTATGTCTGTAATAAAGTCTTGTAAGTGTTCGTTTTTTATTTCACTAATTATGCTACGTGACTGGTTTGTATTTCAACATAATTTTCGTACTTGTCTGATTTATATGACAGAAATAAATGATAAAGTTTGTTTTTTTTTTCATTAAGGTTTACTTTCCTCTTTATTATATTGGTAATAATTTTAACATATTCCATTATGAATATTGAAGTTATGAACATAAAGTGCTTGATTCTTTTTAATTGGATAGATAACATTCATAACCTTCTAAAGATTGAGTTGCACGTATATTCTCTGTAGGGAAGCTTGTGATATTTAGAATGTGCTCAGGGCTCGTGTTGGTAATTATGTAGTCCGTTACCGATTTATTTTTATGATTCTCTATGTAAGTTTATTTGTGGTGTGGTTCATGTTTCAAATATGTATTATTAATTCTAAGATTATTAAGAGCGCAAAATTCAATTAATATTTCACTACTAGAATTCAAAGTTTCTTCTGCTTAACTGCCTACACTGGCATTTTGGGTCACCCAAAATGGTCGGTTTTTCATTATTTGGAATTTTGTGCACTTAATGCTGTAGCTGTAGAATTTACTGTCAGCCTGTGCCATTTTGCTAACGTCTAAAGCATATAATGAAATTACATGTGGTGGTTTATTAACGAGAATGAGCTCTTCTGACAGTATTTAGTCTTTAATGTATTGGAACCCATCTATATTTTATTCGTACTTGTTATATGTGAGCAGTCTTCAAATAAATGTTTTTTCCGTTTTCTCGTTTTCCATTGTCTCAAATCTGAAAGATTGGATGAGCACGTTAACGAACCACACTTTTGAACCCTCCTCCTTTTTCCGGACGTGAGACCGGCAGCAGTAGTTATTGAGTTATTTACATTGATTCAATGATTACTTCAGGCACAGTTGCTAACTGCTCGTTGTGTAACAAATGCTTAACGTATTAAATTTAAGGGTCCGTTTAATTTATTTGGGTAACTCAAGTAACCTCAAAATATTAATTAATTATACCCATTTTTGCGATAAAACCAATTCAGAACTCTGCGCCTTTTTGATGTTACTTTGTAAAGAAGCCAAAATTAAAAAACTTTTTTAGTACAAAAAAGTCTATCAATAATAAATTTGGAAGATCAGAAGCTACCTTCGTCAGCAAATAAATATTGACAAGAATTATTATTGATTGCGGAATAAAAAAATTTTTATATCAAAAATGTAGTAAACCTCCCAAAAATGCTCTTATACATTTCTGCATACATTTCAATATATAGTTAATTTTGATTTGCGAACTTTGATCTAAACTGAGAAATTTACTACACAAATTACCATCAATTGTTCCCAGTATTGTAAACTATTTTTTTCATTAAACCATAAAAGAATTTCTTGCAATGGATATTTTGTTTCGATAAGTCTCTTGTCTACTTAATTAATAATTTACTTACGATTTAATAAATCTTACTTCGAAGAATTTTCTGTCTTTCTAGTGTAAATAAAATATTTAATATATGAGTATTGTACTACTTTAATAATAATCATCTAAAAAAGATATGTGACTAAACAATTATCTAGCATAATTTTTTTATGGTGACTGACTGGAAATTAATATGTATTTTATGTTCGCAGCATGTCAATTTCCAGGTATAAAAATTCCCTTTTATAATATTCATTTTTCTCAAAGCAGCCTTCCTTTAGCTGATCAAAAATTTATTCCCTTCTAAAATATGACCCTCCGTATTTGCGAAGGGCTTAGCTTGCACACTTTTATATAATATTACTAACTGGTTGTAAAGAAAAATTACATTCTGGTCAGATTGACTAAAACTATAGGATACTAAACTAAAAATGACCATCTGTTACTACAGATTATCTAAATATGTCAATTTGTCAATTTTCGATATCGTATTAATCAAAAGCATTATATTTTTTTTTAAATAGTAACAAAAATATTTTTATTCCTTGAAACCTTTTGGCCCGATTGTATGTTGAAAAATTATTTGTAATTCTATGGTTTTTCATTAAAATGTAAATAAACATTATATCAAAATTTTCATGTTAAAGAACCAATAATAACCTTATAATATAATAATTAAGACCAAACATTTTTTCAATTTTAATAACAACTTATTCTAAATTTCACAGAAAGTAAACATAGGATTAAGATGAAGTCTATTTTTCAGCTTTATAAATGCATATCAAAAAAATATTTTATTTTAAGAGTACTTATTTAATTTTTGAGAGAAATGTTTGGATTTTGGCTTAATTAGATAGTTTTTAGCAATTTTGGAAAACTTCCGAAGTACACTACATATCTTTATTACTACCTAGAAACTACCTAGATGATATTGAGATATGTTCAATCGTTAATTAAACTAAAATGGAGAAAATGCCCAAAGACTCTTCAATTGGTAGATCTGCTGTACTTTTTTTTGAACGAGAAAATGACCGAAGTGTATTTATAACTGAAATACATTTTATTATTTTGTTTTATTACTTTTCAATGTTACCAGAGAAAAACAAGTTCACTAATTTTAATTTTATTTTATGACTTCTATCATTCTCTTTTTTTAACTTTTTTTAAATTACAAAAAGTTCAAGCTGATATCATTTCATTAAAAGATTTTTTCTGGGTACAAAATTTTTCTGAATAGCACTTTCCTTTATACACCGAATCTATTACCTGCATATCGTATAACTTTATATAAAAAACTAAGCTGTAGTTTGTATAGCTTATTCAAAGTTTTTCTCTTTAAAAAGTCCTTTTATAGTTTTTTATTTGGACCTTTCAAATTATAAATTATGTTCAATTAAATTAATATTCTCCTTTATTTGCAATTTTTCATTGCTACTCATAGAAATAAAAATATAACATTATTTTATATTTCTTCTATGTTAATACCCTTGAATTTAATTATTGCTTTTTGAGTAATTCGTTTCAGTGTAAAGTGATTATATTGATGTATGAAAATTACTTTTTTCAAAGCGCTAATAAATTATTTATAATCCTGCTATAAGATATTTCTTGGGACTGTTTACTTTAAACAATCAGCATTATCTCGGTAAAAACAAAAAATTAAATCATAAAAATAGTCATATTTAGACACTAGAAAATAATCTATAAATGCAAATGAGACACGTAATTTTTTTATTCTTAATTTGGTCAAAAATGTGTTCATATGAGGGTAAAACAGTCTCAAGCGGTTTTTTAAAACTATACCAGAGGCTAATCATACTAATTTGATTTAGATATCAGAGATAAAAGGACTAATGTACAAGGCTCAAGACTGCTGCTATATTTGGTACCAATCATACTATGATTATTAATTATTAATTACATCCTGAACGTAAAGATTTCATTTAAGAGTGTAAATCAACTGAGTTCTCACTTTCTCAATAACAAACAATTAATATATCATACCCAAAAAAGTGAGGTATATCAACTTTCTTGCCCAGATAGTCTTTCAACATACATAGCAAAATCTGTTAGACCTTTAGCAGTCCGAATTAGAGAATATATTAACAAATCCCAGGCTGTGTTTGATTACCATATTAGTTTCACCAAACACAGTTTCTCTCCACCCCATAATAGTAAAATATTATACTACTCCAGGGGCAATAACTCTAAAACCTTGGACTACAGAGAGAATCTTGAAATATACAGGAAGATAAGAAGGAACCCCGACCACTGCCTAAATATAAGAATGAACAACGTAAATGACCGCAACCACATTTTCAAACTTTACCCTTAAAAGCATTAAAGCGTCTGAGAATAGCCAATAAAGTAACCCTGCAGATCAATAAATATCTACTATATAAATTAAAGAACGCATACAGAGAATTTCTATTCAAGATCACACATACTTGTATATATTTTGATTTTTAGACAGTTCTAATTGTTCCCTTATGCTATGACTATGTGTGGCATAACTTCGTTTTTTTCTTTTAAATTTTTAATGTTAAAGTTGGCTATTTATAAGAGTATTGATATTCACATTGTTGTAACCTTTTTAATTTTAATTTGTGATTGAGAATTACAAAAGAAAACAAAGACTTGTTAGCAGCAACAGAAATGGATACACTAAGACGATCAGTGCCAATATCAAGCACACAGAAAATACGAATCGAAGATATTCGACATCAGATGAAAACAAAAATGACATTGATGACGTTGAGAGACGATAAATTACTTGGTACAGACATATACAACTTATATAAAACCACAAGTTGCCAACAACATAAAAAGAAAAGATAGACCTGGAGGAAGGACAATCGACAAATAGAAACCAGTGGTATCTAGATATGCTAAGCAGTCGACTCCGTTTCACTTAACAAGTAAATGGTTCTCGGTAAGAAGCTATGTTTGATAAATTGTTTGGTTAATTAGGTAATCAAAGGTGATTTATTAAACTGTCCAAAAAGCATGCACAAAAGAATCCCTTACCTACTAATATTCTGATGTGCTCAGAAAAGGCACGTTACTTAATAAATTTAATGATAAAAAATTGATATTACACGCAAGATTTAGCATATAGATACTCCAATACATATGTTTCACTAAAACTAGGCACTTAGCTGAGAAATTTTCGAAGTGTGAAATGCTTTACCGGAAGAGGTGATCGAAGTTTAAGCGGTGATGAATTTGAAGGTTTCTAATTCTAAAAGTGAGGCATCACAACCAAAAACCGCATACTATTTCACAACTCTCTGCGGTTGTACAAGAAAATTGACATCACTAAACTTTCCAACATAGAATATATAAAAACATTTGCAAAAAACTGGTTGTTCTAAGAAGATATGTATTTACATATCTCGAACTAAATACAATGGTGACATAATTCTAAACTGGGTTTTTCATTGCAGAATGAAATTATTAAATCAAAACCATAGATATTTCCACCCACGCTCCTGCTTCTGTACATTTATTGCCAAAATCCTAAATCTGTGAACATAGTAATACAAAGCACTTCTTCCCTCTCTTGCATCAGATAGTCAAAAGAGAACGATATGTTTTGTTTTGATATGTAAACAAAAGAAAAGATAAAATAGAAAAGGCAATAATTTGGATAGAATCAGTATAAATAAGTGTATAACCAATGATAACTTTAATCATAATAGAGTATATCGTTTAGAGTAACTTGTAATTTCAAATTATACATTTTATTAAACAACGTGTAAGAAAATGAAACAAAATAAAAATTCATTTATGTTTTCAATGATCTCTATCTGAATGTAATTTTCAAACGAAATTTTAACAGTGACAAGATATATATTCCAACAACAGTTTAATATAATATCACCATTTTAAACATTTCAGAATTTGTGTTCCAAATATATATATATATATATATATATATATATATATATATATATATATATATATATATATATATATACATATGAAATAAATTGCGATCAGTAAATGCAAACTTCGTTCCAATCATATCCTTTCCGGGTTAGAGGTTGCACAGTTTGAATAAATTGCGATAAAGTGAAGCGAAGAAAGTCAAAACTTACCCTCCCCGCCATAGTGATACGGCAGAGGTACATGTTTCGTCTCTACTAGACTCATCAGGGTACCGACATGCACCTGTCTGTGCAAAGGACATGTGGATATCCACTGCTATACTGCATCTCACACGGAGGAGTCCATGAAAGCCGCATAAACATATATATATATATATATGCATCTGTAGTTTGAGCATTTCATTTAGGTGGAAAAATTTTGCCGAAAAATGGAAAATAATATGCATACAATCATACATATTATTTTTTTTTCCTGGTGACAGCAACAGAATTATATGTTGAATATGCAGAATTTCCATCGAAAGATATCCTAACACTAGTAAACAAAAGAAAATTTAGAATTATGAAAAATCATCTCAATTATGGAACAATTAATGCAGAAACAATTTTACCCATGCCCATAACGTCCAATGAAGAAAACATAATCAGTGTGTTGGTCTATTGTTCTGTATATTCCAAAGCCTCTGCTTGTGCAGCAGAATACGATTTAAGAATTTCATGAACTTCTGTTCAAAGAATTTTGACAGGATGTGACATGCACTCCTATAAATTCAACCTTATTCACGCTATTCATCCCGGGAACGCACCACAACGAAAAAAGTTTTATGAAATTATTTTAATCTGAACACCAGAAGATCCGGCATTTTTACGCAAAATTATGTGGACAGATGCAATAAAATTTACAAGAGAAAATATTTTTAAAGTATTTTTGCTAGACATAATTCTCACTTCCGGAGCATTGAAAATCCATGTGTCATTCAGGAGGAAAATATCTAAAATAGATTTAGCGTAAATGTATTTGCCCCAATTATGCTCGATCAAGATCATATTTATGAGAGAGTGTTGAATACCGAAAAATACCCTGCCGTTGTTACAGATTTTGTTGATAATCATCTGTTGTATAGAAGAGATTGTTGGTATCAACTGGATGGTGTTCCGCCACATTGTGGAAATGTGATAAACCATGTATGATATGTTTGAGGATACGTGGAAATGGCCACCAAGGTTCCCAAATCTAACATAATTAGATTTCTATCTTTGGAAAACAATAAAGCAAAAGATTTACCCTATGTCATTTGAATCCTAAGAAAGTGTTTAAGAGACAATGGGCGTGATATTGAACATTTAGATTAACATTATTTTTTGTGATTATTTTAATTTATAACTTCTAAATTAAATGTTCAAACTATATATATATATATATATATATATATATATATATATATATATATATATATATATATATATATATATATATATATATTTGGAATATAAATTTTAAAATAAATTTAATATTGTGATATTATGTTAGATTGATTTTGGAATGTCTTGTTACGGTTTAAAATTTGGTCCGAAAATTACATTGAAATAGAGATTATTAGACATAAATAGATTTTTATTTTGTTCCATTTTCTTAAACGTTTATCAATGAAATGCATATTTTCAAACTACAAGTTATTGCAAACGATATTTTCTAATATAAAACTAAAGTTATCCTTGATTGTGCCCTCAATAATACAAAATATTGCCTTCTCTGTTTTATCTTTTCTTTTGTTTACATATCAAAACAAAACATATGGTTCTCTTTTGACTATCTGACGCAAAAGAGAGAAGAAGTGCTTTGTATTACTTCTTTCCCAGATTTAGAATTTTGGGAATAAATGTACACAAGTAGTAGCGTGGGTGGAAATATATATAGTTTTGATTTAGTAGTTTCACTCTGAAGTTAAACACAGCTTAGAATTTTTCAAATGTCGCCATTGTATTCAGTTCGAGATATTTCCATATTTTCTTAGAACAACCAGTTTTTATTTAAGCAAATTTGCTTGGCTGACTGAGTTGAATTCTTTATTTAATGGTCTTCGCAGATATCCCTATAGATGACTTTATAAATTCTATATCGTCAAGTTTGCCAATTTTATTGTACAATCGTATAGGGTTGTGAAATAATATGCAGTTTTTGGTTGTGATGCTGCACTTTTAGCATAAGGAACCTTCAATTTCTTCACCGCTTTAACTTCGATCCATTATCCTCTCCTGCCTCCTGTAAAGCCCTTCACTTTACAAGCCGTGTTAAACCATTAAGCCAAAATTATTCGAAAGTTTCTCAGTTAAGTGCTTAGTTTTAGTGAAATATGTATATCGGAGTATGTATCTGCTAAAGCTTACGTGTATTACCAATATTTCGTCACTTAGTATATTTAGTAAAGTGTCTTTTCTTAGTATCTTAGAACGTTAGTAAGTGACGGATTCTTTTGTGCATGCTTACTGGACAATTTAATCAATCAAATTGTATTTCCTGTATTACCTAATTAACCAAACAATTTATCAAATACAGTTTCTTACCGAGAACCATTTATTTATGAAGTGAAAAAAAGGAGACTGCATAGCGGTACTTTTTATAATTATTTACAAAGTCCTGGAGTGCTTAATTTATAATGATATATTAATTGAATTTTTTATTATCAACTTACGTTTTTGGAACTAGGGTTTTTTCTTGGCCTATGCTGCCTAACTATTTCTCTGGTTTCATAGTGGAACTAAATATAATTCTCATTTGTGATAGTTTTTTCCATGGTT
Source organism: Diaprepes abbreviatus (assembly GCA_034092305.1). Classification (NCBI taxonomy): domain Eukaryota; kingdom Metazoa; phylum Arthropoda; class Insecta; order Coleoptera; family Curculionidae; genus Diaprepes; species Diaprepes abbreviatus. The sequence goes on from JASJET010000050.1 coordinate 4,613,465, forward strand.
TTGAACTTTTTTAAAATACATTATTTTTATTTCAAATATGTCGTTATTGTTTATATTAAAAACTCTGGCAAAAAGAAAAATTTTAAAATTAAATATTAATTATTTGTTTTTAAATTTTCTTCACCGAAATTAAACACAATTTTAACTGGAACGCCATCAGTAAACAAAATGGTTCTAATAAACCCATCCAATTGTATGAAATAAAATTAAATGCCATATATTCGGCGCAAATGCCATTGTCGAGTTCTGAACATCAGACAGGCGGAATTTTGTACAGTTAAATAAAAACGTATTGTCCTATTATCAACTACAAAACGCGAACGTTATTCCTATTTAGGGGGCGATATTTTATGTCACTCAGACGGGCGAGAAGCGAAAACGAATGTGTTTTAAGCGACATGGCGAAAATTTTCACCGGGTTAGGTGAAGCCATTTATTTTTGTAGGAATGACGTAACATTCTTATATGGACCACAAATCAACTTAACAGAAATGTAAAGAATTCGCGGGAATTACAGACAATTTAGGTGTTGTATGCTTTATAAATCAATTTCGCTTAGAAAAGGTGCTTTATAAATCAATTTAACTTGGAAATCTTAAATACGTCCTAATGTAGCGTCAGAAAATAATGCTTTATCTTCTTGTTGTTATTTTTACAGTAAATCTAAAGAGCAATATAACATTTATTATATAATATTCCACGTAGTTATTCCTTAATTATATTTTTTAAAACAAAAATTATAAAACTTATTTTATTAAACGTTATTCTTTTACATTATTGCGTGATTCCCCTTAAATAAGACTCCCCTGACTCATTATTATATTATAAATTATTTCACTAATACCATTGTTCTGCATGAAAATCCTCCCCGCCAAACTAATATATTTCAATAACCTGAAAAGTATCGTATCATATAGCAAAACCTAGAGAACATGTTTGGATTGATTGCAAAACGGGTATAAGGATATACTTATGCGATATATAAGTTGTTATAGCCTATCGGGGTGCAACGTTAGGAAATTTACATTTCCCTCTAAGTTCTGGGAAATTATGCACAATCTAACAACACCGCATGGAGGGCGTCTGAGGATAACCCCCATCTACGAAGTCTCAAAAATTCCTCGATACCCCATAGTCATCGAAGGGCCGGCTACTTATCGAAGGACCCCTGTATACAGGAATTATATCGTCGCTTCTGATACTCTCGATATCTGATGTTTCTAGAAAACACCAGATGTACGAAACGTGTATATAAGAAACCGGTCAGTCGTCGGAAGATTATTACTGGATATACGAGCGAAGTGATATTGTTTTCACCGTGTGTAAATGATGTCTTTGCGATCATGGGTGGGCAAACCGAATAGTTTCTGTTATATATATGGTGAAGTGAGACAGCTCAACAAAACACTTGTCAGAAACGCGTAGTTATATTTTGGATGCAAAATTGGCGATTAAGATAAAACTTAGGCTCTTAAAATCTGTTGCCACACTTTCTTAAGAACCCTAACAGGATGGCTACTGGGTACTCACAAGTCTGTGAAGTTTGGAGTACCAATGATTTGGCGGGAACCTTAGAATTATGTTGATGATTGCTACTTTTGCTTAACATAGATCCTGGCATTTTCTGGTAAAAACAATCGTAAAACCTGTACCTTATGATGCTTCTAGCAAGCCTGTTCCTAAGCCTCCAGAAAAATACGAAATCGACTCGGAATCAGATGAACTAGATGATTTTAAATTGAAAACTGGTCCAAGTTTTCAAGAGAAAGCCAGTCTCATGTTATATCTCAGAAATATCTCAACGATCCTATTTGTGATTTGTATCTCCCCAAAACAAAATCACAACTACTTGGATCTCCTTTATAGCAATGGAATCTCTTACAATTAAGTGTGAAAATTTCCACATTTGGAAATGGCAGTCTATGCTAGTATTTTTTTCTCAATGACAAATGACTTAGTTTATTGTCATCATATTTCGGGTTCAATCAACGTACTTGGCTTTTCTTATAAACCTAGTGACTGTCTAAAGGAAATGACCAACCATCTGTTCCTGTGGGTCATGCTGTAAATATGAAAGAATCGTACAAGAACATGCGTATATTACTTCAATGCGATCATAAATGGAATATCTGTGCCGATCTAAAAGTTACTGTACTTCATACAAGACTGCACAATGGCTACACCAAATATTGTTGTTTTTTATGCGAATGGGACAACAGAGCTAGAAACCAACAGAATGTCGTTCAAGAATGGCCGTTATGGGAAACATCGTGCCCCGTCAGAAAAACGTCGTTAAAGAACCCTTAGTAGAGCAGCAGCAAATTTATTTACCTCCTCTGCACATAAAACTAGGGCTTATAAAAAATTTTGTTAAAGCCCTAAACAGAAAAGGAAAAGCTTTTCTTTATTTGAGACGGAAATTCGTTAAGACAAATCCCGCCTAATACAAGCGAGAAAAGGCAACAAAATAATTTGATTGTATTATAATTTTTTTCAATGCGAAATGAAGTGTATCTTATAAAAAAGTGATTTCGCTTTTTTTTATTTATCTATGAAAATTCATTAGATTGCTTATGGTTTGAATTCTCATATTTTATATTCTTCTTTCCTTCTCTAAAATCGTATGAGTGATAGGTAAAAAACCGAGCTCATATTTGAATTCAGCACATTACAGTAGACAAAAAAAAAACAAAATAATATCAGGGAGCGACAAAAAAATTCAAAATGTACTTTTTAGAACAATTTAATTTGAAAAATTTTAGGTTGTATTGCATAAATTTTAAAAATAATGTTTTTTTTTCTAAAAAGCTGAATTGTAAAATTTGGTGAAAGTTTTTAATAAATTAATTTAAAAAATGATAGGCTGTTCTCTTGGGCTAGTTTTATTTTTATCAATTATTTCTTAAAAATACAAATAAATTGCCCCTTAGGTTTTGTTGCAATTTTATTTTTTTTTTTAAAAGTTACAAATTATTAAATTTCAATATTCAGCTTAAAAACTTTATTCTAGTCGAACTAGGTCTAAAAGTAACAAATTATGTCTTATAATATTTGGCAAATAGGCGACATCTCGGAAATAATAAAGATTAGAATTTTCAACAGTTGTGTTGTTAGGAGCATACTACTATATGGTGACTACAAAGAAATTGTAAACCTTTATAAGTAAATCACTAAGAAAGCTTTTAAAAATATATTGGTCAAACAGAATAAGTAATATAGAACTATGAAGGAGGCCAAAACAAAAAAAATAACAATGGCAGTCAGGAGGACGACCTGGAAGTAGACTGGCTACACGTTAAAAATAAAGTAATAAAACCAGATAGGACCGTAATGGACGAAAAATAAGAGAAGACTGAATAATAGTTAAAAGGAAACTATAGCAATAGAAAGATGGGGAGAAATTAAAAACAGAGCAGTACATAGAAAGTAACGGAGAAAATTGATAGGACCCAGGTAGGAAATGAAGTCTTTATATGCCAAAGTCTCCTGGATGTTTGACTATTTTTTAACCAACTTCTTAAAGAAGGAGGTTCTCAATTCGTCGAGTATGTATTTATTTTTTTTTATTTATGTACACCGATTACTCCGGAACGGCTACACCGATTTAAATGAAATTTTTTACGTTACGGAAGTTGCTGCGGTGGTCCCATATTTTTTGGATGAAATTGGTGCAGTAAAATCCAAGATGTCGCTGACAATATGGCGACCAAAAAAACTAATTTTGTCCGGTTTTCTCCAAAATTGGTATGGGGGAATTTTCAAGGTTGTACACAACGAATCTAGAATTACTTTTAAAAAATTAAATATGGCGGATCCAATATGACGGACAAAAACATTTAGTTTTGTCCGATTTTGTTAAAAATTAGTGTGGGGGGGGATTTTGGGATTGCTCATAAAGAATCCAAAATATTTCTTAAAAATTCAATATGGCTGATCCAACATGGCAGACAAAAAATCAATTTTGTCCGATTTTCTCCAAAATTGGTCTGAGGGAGTTTTCGGAGTCGTATACAACGAATCTGAAATTATCTTTTAAAAATTCAATATGGCGGATCCAATATGGCGGACGAAAAAATCACTTTTGTTCGATTTTTTCCAAAATTGTTATGAGGGAGTTCTCGAGGTTGCACATAACGATTCTAAATTATTTTTTTTAAATTTAGTATAGCGGATCTAATATGGCGGACGAAGAAATCAATTTTGTCCGATTTTCTCCAAAATTGGTGTGGGGGAGATTTCGATGTCGCACATAACGAGTCTGAAAGTATTTTTAAAAAATTCAATATGGCGTATCCAACCTGGCTTATAAAAAATTAATTTTGTCCGATTTTTTTTTCAAAATTGATATGAGGGAATTGTTGGGATCGCAAATTACGAATCTGAAATTATTTAAGAAAAAAATTAGATATGGCGGATCCAAGATGCAGTATGATGATCAAGAAATTTTAAGTTTCCGGATTTCATCCAAAATTGGTACTATGGGGTTTGAAGGTTTAAGATTTTTAGATTAAGACGTTTAAATTATTTTTTGGAAATTCATTATGGTGGGTTGAAAATTTTACCTTATTCGCATTTTTTCAGATTTGGTATTAGGGGTCGAGTGTGAGGTTACTATTAGGTTTATAAGATACAATATGAGAAACTGAAAATTTTACATTTTCTGATTTTGTCTAAAATTGATATTGCAGGGTTCTTGAGGCGTATACAAAACATGCTGTATAAAGTATATCGGACTAAAAAATTTACGTCTACCGTTGTTAAATATCGATATTGTAAGGTTTTGGGGCCTATATTACCAATCTTAAATTAATTTAAAATTTTAGATAGTGGATTTACTGTGACAGACTAAATATTTGTTTGATACAATTTCACTTATATTTGGAGAACCTTAATAATTAAAAAAATATTTGGTGGTTCATTTTAGGGTACTTTTTGCCACCTTGGAGTCATTGCGAGGTACACCAATTTCGATAAGTACCTAGTTCAAATAATTTTTGAATATCATAATGAATTCAAAACTAAAAATCGAAAAATAAAATTTTAATAAAAAAAAATGAACCGACTTCTAAAAGTGCGCTAAAAAGTGAAAAAAAAAACTATAAATTTTTATATGAAATTGAAATATTTGAAGTGGGGCCAAATTATTTCTAAATGAAATAAATAACTACTAACATATATAAATTATACTAAGAAGCAATTACACATAAAATAATTTTCATCTGTTTATGCGAATCGCATTTTGTAGTTTGACGCTGACTTAAAAATTTCAATTTCATATAAAAATTTATAGTTATTTTTCACTTTTTAGCGCACTTTAATAAGTCGGTTCAATTTTTTTTATAAAAACGTTTTCTTAATTAAATTAATAAATGACTTTTTTAGGGAAATCTCTACCATATTTTATTTTTTTAGCAGAGGTAATTACTTCTATAGTTCTTAAATTTCCATCGTTAATACCTTATATTTGTAATGAAATCTCTATTTTTTCTCGTTTTTTTTGTAACTTCATTTTATGACATTGTTCCCATTTTTTATATTTCGATTGTATTTTATTTACTTCTATTCTAGCTATTAGCCTTATTTTCTACCTATCTGATTAAAGTAATTAAAGAATTATAGTTATAACATCCTGAATTTTATTAAAATTTTTTAAAACTCTTGTGAAACTTTGAAATGATGTTTAATACTCTTATTAATATTATCTACCGAATTATCTTTAACTAGTGGTTCAACAAATTTTATTTCATTTTTTTCTTTCAAAGAATTTTATTTTAAAGTCATCTTATTATATAGATATTTTTCAAGAAAAATTTCATTTCATCATTTTTTCACATAATTTTTTATATCTTCGGAAATAATTTTGTCCTCGAATAACTTAATCTTTTTTGAAAGAAGCTTTTCATTTTCAACATGTTTAATAATTCGCTTTTTTAAATTATCAATAGCTTTCTTTAATAAAAGTTCAAAATTATGCTATAGCTGAGTTTTTTTTTTATTTTAAAACATTTTCTATTATATATAAAAGTTTTTAATACTTTAATACCTCTGAGCGTTAGGGTTGGATTTGGAGTATGGATGGAATTAACTCGGATGATGTATAGAATCCAAATAAAATATAAAAACGTACGGCATTTGTTCAAAATACATAAGTTGGAAGCTGGCACGTGAGAAGGGTATATATTATGTAATAAATCTACCTGTGGGTATATTTAGTTTGTTCGTTCTGTAATTTTGTTTCTGTTTTTCTTGACATGATATGTAAACAAACTGCCCCTTGGCGTTAGAAGTGGAACATTTTAAAAGAAAAGTAAATAAAATTACAACTTCTACTAGAATTATATTATTTGTTAGGCAGAGTATACAATTTTGAAGGACATGTTTAAAAGTTACGCTTTCTACTTGAAACTAGTTAAGAACAAAGCATTACTTACTCCCTGGTCTTTTCATTGAAATTGATCTTTCAAAACCTGAAAGTTTTCAAATCTCAGTTTTTAGTTTATGACTTTATAAATAATTCATGAATGAACAAAATGAAAGAGAAAATTGTGGTATGTTTTCTGTGAATTTACTTATGTTAACTATGTTTATTACACTCACTGGATTAATCTTGCAAATCCCTTTCAAATATCTGCGAAGATCTACCCATTAAATTCTCAAATCACAAATTTTTGATGTGTTAAGTCTTTCACATATCAAATTGACGTACGAAGATGACACACTAGTACCCACAGAACTTGACATCGCAAGCATTGAAACCATAATCGATTCAACGTACTTTCAGCAAGTCAATTCAATATATATAATGCAAATATAGAGCAGAATGTTGGACTTAATATTTGAGATTTTAATAAAGCTGGCTGTTCGTTTCTACTCCTGCTCATTGATGTTTATCACTCAGAAAGAGAAACCTTACTGAACTATCAATTTATTAAGAAACTCGATAATAATAATATAGCTTACGGATTATCAGTTTAATCAATCAGATTATACAGTCATCACTTTGATCTGGGTGACCAGTCATTTCAAACACTACGGATATCGAAGTTATTATTTGTCATTTCTATGACATCCTTTATAACAGAATCATCGTATTCATTATCATTATCACTTAAAGGATAATTATGATTATTCAATTATTCATTCACAGAATCCAAGGTCAACCGTCGAGTCCGTAGAACCAATTAGTGATTTTTTGATAATTTTGCAAGAAGATTTGCAACTCAGTCCAAAGACAGCATCAAAATGATCAGTTTTATTAAAAGAAACTCGAAATATATTAATGACCTAAGAGCTCTAACTTGGTTATATGACTCTCATGTTTTATAGCCTTTAGAAATACTATTCAATTATACAGACCCTTAAAAGCAGATTAGAAGAAGTTCAATTTAAATTCATCAAATGTCTGCTACGTTAACATCATTTTCCTTCATAGGGCATAGCTTTTGAGTTTGGTATTATGAAGGCTTAAAAGTATAGGACACAGAAAATGAGAAGTTTTTTTATTGTTTTTAATCGACTTCTAAGAGAAGGAGGTTCTCAATTCGTCGACTATGTATTTTTTATGTATGTACACCGATTACTCCAGAACGGCGACACCGATTTGAATGAAATTTTTTACATTATGTTCAGAAAGTTGCTGCGGTGGTCCCATATTTTTTTGGACGAAATTGGTGCATCCAACATGGCGCTAATAATATGATGACCAAAAAAATTAATTTTGTGCGATTCTCTTCTAAATTGGTGTAGGGGAATTTTCGGTATCGTACACAACGAGTCTGAAATTATTTTTAGTAAATTCAATATGGCGGATCCAACATGGCGGACGAAAAAAATTAATTTTATCTGATTTTCTCCAATATTAGTGTGGAGGAGTTTTTGGAGTCGCGCATAACGAAACTAAAATTATTTTTAAAAAATTCAATATAGCGGATGAAAAAAATCAAGTTTGTCCGATTTTCTCCAAAATTGGTATGGGAGAGTTTTCGGGGTCGCACATAACAAATCCAAAATGTTTTTAAAAAATTCAATATGGCGGACAAGAGAATCAATTTTGTCCGATTTTCTCCAAAATGCGTACAAAGGAATTTTCGAGCTCGCACATAACGAATCTAAAATTATTTTTTTAAAAGTCAATATGGCGGACGAAAAAATCAGTTTTGTCCGATTTTCCCCAAAATTGGGGGGGGGGGAGTGCTCAGGGTTGCACAAAACGAATCTGAACTTATTTTTAAAAAATTCAATATGGCGCATCAAATATGGCTGATAGAAAATTAATTTTGTCCGATTTTTTTCAAAATTGATATGAGGGAGTTTTTGAAATCGCACATTACGAATCTGAAATTATTAAAAAAAAATAAATATGGCGGATCCAAAATGGAGAATTAGAGATTCTACATCTCTCAATTTTGTCTAAAATCAATACTGAGGGATTTTTGTCAGTGTTATTTATGAATTTAAAATATTTTTTTGAGAATTAATCTGGCGGATTCAATATAGCGTGCTAAAAATTTTAAATTTTTCTATTTTCGTCAAAACTGATATAGAGGGTTCTTGAGGATGTAAATTATGCATTTAAAAGTATTTTTGCGTGATTTAACATGGCTAATCCAATATAATGTACTAAAAATTTTACATTTTTCGATTTTGTTCAAAGTTGGGACTGAATCGTTTTGAGGATGAAAATTTTACATAATTCGCATTTTTTCAGATTTGGTATTAGTGGGTTTACGTCTCAAGTTCTTTAAATATTGGAAAGTTTTTAGGCCTATATTACCAATCTAAAATTAATTTGAAATTTAAGATAGTAGATTTGGTATAACAGACTAAATATTTGTTTGACACAATTTCACTGATATTTGAAGAACTCTAAGAATCAAAAAATTTTTAGTGGTTCATTTTAGGGGGATTTACAACTTTGGTTAAAATGGGTATTTTTTGCTACCTTGGAGTCACTGCGAGGTAAACTGATCTCGGTTAGTACTTAGTTCAAACAATTTATGGATATCATGATGAATTCAAAACTAAAAATCGAAAAATAACATTTTTTTAAAAAAAATTGAACCGACTTCTAAAAGTGCGCTAAAAAGTCAAAAATAACTGTAAATTTTTATATGAAATTGAAATTTTTGAATTCGACGCCAAATTATTTCCAAATGAAATAAATAACTACTAATATATACAATTTATGGTAAGAAAGCAATTACAAATAAAGTATCTTTAATCCATTTATGCGAACCACATTTTGTCAGTTATTAGTGTCAGTTCAATTGCGTATAAAAATTTATAGTTATTTTTCACTTTTTAGCGCACTTTTAGAAATCGGATGCTAAACCATCCCTGGTGTATTTTTGACGTCGATTTTCGGCACTTCTTTCGATTTTTTGGTTCTCCTCTTTTCCTGTTTTTATTTTGTACAAATGGTATAACCAAAAAAAACTAATATATAAGCGTTAAAAGGGGCGAACAACTTGAAAATTACTCAAAAACCGAATGAACATACCCAGAGAGTATGAAGATAATCCCCACCAAGTTTCGTCTTCTAAAATTACCGCAAAATGATTTTTTAGGGGACGAAAAATTCAAAATTACAGAAAAAATCGCAAAAATATCTATAACTACTGAGTTTCCAAATATATGTGGAAATCTGTTGAGGATTATTTTTAATATGGCAAAGAATGAACTTATACCAAGTTTCAGCACACGGAATCACCCCTAAAGGCCTTAAAAGATGTAAAAAGGAATAAAATTAACTCAAAAACCGAATAAAAATATTCGAAATGAAATTAAAAATTTATTATCAGTGTAGTTTAAATAACAAATTATTGCGACTGTACTCAACCTTTGCCAATAATAAAACTAAGCATGATATGAAAAAAAAACATGAATTTTTTAATATTTTCAAACAATTAGTTTAATGTATATATCACGTACAAATACTATTTGCTTAAACCAATATAAATATGAAATAGTTAAGGAATCAAGGATTTTATCACGCCTACGGTATTTTGCTATTCGAAAAAAGCCTTGATGGTAATTTAACGATTATTGATAATTGCTAATTACACACCTTGAATTAGATTTGAAAATTCAAGATGGTGGACGCATAATTATATTTTCAATATCTCGGAAGCGATTGTAATTACAAATTAAGAAATACCATTTTCAAAGTAATCAGCTATTTTTTATCAAATTTTTATCCTTTTATGCTACAAATACAGACTCATACAAAAAGCTCTTATCAAAAATAATTAATATAGTTCATTTAAAATCGATTAACTCTCTAAATGAAAATAACAATCGTATTAAAACTTTATACTTTGTACACTTAATTAATTTTAAACTAAGTATCTTTTTATTTTCTTGAACTTCGGATATTCATTGTTGATATATTTTTCCGCCAGACTGCGAAATTTCGGACACATTGCCCATGTCATGGTCGAGATAATCAATATAAAAAATGAACTATATGGGAAGAGCTATAGTTAGTGTAACATAATCAAATATAACTAAAAAACCTTTATATACATTCTTCTAAAAAACGAATATTAGTTACATGAAATTATAAGGCATGATATACTACAAGATTGGGATGCTTAGCCACGTAGTTATTTCACACTTTTAATACAAACAATAGCTATATCATCTCCTTCAATAACCATCAGAAGTGGTTCCAGGTGACAAAACTTCGCCGGCGTTATTATCTCAATATAATAAAATCATTCTTAAAATACTATTTGACAAAAATTAAGAAACCAAAAACTTATGGTTATTTTTCGACTTTTTTTTGAAATTTTAAATTTTTCCTCCACTAAAAGTCAGATGGTTTTGGACGACGAAATTTAGTGGACGTTATCTTCACGCCTTATAAATTTTTCAAAAAAATTGTATAGAAATATTGGGAATCTCAAAAATTGGGGTATTTTTGTTCGGTTTTTGAGTGAATTTCTCCCCCTTTTTACCCCCATAGGGGTAATTTAGCGTATTGAGGAAAAGCAAGAAATAGGAGTGGTTCAAGATTTTTTAGTGTTATATCGATATGCAAAGTTTCATTTCAATCGGTGAGTGACATTTGGGTAGTGTTACTTGTAAGATAAACCAAACAGCAACATCTCTTTCGGGAAAGTCACCATAGCACCAACTATGACCCGTCTACATTTATAAACATTATAATATTCAACTACAACCACTTCTCTACACACTGTAATATTTTCAATAACTCACCGCCACTTTTAGTTTTATCTGTAAATAGATACAATTTATTTACTTTGTCTTTATATTTAAGTTTTAATTTTATCCACCATACCATTTTATATGTATTATTCTGTAGTGTTGGTTGTAAATAAATAAATTAAAAATATGTAAAATATTAATTCAGTTTCACACACCATTTAACAATACTGGGCAATATTACCTTCCAATGTTCAAGTGAGAGCGGATGAACGATTTGTTCAAAATGTTTAATGTCGGTTAACATACCTGATAAGAATGTTTGGATATATATAAAAGCAGATACCCACCAACTAGCGGAGCAACTCCAGTCACACTACTTGTCACAATTCGTTTCAAGTCTCTTAAACATTCCGACCATCCAAACCATCTAATTTACAATACTAATTACACAAGTCTACAAAAATTGGATTCTCGATTATTGCTGAGAATCTCGAGATCATTTCCGAATTAATTTGCTGCGTATTCGAATTCCATGTCAGAATTAGCCCATCACTTCAGGATTTTAGGACAGTTGAAGTTATGTATTCAAAAATGTATTTTTTAGCTACTTTTGAGGTTATGTACAGGATGCACAAAATGTTTTCATCCCTTTTTCTAGTTGCATCGTTTAATACTACTTTTACTTTTCAAAACAAGCTATTAAGCGGTCACCTGCGGCTTTTCTTTGCAAAGTTACGGTCATTTTTAGTACTGATTAGTAGATTTTTAAAAACCAATATCATTTTTTGCAAATTTCGTTCCACTATTTTGAATCCACCATCCTAAAAATAAAAAATTCTATTTAAATAATTATTCATACGGAACAAACTATTTTATATAATTTTATAATAAACAGCAAAGTTAAAAAATTAATTCTTACTGATATAAAAGGAACAAGTAAGGCATTTATTTACAAAGTAACAACTATCAAAAACTAATAAAATTCAAGAAAAATTAATCAATATTCATAAAAAAAAATAACAAAAAACGGCTTCAAAACCCAATGTAAAACTTAATAATAGACTAATGCAATCATTTTATAAGACTAAAAACAGCACACAATGGCCAGATTAAAATTGGACATTAAATTCAGTCGGTGAAAATTTTGAGCTAAACCAAAAATCTATGAAAGATTATTTTAATAAATTATAATTAATGGATTTTGCCCAAAGTTGTTATTGAGGTTGAAACGTGCAGAATTGCTAAAATACCTATCTCCAGGATTATCTCGGTAAAAATAACTCAAAACGCTAAACAGACAAAAGATAAAGTAATTAATCAACTAAACTCAATTACCGGGATGATAAACGACTTTCCAGTCCGAAGTCCCAAAGGATGGCTAAAAAAATTGAGATGAAAAAGTCTACAGTTTCTTCAGCTAAACCAAACAAGAGAAGTGAAAGCCAAGGCATATCGTCTGGACTTTATCTATATCAAAGACCATGGCATACGCGTAGAACTACCTCCTTGGGGCACGTCAAAATTTTGACACATTTGGAAGAAATGATAGGGGCAATAACAGTCGACTGAAATAAATTTGTTAAATAAGTTAATTTATTAATCATTAACATTTTGGGCTGAAAATTAGATTAGTATCCCATTAGTTATTCTTAAATTAAAGGAATATCCTTCAAGTAAAGAAATAAATTTCTAGAAAGTTTAGGGACATCGCAGATTAGGATTTCGCTAAGGTAAATAACAAAATAGAAATACAACCCAAGAAATATAAAAAAGACTTCGATTAGTTGTGTAATAACCTGAAGATGCAAATTCGAAAGTATCCTACGACTTAACCTAATGATAATATAAATAAAATGTACGAAATGATTTCCACAATAACAGCTTAGTAAATACCAAACAAAACAACGAAAATAATGGTCAAATTGATAATCAAATATAACCTAAAACCGTACCTTGTATTGTAAGAATGGCAAAATTCGGAAAGATAAAAATAATTGAGCTGTAAAAGAAAATGGTAAAAAACAGATCCATGGGGTAACTTTACCGAAAAATGGTTTGTTTTTAACTGAAATTAGAGGTTCAAAATCACATCGCACTGTACAAAGTTCATTATCTCGACTTCTATCTAACCAATTTTAATAATTCTTTTTAAACCGATACAGCTTCAATCAAAGAGAATGGCTATTTCATCTTCAAACGTACAGCTTATATATATCCTGAGAGACATGCAATATTAAGATTTTTTTAACAAACAGCCTGATTTTAAAGCGTAATATCTCATAAACTATTAATCGAATTGGAACGAATCTTTTGTTAAATGAAGAATCTTCGATTAAGGGGACAGTTAAATACCTGGGAGTAATTATGTACTCACAACTAAGCTGGAATGATCATATTGAGGCTCGAACCATGAAAGTTAAATGTGCTTTCTGGGCTTGTAAACGAGCCTTTGGGTGCACATGGGGACTGATACCTAAAGGGCTATTTTGAATATACACTAGAGTGATCCGCCCATGATAACGTACGCCCCTATTGTATGATGGCGTAGTACAACAGAGCGCAAACACATTATTCAACTTGACAAAGTTCAAAGAATGGCTTGTGTGGGAATATTGAATTCGATGAAGACAGCTCCCAAGAGGGCTCTTGAACCTACCTCCTCTTCCCTTATATATAGAGAACGAGGCCCTGAAGACTGTTTATCGTCTCAGTTGCCTAGGATATCTTGGAATTGGAACTGGCATTTACTCATGTTTCTGAAAAAGCGCGGTGGAGAGGTGTCCATCACTCACCATGCGGACAGATTACATGACGCCGCTTTTAAAACCCAACCTCTTCCTGGAGATATTTCTGCCAAGTAGAGAGGATTGGGAGGGATAGCAAAGTCTTCCGAATAATGGATCCTGGTGGTATACTGATGGATCTCTATAAGGTGGAAGAGCTGGAGCCGGAGTATTCGACAGAAGCAGAGGAGTTAGAGAGTACCACCCTCTCGGACAATATGCGACAATCTGCACAGCGGAAATTTATGCTATTCTGCAGTGTGCCCATCTCTGTGAGAGGGCTATAGACAGGAATAGGGTAATAAATATATGCTTAGACAGTAAGGCTGCTATATTGGCACTGAAGTCCAGGATCGTAACTTCGCAACTGGTGTCTGTGTGCAAGGACATACTAAATGGTATGACCAAGAACTGCTGCACAGTCAAGCTGGTATGGATCCCGGGTCACTCGGGCATACGCGGGAATGAGGAAGTCTGGCAAAGTTGGGTTAGGCAACTGAAACGTATGGACCCCAACCAATACTACCTGTCCCAATTGCTTTTGGCAAAAGGGAATTAAAATCGTTGCTGGAAAGCAAATTTATTGAATCGTGGAGGGGAGCTCCTGGAATGAGGTGTGCTAAGAAACATATAACTGGGCCTAACGCACGGCGTACTAAGGAGCTTTTCTCCTTGGGAAGGAAAGAGCTGCGAATTGTGGTGGGGTTATTGAGAGGACATTGTCACCTCAGGGGCCATCTTCATAGAATTGGTGTCGAAGACGACCCGACGTGCAGATGGTATTTGGAAGAGGACAAAACTGTTGACTATATCTTCAGAGAGTGCCCAGCACGCAAAGGACTGAGACAGAGATATTTCATAGATACAATTTTGTTACCGGAAGCAGTTAGGCAAGTTCAACTAACGAAGCTGCTTGGATTCACCAAGGCGGTCGGACTCGAATGACCTGCAACTATGGTGGGATATAAAGAGCCCAATGGAGGCCTAGGCATCGATGAACTAGTATCACCACCCCTTTTTCATTCAAGAGTCTTTAAGAGTACCTTAGTAATAACAAAAGTATTCAATTTATTTAAAAGCAAGAAGAAGAGGGTGATTTTCACAAAATACCCTAGGCTTTCCTATTTGTCCGATTTAAAAAAACCGTACGCGGTTTTGAAGCCATAAAGAAATTATTATTAAGCATGTATCGAATATTTGTTGCCTAGAATAACAAATTATGATGCAAAAATTATTTGATCGATCGGGATCATTCCTGCTGGGTTGGTTCAAAGTTCTTCGCCGCTAACATGAATGTTTTTCCCCACATCTTTCTCGTATTTTTCATTTTGCAATGTAAATTAATAAATTTCAAAAATCAAGATAACACAGATTGAAATAAAAGTTTGCATTGAACAAATTATATCTTATAACATTTTGCTCTAGAATTGATATTTACGGAGATATGCAGAAAAAAAGGTAAGGAAATCGTTCAATTTTCTTTAGTTAACAATTTTTTACTCTTTGATCTCACCTTATAAGATTGGCGCATAGACCTAGCATCATTCCGGGATAATTTATACAGAATCTAAAACTGCCTCCCGCTACAGCCACCTTGATACTAATTCGAGTGGACTAATATATGCGTTGTTTTCCCGTTGCTTATCACCACTAATAAATGCTTCCCAAAATACAAAATACCTTGGTATTATACTAAAAATGGTTTTGCCCCTAAAAGTTATCTAACGCTTTAAATGTTGCGAATATTGTCATATATTAAGTTATTAAATTTGAGATACTACTGACACTGGTTGATTATATATATATATATATATATATATATATATATATATATATATATATATATATATATTATGCTTTCAGACAGAGAAAGGGAAAGAATATATACAGTTTATTTCCTACAAATACCACTCCGGTTCTCTCTCCATACGCGTTCTAACCTCGTCAGTGGAACTGTATCGAACCAAGAGCAACATTCCGGTAATTTACAGATGTCGTTTGACCAACCATATTTTTCAGTCTGACATCGCAGGTGGCAGGTTTTTAATATCCTGCCGACATACCCTAGAATTTTTATTTCATATAGCATTTGTTTCCATACAGCTCCAATAACGAGACCATAAGATATATATATATATATATATATATATATATATATATATATATATATATATATATATATATATATATATTCTTTCCTTTTCTCTGCCTAAAAGGATAATACAAATAAACAACCATTTAAATACGGCAGATAGATTTCTTTCTTTCTTGAAATTTTGATTTTTTAAAAATTTTGCACTACTCCGGTGATTTATAAATGTCATTTGACTGGCAATATTTTTCAGTCTGACATCAAAGTCGGCAGGTGGCAGGTTTTTAATATCCTGCTGACATTCCTTCGAATTTATATTTCATATGGCTTTTGTTTCTTGCAAATGTTGCTCTCGGTTCGATACAGCTCCACTGACGAGACCATAAGGTGGTCGAAACGCGTATGGAGAGAGGACCAAAGTGTTATTTGCAGGAAATAAACTGTTCGTATATAGTCTTTCTTTTTTTCTACCTGAAAGGACAATGCATATAAACGACCATTTAAATACGGCAGATAGATTTCTTTATTTCTTAGTGAAATTTTGATTATTTAAAACTAGTGACACTGACACTAACATGTTTGGCTCTCGTGAAGTATAACCAGTGTTGCCGAATCCTCGCTGCTTTATTCATCAACTTCAAAAGTTCAGGCATATCGTATGAAAGAACACTGAACATTATTACACCCGATGAACCACCTTAATAATTTTGCAGTCACCTGAAAATAATGTAGCATTTAAATTTACCAGTTTGCATCAATGCTACATGTTTTTAGTAATATGATATAATTTGTATATTTTTATCTGATTAAATTTAATTATTTATCCCGTAATTTAAAATAGTAAACATGGAATTTGTTTTTTTGGTTCACAACTTTTTTGGTCTTGTAACTTATCACTCTTTCTTCTTAACAGAGTTTGTAAGTTGCTGTAGTTTATATATCACATTATTTGGTTTGAATTTAAAAGTCATAAAATATTTTATTTTTAATAAATTCTCATTTGTCTACATTTCAGTATTAAAAAAGGTTATAGTCAGTAATATAGTTAGTTCAGGTCAGTTAGCATTTGTTGTGGATGTATACCGATTCGTTGACACGAGCACGGCATGTCGAGACCGATCATTTAAGGTTGAGTATACAGTATGGAATTTGTGGCAATTTCTTGAACTTTGTTTTAATCATAATTAGTAACTTTGGTCTGTTTGATCATAGTTTTCTTTTTGATAATTTTCCATGGCTTACCAATATTTGATGTATTACCTGGTAATCAGTGTAAGTTCGGAACTAGGTTAGAGTGCTCCAGGTTGAGAATAAGGTTGGCAAAAGTAAATACAAATATCCCTAAGATTTGTCACGTCTGGTTGCAAGAGAGATTTTTATTTTCTTTCCCTTTACTGTTGAACCGTCGTAGGTAGTAGATCAATCCTGCCATCAGCTTTGAAAGGGCAGACGGTCAAGTGTTTTTTTTTTCAATCCACTAATCAATGAGGGCTATCTGAAGCCAGTCTTTTTCATTTTTGGTTTCATCTCACTCCTTTTAATGTGATTTCCATTTTGATATTGCTCTCAAGGCTTTCTGATGGTTCCGGCCCTAGTTTTCCTGTCCGTGTGACCACGACTATTTTAACCCTTATCCTGCGTTTGGTTGGTGAGTTGTAAGTGGCCCTGTAAAGCCTCCATTCATCCACAACAACAACAGGCATCCTAGTAACAGCGCTGGATCAAATAATAGAAGTGTGAGGTACCATAGCATAGACCAGGTAGGAGAAAACTTTAAGTTAAAGAATTGGAGCTCGACATCAATTTTCTTCATACAAACAAAACAATATAAATATATTTTCATTTGATAATAACATGTAAGAACTTTTTGATAACTGTTTTTATAAACTTTACGTTATTGGCAATTAAAGGTTCTAGAACGTTGGCGGCCAAATTTTAAAAACGAGATAACAATAATAGTTATCAAGAAAGAGTATAAAAAATTGTAGGTACCATTCTAATTTATGTACATAATATTTTTTTTTCAATAAAATGGAATTGTTATTTTGTTTTAATTAAGTCGTTTCATTGTGGAGCTACACACCAGCAGTCAATAAATTAAAATCATTCCTCATACCTATGTGTTTTCCTGTTTAATCACTAGGTAAGTAACACAGATAATGTAAAACAGGTGGTGCCTATTGGGTAATCAAAGCAGAGCACAACTATCTCTAAAAGAGATACGAACCTAGCCTCCGACATATTGAGCTGCCGTACGCATCCGTTGCCGTACCCTGTCAAAAGGAAGACGCCGCAATAAGCAAAAGCTAACCAAAACCCTTACCAATTCTTTTTTCACTTAAACAAGAATGTAGTTTAAAGGGTTAAAATTTCAATATAACTTTTTATTTTTTTCAAAATATATAACTGCCAGGTTATCGGCATCTTTTTTGTGCATAATCTAAAACTATATAAAAAATTCTGAACAATTCATATACGTAAACAAAAGTTAAAAGAACTTTTAAATATTTTTTTCAGTTAACATTTTATATCTACTGCCTATTACATACCTAAAGGTTTCATCTATATTAATTACACTCCAAAAATGATATTTGAATGTACGTGAACTTTCCGTGGCCATAAATTTGAAGAATCCGACTCTGGCTTTAACTAGGATTCACTATGTTTTTCCCTTATAAATTTATATCGCATACTGATGTTTATTGTATTCATTCCAAATACCTATTTCGTCCTATGCTGTAAATTTTCACATCGCAAATAAAGGTTGTTAATTTGTTTTTTACTTATTTTAAAAACTTACGTGTAGCTTTTAATGTTAGCATTTAAAAGCAAATATTTAAAAAAGAACCTAGACAAATTTCTATAAAACTTTATTTTTCTACAAAAATATGAATTTAAAGTAGATAAAAGCCCGTCGAGGGGTTCAAAGAAACATCCGTAATGTACTACAGTCGTACATCCGCGCCTAAGCTTTCATCTTGTTAAGGCAAGGCTAGAAAGGAATGAGACGAGACATTAGGCGGCTGTAAACTTCCTCAAATAAGTAAATACGGTAACCCAATTTCAAGAATGGAATTTTGCACTTTGCCAGAAGCTTAAGTAATACGGCGATTTGGCAAAAACCTGAGAAAATTTGCATCCTATTAAAGCTTGCTTCTTATCCAGTTAACATTGTTCTCTTTTCTTTTGGTTCGTACATTAATTTTGTTTTATGCTTTAAGAAGTAAACAAATTTAAATTTAAGATTCACTTTATGCAACGATAGTTAATCTTTTAGAGATTACGGGAGATTTTATGGCGCGAAGTTTAGTACGATTTTATGATATTTATTATGAGTTTTGGTAGAATCGAGGTAAATTTCAGCATCTAAATTGTTAATTTACGAACATCGTGAGTGCTTTGAGTAATGCTACCTTGTTATTTATAGATAGAAAGTGGATGTGCTGGATGCGTCTAATTTAGTCATTAATACAGAGTCGTACAAGGGGATGTAAAAGATTATTGATATGCTGTTTTCAATATAAATTACAGGATATAAAAGTGAATGAACTTAAAAAATTATTCACAGTATTTCAGGCCTAATCTATTCGGTGTTAACTATGCGATATAGATAAAATAAATATTTTCTTACAAATAGTGAATGTTTATCAAACTTAAATTAGACCGAAATCTAAAAATTTGATAATACAGCCACGGTGGAAGTAAAATAACCTGTAGTTTTACTTAAGTGTCCGGTGATTTCTAAAAAATCTATCTCGAAAATAATTCAATATTGTAGCGAAAGCTGCAGCATTAGATTCGAACTTTGTATCATAATAATATAGTTAATTTTATGAATTTTAAATGAAGAAAGAAAGGATATATAATTTTTGTATATACCTTTAAATTTGTAATTAACCAATATTTTCTATGAAAGTACGGTAATTATTTATTTCAACTTCATCACGCCAAATACATATATTTTAGAGCATCGATTCTTAAAATGGCAACGAACTTTCACGAATTTATTTAGTTTCGGAAATATTTTATTTTAAACATCAGGTTATCAATATTTTTTGTTGGCAATGTTCCTTTCTTTTCTGTTTTATTTATCGTTCTTTTTTGCTAAAATAATTAAATATCTCATTCCTTCTTCTAGAAGCATTAAACATTTTAATAAATAACGTTTATAATTATGCGATTGTTTTTGTTAGGTAAAAAAATTCAAAATGGCTAACAGCAATCATGGTACAAAAATATCGTATTTTTTTTTTGTTTGTTAACGTTACTGTTTTTAGCCCTATTTTTTTTCCAATTTAATTTCAATTGTTGAAGCTAAAATACAGAATTTGAAGTTGAATTTCCAAATCTGAAAAAAATCACACTAAAAACAGTTCTGCCAATGGAGAAAAGTTTTTTTTATAGATGGCGGTTATTTAACATATCAAGTACCTAACAACAATAATTGCATAAAAATCAAAGTAAGTCTCTAAATTTTTTAATGTACCCATGGTTTCTTCCACCTTGAGTTACTTTTATTATTTTACCAAAAAAAAAGGATTAATTTAACAGTAAAGATTCCGAACCAGTAAAGTAAGTATATTTTTAAAAAGGAATATATGAAAAATTCAATGTTTTCATAAGAACAAAAAGTATTAAGTATTATTTTTAACAAAAATATACTCAACCTTCTTTCTATTCTTCTTTTGACTTAAGGCGTACTATTTACGTTAGACTATAAAAATTTAGATGTCAGCCGATTAATACAACACATTAAAACAGTGTCAAATTTCACAGCTTGCGAGCATTTGAGCATTTCGATGGATTATTTAATTCATCTTATAAATTGTTAAATTTAACACCCAATATCCTTCATACTGTTACGACTTTCTCTCTTTAAACTGCTTACTGGGCCCAAATAAAAGACATCACCCACTAATAAATAACAACCCTTTAATAACTACTTTACACTTCCCCATTCAAATACAGACTAAACTGCACTTATCCTATCCTTATTTATATACCTATGGAATCTACTAGAATATATGAGAATACAAGTAAAGAATTCTGCTAAAAACATAACAAATTATGAATATTCATCGACATAATATTTCTTTCATTACATTATAATAACAATGATTCATCGATATTATATTTCTATAAGGACTCACGAAAATAATATTTCTACAAGGGCGCATATATCTCCTCATCCAACGTTACAATTCTAAAGTCGATAGCAAGTTATAGCATCGATATTTTTTATTAAAAGTACTAAAATCCATTACATAATAATACTAACTGTAGAGGCTGCTTTAATTAAAAGAGAAATGTCATTTTAGAATACATAGTGTTTTAAATATCTCTTGCTATTTGAGAATTTGTAAGTAAGCTACCTTTCGTCAGAAAAATAATAAAGAAATTTTACCGCTAAATAGCTTTGTGAAGTATTTGGCAACATTCTTTATAAGTGCAAGATAAAAATAATATAATAAATAATACTTAATATTTTTATACCAATTACTAAAGATATTAAATAATTATCTTGTTATTTAACGGATTTTATGCGATCACTGAGCAAAAGGTATATTCTTCAACTACTCAAAAATCTCTTAAATAAACACTTTTGTTTCTGAAGTTCTCAAAACTCACTGGCCTGCCTGCGCATTACGGAGGCTAAGAGAATCACCTCGACAGCTACTATGGAAATCCTACTAAATCCCCCTCCACCTGATTTAATAACAGCTGGAACAAAGTAAGACCTGATGAAAATTATCGTCTCTCAGACACACCAGCATTAACAGGCATAATCGCAAACCCATTATTAAAAATGAGTAGTGGATATCATGCCAAAAACCTTCAACTTCTTTGTCATTCAGACTGGCAGGAAGGTGAAATCTCATCTAACACGAAGTCAACCAAGAATCTGCTGGTTTACAGACGGGTCTAAAACTGATCAAGATACTGGAGCCAAAATACACGGCGCTACCCTCGGACTCAATATAATTTTGGCATTGGAACAGCACACAGCTAGCAAAAATACATGCAATTGAAGCTTACCTCCGAGAAAATCTGAGAAAAGGTTACAGGGGCGTTTGCATATCATCAGATAAAATATAAACATGTCTGGCATTGTCCTAACCTTTTTGTCCTAGCAGTATACAATAAGAATGCCCTTGCGGACAAGACCAGGGTATGCTGCTATATTTATTAAACCAAAAGTATTGGACATCACTAAAATCGCTATTCGTGGATTGATATCCAAGTGAAAAAATCGTAAACTGAAACCACATTTCGGATCACAAATGCCACAAGTGTTGCTGAGTAAATCATCCGGGAAATCAAGCTGCGATAAACAGACAACAGATTAGGCTGATCATAGGATTGATAACTGACCACTGTAGTTTAAAGAAACATACACTTACAATAGACATTTATATTGAATGTAACGCAAAGAACGAAATAGCGTCATGTATTATCTTCGATTACAAAGCTCTAATCTACTAGGAACACCTTCAACAATCAATCAATCCTGAAGATCTATGTCTAGAGAACAAGCTGGTGAACAGTTGTCACAAATGTCCTAAAAACTTTTTATAATTAATAATGGCTGGAAGCGGATGAAATGTTGAGGGTATAAAAAGTATTATTTGTTATTTTTATCTTATGTAACACACACCTTACTTTTCATTACAATAGGGTTTCATTTATTGTGGAATTTAAGTAATATAATTTTTTGTATTTCTCTTAACAGTTTACTCAAAAATTTATTGCAGCTGCAAAAATTATTTCTAAGAAAAATAACCTAATTGAATTTACTCAACCACTCTCTTGAGATACTTTTTCCAAGTAGGGAGGATTGGGAAAAGAAGCTAAATCTTCCGAGAAATGGATCCTGGTGATTTACAGATGGATCTCGGTTTTAGAGAGTTCTACTTTCTTGAACAACGTTCGACGATCTTTTCAGCGGAAATTTATGCTATTCTGAAGTGTGGCCATTTATGTGAAAGGAACATTAGCAGGAACAGGGTAATAAACATATGCTCAGACAGTAGTACTGCGGTAATGGCACTGGAATCAAGTGTCTTAACTTCGAGACTAGTGTCTGAGTGCAAGGATGTACTGAGCAGTCTGACATGGGATAGCTGAACAATCAGACTCGTATGGGTCTCGCGTCACTCGGGTATACACGGGAATGAAGAAATGATCCATCTGGCAAAAATGAGAATCACAATTGGACCATATGGACCCCAACCAGTTTTCTCAGTCCCAATTGCCATTGGCAAAAGGAAACTAAAATTGTTACTGAAAAGCAAATTTACTGAATCGTGAAGAGGAGCTTCTGGAGTGAGGTATGCCGAGAAAGCTATAAGTGGAGCTAGCACACGACGTACTAGGGAGCTTCTCTCCTTAGGAAGGAAAAAAATGCGAATTGTGTTTGAACTATTAACAGGACATTATCACTTGAGAAGCCATCTTCACAAAGCTGGTGTCGGGATAACCTGACCTGCAGATGGTGTCTAGACGAGGATCAAACTGTTGACCATATCCTAGAGAGTGCCCAGCATTCCACGGAATGAGACATACTTATTTCAAAGATATAGTTTTATTACCAGAAGCAGTTAGACAAGTTCAATTAACGAGGCTGCTTGGATTCGCCAAAGATTCAATGAGGCCTAGTCATCAATGATGGAGTACCACCACCTTTGTTTCATTCATTCATTCATTCAATTGAATTTATCTTGATACCAGTTAATTTCACTTGCCAACACTTATTTTGAGAAAAATGGTGTGCTTTTGGTAATTTGGTAAAATACGAATAGTATATCAAATATATCATATCACGTAAAAATTTTGAGAACATAATAGCCTAAGATCCGACTGCAAAACTTTACACTAATCCATTTTTTATTATCAGATGTAGTTTAAATGAGAGGTTATTATCTTCACATTATATTTCACCTAGGAAAATCTTACCTCAATTACCCTTAATTACCGAAATTCTAATTAATATTTTTCGAATTACTTCACTTATAGGTTTTTTAAGTAAATTCAACGTCATTTGTAAGAGAGTGATTTAAAGAATGTAAAAAAAATGATTGCCAGCTCTAAGCCTGCTGCAAACTCTAGTTTGCAAGATGTAAACAAGTATGCATGACCGTCAGTGAAATACAAGAAATCCGCGCAATTCTTTGTGCGATAGATAAAGACGCAGCATGACACATGAGTGTATTTTCAAAAAGAATCAAACGTCAGAAAATTCTCTCTTTAAAATCAACGTAATTCATTAGTGACCCTACGCCAATAAGAATTGAGGACGTTCTACGTATATCTAAAACTGAATGTTCCGAAAACACAAATGAAACTTCAGAGAAGGAGGGGAGGATGAAAGTTCAGAAGAATTACATTTAATAAAATTTATAATTCATGTTAAAGAGAATTTTTACATTTTTTTTTAATTCAAAAAATTACAAAATTTATTTTGTTTCTATCTTTCATATCCAAACATTTTCATTTTACCTGAAAAAGTTGAGAATCAACATTACTTTGATTATACGCTATCGCATTCTTGCCACACGAAGCAGTGCGTCCATTCCTTCTGTCTCTTACAGCGCGGAGTAAACCACAAAAATCCTGGCAATCATTATTTGCGGTAGTTTTTTAGCAGGCAACTACGGTTATTTTTTACAGAAAAATGTAAACTTTAATTTGGTACAAAATCGACCAAAAAACACCTATTTACAACTGGTAATATGGAAATTTGTAAAGGCGGAGAGCAGACAACCGAAAAAAAAACTGGCTGCCACCAAGTGACATGTAAAGCTAAATCGTTCTTTTGCCTGACAAATAACTTCTTTTGTTTCCCTAGAGAACTCCGCGGAATCATCAAGCTTATGTCGTTTGAGGTAATATTATTTCTAATTTCTGGTAATTTTGATTCAAATGACAATATATTTTTATTTGCGAAAACAACGTTAATTTGTCTCGTTTGAAACTTACCAAATTAAAAATCAGCTTGAGGCATTATTTTGTAAAATAAGTTAAATATGAAAGGAAACTCTTGCGTTTAAGAAATTTGACATACGCTGATAATTGGTTTGTGAAACTAATGTTTCTACTGAAATCTAAGATTTTTTCCATTGTCTCTAGAATGCTTTGTATTCGAACACGGTACAAACAAGTCAACAATTAAAATTCCATCTTGTTGGTGTCGAACGAGGTAAGCGTTTCTTAACAATTTGAGGTTCTTTGAGGACTATTTGCAAATAAAAGAACAAATCCCTTGTAAATTGTTAAAAAAAATATGCAGACATTTTTATCGGCGAATGAAGCGCTTAACATTAGCAAATTTGATTGATGTACGTAACAATGCACCTACGCAGCATGTTCATATTTTTTCTTATAATTGCTTGCACCCCATTCGACGAGCCACTTATGTTTTCTAGAAAATAAAAAGCGCTCACTTCGTTTTATTTACACATACAGAAAGATAGAGACCAGGAACTGCATTATATTTAACGGCTTATCTCTTAGATTCTTAAACATATCTAACCCATACACTATGGTTTTTATAAATTCCTTCGTAATTCGGATCCTTTGAATTCGGAAATCGAATTCGGCCAGTGCATTTGTCTGCACAGTTTGGGACAAAGCACTTAATTTTGAATAGTTTTTTTTTCTCGCCAAACATTTATAACCTGTTTGGAACGTAACTAAATATCTTGATCAAAGTAAAAACATATAAATCACTTTCACAAAAATTTAAATACCTATTCAGTAGACATCACGCATAGAAATACCGACAAATCAGACACTAGGGTTGTATTATAACCTGAACTAAAGGAATGGTTTAACTGCTGCTTGAACAAGAAACCTTTACTGGATACTCGCAGCGCCACGCACGATTGGAAGCCAAAGTTCAAGTACTCGTCCAGTGGGTTGTATAAGAAAATTTTTTCTAGTAGAAGGATATTTTGTGAGGTAAAATAAACACAGGTTTGCAAGTCGACTTGCAATCTACATGAAACTTATGAGACGCAATTAATCTCCAAGTCCTAGATAGGCAACTCTATATAGGCTCCAATGGATTACCCTGGATTGCATTAAAATCGCACACCAGCAAAGCGATAACGTTTCCAGGCGTAATACTGTAATACAGAAAAATTATTAATGATATTTGGCCGAAGTAAGTTAAATTATTTTAATAATTAATTACTAGCGTATAATCTAGGAAAAAAGTTGATATAAATTTAATTATTAAGTTATCAGTAGAAATTAAAAAAAAATATTTATACTTATATTTATTAGTATGTTTTATTTTAATTTATAATTTTTTGGGTGGTTGCGCGAACCTGAAAATCTAAGGACCAGCCACTACTGATAAAATCTAAATTCCGAGACATATCGACAGGTTTAATATCCTGCTAAAACCATTTTTGGAATCGCAAAATTGGGTTGTTCTCCGTATTTTAAATCGAAATTGGACGCCGCATATTTGTTAAAACTTGTTTCAAATTTGGATGCCGTCAGTGATGAAGAGGGTGAACGATTTTGCCAAGACAGTCTTCTAATAAGAGCGTTATTAGGTGAGGTGAGATCCCTTAATAATAAAAGACTACGGATTCCTAATGAGAGACAGATTAATGTCAACAACTAGCATATTTTGAAATTAAATAGTTATTATTAAGCGTCTATGTTTCACTTGCTACGTTTTCAAAATTTGTATTTTTTTTCATTCTGCTGAGTAGTGTTATTTTAATAGCTAGCTACTAATCAAATTGTGTGATGTATTTCATAATATTTCCAAGCTTGCAAAAATTACACATTTTAGCCATATTTATAGCAAACCACACTAAACTCAGCAATGAAAATTTATAATCCCAAGAACACCCCAAATACCAATTCTGAAATAAATTGAATGAAGCAAAAATTTAGGCTACCATAATGAATACGAATCTTTACATGCGTATTCAACCCTTTAATGGATCCAACATAATAAATTATAAAGGAAATAATTTTATATTCATAATTTACGCTCCTAAAAACCGCCAATACCAATTTTGGATGAAATTGGGGACAGTAAAATTTTTATTCCCCTTATTTAATTTTAAAATTATAACTTTGGATTCAAAATCTGCGGCGCCTTAACGCCTACATCAGTTTTGAAGAACATTTGATAACATTTATTTTTTATCGTCTATTTTACTAGATCAACTTTTGCCAAAATGACGTCTGAAGTAATCGTTATTCATACGCACATAGTGATAATAAAAGTTATACTTTTATTACAACGAGGATATGTCAAAAATGTAAATTATTTAGATAAATATTCGAAAATACAACAAAAAATATGTATCTAGTCTATTTACTTTATGTAGATTTTATTTTATTTTTTATTTCTGTACCTTGGTGAAACAACAAATGAAATTTTTATTTTTTTAAATTTGTAACGCTCATTTAAATAGAAATTTAGCTACTGAATATTTTATCTGTCTCTGTGAAATGCATGAGATTAAAATTTTAAATAACGAATTTTGCATAATCCCCAAAAATAATCCTACATGTCCACTCTCTAGCTTATATTTGGTATTGATTTAAAAAAACGGTTCCCAAATGATTCTGTTTTTACTAAATATTGCATTAAAATATTTTTTAAGACCATATAGCTTACACAGATGGCACACATATATGTAATCAGTTTGTAACATACAAGCTAAATAGCTTTATATATGAAAAATTCAGTGAACCATTTCAGAACGGTGACTGTTTGGGAATAAATAACTTTTTCAATTTAGTATTTTGCGTGGGTGATGATATATTTTAGTGACCCCCACGATAGGAAGAAATTGTTTTTTATTTAAATTATTATTGTGTTCGATATAAACTAAACTACTATTTGATATAATCAGTGGCAGTACAGTTTTTTAAAGATTTTCTATCATTTTTAAGCAAAGTTAAACTACTTATTTTCGAGTTCTATATGCCTAATTCGATTTATGTGTACCATACTAAATAAAAAATATTTACCTCACTTTTTCGAAATAACCCACGAATAAGTTGACAAAAATAAACCAGTATACATAAAACATCCTTTCGCTACATTTAGATACCTTATGAATAGACTGTCAAAACTTAATATAAAAATGGACGTTTAATGTTAACTTGACATCTTAAAGATAATTACTGTATATCTAATGATGTATACTTATCTCGATTACAGGTTTTAAAAAACGATTATGATTTGTGTTAGTGTCAATAATTTAACGTTAATTAATAATTCAATAATGGAACATATGAAGTTTTTAATAAAATTTAAAAAAAAATGAATCGACTTCTAAAAAAGCGGTAAAAAGCAAAAATAATCTAATTTAGTTTTTTAAATTGAAATCTTTGAAGTCGGAGCCAAATTGTTACTAAATGGAACAAATAACTACAAAGACGTAATTACATACCCGCTACAGTAAGAAAGTAATTATAAATAAAATATATCTCAATTTTTTTATGGGAATCACATTTTGGCGTCAACTTCAAAAATTTCAATTTCACGTAAAAATTTATATTATTTTTCCCTTTTTAGTACTTTTTAACGGACTTCTAAAAGAAGGAGGTTCTCAATTCTTCGAATATGTATTTTTTTATATATGTACACCGATTACTCCGGAACGGCTGCACCGATTTGAATGAAATTTTTTACGTTATGTTCAGTAACTTGCTGCGGTGGTCCCATATTTTTTTGGACGAAATTGGTGAAGAAAAATCCAAGATGGTGCTGACAATATGGCGGCCAAAAAAATTAATTTTAACGGATTTTCTCCAAAATTGGTATGGGGAAATTTTCGGGGTTGTATCCAACGAATCGAAAAATATTTTTTAAAAATTCAATATGGCGGATCCAATATGGCGGACAAGAAAATTTAACTTTGACCTATTTTCTCCAAAATTGGTGTGAGGGAGTTTTCGGAGTCGCACATAACGAATCAGAAACATTTTTTAACAATTCAACACAACATTCATTTTTCTCCAAAATTGGTACGGGGTAGTTTTCGGGGTCACACATGATGAATCTAAAATTATTTTTAAAAAATTCAATATAACGGATCCAATATGGCGGAGTAAAACATAAATTTTGTTCAATTTTCTCCAAAATTGGTATGGGGGAGTTTTCGGGCTCGTAGATAACGAATCTGAAATTATTTTTAAAAAATTCAATATGGCGTATCCAATATGAGGGATAAAAAATAAATTTTGTCCGATTTTTTCCAAAAATTGATATGGGGAGTTTTTGGAATGGCACATTACGCATCTGACATTATTTACAAAAAAATTAAATATGGCTGCTCCAAGATAGCGGATTACAGGTTCTACATCTCTCGATTTTGTCTAAAATCAGTATTGGGGAATTTTCGTTAGCGTTAATTACGAATTTAAAATATTTTTTGAAGAACTCAATCTGACGGATTCAGCATGACATCCTAAAAATGTTACATTTTTCGATTTTTTCCAAAACTGATATAGGAGATTTTTGAAGGTGTAAGTTACGAATTTAATAGTATTTTTTCAGGATTCAAAATGGCGGACTAAAAATTTTACATTTTTCGATTTTGTTTAAATGTGGGACAGAATCGTTTTTGAGGATGTAAATAGCGAATATAAAATTATTTAAGAAAATCTAATATATCAGAGGCAATATGATGGTCTAGAAATTTTGAATTTCTAGATTTCATCTGAAATTGGTACTATGGGGCTTTGACGGATTTAGATTTAGACTACATTAAGACGTTAAAATTGTTTTTTTGAAATTCAATATGGCGGATCCAATATAGTGAGTTGAAAATTTTACCTTATTTGCATTTTATCAAATTTGGTATTAGGGTGTTTTCTGGATCGTGTATTACGAATATGATGTTAATTTTTTGCAATATTAGGTTGACAAAGGAGTGAGGGAGTGAAAATTTTAAGTTTTCCGATTCTGCCTAAAATTGATATTGTTGGGTTCTTGGAGCGTATACAGACTCAATATGCACTATAAAATATATAGAGCTAAGAAATTTACGTCTCAAGTTCTTTAAATATCGATATTGGAAGGTTTTGGGGCCTATGTTACCAATCTAAAATTAATTTAAAATTTAAAATAGTGGATGACAGAGTAAATATTTGATACAATGTCACAGGTTTTGTAGAACTCTAAGAATCAAAGAATTTTTAGTGGTTCATTTTAGGGTGATTACAACTTTGAATAAAATGGGTACTTTTTTGCCACCTTGGAGTCATTGCGAGGTACACTAATCTCGATTAGTACTTAGTTCAAATAATTTATAGATATCATAATGAACTCAAAACTAAAAGTCGAAAAATAAAATTTTTATAAAAAAAATTTAACCGACTTCTAAAAGTGCGCTAAAAAGTGAAAAATAACTATAAATTTCTATATGAAATTGAAATTTTTGGACTCGGCGCCAAGTTATTTCTAAATGAAACAAATAACTACTGATTTATACAAATTATGGAAAGAAAGCAATTACAAACAAAATATTGTTAATCTGTTCATGCGAATCCCATTTTGTCAGGTATTAGTTTGGCGCCTACTTCAAAAATTTCAATTTCATATAGAAATTTATAGTTATTTTTCACTCTTTAGCGCACTTTTAAAAGTCTGTTCAATTTTTTTTATGAAAATTTTATTTAGAAGTCGTTTCAATTGTTTTATTAGGATTTTTTCGATTTTTATTCTTAAATTAAGTCGAGTTTATAAAGTAAAAGAAAGTACCGATTTTATAAATTGAACAACAAAAATTCTTTGATTCTAAGAAATTAATTTCATTTTTCAATTTTCAACCGCTATATTGGATTTAAAAAAAAACAAAATTTTAAACTCTTAATCTAAGTTAATCCACACCCTCGAAACTAATTTTAAAATCGTAATTTATACCTTCAAAAACCCTCCTATACAAATTTGCGATAAAATTGAGAGATGTAAATTTTTAATCCGCCATATTGAATCTTTTAAAAATAATTTTAGATTCGTCTTGTACGTTCCTGAAAACTCCCTTATACCATTTTTGGAGAAAATCGGACAAAATTCATTTTCTTGTCCGCCATATTATCAGCGCCTTCTTGTATTTTACTAAATCAATTTCAACCAAAATAATATCATCACCGCAGCAACTTCTTGAACATAATGCAAAAAATTTCATTCAAATCGGTGCCTCCGTTCCAAAGTAATCGATGTACATACATAAAAAAAAACATACATAGTAGTTGAATTTAGAACCTCCTTCGTTTATAAGTCGATTAAAAATTATTTCCAATCATTATATTGAATATATATTAAAAAGAGACGTTAAAAAACTTATCTAAGTATATTATATATATATATATATATATATATATATATATATATATATATATATATATATATATATATATATATATATATATGTAATCGAAGGTTTTCGGGCATCCTGTGTATGTGTGTGTTAAAAAACTTATCTAAGTATATTATATATATATATATATATATATATATATATATATATATATATATATATATATATATATATATATGTAATCGAAGGTTTTCGGGCATCCTGTGTATGTGCTGAGTCCCTCTCAGGACTGCAAGGCAGCTGACGTCTCGGTGAAATCTCATTCACCATTTTCAAAGCTCACTGTATGGCGTCTACGAGCAAACTATATATAGATATCCATTTTCTATTAGGTAAATAATCAGCGCATTTGCGCACCAACCACCGA
This sequence comes from Diaprepes abbreviatus, assembly GCA_034092305.1. Classification (NCBI taxonomy): domain Eukaryota; kingdom Metazoa; phylum Arthropoda; class Insecta; order Coleoptera; family Curculionidae; genus Diaprepes; species Diaprepes abbreviatus. The sequence goes on from JASJET010000050.1 coordinate 4,645,238, forward strand.
CAAATTGTCTTTTACCGTCTTTGAACAAAGTGTGATTATCATACAGAGAAAAAATTTCAAGATATCAGGAAACTCTCAGGGTAAATTTCATAACATGGGTGCAGGGTATGCGAGTATGTTTTTAAAAGTATAAAAATCAGATTAGGGGAACATGGTGCTATATAGATTAAAACTGAAAGAACATTATGTAGGTAGTTTTTTAAGCACTAAGGCTTGAAAACGGATAGATTCATGCTTATAAAAAAGGGGTATTTTATGAATCATAAATATTTAACTTTTTTAGGGGGCAGGCCATATAAAAAAAACACAGTATTACAAAAAATTACTGTTAATGCTTTAACTGTCGAATAACTTAAAACGCTTCTTTGTTAGCCAAAATGAATACTTGTGAATATGAATTTGTTTCATCATAATAATACTATTTGTCACTGATGTGGAACACTTCCAATAGACCTAGAAACTAGAAATTCGATAAATAGGTAGTGTGACTTGGACGAGTTTATTTTGAATGATAAAGAAAAAGGGGCCAACTATTTTTTGACTTAACGGCTATAACAAATATTTATTTGTAAAATAAATATTTAGACTTGGTTGTTAGCTGAATTCTGAGTGAGCCCCATGGTCCTACATTACGAGGCAGTAGTCTGTTATGTTTCACGTCTACGTTAGGCTTCTATCAGCATAATTAGCCTCTTAACGAAGTTAAGTATTGTATTAGAAGAAAATTTGTTCAGGTCCTATAACATTGCTGCATATTTTCCAAATATGATATACCTGATCTTCAACACTGCCGGGCATTGGCATAGAAAGTGATTTACAGTCACGTTATCGTATACAGGAGGCATAGTGCATTTTCTCCCGATCGTTTCTTATGCATGTGATATTTTAATTTATACTGTCCAGTATACAGTTTTGTCATGGCTTTTAACTGTTGTCTATTCAATTCTAATTAACTCTTTACAGAAACACCAAGAAGCCCAAAATATATACTCGTATACTGCCTGGCAGCGAAACTGCGCTAGAAATTCTGAGGTCAACTACCTACGAGTATAAATTGACTTGAGATTCTGTTGATTTACCAGTCTGATTTGCATACTGATGCATATTCAAAGAATACTTGACTCATGCTCCCCGCTTTAAAGGGCCTTGAGTATTATTTTCCGGCTTTTCAGCAGAAAGAAGGTTAGACTGGTTAGTTACCGGTTGTATAAACTCGACTGAACAGTCTTCTTACTTTGTTTTATTAATCGTTCGGGTTGTCGCTCCACCACCGAATGTTTTTATTGTCTTTTTTACTCTTAGGTAAACATTTTTGGTGATCTTTCAAGATTGCCTCAGTTGTTATTTGATCCGCTATATTCGATTTGCTCACAATTCTGTATTATAGTAAGGACGTTCTACTAGTTGTTTAGTGAGGACGTCTTGTATCCGTCCCAGTTTATACTCGTTGCATCACGATATTACAGTCTTGCCTAAGATCCGTTTCAATTTTCAACCGGATGTGTGTATGGTCTGAGCACCATTGTTTAAATAACACTCCCCAGTAGTTTATTCTCGCACATAAGAAAATTAAGCTGATGATTAAATCCGGTACCTCTATTCTATTTTTAGTAAGGAAGGTTCGTTCTGTACTTATATTACTAATAAATAGTTCGTCTTCTTCATCTTTTTGATTGACTTTATTTTGGAAGCCGCATATATTTAACATAAAAGCAACTACTATTTTACTCAAACAACACCATATATCACAAAGCAGTCTCAGAATCTTCCAATCTCAACAACACAACTGACAAAACATTCGATTATTTACATGAGCAAGAAAGTATTTTGCCATTTACCACTGAAAATGAGGAATTTTCAGTCTGGACAAAGATTTCATGGTATTTTAAAGAGGAATCTTATGGAACAAGGTTTTTATGCGGTAAGCGAATTCTTCGGTAGTAAATTCTAAACATATTCACCCAGAGTTCTTGAACCTTAATATGTTTATAGCATCTTTGAAGATAAAATAATGTAGATGTTTATCCTATTTTATTAGATTCATATTGTCAGTTATGCTTTGTATGTAGGAACATTTAGAATTTTGATTTATTTGTGTTATTTTTGAGATATTTAGTTTTTTATTGATGTAATTAAGATTGACGTGTAGAATATATTTGGTAACTGTACAATATTTTATGGGCTAACTTTATTTTTGCACATATTTTTTTCTTGTTGGCGACTTTTAACATGTACCTTGCATTATCAATAAGCATTTTACTTAGGACATTAAAACACTTTGAGCTTAATGTCCATGCTGCCCTACGCTGTATGGTGCGAGTTTGAATCACATCCGTTCACCAATTACTGGTTCTCCTATTGCAGCAAATTTTTATCTTTCTTATTTTCCGTGAAGTTGGCTCTTCTACTTATTTAACTCATATTTACTTATTTTTTCCGAATAATTTTATGAGCCGAAAATCGGCTATTATCATATATAATCGACTGAAAAATAACTACACACTAAATCTGCTTAAAATATAACTTAAAAAACACCGTCTTAAAAAAAACAGTGAACAAATTATGCAATCTAAAATTAAACTAAAATAGTAAAAAGGTTCTAACATAATTAACACAATACAAAATGATAAAAAAAATCTAACGTACAAGTTGAGGCTAGTCGTTAATCTTTCAGAAACCTAAACATAAAGAAAAAAATCCCGCCCACAACTTTACTTAGTACTTACTTAAAATGTTAGCTATGAAAAGTGATGAAACCTAAAAGTGGCCAAGTTCTTACAGAATTTTGCTTAGGAATAAAATAGATGAGTAGATTGAAGCTTTATGCCTAAAATTGATTGATTGTACCTACTTGGCCGCGTTCAAAATTAACTTTAATTACAGTCCACTTTCACTGTTCGAGGGAATTATATTCCAAAGATCGATGGGAAATTTATATGAGATTATACGGGCTGCATTCCAAAATTTAAAAATATGTTTTCGAGAAAAAGAAAACTACTTTTAATTAGAAAAAAACCATATTTACAATGAAAAATAAGCATTTTAGTTATTTTTTTATGTTACAAGAATTGTTATTTTGTTCCATGTAGCCCCTTTTTGTAACGTTCTATACTAATTATTTTTTATGAAAAACTGGTAAACGTCTTCAAATATTTCAATATATATTTTTGAGATATTCTTGAACATTTTTGACTCAGAAAAACTAAGATTAGTGCTGTTTGTTGTACGCTACTATGTGATTAGCCGAAGTATATTCAGCCAATTCTTAAACTTTGTCATATTTAGCATAAATCTTATCACGGTAACTTAAATTAACACATTTCATATTATTGTTTTAGATACGTTCAAATAATTCTAGACATAAACCTTCAAACTATTCTATTTTAGTTTCTTAGCTAGGTGACAGATTATTTCATCTTACAGATAAGAAAAAAGTTGTTCCCAACAAAACCAAATTTCATGACCTTACTTGCCTTGCAACCCGCTACATTACATTGGGAGAGATTGGATTATATCATCATAATCAGATGCGACAAGCGGCGTTCACTGTATACATTTCAGAGTATAGTTTTTTATTCATAATTTATATTTTCTATGTGAAACTGTCACAAACCTAGTTTCTAACGCAAAATGCCGATCAGATGAAGACATTTTAAAATCGAATGAGTTTTTATCGAAAACTGCTCTATCCGATTCACTAATTCCTGCTTGAACTATTTACAACAAAACAAAGAAATTATATTCTAAAGAAAAAAATGCTATTGGTTCTCTGTTTTAAGAAGAAAACAACTGTAAATTACTTCAGGTAAGTAAAAGTGCCAAATTATTTTGGGAAAAAAAGATAAGCAACTTCGTCCTCCTTTACGATTTCCATGTATTTCTTTTGTCACCTTTTTCTTTTCTTCCTGCTTGTGTTTGTAACATTTTAATCAATAAAATTTATAAAACTTTTCCAATTACCTATTTCATAAAACATAATAATTAATAAGAAAGAAATCGACCCTTGCCGCACTTGTCATTTCAATTCGATTCAGTTTTTAACGTGCAAAAATGTTCGGATTTATCCGATGGGATCTCAATGCTATGTTAGAAACAAGGTCATAAGTACAATATTTTTACTTAAAAATGGTATAAGGAACTTCCTGTGCTTACCCTGTCTGCATCTTGAAAACTAAAAAAAAATGGTTCTTTTTAAATGCGTTGTGTAAGCTAAACTGTAGTTTAAAAATATTTATCTAAATAACTGTTTCAAAAAGTAAATTCTATACAACAACAAGAAAATCAAAAATATGTCATTTGTTATACTAGAAAAGAATCAATTTTTTTCTCTTTTAATTTAAAGGAATTCGGCCCTATTAAAAAAAAAGTAGGTATTAAGATCTATATGGGCTTTTATTTTTACTTTTTTCCAATAAAGAACTATATTCTATAGTGGTTTTTTCTAATTTTAATACTTTTTCCCAGTGTATTATGACAAGTCGCGAAGCAAATAAAGCTACGAAAACTGGACATTTCATCTTCAAAGATACCGCAAAAGAAGTCTCACCTGTGACATGATAAAATCTGTGGCAAAGTTATATAAAAACTTGCTACGTTTAGATCCCACCACCGTTTATATGTTTTTGTTAGGTTTCGAAATTTGTATAATTTGTCATATCTATAACAAGTGAGTAAATGAGACAAATAGATTTACTGAAATCCAGATAGTATTTTATATTTATATGTTCTTACGAACATATTAAAATTTTAAGAATTTGTTTATTCATATAATTTTGTAGTACTACTACTCTGTTTCATGGAATCATTTTTTGTCGAGTTCAATAAGATTTTATTAATGAAATTGACCTCCAAAGAGAACTGTTAAGAAATAATATGAACAGCTGATCAAATATCTCGCTACCATTTATGTAAATATAAAAATTTTACTCGTTTGATCCAAAATTACAAAAATTTTCCTATGTACAGTTTGGATAGCTTTAGATGTTTTTTATAAACTATCTGGGAAACCGTAAAAGATATCCGTAATTAAAACCAAAAATTAAGAATCTGAGTACGCCACTGGATTATACAGAAAAAAAGTACCACAAGAATGTCTTATTACTTTTATCGTAGTTGCTTTCTTCTTCTTTAGGTGCCCTCTTCATTACTGAAGGTTGGCGACAATGTTGGCAAACTCTTCTCTATCTATTGCTGCTCTCAGTAAGGTGTGTGTGTCCAATCCCGTCCACTCTCGTACGTTCTTTAGCCATGAACATTTTCGTCTTCCAGGACCTCTTCGGCCCTCTATTTTTCCTTCCATGAGAAGTCGCAGAAATTGGTATTTTGTTCCTCTGTATATATGTCCCAGATAACCCGTTTTCCGTCGTTTCACTTGCTGCAAGAGTTCTCTATCTGTCCCCATCATTCTAATGACATTCTCGTTCGTCATTCGTCTTGTCCATGGGATCTTCAACATTCTACGAAAGACCCACATCTCGAATGCCTCCATTCGTTGCATTATTCTTTTTCCCATTGTCCAAGATTCCGCTCCATATAAAAGAATAGAGTATATATATGTTTTCACAAAACGGTATCGAGTATCAAGTGACAGGGTAGTATTTGTTAGCAGTTTCTTCATTCTTATAAAAGCAGCTCTTGCATTTTCGATTCTTGCTCGAATTTTGACTTCTGTATCCAAGTTTTGGGTTATCCAAGACCCGAGGTATTTAAATTTTTTAACTTCCTGGATCGGTGTACCGTATATTTGAACGTTAACTCGTAAGTTTTGATTTTTGCTGATGACCATCACTTTTGTCTTTGTTGTATTTATTTTCAGGCCGTGCTGATCTCCTGTGTTCACTACTCTATCCAGCAGCTCTTGCAGTCCTTCTGATGTATCTGCAAAGATGACGGTGTCGTCAGCATATCTTATGTTGTTCAGTATATTCCCGTTCACCCTAATGCCGATGTTAACATTCTCCAATGCTTGTTGGAATATATACTCGGAGTATGCATTGAACAAAAGAGGTGAGAGGACACAACCCTTTCGTACTCCCCGCTCTATTGGTGTGTTTGGTGTTGTAGCATCGCCAAATCGTACACAGCCTGTTTGCATCCAATATAAATTCTTTATCAGCCTAACATCTTCGTAGTCTAAGCCCTGAGTCTGCAGCAAGTGTATTAATGTTGGGTGTTTTATGCGATCGAAAGCTTTTTCATAATCTATGAAACAAAAATATAGATCCTTTAATTTATCTCTACATTTTTCAAGTAACACGGTCAACCCAAAAAGTGCCTCTCTGGTTCCCAGCCCTGATCTGAATCCGAACTGTTCGGGGCTTATGTTTTGTTCACATTTCAGAAAGATACGTCGGTGTATGATTTTTAACAACATCTTGAGTGTATGACTCATTAGCCTGATTAGTCTGAAATCTGAGCATTTCCTTGCTGCCTTTTTCTTAGGGATCGGTATAAATACTGATTCTAGCCATTCAGGGGGAAGAGTTCCCGTTCTGTAGATTCTGTTGATGTAGTTGGTAAGTAATTGAATGTTTTCCTGGTCTAGTAATTTTAACATTTCTATATACACATTATCTGGTCCTACAGATTTCCCACTCTTAGCTGATTTTATAGCCGCATTTACTTCTGATGTTAAGATATTTAATATTGGTTCGTTGCTATGTTCTATTTGGATTTCCCCCCTTTCTTCGTCAAACACTTCACGTATGTATCTCACCCATTCCTCTTTGATTTCTTCTTGGTCTGTGATTATTTTATTGTCTTCCGTTTGCAGGAAATTGGTTTGCATAGCACTCTTTCCAGTTCCGATGATTGTTTTAACTTTCTTATATATATTGAACTGGTCGTGTTTTTCCTGCATTTCTTCCAATTCTTGGCATTGTTCATTCATCCATTTCTCCTTCGCGTGTCTAATCGATTTCTGGATTGTCCTTTGGGTTTCTTTATACTTTTCAACATTTATGTTCTTGTATTTCCTTCGAGTTTCCATTAAATCAAGGATTTGATCGTTCTTCCATGGTTTCCTTCCTGTTGTTGGCTCCTTTTTAAGTTTCTCGGTTTGTACTTGTTCGATTGTGTGTTGTAGAAAATGCCATGTTTCTTCGATCGGTTGTCCCTGTTGTAATGCTGTTTGTTTGATTGTGTTATTTAGCTGTTCTGATATTTCACTGCAGAATTCTGGGTCTTTTAGTTTCTCAAAATCAGGTCTTTGTTGTTTATGATGTTTGACTTTCTTCAATTTTATGTGCACTGTTCCTATGACGGGATTGTGATCGGATCCGATGTCAGCTCCAGGATAAGTTTTTACCCCTTTCAATCCATTCCGATAGCGTTTATCAACCAGTATGTAGTCGATTTGATTTCTAATTGTATTAATTTCTGTGTCTCCCGGTGATTTCCAGGTGTACAATCTCCTCTTAGGTAGCTTAAACCAAGTGTTTGCCACCGTAAAATTCTCTTCCTGGCAGAATTCTACCAAGAGATCGCCTCGTTCATTTCTCTCACCAAGACCCCAATCTCCAACTATGCTTCCTACTCTACCCTCTCCTACCTTGGCATTCAGGTCACCCATGATAATGTTAATTTCGTTCTTTTTTGTTATCTTTAGCATCTGTTTGACTTCCATGTAGAATTTCTGGATCTCATCCTCATGGCTTTCCGAGGTGGGGGCGTACACCTGTATAATGTTAATATCCTTAGGGCTGGCCTTTAATTGTAAGAGAGCTACTCTATCTGATAGCGGAACAAAAGATTTAACAGCTTTACTGTTTTCATTATCTATTATTATTGCTACTCCGTTGTAATGTTGTGTTTCGTCATTACCACTATAGTACATTGTATGTTCTTCTATGTTAATTTGTCCTGCTCCGGGCCACCTGACCTCGCTAACTCCCAAGACATTGACTCCCATTCTTTTCATTTCGGCGATTATATTGTGTGTTTTTCCCGCTGCGTATAGCGATCTAGCATTCCATGTTCCAATCTTCAGTGCAGCATTTCTATTCTTTAAGCGTTTTTTATCCTTGTATGTTTCCACTTCCGGGTGGTTCCTAGCATTCTTCGCGGGGATTCTTAGCACCCCTTGACCATTTAAGGTCTGCCACGGACTAGGGGCCTTTGTAGTTAAGCTTGCCATATTATCTTATCTGGGAATGTTCGATGAACCTTTAATGTAGTGGTTTTCCATTGCCTTCTACATCTCTATGCCGTTGACTACCTTGGTAGTAGTTCCTCCGCCTTTGGAGTAAATTTCTTTACCCCAGGACAAAGAGGTGCCCTTATCACTTACCAGCTCATCCGCCAAGAGCCGTTGGCCAGTAAGTGGGGACTGCTTATTCCGGCAGTCATTCGGTCGCCAGAGCCTCGTTCGTTATCTAGCAGGGCGCACCAGGATGACCGAAGTCATCACACGTGCAGGTGAGGTTGGCATTTGGGCTAGACTTGTAATTATGCTTTCGCCCCTTACGCCCCTTTTAGTTGCTTTGATAAATAAAATATAGGACAGGGAACAAAAGCTTTCACGGCTTTGATCAAGTTAAAAATCATGGTGTTTGAGTTTAAACCGTGTCAAATGGGAATTGTTATCCGACGTTTCGCCTACGATTATACAAGACATCTTCAGAGATCTTTACTCTACGAGATTAGAACACCGAATGACCGTCGAAGAGCAACAGCCTTTTATTTACATCCGACTGGTGCTACAATCGATTTCCCCTGTGATGTAGACTGTAATCTGTATCTCTATTAATATTATTTGGATATTTATAAAACTAAATATGTTTTTTAAGCTTAATGGATATAGACTGTCCTGTTTTACCTATATACACTTTACCACAAGATCAAGGTGTCTTATAAACGCCTTTTGTTTGAAATGGTATTGCATCCTTTGGTGGCTTCTAACATCGGCCAACTTTCCTACATGTGTTGAAAATTGTTCGAATGTTTGATTTTCAGAGCAATCTGGCAATCTCGTCGGTGATTCCGTGTATGTAAGGTAGACAACACTGTCCATAGGTGATACATTTATGACATTTTGTTGAGGAGTTGAGATTTTATATTTATTATTAAAACGTATAATATCTTCACCGCAATATCCGTTGCCTCTAAGAACATTAGTCAGTTTTTCTGTTTCTGATTTCAGGTATTGTTCGCCACATATGAAAGGGTTCTATATACCAAAGAGTTTATGATGGATTGTTTTTGAGAAGGATGATGGTGTAACTTTGCATTGAGATATCGATTTGTATATGTTGGATTTCTGTACACAGAATGTCCTAATTTGCCATTATCTTTTCTGTGTACTAGTACATCGAGAAAGAGAAAGGCACTCATTGATTCAGTTTCCATAGTGAATTTTATGCTAAGGTGTTATTGGTTCAGATGATCCAGGAAATAATCGAGGTTTTCAACGTCATGCGGCCAAACTACGAACGTATTATCTACATATCTGTATTAAAATTTTGGTCGGTTAACAATTCCAGTTTGACACGGTCTAATCCACGAACCACTATTTTCAAAATATAGGACATTTTAGAAAATGGAAAAGTTCGAAAATCGCCCTATAAATCCCAAATCGATCGAGGTAGTCGTAATTTGTTTTCACCATTCTAATTTTCTCAAAAAGAGTTCGGGACTACTTCATCAGATATTCATGAGATTTTTATAACCTTTTAAGGTTTCCCTATAAAAACAAAATGATCCACCCGTACATACAAATTTAGCAGAAAAATATTTTAAAAAATATGAAAGCTGAGAAATCAAGGTTTAGCGAATAAGCAAAAAGTACTATTTTGTACTTGTGAAAATCACAAAAATAATTCTTGTATTCCGTTTCCATTATATGAGTATTCGACTCTGACTTAAAAGCCACCTTTGTTGTAAAAACGTCCTCGGGCAATAGTCCATGCTTTGCTTATATGTCATTAAAAATACTCATTTTTAATACGTTTTGGGGTAATCATTTTTTTAAGAACCCTGTATAAAGCCTAAATAAGGTAGTTGATAGAATACGCTTCTATAATTTTGAAATCAATAAAGTTTGCAATTAATCGAAAAAAAAATAATTTTAAAATCAGATTAAAAATACCCATTAATTTTAAATTAAAAAAAAAACGATATGCTGAGTTTAATTTATTGATCGGTTTATTTGGCGTTTACAACATGGGAATCCAAACATGTCCATTATCTACTCCTATTTATTGTATCCCAGTATCTCCTACCATTTTAAAACAAAACAAATGAAATTGAAGACAATCTAATATGATTATTTAAGCAATTTTAGTCTTAACACTCTTCCACGGTTTAGTAGTAACCTTATTTATACGTCTGGTAAGTTTCTAGCTTACATAAACTTTTAATTTAATAAAATGATTACCATCTAAATAAAACGTTAAGGTGTTCATTGTACTTTCGTTAAGACCAATATAAGCGCGTTTTTATTTTATTTGTCACGGATATGCTCACGTAAATGAGACAACTGCAAAGCAAAATTCATAAAAGCCAACCTAAAATTTAATTTTCAAACGAAGCCAGTCCCCTGGGTGGCATATACACGGTCACTAATGTCATTTTGCTTTGTCCCTTGTTTTTAATTTGACTGTAGCTTACGAAATGGGCTCAATTTTAAAGGTTGCTTAATGGAGGATTTCGGTTTTTATTATTTATTCTGGGCAACAGATGCTGTTTAATTCTTCGACACAACTGACGCCCTTATTAAATAAATTGTACATTTCTTGTAACCCAACTGTTAATATGGTCATAGATAAAATCATCGTGGGGATTTTTTCTCTTCAATTGATAATAATAAATTAGAGGCCAGATATGAGATTTAATTCAGGCTTTTCGACAATATTCTGTTTAATTTACAAAGATCAATCTCAATATTCAATCGTTTACCTTCAATACCTAGCCATAAATACTATCTAATATTGTTGAAAAATTTTTTTCTCAATTTTTTGTTTATAAGTAAAATTAACACTGGACAATAGCCAAAATGTATTTAAAATAAAATCGATTAAATCTTACCATTTTCGATGTGCTAAAACCGATAATAAACTTATCTTTTTAATATTAGTTGAAGTTTTAGAGATACGTGATGTATTCCTATATATTAACAATGTAATCGCAAGAATTCACCTTGTATATTTGTATTGTTATAACAATAGAGGAGAGCAATGTTGCCAAATTTACATTTTCCCCAAGTTAAGAAAATTTTACACAACTTGGTTATATCGCATGGGGTTCTCCAGGGATTACCCTCCCATATACGAAATCCCAAACCTCAGGGCTTAAGAGATATAGCCATTTAAACCCATGTAAATCGACTTTTATGTCTGCTTTGTACTGAACAGGCCCTGTATACAAACAAGTGACAAACGCCACTATTGCGAATATTATGGAATTAAAATTAGCGAATATTTTCTAAAAATGTAGAAGCCGTATTTTGGTATATAAGCCGCTACAAAGCGTAGGGGTTAGTCCGTCGAAGTTAGTGAGCCGAATCGAATAGTTGATATTGTAAAATGTCTCCAAAGTGTGTAAAGAATCCAGATCACTTCTGTTATGTGGTATATTACTTATATTGATAAAAAAGGCATATCAGCTTTATTTCGGTAGTAATATTGGGGATCAAAACTGGGGGCGCCACATATCTGCTGTAATGTATGCGCTTCAAGTTTGAGAAACTGGTTAAATAGTAAAAAAAACGGTTTGCTGTCCCAATTATCTGGAGAGAGCCTTCAAATCATGTTAATGATTGCTATTTCTGCATCATACCTTGTGTTGGGCAAGGTACAGGTATATCCAAGAAGAAAAAGTTGTTTATCAACTATACAAATTTACCATCTGCCATGAGACCTGTGCCTCATTGTGACCAACTTTCTATTCCAGAACCCCCAGAAACATTTATCTACGAATCAGATAATAACGATACAATAATTTGTCTAGAAGATGTACCATCAACATCAAGAGATCCTGATTTCACACCCAGCATGTTATACCTTCAACCACACAAAATATCCAAAATCAGAATTAAACGATCTTATGAGAGACTTAGAAATTCCAGAAAGTAAAGCAGACTTATTAGGATGAAGATTGCAGCACTGGAACTTATTAGAAGACGATGTTTCAGTATGTGTTTTTTGTAAAGGCTTTAAAAACCTAGAACCGTTTTTTAAAATTGATTAGAACTGGGTTTCTGCAATAATATTAGAGGTTTATTGGCGGCTTTAAATATAAACTACAAACCAGCAAAATGGAGATTGTTTATAAACACTTCAACATTGAAGCAGTACTATTGCATATGGAAAATATTTTACCATCTATTCCTGTTGGATATGCAGTTCACATGAAAGAATCATACGCCAATATGAAGTACTTATTGACAAGTATAAAATACGATGAGCACCAATGGCGAACCTGTAGCGACTTGATTGCACTTTTACTTGAGTTGCAGCTTGGCTACACCAAGTTTTGCTATTTTTTGGGTGAATGGGACAGTCGGGCAAAGGCACTTCATTACAAGAGAGAAGACTGATCCGTTCGACAATCATTAGAGCCAGGTGAAAATAATATACAATATATGCCATTGACAGACCTCAAAAAGATTTTTTTCCCACCACTGCATAGTAAATTGGGCCCAATGAAGAATTTTATTAAGGCACTGAATAGAGATGGGCCAGTTTTTCAGTACCTGCGTCACAAATTCCAAAGGTTAAGTGAAGCAAAAATTAAAGAAGATATTTTTGTTGGACCATAGATTCGAAATATTTTGAAAGACAAACATTTTGACAGCACTCTATCAGATTTTGAAAAAAAAATGCTTGGAATGACTTTCGCCTCGTGGTCAATAATTTCTTCGGAAATAAAAAAGCTAACAATTACGTTACTCTTGTTGAAAACATGCTGTCATCGGATCAAAAAATGGGTTGCAATATGTCTCTAAAGATCGATTTCCTATACTCACATCTGGATTTTTTTCCTAAAAACTGCGGAGCTGTAAGTGATGGACAGGGAAGGCTTTCATCAGGATATATCAATAATGGAGAAAAAGTACCAGGAAAAATAAAATGCTTCCATGTATGCCGACTACGGTTGGACTCTTGTTAGAGATGCTCCAAAAACAATTCACAGAAGAAAAGCAAAAAGACAGGATATTTAGCGTCTCCACAAGTGTAAAATTATTTATTGTATATTATTTTGTTAAAAATAAATAAAAAAAAAAACGAAAACTGCTTCTAAAACCTTGAGAATACAGCTTTCTTTCCACAATAGCTGCATTCAAAGTATCAAACGACCTAGAAAAATCAAAGAAACTGCACACATACTTTCCCTTATCAGGGACTTTATAGACAGAATCCATGAAGTTATGAGTAGTATGTTATATTTCTTTAAGACAAGCATTATTTGATTATAAACTCATTTCTCAAAAACTTTACTTAAAACTATTAAAAGAGAGTAGATAATTGTCAATTACAAACGTGTCATTTTTTTTTAATGTTGGCGTAAATGTGCCTATCTTTAATTATTTTGAAAAATGCCCCCTCTCTACAGAATGATTAATTATATAAGACAGTGGCATTCTTTAAATATTTAAGAATTTTTGTCGAAATACAGTAAGCGTGTTTCAAATTACCAATAATTTTAATAATATCTTTGACAGTGAATGAAAGGTGAAAAAATCTTTGACAGTGAATGTATGGTGGAGACGTGTTACAGTACAAGAATTAACATCACTCAAGAAATGATTGAAGTGAATGGATAAACTTTTACTAGTAACATTCGAAAAATATTATGCGAATGCATTTGCCAAAACGTTTTATTGTTTAATTTAAGTGTTATTTCCTCTGCCACCCTATACTTCTACACCTTACGGCTTTAGGGTAGGACTTAATTTTTGAACTAAAATGTGATTGTCGGACTTGCACTGTCTTTATTTTTATTTATTTTTACGACGTTTCGATTCGGTTGTATCTCTAATCGTTATCAAGAATATCAAGTTTTTAAGCCGATCCTGGTAGTATTATTTCTTTGTATTATAAATTTATGTTCTATCTTGTTTCTTAATCCTTCAACTGTCTACTCCTCTTTCTAATTTCATCTGAAATCCATATATAATTTTCTGTAGGTGATTTACATTTTTTTATAGTTGAAAAAACATTATTTACATGATCAAAAAGTATATTTAAAAACTTCTAGTAAATTGTATCTATGTCTATATTACTAAAATATACAGTCAAAAAATTCTCGCCACTTAATATATTAAGAAGTTGCATTACGAGCACCTCCCTCCCAAAATAAATATATTTACCAAATAATCAGCAATATTTAAATTTTCGACATATTCCTTGTATTTGCTCCGACCAATATTAGTGCATAGTCAATCTTTGAAAAACTGACTGATTCATTAGCATTTGTAGCAGTCCTGGTAGGTTCACAATCCTTTGTGTTCAAACAAAAACTATCCAACAAAGCTTGCAATAGATCTCTGTCAAAAGACTTACTAAGCCAATTTATTTTGAAATCACCACGAACAATTATGTTCTCAAATCTGCAGAGCAATAATTTAAGATACTGTTCATAATCTTAACAAAAGTTTGCACATCGGTACACGGAAGTCTATACATACACACGACAATAGTTTTTTTCCGTTTATTTTAAATGATATGGCACAACGGGCGTGCATGAATTACGAAATAAAAGCCATAAACAATTTTCAGATTTTGCAATGTGTTTTTAATAACCGTGAATTGCGGACCAAAGACGAAAGGGCCACCTGAAATCTACCTGCCAGATAACCTTCCTACCTGATACTAATAATTATTGATTACCTAATCTACTAGAAAGAATACTTAAATGTAATACAATACAATTATTTTAAAAATATATATAACCCATGAATTGTGGACCAAAGACGAACGAAACCAGAACTAACCTGAACTACCCCATATATTATATGTAGTATTTTAGTTCAGTTGTTTAATAAACCGATTTAAAATTAATTTCTGTAAAAACTTACAATTTTCTTGTTTGACATTAAAAATATATTACCCTTACCTTAGTTGTATAAAATGAAGCTTAGTCGGCAATTCATTTATAAATAAAATTTTAATAAAATAATTGAACTTAATCTAAAAGTGCGCTAAAAAGTGAAAAATAACTATAAATTTTTATATGAAATTGAAATTTTTGAAGTCGGCGCCAAACTAATACCTAACAAAATGTGATTCGCATAAACAGTTTAAAAATACTTTATTTGTAATTGCTTTCTTAACATAATTTGTATATATTAGTAGTTATTTATTTCATTTAGAAATAATTTGGCGCCGACAATATATATAAATACATATATATATATATATATATATATATATATATATATATATATATATATATATATATATATATATATATATATATATATATTAAATAATATCAGATTCGTAATGTGCTATCCAAAAAACTCTCTCATATCAATTTTGAAAAAAATCGGACAAAATTAATTTTGTATCCACCATAAAATTCGTCATGTACGATCCCGAAAACTCCCCCGTACCAATTTTGGAGAAAATCGGACAAAATTGATTTTTTTTGTCCACTATATTGGATCCGCCATATTAAATTTTTTAAAAATAATTTAAGATTTCTTATGTAAGACCTCGAAAACTCCCCCATACCAATTTTGGAGAGAATCGGACAAAATTGATTTTTTGTCCGCCATATTGGATCCGCCATATTAAATATTTTAAAAATAATTTAAGATTTGTTATATGAGACCTCGAAAACTCCCCCATACCAATTTTGGAGAGAATCGGACAAAATTGATTTTTTGTCCGCCATATTGGATGCGCCATTTTGAATTTTTTAAAAATAATTTTAGATTCGTTGGGTACAACCCCGAAAATTCCTCCATACTAATTTTGGAGAAAATCGGTCAAAATTAATTTTTTGGCCGCCATATTGTAAGCTCCATCTTGGATTATACTGCATCAATTTCATCTAAAAAAATATGGGACCACCCCAGCAACTTCCTGAACGTAACGTAAAAAATTTCATTCAAATCGGTGCAGCCGTTCCGGAGTAATCAGTGTACATACATAAAATATATATATATATATATATATATATATATATATATATATATATATATATATATATATATATATATATATATACGCGACGAATTAAGAACTTCCTTATTTTAGAAGTCGGTTAAAAAGAGGTCTTCTTGGTTTGGTACGCTATTCGAGTGCCCAATTATAAAAATCAGGTAGTTTGTCCGCAATTCGTGGCCGCCGGGCACAACATTCAATAACCATTTCTACAAAATATTGTTTAATATTGAACACATCCCTACATGCCTTCTGTTTTTTTGCATAAATTAGGACTCCCTGTGGATATGGTCTTGTCCATTAAAGTATGGCGATATTTTATAATTATTAATATTGTTATGAACGACTATAAAACGAGGTTCCATCTTACGTGTTATATTAGGCATTTCAACACACCCTTTTACGAGTGAAATTGCCCACTTGACCAAGGGATAGCTTTGTGTGTCGATTCAACTGCGACATTTCTCTAATTTTCGTGTTCTGAAATATTCCCTTCCGAGCTAGAATATGTGGTCCTTGTCGCAGATTAAGATGTAGAGGTTTTTGAAATCCTTGAATAATTGCCTTATTGTAATTTTTGTAGTCACATGTTTTAAACTATGATCGGGATCATAACTTTTCACTCACTTCTGTGCAAAATACTCATATCTATACATAAAAACTGCTTCGAATCTTGTATATGTTGCGCCTAATATAAATACGTCTGATAGATTTCACAAACATCAAGCAACTGATCATCAATGCACAGCACGGAGTAACTTAAAGCATCAAGTGTTGGACGTACCAAGTAAACACGCTCAAACAAGTATGGTATTCAACTATGCAAACACTTTTTTATGGAACTAATTATATGTATAAATAATTACTAAATAGAAGTAACATTACTTAATTGTTTCTTTGTCGGTATAAATTTTCTCAAGATTTAAAATAAATGTAACACAATTTCTGTATCAAGAAGGAAAATTTAAAACCTAACTGGAGCACATGGCACATGGCGACTACAGCTTAACAAATTATAAATTTTACATTGACCCAGATATAATAAATTTTCTACATTTATTTTTAAATCGATTTGGATCCTAAGCGTAAAATAACATCGTTAAAAATAAATTTCGAGTATTCTCCTAGGCTTCTAATAATTTCCGTGATGGGTTAGGAGAGTCTTGGAAAACAGAAAACCGGAAATTTATCCTACCTTAATGCAGAGTAGATCCTTGTTCAGGGGCGCACCGCCTTATATTTATTCGTTGTTGGTTAAATCTTTTGTCTATATGGAGATTAGACCAGATTAGGTATGTATGCATGTGAGAAGTAAGTTTACGTTGTTGTTATGCAAGCTAATTAGCAATGAATGAAAAATTTTATACGTTCATATTTGGCTAGATTTGGATAGTAACGGGATGAGCAAAAAGTTGACTACATATGGAAAACGTTATTATTGTTGGAATTTTAAAAAAATCTTCCACAGTGTTCCCTGCAGGTCCGATAATCTAAATATCAATTGTATCCATTTCATGGACAACTGGTTTGCTAATAAATGAAGAAAAAAATATTTGCAATGATCGAACTCTTAATATGTAATGTAAAATATTTTAAGCTCATTGTACTTTTGTATTCTTGTATACCCTATATTACATGTTTGTAGCAATTAACATATAGTTTCCCGCAAATATGACAATCGTATCGGATATTTTTCTTAGGTTATAAAATTTCAGCCTTTCACAATACACTTCTGTGGCTAAGCCTCCCCTCTTTGCTCCCATACTGATCTGTCCTGTGCCAATTGAATCAATCTATATATTACTTTTTTCTTTATATTATGTTAAACATCCAAATATCCCGAGTCATAGATAATATCTTTGCTTAAATACTGTGTAAAATTTGTTATAATGTTTTACCCATATACTTTCAAGGATATACGATGTTGAACAAAATCGAAATTTTGAGGTAACTGAGTTTAATTATTAACCTAGTCCCAGTGATTAGAGAAAATACTAGTTTTTTGTTAAGATCTAATAGGTTTTCAACTCGCTCATTGAATGTTTAACTTCACAACTAATTTTTTTTAACCCTATGACTGAAAAATTCCCCGATTGGTAGATTAATGCAACTGTTTCATATTTAACATCATGAAAAACAATATATCGTATTTGATTTTATTTTGTCAAGTTTAATTAAATTTTGTGTTTAAAATCGGAACATCTGGAATGTAAAGTCGAAATTTAATTAAATTCTGAGTTTAAAGTCGGAAATTATATACAAAGAACCTGGGGATTTTTTTAAGTTTTCCTACTTTCAGAATTCGGATTTGAACTTTATTTAAAAATCTACCGTTTTTAGTAAATATGATTATAATAAATATAATAAAAAAATGTTAAAAATTGAATTCAATATTTCTGTGTCATCTGCAAGAAACCACATTTTAATTACTACGAACGGATTGTTATAAGATTGTACAGGATACAAAGATGAATATTTTTCTGAAATTAGGAATTTCCATATTGCCCCTAAATTCAACAACGGGACTTATTTTTTTATCGACTTTTCCAATCAGCGAGTCCGAGAATGCCAAATGAGAACGTCTACCAGTTTCCACAAAAAACTCACGGATTAATACAGAATTGCACGTTACTATCCACGAAATACTACGCTTTCACATATTTATTTATTATGTTATGTTTAAGAAGTGGTTACAGTAACCCCTATATCATTTTGGTTGAAATTAATTCAGTAAAATGGCCCATATAAAATGTCAGCCTAAACAATTAGTATCTTCCGATTTCCTTCTAAAATTTGTATGGGGGAGTTTCCGAGGTCGGATATAATAAACCTAAAATTACGTTTTACAAAAATTTAATATTGCGTACTAAAAATATTAAATTTCTTCATTTTATCCAAAACTAATACTGGGAGTTTTTTGAAGATGTAAATTACTATATTAAAATTATTTAAACAGTAATAATATAGCGGATCCAATATAGCAGACCAAATTTTTTTTTCGATTTTCTCCAAAATTGGCAATAATAAATAGTTTTTTGGAGTAAAAATTATATATATGTTTGGCTCAAATTTCACTCAAAGATGGCACTTTAAGTATTCTCAGAATCTCGCTTGGTACTTAGTTCAAATAATTTATGGATGTTCTTACACGTTCAAAAATCGAAAAATCAAATTAAAAAGAATAAACGGTTTTCAAAAAGTACCAACAAGCATAAAACTATACATTTTTTGTAGAATTTTTGAAGTCGGCTTCATATTATTACTAATAGAATAAATAGTTATGAGATATAAACTAACAAATAAGTAAGGTAAAAATTATATGCAATATTTTTTTGTAAACCACATTAATATATTAATTTGACGCCAACTTGAAAAATTACTATCCCATATAAAAATTTAAAGAGTAATTATTCACTTTTTAATGCTTAGACCTCATTAGACCCGTTGTACATCCTCCTGTAGGGATTTAACTGGCTCTACTCATCGCCTAGCATAGAGAATTAAACTAAACGATGACGCTGTTAACCAGCACTGCCCTTATGTCGACCAAAGTCGACCACATGATCAGATATATTTTGTTTGTTCCCACCTCCATATAGTTTAATATCTGCCTGTAGAAATCAGTTTATGATTACATTCCATCATATTCTAAAGACATGACGGGAGCAACCTTTAATTAGTTTTGTCATTAATTAATTTAGTAATTTAATTAAGAGCTGTTAATCAGTCTGGCTTCATCATTGACATCTCTGCTGTTTGTTGGGCTAGCGAATCAACAATGATTCAACTCAAAGTGACGAAATTTTCAGCTGCAGCAGACAAGGGCCTCATGTCATTCCAGCATTATATGAAAGCAAATCCAGGGTCTGTTAATGGTATCTGTGTGCTGTATGTATACAGGGGGTCTGATGGTGATCTTCCATTAGAATGTCTCGGGAAATAATGCTATTCGAATCCTGCAAACTTTTGTTTTCAATGACGCTCTCTTCAGATGAAGCAACAGCGATCTTGTGTGACTTCCCGTTACACCGAAAGTTGTCCGAAACATACTTATTTTAAATGGATCATCCTGTATGTAATTTTTTTTATTCCTTTTTCCATTTTCGATAACTTCCACTCAAAGTTTTTGTAGCCTACTCTAGCCGTTTTTGAGAAAAATACTGAAACTCGAAATTCCGATTGTGGCTTTAAATATTATTGAGCTCGATAATGAATTGTCGGAAAATGTCATTTTTAGATAAAGGAAAGTGGAAAAGTAGCACATTTTGACCTCTATCAAAAAATTTTAAAAAACTTAATTTTTTGAAATATACAATGATACGCTGTTGATTCAATCAGTAGATAGGCCCATCTGCGCATATAGGGTGTCCCCCATACCTAGCTAGAAGAGTTTTCAACATACTTACGATTTTTCGCAAAATCCGCCAAATATCAAGTAGTTTTAGTGATTTTTTGCAACAAGGCATGTCACCACAAGTTGCAATTAATTGCTTATTGACTATTTGGCACCGTGTTTGTACCGGAAAAATATTTCCGAAAAATGGAAGTACAGTAAAACGTCTCAATACCGGACAGTAAAAAAATTATAAAAAATAGGCCATTTAAGGGAGTGACCGTTTTTGAGGGGAAGAATTTTTAAAATCTACACATAATGTGTCATATGAGTAAAAGCAAGGATTTACTTATATGCACAAAAAAGCAGGAAAATTTAATAATTTTTATGAATAAGATAAAGATGGGTCTATGATAAAGATAAATTCTTAATTACATTCACTTCAACCATATGTTTTTTGGTTTGAGGTTAAATGAAACGAAGTTTATTATGATATGTTTTTATTTTACGAAAGTTCATTAAGGAATGAGAAAACTAATTACAAATATATAAATATAAACTAAAAACATGGACACATAGAAACAAATTTTTTTCACATTTCTGAACTAAGCCGCAAAAAGATAATATAAAATGTGCTAAAAGATAAGCGATAAGAAACATTAAGTTCTGTGAAAAAATTGTTTAATGGAGGTCTGTCTTAAATTTTAAAATTTCATTTTTGCTACTTCATTCTCACATTTTATTAAAATGTCATAGCCAAATCGCCATTTTTTTTGTTTATCAAAAAGTCTGTACTGTACTGTATGTCTCTTAATTTTTCACAAACTTCACAGGTATTTTACACAGATGAACTAAAAATCTCTTTTCATCACTTTTATAGTTTCCATCTTCGAGATGGTCAGTCTTGCTTTTTTGGCGAGTGAATTCATGATCTATTTCTTCCATATTAATACTAGGATTTTGTGTTGGAGTAGTTGAGTTGATTAGAAGATATTTTTCCAAGTCTAGATTATCTGCAATGCCTTCTAAAACGGGAAACAACTGACTCAGTGTGACATCGTTTTCTTCATCAAAAATCTCCTTCGTTTGGATAGTTTCCATAAATCCAGCTTATTGGAAATATTTTTTAATTGTTAACGATGAAACGTTTTTCCATGCTGCATCAATCCATACCATAGTGCTTGACAAATGTATGCTTTTTTCTGCATTTTCAAACAAATCTGCGTTGTTTGTAAAAGTTAAAAGCCTTCTTATCAAATATTTTCTGTATTTCATTTTAAAATTTTGCATTACGCGTTCGTTCATTGGCTGACAGTGAGATGTAGTGTTTGGAGGCAGAAAAACAATTGGAATATTTTCAAGATGTATTTTCGAGTGAGAGGTCACGTTAACAAAAAAAAAACTTTTCTACTCTGCTTTCTCATTTTGCTGTTAAGGTTTTTCAGCCAGGAAGTCATTGTCTCTGTTGTCATCCAAGCTTTTTTATTAGAGAAACATTCTATATGTGCTCCTTTAAAACATCGCAGATTTTTACTTTTTCTTATAACTAATAAACTTGCCTTCTCACTATTCATGCTACTACACAAAAGAATTGTCACTCGGTGCTTAGCTGATTATTACTCTTTGAGGCAAAAGTTTTGTTTGGCATTGCCACACAGTAAAGTCATGTTTCATCTGCATTAGAAATATCTTTAGCATCATAACCCTAACGATTGATTTAAGTTTAGTTAACCAATCTTGAATACTTACTTCATCCACATCAACAGACTCACCACAAATTGATTTAAAAGTGATATCATGCCGTTTGTAGAACCTTTCTAACCAGCCATTTGATGCCTTAAAGTCACTAATATTCAAGTTTTCTGACACTTCCAGAGCTTTTTCCTTAATTAATGGTCCGGATAAAGGAACGCTTCTGTTTTTAGCTTTGCAAAATCAGTCATAAACTATTTGGTCAATCGCCAGTCCCTCTGTTTCTGGAAACTTCCGTTTTTGATCTGCATGAAATCCCTGGTCTTCAAAAAGTTTTTTCAATTCAATTTTACTTTTTAGAATATCATTGACTTATGTTGTTCCAACAAGAAACTTTTCCGCTAACTTTCGTGCACTGGTACTATATTTTTCACTTTCCGCGATGATTTCCACTTTTTTTTAAGAGATAAACGTTTACGTTTCAGACACATGTTGATTATTAAACTCTTATCTGAATAAATTATAAATTAGAAATACAAACATTTGAACAAACTCCCTAAAGATCCATTTATATAATTGAATTTCAACTATTACTTTGGTATTTTCAGTAATAAAAGTACCCATTGTGTGCGGTTTATGAACGGTATTAAAGTTGAAAATTACAGGTTATTTAGCGGAAATTTCACTGATTGTCGTGACCGTGGCCATTTTTGCTAATTTCCAGTATTGGCAGGTATATTGTGTGAAAAAACTATAAGATTCATTTTAAGAAGGCCCAAAACTGTCCGTTCAGAAGTGTAACTGTAATATGTATTCACACGCTGATATTAAATTTAATTTTTGTTCGTGACGAGTGCAACAGAATTAGAAGTCGATAAATAATTGGTTGCAACTGACAATGACACGCCTCACCATAGAAACATACAGGGTGATCCATTTAAAATAAGTAAGTTTCAGTCAAGTCTATATTGTCAGAAGTCAAGTACCGTTGTTATTTCATATGAAGAGAGCATCACCGAAAACCCCATTGCTGGATTTGCAGGAGTAAAATTACATTACTTTCTGAAATATTCTAATGGATGGTATCCGTGAGACACCCTGTATGTATAGCAAAATTTCTATTAGTAATTTAGTTTGCTGCTAATGTAATGCCAGTGAGCTTTTTTTTGAACTGCACTGAATATTTTACTCATTGTTCAGCTAATATTCGTGATTGGAGATTTAGAATAAATTCCCCATATTTTTCTCTTTTTTTATCCATATGTGTAAATGTTAATTTCGTCCGCCACACCTGTAATCTGTAGATAAATAAATAATCATGATATAAAGGATCCTTATACTCTTACTTCAAATATTAATTTATAAACGCCCCCTTCCAAATTTACTAGTAGCTCCGCTACTGAAATATTCAATACTTTTATGTTATCAAGGAACATAGTAAACTATTTAAGATATCTGAAAGCAAATAAATTGTATTGGTTCTACGCTTTATTATGGGATCAATGCGAAAGATACAATTTATTTTAGTATAGGATTAGTATAATACCTACATAAAATAGCGATTAGTAATGGAAGATGGATAATAAAGTAAACATTGCTCCACGGAATTGGATTTTATTTAGAGCGTATTAATCAAGGAAGGCTTAGTGATGTAATAAACTGGAGCTGTTGTATAATGTGATATCTGGTTTACTATAATCCTTTACGAAATAAGGAATTAAATGTAAATGATGATGAAGAAAAGAGCATTTTCAATATTTTTGATGTCATATTGAACAATGTTACGTAGTTTTAAAAAATCTACTTGTTTTTAAGGTAACATTATAAAATTCTTCGTTACAAAATTATAACCAACTTTGATTTAACTACTAGAGTTAATTGAAAAAATGTGCTTGCAAGGTTTAGGCTTATTGGAGATTAAATTTTAAATAGTTTTTGTAGTTCATCAATTAGTAAACGTAATTTAGTCGTAGTATTTTTTTTGACAAGATTTACTAAGTTCTGTTATGTCGAATTTTTACAAATTTCCAAAATGTACCATCGGAAAACTAAGATTTAAACATAATTTAATCAAAAAGATCTAAAGTTTAAATATAATAAGATATAAAGATTGTAAATATCAAACAGACAAGTACAAAATACTGGAAAAACTAGGATAAAGGATAATAATAAATAAACAAAATTAATACTAGATACAATTTAAAATTTATATCATAAACATTTATTAGGTAATACATCTGATCTTAAATAAAATCGAATACTGTTCAAGCCTTAAACCATACTACAAATATAAATTAATGAAGGAGAAAAATCAAAATAAACAAATTGAAGCTCTTAAGCAATGACATACCAAAATCCAGTCAAGGAAGGGATGTGTCATTGATTAGAAAAGACCAAGACAGAAAGGGATAGTGCAAAAGAGAAGAGGCTACTGTGAATAAAAGGAGAAACTTTCGGATAATGTGTTTAAAAATCTGAAGAGATATAGATAAATCAATATTATTTAATTTATTAAATGAGGCTTGTACATTATAAGATAACGATGTCTTGAACACCTCTTTTCTATGTTGTGGCCCACTTAAAATTTGGCGTCTGCGCAAATTTAAATTATGGATATCAGTCTTGAAAATCAATTTATCAAAAAGATTATGGGGCATTTTTTGTTTTAAAATATTGTAGTTAAAAACGTACATATATAATTTATATCGGTTTAGCATATTTAACCCACCCAGTTATTCCCGAAATCCCTGTGACATATCAGTCTCTCATCGTTTATTTTAAAAACGATGGAGAAAACAGTTGATCGCTATATCAGAAAAGAAATTCTGCGTATTTAGTGGGCAGGTCTACGGAAACCGCACTGATACAATAGGAGAGATAAGATTCAAGATGCACTACACGGCAAGGAAACCATATTATCTACATTTCATGATATAGAAGGAACTTTTGACAATAATCCACTTGAGGCAGTCAAAAGAGCACTTACTGACAGGGGCGTAGATGGAACGATGTCCAAATGGATGACGCAACTTCTCTTCACTAGAATAGCAGAGACAAAGATGAGACAAAACACTCTCACCCTCTGTACCACCAAAAGATGCCCTTATGAGGGAGTAGCTTCTCCACTTAGGTGGTGCCTAATTGTAAATCGACTCCTCTGTGATTTAACTGAGAACCAAGTTACTGCGCTCTGGAGAAGCGCAGTAACTTGATTCGTCTGCTCTTTTTGTATAAGCTGGTTAATAACAAGATTTTGACATCTGATTTGCTCACAAGAGTTCATTTTCATGTTCCAGGAATTTCTAGTATTTTTCTATTTGCCGAAACCAAGAAATAATATATTACAATTCTTCCCATTATACTCTCTGTGTTCCCATTATGATCGCCTGAAAGACAAATTTGACATATTTTATTTCACTGTAACTATTCTGTTGTCAAATCGATTTGTTACAGTTATCTGCAATTGATTTATAGGCTATATTATATTGAACTATTTGCATTAATGTACTCGTATGTAATAATAGGCTTTATGTAACACTGTTCTCTTTCCTGCCTAATAATAAGGACTCTAGTCCTGTAGAGCTGTGTAAATAAATAAATAACATCCACCAGTTAACTTTTTATCCCGCTCTCTATATACTACAGTAGATATTTGGTGAAACTCTTTATAAGGAATTTTTTGATCCAAAAATATTTGAGAGATAATTGTCCACGGCTTTAATTACCCCTTTATTAAATTCTATTGCATTTTTTTAAACTGAAATTTTATGGGCTTTTTGCTGGCGATATACCTATTAAATTATTAAAAAACAATAAATGGCTTTGAAGTATTATTTCATATATAATTAATTAAAAATATATATAAATTTTTCGAAATTTACCTTGTTTATTTGTTGTTTCCCGTTATCATGCCATTGAAGTTTATTTTTTATTCCAAATAATATAAAAATAAGGTAAGGGATGATATTACTGCTGGGGCCCCAAATGCTGCGGATTTTTAGAGATAATTTTTTACAATAAAACAAATTTTTTTTTGTGAATGTTACGATTTGTTCTATAATAATACCACTTAAAATCATATTATCATCAGATAAATTGTTGGATAAGTGTTATAATCGAAATTAAATCCGCAGTGTTAAATGCAACAAGGATATGAACATATATTACTGCGTAGTAAGCAAACCTTGCCAAGTTGATGTTAAATATTTTGTTATAGCGTTGACAAATTTTTTTCAATATTACATTGTTCATAGTCTACGTGCAAACAGATATACTAATTATATATTAATAAGATTGTCACCCATTTCCGGTTCATTTAAATATTTAATTTATGTTATAGTATTTATAAAAAAACTAATGTAAAATGAATACATTTACACGACATTCTATATAATTATACGCTGTTAAGTTTTTCTTTGTAAAATGCATGATAATCACATACCTAAATATTTGTGTATTCAAAATTCGAAGAATCATAACTTCAAATAGGCACTGTTGAATTTCGCCGTAATATGGGCGTAATATCAAATGTTTCCGCCTTATTTGTAGCGGAATACTATATTCATTTTCGCAGTAAAACCAGCAAAATTAAATTTTGCTTTAGATATTCAAATTTTTACTTTGGTCAACATTTTTTTTGACGTAATTAGACTAGAGCATTCAAACTTTCGGTAAAAAAAAGTTGCTTTCAAGAGATTGATTAACAATAAGGCTTCGCATAATAAATGTCGAAAATACTGAATCAAGCGCAGTAATACCACTATTTGGCCTATACATGCGTAACATAAAATGAAGTTTTCAATAGATATTGTATGTCTGTTTGTGTATCCGATTTGAAACCGATTACTATTGGACATATTTTAATGAGGTTTTTACCGTTTTATAGAAGAACCCCTGTTTTTTTACTAACAGCGTATTGGTATTATACAAAACGTCACTAATGTCAAAGTAAAATAAATCTTAGAATGTCATAAAATATCAAATGACACTTCGAAAAAATGCATTAAAAATATTACATAATTTGCCGTTCATCAAACTCGTTATTTTCTAACTAAAAGTTACCTAAAGAATATCCCATAAATGCTTAAGATATTAAAAATTCATAAGTATAATTAAAATGACCCTTCTGCATGTTCTTCTAAAAATTCTCTTAGATATTTACATTTTTGCATAGATCATCATTTTATCATGATGCCTAGTCCTCCCCTATCGTGAAACCCATAAACGTAAAAAAAGTTGTTCATATTCCAATTACACCAAGAGGAATTTAAATAATACCACAAGTTATGGCACACCTTGTACACAGTACCTTATGAGGGGAAACACCATGATACACGCGTCCCATGGATTATGCCGATACAACATTTTTATAGATAAGACTTTATTATAAATAGTTGTCAATTAAAAATTAGGTTTAACTCTTTACTTTGTAACCTGCAAATAAAGTTGTTCACGCTTCCTGTAAAATTTATTTTTTTAAAAAGTCACTGGTCCAAAGAAGAACCAAAACTGGCGCAGTCGGTAGGATGTGCTAAACGAATCGACAAAATCGCGAGCAGTTCTGTCTTAACAGTTAATTAGTGCATTCAAAAAAATCAGAGCAAGTGACCGAAAAGAAAAAGTAATATTTTCGGGAAGGCTAGCAGAGGACAAAAATCGCCAAAGCTAGTTAGGTAGGCCTAGCAGAGGACAAAAATCGCCAAAGCTAGTTAGATAGGCCTGGTGGAGGACAAACATCGCCAAAACCAGTTAGCAAGTAAGAATCAATCAAGAAACGAAGAAATCAAGTCATTGGAACTAGAAATAAGTGAAAATTAGTCAGTTAAGAAGCTAGAAGTAAGAAGACATCTTAGTCCTAAGTGCAACGAGTAAAGTGCAGCGAACGAAAGTGAAGAAAAAGTTTTTCGTGATTGTGTGAATAAATGCTACAGGAATGTTGAAAGCCACTCTACTCCTAATGTAAGCAATTTATTTTAACCATTTATATTTTTTGTTGTTCTGCTCAAAATAATTATTTTTCCCTTCTCTCCTCTCTCTCGAAAAGGTTCAATTAAATTTGACGCAGTCAATTTGAAAAAAAAAAATTAATTAATGTCAGATTCCGAAGAGGAAATCGAAGACATAATTAATAGTTTCAGATTAACAAATTTATTCAATAATAACCCAAATACCAGAAATACTAATTATCGATATAATCAAGTTAATATCAATAATAATAATCAAACTTTAAACATGGAAGCAAATGCAGCCGCAGGCATAAATTACCAACTATTAAGACTATATATTGATACGATCCCAGAATTTAATGGAGATCCACATACTTTGCCAATATTTATAAATAATTGTACCGGATTTATCAATCAATTTTTCAGACAAAACGATGACGCTCATAATACTTTCATAGTAAGAGCAATAATTGGTAAATTGTCAGGTCGCGCTTTAAGTCTAATAGGTTCTAGAATGAATGAACTAAAAACATGGAACGATGTTAAAGAAGCCCTTGAACTAAGCTTCGGTGATCAAAGAAACTTGGATTGCCTTGTTCAAGATTTAATATCTTTAAATATTCTAAAAAATGAAACCCCGTATAATTTCGGTATGCGTTGTCAAGATGCCCGTTCTTTAATATTTTCCAAATTAAATGCTACTATTATGACAGATGACGAACGCAAAATCAGAATAAAAAGCTATGACGAATTAGCTTTAAAAACATTTATCAGAAGTCTCTCTGGTCAATTACAAAATAACGTAAGACTAAGAAACCCCCAAAATTTAGAAGCCGCAATGTCGCTTGTAATTGAAGAAGAAAATTTTCTTTATAGCCAAAATAGGAATAATACTTTAAATACTCAGAAATTTAATCCTAATCAAAGAATAACACCAATCAGTACTAATATCAATATGCAAAGAAAACCAATAAATTACCAAAATAACTACCCTAATCCAATGCAATTTCCAAAACCAACATTTAACAATAACAATTTTACAAGACCACCAATGTTTAATCCTTTCCCACAAAGACAATTTATGGCGCATCCATCACCAATGTATCGACCACAATTTAAACCTAATAATTTTGTGATACAGAAACATCCCTATTTTTTGCAAAGAAATCAAACAAATTTTAATAATCAAAGATTACCCATGAACCCCAATAACAGACCCAACTATAACAATATTAACAAACAAAATCAACCAGAACCAATGGATACTACAAGTGCCCAAACAAGAACTCAAAAACCTATCCAACAAAATCAGAAGTATATAGCAACCGAATTATATCAAAACAACGTTGATAATAATGATAATTTCCAAAATGAATATATCGATCAAAGTGATTTTAATCAATATAATAATCCAAATGACCTAACCGAATATATCGACTTTAATAATGCAAACCAATATTCTGACGATACCTATCAACACTACAATTACAACCCTGACCAAAGTCAATATGAACAATATTACGACCCGCAAAATAGCAATACCTTTTATGATACCCATGCATATTCCGAAAATAGCTATCAAGACGGAAATTTTACAATAAGCACGTTTCGAAACGAGACGACTTAATAGTAATGAATATAACAATAGCTAGTTTACCATATATTTTTATACCAGAAATTAACGCTAAATTACTTATAGATACAGGTAGTACAAAAAGCTTAC
The DNA here is from genome assembly GCA_034092305.1 of Diaprepes abbreviatus. NCBI lineage: Eukaryota > Metazoa > Arthropoda > Insecta > Coleoptera > Curculionidae > Diaprepes > Diaprepes abbreviatus. The sequence goes on from JASJET010000050.1 coordinate 4,675,037, forward strand.
TTTCCCCAAAAATTGTAGAAAAATTTTATAAAAATTATATTTTTAACGAAGAATTTAAAATACAAACAGCTCATATGATATCCTATCATAATGAAGTTATTGTAATACCAATTTTTGAAATATTTAAAATTAATGAAAAACATAAATTCTATATATTTAACTTTAATGAAAAATATGATGGCTTAATAGGAATCGATCTATTAAAACAACTAAAAGCAATATTAGATATCGGTAATAAAAAGCTAATAACGCCCTCTACAACAATTTCTTTAATATACGAATCAGAAAAACCAAATGAAATAACTACTAATATAAAATTAAACTATAAAATAGAAGTCCCGGCAAGAACAAAAAAAGTTGTTAAAATACCAGTTAACTATGAAAATGGTACGGCCCTAATTAAATATATTAAATTTGGAAATCAAATGGAATCACCACAAGCTATAGTCAATATTCAAAATTATTTTGCAACCACTACAATAACTAATTCTAGTGAAGACGAGGTAATAATTACTATTACAGCCCCTTTTAAAGTCGAATTATTGGATACTAATGAAGTAAATTTTATAGAAAAAATGGACGTGGATAATACGTCAGAAATCGATCAATTATTAGACAATATATTAAAAAATAATTTAAAAAACTTAAGATTAGATCATTGCAACCCTGAAGAAAAGAAAGCTCTGAGAAATCTTATGTACGAATACAGAGACATATTGTATTGCGATAAAGTTCCATTAACATTTACCAATCAAATTAGACACAGTATTAAGTTAAAAGACGATACTCCTATATTTACTAAAAGTTATAGATACCCAGAAATCCATAAAAATGAAGTGAAAGACCAGATAAATAAAATGTTAGAACAAGACATTATACAGGACTCAGTTTCACCCTGGTCAAGCCCCATTTGGATTGTACCCAAAAAAATCGACGCCTCAGGCAAGCGCAAATGGAGACTAGTAATAGATTATAGGAAACTAAACGAACGCAGTATTGATGATAAATTTCCCTTACCCAACATCACAGATATATTAGACAAGTTAGGTAAATGTCAATACTTTTCTACACTTGATCTAGCCAACGGATTTCACCAAATAGAGATGAATCCGGAAGATATTCAAAAAACAGCATTTTCCACAGATAACGGACACTATGAATTTAAAAGAATGCCATTTGGCCTTAAAAACGCACCAGCGACTTTCCAGCGAGTAATGAATAATATTTTAAGAGGACTTCAAAACGAAGAATGTTTAGTTTACCTCGATGATATAATAATTTTTAGTACATCCTTACAAGAGCATATTGAACGATTAAGGAAAGTGTTTGATAGATTGAGAAATGCAAATTTTAAAATCCAATTAGACAAATCCGAATTCCTACGTATGGAAGTTAATTATTTGGGACATGTTATAACACGGGATGGAGTTAAACCAAACCCAGAAAAAATAAATGCAATAAAAAACTTCCCTATACCAAAAACACCAAAAGAAATAAAAAGTTTTCTAGGATTAGTCGGTTATTACCGAAAATTTATAAAAGATTTTGCAAAAATCACTAAACCATTAACCCAGTGTCTCAAAAAGAATTTTAAAATAATACACGATGAAAAATTTATATCAGCGTTTGAAACATGTAAGAATTTATTAATAAATGCTCCAATACTTCAATACCCCGATTTTAGTAAACCCTTTATATTGACTACGGACGCTTCAAACGTTGCGTTAGGCGCAATTTTATCTCAAGGAACAATTGGATCAGACAAACCAATAGCTTATGCTTCAAGAACTTTAAACGACAGTGAAACAAAATATAGTACTATTGAAAAGGAACTATTAGCTATAGTATGGGCATGTAAATATTTCAGACCCTATCTATATGGTAGAAAATTTACAATCTATACAGATCATAGACCTTTGATTTGGCTATTTAAACTACGTGAACCAAATAGTAAACTAGTAAGATGGAGATTAAAACTTGAAGAATTCGATTATGATATAGTTTACAAAAAAGGAAAATTAAATCTAAATGCAGATGCACTATCCAGAATTCAAATTAACGCTTTAGAAAACGAATCAATGATCAATAACCCTGGTGATATAGATCAAGACCATTTTGATACATTAGAATACTTACGAGATATGGCAGAAAACTTCGAAACTTATGATATTAATCAATCTAACGAAAATCAACCTTCAATAAGTAATCAAATAAACAATCAGTCAGAAAACCCAATCATTAATAATAAACCAAAAATAAAAATTATTTCTGATATACAAATTAAACCGCCAAATATTCAAACTGATTCACAAACACAACATTCAACTTTTAATGAAACAACTAATAATGGAATTAAAATAGTAGAAGAAATAATTAATAATAAAGTGAGTCAAATTTTAGTATTTCCCCATATCTACCCTAAGCTCAAGGTAAAACAAGAAAACTATGAAAATCATAAGATAATTACAGTCTATATACCCAAAATAGAAAATGAAAATCTTATATTACAATTTTTAAAAGAATATACGGTATCAGGAAAAACTTATTGTATGTATTTCCATACTGAAGATCTATACTTAAAATTCAACGAAGTTTATTTGAAACATTTTTCCATTAAAGGTCCAAAATTATTAAGGTGTACTAAATTAGTAAACACTATCATAGACAAAGAGGAACAAATTTTATTAATTAAAAATCACCATGAAGGAAAAGTCAATCACCGCGGAATATCAGAAACAATTGAACATCTAAAACGAAATTACTACTGGATCGGAATGAAAACAACTGTATCCCAATATATTAACTCGTGCGATATTTGCCAAAGAGCAAAATATGCCAGGAAAAAACCCTATACACCTTTAATGCTAACCGATACTCCATCAAAGCCATTTCAGATAGTACATATTGATGTATTTTATTACGATAATAAAATATTTTTAACTTTAGTAGATGCATTTTCAAAATATGCACAAGCTATTCAAATTCCAGGAAAAAATGCTATAAGTATTGCAAACGCGCTTATAAAATATTTCAGTTACTGCGGAATACCTGAAAAATTAATAGTTGATAACGGAACTGAATTTAATAATGATACTGTCAAAGAAATCCTAAATGTGCATAAAATCAAAATACATTTTACTACACCACAACATCACGAATCTAATAGTAACGTAGAGCGATTTCATTCAACAATAATCGAACACTTAAGATTACTAAAAGAAAATTTTCCCCAAGACAAAGATAACCTAATGGACTACGCAATAATAGCCTATAATAACTCTATACATAGCGCAACAAACTATACACCATTTGAACTAACACACGGACATACAAACAGCAGAGATCCAAATGAAATTTTTATATTAAAAGAATTTTATAGTGATTATGCTGAAAACCATAAAAATAAATTAAACTGTATATATAAGAATGTACAGGAAAAATTAGAAACTGGGAAACAAAATATTGTAACCAAAAAGAATACCGATGGAAATCAAAATAAAGAATTCACCATAGGTCAAACGGTATATAAACAAAATCCTCAAATAAGAAGTAAAAAAAGTAATAAATTCGTAGGACCATATATAATTAACGAAATATTAGAAAGAAACCGGGTGGAAATAACTTTAAAAAACAACCCAAATAAAAAAGAAATTATTCATATAAAAGAATTAAAACGTCCACCTCATATTGTTTCAGATTCTACGTCAACCTCCTCGACGGACTAGAAATTCCAAAATTTCACGAAATAAGGGATAATCCAGGAATACTACCCTTAAAACTTGGGACGGCTCAAAACAAAATTAACGTATGGTCATTTATTCAAATATTTGATATATCTAATCTAATTGAAGAATTTACCGAATTGCAAAACCAATATGTACGTATTAAAACGGCATTTGAAAATGAAACAAATATTGCTTTAAGTTATAAGAAAAATTTTTATAATTCCTATAATCTCGCACAGTCCTTCGAGAACAAAATATTAACAGAAATAAATCAGTTAAATCCTTCATTTAAAAATAGACAAAAAAGAGGATTAATAAACGGGTTAGGCTCTATAATAAAATCAATTACTGGAAATCTAGACCAATCAGATGCTGATAAATATGAAAACGCGATTAAATCACTATCAAATAATCAAAATAAAATAAAAAATATTGTGAAAGAACAAATAACTTTAATGAGTAAGTCAATCCAAAGTTTCGAAAATAATGTTAAAAGTTTGTCAAAAAATCAGATTCTTTTAAAAGACCGTATCAATCAAATTGAAGACTTATTACATAAATTGGAAGCCGAAAGTATCGGTACTTACTATTACTTTTTCGTCGAAATGGCAATTTCCCAAATAATAACTGAATTTCAAATAATATATGACATTTTAGAAAAAATAGAAGTTGCAATTACCTTCTCAAAACTAAACACGTTTCATAATTCAATAATTGAACCAAAAACCCTGCTAATGGAAATAGAATCAATAGGAAAATATTTAATCAATAATAATAAATTACCATTTGAACCTAAAGTAGAAAATCTACTATATTTTGAAAAAATTATGGAAATTAAAAGTTATAGTAAGGGGAATCAAATAGTTTTTATTATTGAAATCCCAATAGTAGAAAAAGAAAGTTATAACTACTATCATTTATATGCAATGCCAATATTACAAAATGAAATATTTCAATTAATAATGCCCCATTCTAAATACCTAATAATGAATGAGCAGAACTACTTCTTTCTCAATATACCTTGTAAAGAAATAATTCCTGAAGAATTTATATGTCACGAAACGAACCCGATAAAAGCCAATGAAGATTCTCCGTGCGAAATCCAATTATTAAAATATTCAAATAAACTATCGAATTGTCATGCAATACAAGCAAAAATCGGAAAAGTAAAAATTCAAAAACTCGAAAATAATAAGTGGATCGTGCTTACTTCCGAAAAGACTGTAGCTGTGCAAAAGTGCGGGAAAAATCGCGAAAATATACCCCTAAAAGGAAGTTACTTACTAGAACTAAATCCTATATGTGAAATAAAAATTAATGATGTTATAATACGAAATTTTGAAAACCCAAAAAGGAAATATAAAAACATTTTACTTCCTAAAATCAATTTCACAAAATCAGCATACGAAATAAATGAGACTTTTAAACCGTTAAAATTGGACGATATCAACCTAAACGAATTAAGTGTAATAAAAAGTGCTCTCGAAGTAAATAAACAAAAAATTAACTCAATAAAAAATGACATTTTCGATTTTAATGGAATTGACGGCTGGACAATATTAATCTATATTTTCATTTTACTAATATTATTATGTGTTTCATATAAGTTTTTCAGCCGCAAATATCTCCAATATTTAGCGAGAGCCAAAACAGAACAACCGGGAGCAAACACCGATGGTTCATTCCCAAATTCTGAGGCAAACCCCAGAATTTTCATCTAAGGGCGGAGGAGTTATGGCACACCTTGTACACAGTACCTTATGAGGGGAAACACCATGATACACGCGTCCCATGGATTATGCCGATACAACATTTTTATAGATAAGACTTTATTATAAATAGTTGTCAATTAAAAATTAGGTTTAACTCTTTACTTTGTAACCTGCAAATAAAGTTGTTCACGCTTCCTGTAAAATTTATTTTTTTAAAAAGTCACTGGTCCAAAGAAGAACCAAAACTCACATTAGAATTACATAACAAATTTTGGGAAAAGTAAATGCGAAATTCATTTTCTTGCTTACAAAGCCGTAGATAACAGCACATGTTACAGAAATACCTTTAAGTTTGTGCCACACACATATTTTTTTCAACGAATATAGAAGCGCCGTTCTTGGTTAAAAAGCATCGCCAGTCGTGTATACCAATGTTTACAATGATTAGTTATGGTACACACAAAGCAGATGGCGCAGTCATCTTTTTCCAAGTCCTCCTCTCTCAATGGGGTAATGTGAGAAATAAACTACGTTTATTAAATGTACTTGTGGCCGAGAGATCAGGAATGTTGGAAAATTATATATTACATTTTATGTGAGTGTAAATTCGATATGTACAAAATTTTTTTAAATTTCTATTAAAATATGGTATTAAAGTGTGTAGGAATTTTTTTTCCATTTTATTTGAATTAAACTCGAACTAATTAAAGCTGAAAAAAAATAAAAGAACTTTTCTTTATTTCTTAACTGAATGGGTTCAATTAAAAATAATAACTGTATTGCTCCTACGAAAGTGTATGTTGTATAGATGCAACAAATATTTTCTATATAAAAAAATTACAGGACAAGATTCGAATCTATGTCATACATTACTGCAAAGTGTTGGCTATAGCGGCAGAGCACTCAGCCACAAGTACATTGGAATAAGGTGATAACATTTCTTTCACTTGATCATCTAGAAGGGGAACATGTGGTGAGGAGAAACTATGGAAGAAAGTTACTTGTGGTGGTGACAGCATGCGAGAGAGATAGCATCAAAACAGCGAGCGCTGCTCGGTACCCAAACAATCCGTTAAAAACGGCGCTTCTATATAGATTTATATTCGTTGTATAATAGACTGTGAAATCGGGTACAATATATAAATATTGTACCCGATTTCACAGTCTATTATATGTGACAAGTATTTACTATCAGAATTATGCGCATAAAATATGATGTAAACCACTATTAATAATTAAAATATTAAATTGTATGACGAATGATTAGTCGCTCAGAAAGAAAAGCGAACATTTTTTAAAAATTAATTTACTTCTAACAAATTACATAGTTTCATTTTTATAGAAAAAGTATATTTTTGCTACGAAAAAAAATTTTTACTATAATTTTCTAATAACCTAACAATACATACCACTACCAACATATATGAATTAATATTTGACCTCTTGAATACTGACCTCTAATGCACTCTGTTTGCAGACGCGCCCGTGTGTATCCAGGAACGCGAGGAAGTGTACGGGGCACTCAAGCAGGAGACCGTGACGTTACGTTGCCGGGTGGATGCAAACCCACCAGTGGCAGCATTTCATTGGACTTTTAATAATAGCGGAGATCAGACTGACGTGGCATCGGAAAAATATACAAATGAGGTTAGTATAAACCGTAAACTTGTTTTCACCGATAATTTTTGTATAAAACATACAGTGTGTCCAAGAAAGTATGTAACCTATGCTTCAACTTTTTATGGTTAATTTCTTAGAAAAATTTATTTTTGTTAAAAGTAATAATTCACACTAATATTTAAAATAAATGTATTTGATATCCCTTGGCTCTGTTTTAAAAGTACTAGCAATATTTTTTATAAATAACCCGTAATAGGAAAAAATTGTATATGAAAGACACATCTACTTCATTAACATATAATATATTAAAAAGTAAGATTTAACATAAAAAAAGCTTAAACTTGAACAATCAGATTCACTAAGAAGGTTTAAGACTTAGATTGGATCTCCTAATTGACCAGTTTTGTTTTTTTTGCGAAGTAGTAGATATCTGTTGGACTTCCATTGTTTTTATTTTTGTTGAATATCACGACGTTTCGGCTAGTAGTTATCTCTAACCGTTTTCAAGTGAAACTAAATAAATCCCTTAGCTACATGACTAGCTATACTAAAAGTAAATGCAGTAGAGTATGACTGAGATGGGTGCAGTCATGCCTGCTATTGCAAAATCCCATTTTTTTATGCTGCATTTAGTTTTAGTTTACAATTACTAAGAAGTGGTTTCCACAATTCTCTTATATCTAAAGATGTTTACTAAAACAACTCTGGTTCTGATGTATAACAGCGGCTTCTTTGAATTTCCGTTTTCTCCAATGTTGTTCTCGGTGTAGAATTTTAGCTTCAGATCATTTTATGTGGTGTCCATGAGTCCAGGCATGATTGGCGGCACCGGATTTTTCTGTTTCTCCTCGAGATGTGCATTTTTGGTGTTCTTTGATCCTTACGTCAAGAGGTCTCTTTGTTTCGCCAATGTAGGAATTGCCACATTCACATGGTATCTGATATACACAGTTCTTCATGTCTCTTTGAGTTCTTGGTTTGACCCCAGTGAGCCGACTTCTCAGAAAGTTATTTGAATTGAAAACAACGTTGATCTTATATCGTTTTCCTATTATTCTAATTTTTTCTGAAATGCCTTTAACATAGGGGATGTTCAATACTGGTTTCCGTTCTTCATTCGTTGTCGATATTGTCCTATTTCTGCGTTGGTCAAGAAATTTATCCACTAGATATACTGGGTATCCGTTGGCTATCAGATCACTTTTAATATAATCTATCTCTTTCATCAAGTTCTCGTTGGAGTTGCAGAGAGTTAAGGCTCTATCTACGAGATTTCTTATAATTCCTTGTTTGGTGTTGTTGGAGTGATTAGATGAATAATTAAGGTATTGTCCTGTGTGCGTAGCTTTTCTGTAAACCGAAGTTCGAATTTGTCTGCCATTTCTTTCAACCAAGACATCTAAGAACGGTAATTTATTTTCTACTTCTTTCTCCATGGTGAGTTTAATAGTTGGGCTGATATGGTTGAGATGAAAAATGAAGTTTCGAAGTTCTTCGTCGTTTCCACTCCAAATAATAAAAGTATCGTCTACGTATCTGAGCCATAATTTTGGTTTCTTAGTTATGGATTCAATTGCAAACGTCTCGAGCAATTCCATGAAAATATTTGCGATCACTGATGAGAGTGAAGATCCCATCGGTAGTCCATCATCCTGGATGTAGAATTTTTCCTTTTCTTGAAAATAGGAATTAGTCAAACAACTTTCCAACAAGTCCATAATGGCGTGCGGTGGTAAAGATGTTCTTTCTGCTAAGGTCTGGTCTTCTTCCAGTTTCTTTCTTATGATTTTTAGTGAGTCTTTAACTGGAACATTGGTGTATAGGCTTTCCACGTTAAAGCTAATAAAATGGTCTTCTGGTTGTACTTCTATTTCACGTATAATTTCTACGAAATGTTGCGAGTTCTTAACCCAGGACGATGTATTTCCTTGTAATGGTCTCAGGATTGGAAGAAGAAATTTGGCAAGTTCGGAAGTCGGAGAGTTCCGGGAACTCGTAATAGGTCGTAAGGGCATGTCTTGCTTATGTATTTTCGGGAGTCCATAAAGATGTGGAGTTTTGCTATGGTGTGGCGTCAACTGAGTCCGGATCCTCTCAGGAATATACCGTTTCTTGAGAACGCGATAGATTCTTCCTTCAATTGCAGATGTGGGATCTTTAGAAAGAGATGTATAATTTCCTTTGCTTAAAACTTCGTCAATTTTTTGATTGTATGTTTCCGCATTCATTACGACTGTAGCATTTCCTTTATCCGCTGGTAGAATTTTAATACTGGAGTCCTTCGGTAGGTTAGCTAAGGCAGTTTTCTCGTCTTTGCTGATGTTTGGTTCGGTTTTTCTAGATTTTTGTAAAGTTTCTCTTATTTTCCACCTGAACTCATCTGCAAAAGGGTCTTCGATGTTCGCTGAGTCTGCGGCGTTAATTATATCGAGAATGGGAACCTCTTTTGGAGCAACCGTGAAGTTCAAACCTTTGGCAAAAACCAGTTAAAGACTCACTAAAAATCATAAGAAAGAAACTGGAAGAAGACCAGACCTTAGCAGAAAGAACATTTTTACCACCGCACGCCTTTATGGACTTGTTGAAAAGTTGTTTGACTAATTCCTATTTTCAAGAAAAGGAAAAATTCTACATCCAGGATGATGGACTACCGATGGGATCTTCACCCTCACCAGTGGTCGCAAATATTTTCATGGAATGGTTCGAGACGTTTGCAATTGAATCCACAACTAAGAAACCAAAATTATGGCTCAGATACGTAGACGATACTTTTATTATTTGGAGTGGAAACGACGAAGAACTTCGAAACTTCCTTTTTCATCTCAACCATATCAGCCCAACTATTAAACTCACCATGGAGAAAGAAGTAGAAAATAAATTACCGTTCTTAGATGTCTTGGTTGAAAGAAATGGCAGATAAATTCGAACTTCGGTTTACAGAAAAGCTACGCATACAGGACAATACCTTAATTATTCATCTAATCACTCCAACAACACCAAACAAGGAATTATAAGAAATCTCGTAGATAGAGCCTTAACTCTCTGCAACACCAACGAGAACTTGATGAAAGAGATAGATTATATTAAAAGTGATAACTACTAGCCGAAACGTCGTGATATTCAACAAAAATAAAGACAATGGAAATCCAACAGATATCTACTACTTCGCAAGAAACACCATTGTCTATGACCTTCAAACAAACACCAGTTTTGTTTTGTCATAATTTGTATTTCAAATATCAAGAAATAAATGCTTACATAGGAAAATTAAGAATAAAAACTTAGAAATAAAGCCTTGAAATCGGTACGAGGAATGCCTCCCGAAAATAAACAAAATTTTCAATATTTGACGGTTTGGTATTAATACAAACGATATTTTGTTCTTATATTGATACGATTCAAAACTTGTTTGGCTTATTATCATACTTGTCAATTCAAACTATATTATACATGTACTTTGTGAAAATTGATTAGTGATTGTACAAGGATTTTTTTTCTTGGATCACAATTCATCTTACACAGCAATATATGGTTTAAATTTTAACGAAAATTGTACTTTTTTAGCATACAGCTCCGCCAAAAACTTAAATTTCATTTTTTTAAATCCTTCATTTATTCACAAACTTCACTCACCTGCTAACAGAAAATATTTGAGTTTTTATTTCAGATAAAACTATCATTAATTAAGCTGACCACCACGAAGTTACTTTTTTCTAAGGGTTCTCAGGAAACCAGTTCTGATCGACTGAATTTTCAAAATTTTTAAATGAAAATTTTTTAGAATATTATTGAAATTTTGTTCTTTTACATGGTTAAAAGTTTGAATAAAATAATTCTTTTATTGTATTAAAAAATATATACATTCTTTATTTTGGCTCTCATAACCTATGCAACCCCTTAATGCCTAGACCCGATCTAGTTTCCATGGAAATTAGATTTTCTAGTTTGCCATTACATATGTCAACAAATATATGCTTATCATCGATTCAAAATCATGCAGTAAAAATAGCCAATAAAATAAAATACTTTCTCATTCTCATTCAATTTCATTAAGGTTAAACGAGTCATAAACTTCAGAAAAAAATTAGAAAGTCGACAAACTTTAAAAGTCAACAAAATGGCAGCCGTTTTTCGAAAAAAAAAACAAACGCGATTTTCTCAAAAACTACATATTTTTTGATGAATTTTTTTCGAGGGTTCCATATTATATGCTCCTTCCATTAAAATTGTTTTCATGGGTGCTAAAATACAGGGGGAGACACAATACATTTATTATTTTTTTCAATGACCAATTCTATTTTAATTCATGCAATGAGTTAAAAAAAAATTATTTCTCTGTGAAATAGAAACAGTGTAAATTATTTTCCCGTTTTGCGAAAAAATCATTTTCAATGACGTCAATGTTTTAAAGTTGAGGTTATTATTTTTTCAATGAAGTGAAATACAACCAGTGGTTTACTTAAAATTTAATATTTTTATGACTAATCTACATAATTTAATTTTCTTTTTTGATTAAGGTCACATGAGTCATAAGCTTCAAAGAAAAATTGACACCGAAAATTTTTTAAAATTAACAGAATGGCTGCCGTTTTTCGGCTTCAATATATAATTATCATTTTTGTAATTTTATAATACATTTTATTTACCAAATTGATTTCGTACGATTATGAAAAAAGCAGAATAATATGAGCAAATATTTGTAAGTAGTAACTTGTTTACGAAATCAATTTTTTGAACAATTTCACCATGCATTTAAGAGATGGGAAATTACGCTTGGAATGATTCCTGAATTACAAATACCTGCACGAACGTGATTCAATACCTATAATAAATTTGATCTGCAACGCGACGTGTCGAATATGCTACTGTTACTATATTAAGGATAAAAACCTAGACAAAAAGCCTTGCAAACGGCAATGGGGACAAATGTCTTTCGAAAATAGACAAAATTTTCCATTTTTGCTAGTTCAGTTATAAATAAAAGCGATTTTTTATTCCTGTATTTTCAAAGACCAAAACTTGATTAACTCATTGTTTCACTTGTCAATTTAAACCTTCTACTGTCATCTTAGACCGGTATTAGGATTAGACCTTGTAGTGAAATAAGGAGTAAGTGATTTACACACAATTTTATGTTTGGGTATATTTTTTTATTCCGAAACTTTTGCTTGTTATTTTTTTAACGGTGTTTGATTCCCTCAGCGCTGTCGCCATCTGTCGGACTCGGAGTGTTTCCATATTTTGGAGTGCTCCGCACTTTTTAACACGAGAATCGTGTAGATTGACAAATTTTCACGTCTGCTTCGCCAATATTTTATTCTATTTTATATTATATATATATATATATATATATATATATATATATATATATATATATATATATATATATATATATATATCCAGAACACAAAAAGGATATGATGGAGAAAAGTGTGCATTTACTGTTCGCATTTTACTTCATTTATATATGGAGCTGCATATAGTTGTACGTTTGCTGAATGTGATTTCAGCACTACAACAGCATAATATGGATATATCCACTGCTATTGCATCTCACACGGAGGAATCCGTGAAAGCCGCATAAACATATATAAGCCATCCGGCGGGAGGTCGGCGAAGCCGCGTTCAGTATTTGCATGCTTCCTTCCGATCTGTCCTTTGCACAGCCAGGTGCATGTCAGTACCCTGATAAGTCTAGTAGAGACGAAACATGTACATCTGCCGTGTCACTGTGGCGGGGAGGGTAAGTTTTGACTTTCTTCTCGGTATGATGATACAGGTAGACCATCATCTCGATGGTGGTGAAATAGGATAAATTGCGTTCTATAACAATTTGTTCTAACTGCAACCTCTAACACAGAAAAGATATGATGGAGAAAAAATATATATATATATATATATATATATATATATATATATATATATATATGTATATATATATATATATATATATATATATATATATATATATATATGTATATATATATATATATATATATATATATATATATATATATATATATATATATATATATATATATATATATATATATATATATATGTATATATATATATATATATATATATATATATATATATATATATATATATATGTATATATATATATATATATACATATATATATATATATATATATATATATATATATATATATATGTATATATATATATATATATATACATATATATATATATATATATATATATTTTCTCCATCATATCTTTTCTGTGTTAGAGGTTGCAGTTAGAACAAATTGTTATAGAACGCAATTTATCCTATTTCACCACCATCGAGATGATGGTCTACCTGTATCATCATACCGAGAAGAAAGTCAAAACTTACCCTCCCCGCCACAGTGACACGGCAGATGTACATGTTTCGTCTCTACTAGACTTATCAGGGTACTGACATGCACCTGGCTGTGCAAAGGACAGATCGGAAGGAAGCATGCAAATACTGAACGCGGCTTCGCCGACCTCCCGCCGGATGGCTTATATATGTTTATGCGGCTTTCACGGATTCCTCCGTGTGAGATGCAATAGCAGTGGATATATCCATATTATGCTGTTGTAGTGCTGAAATCACATTCAGCAAACGTACAACTATATGCAGCTCCATATATAAATGAAGTAAAATGCGAACAGTAAATGCACACTTATATATATGTATATATATATATATATATATATATATATATATATATATATATATATATATATATATATATTTTCTCTGATTACTTATATTATACAAAATTTTTGTGTTTTTTGCCCATATACAAAGAGTTTTGGCAGATAATTTAAAGATATTTTTAAAGATACATGGTGTAAAATTCTATAGGTGAACATTCAATCGTTGTGTAAATATTAGCATCTGAAAATGACACTTTTCCCACATTGATAGGCTGCATCATTTTAATAGTATACCTCAAGGAAAACTATCCTATGCATTCCTATCCTTTTTTTTAAATTTTATTTAAAAACGTAATTTTTCACTTCTATTTCTGGTTCAAGTACATTATAAAAACTTAAGTTTGCAGTATCCCGAAAATTAGATCCGATCCCTTTCTTTTATAATTTGAAATAAACTACATGAATAAGCTTAAAATAAATTCGAAATATATAAAATAAAAATATTTTTTTTAATAATGCATATCTAAATTGGAAAAAATATACTTAAGAATTCAACTTAATATCTGTACTTTTCTGTCACACTTTTTTTTCTTAGAGTTAAAGCTGGTGAATGCTTTGTTCGAAATATTTTATACTGGTTAGAATTTCTGACGAAGATATTTTATATGAGTATAAAACTAATTAAGAGCCTGGCGTAGCAACTCCGGCCGCTCTTCTTTTCACTCTTATTTTACAATGTTATGGAAGTTTTAATTATTAAAATTTATTTTTAATAGGTAACATCATCAAGACTGAATTACACCCCCAACACTGATCTGGATTACGGCACACTTCTTTGTTATGGAGAAAATGAAATCGGCAGACAGAAAGAACCATGTGTGTTTCAAGTAGTTATTGCAGGTATGCACATATCCTAACTAATAATATAATTAATAATTAGACAGCACACTCGAGCACCTTCTTTAAGAAGATCATTAATCATCCTTTCTCACATCTCACTATCTGACTTGGAGCCTTTTCTAGTAAATTTTGACTCAACCTCCAGTTCTACTATTAATCATTAATATTTATGTATATCAAGAATCATAATAATAATCACAGAAACAAAAAAGAACAGCATGTAGAAAAACCAATTTATACTAAACACAAACCATTACAAGATGCACTTGAAGATATAAATAATAATAATTAATAAAAATGAAATTGAAATTAAGCTTATTGCTCCACCATTTCATATTATTTCGTCAAACACAAAACAAGTAAGGGCCGTGAGTCAAATATACGGCCCCTCTTTGTAACAGCATGTAGAAAAACCAATTTAAACTAAACACAAACCATTACAAAATGCACTTGAAGATATAAATAATAATAATTAATAAAAATTAAAATGAAATTAAGCCCATTACTCCACCTTTTCATATTATTTCATCAAGCACAAAACAAGTAAAGGCCGTGAGTCAAATAGACGGCCCCTCTTTGTATACAATTCAATAATATATTCCACGAGAGCTCATTTATATGCATACACATCAAATCTTGAAAGAAAAAATGAGAATTGTTTTTCCTTGTACAGGTAATATACATTCTTTCCTGATAAAAAGCAAAACATTCTGATATGCCAATTGCTCAGTTTAAACCAGAATAAACAGGAAAAACATGCTTTATGTTTTACCCACGTTGTGAAATACCGTATAATAAATTTACCTAATTTAACTGGAAATGTTCGCAATAAAGTATTTTTAACGTTTACGTTTTCATAACTTGTATTTTCTACAATTTATGTTTAGGACATTTTATGTTTTCTAGCAGAACGCCAATTTGAATTTAGCGTGATACATTTTCATTATTATGAAATATATGATGCTACATACTGTTCAAACGGTAACACTTGTTTGTAACAAATCGATAGGAAATTTCTATGATTTATATTGAATGCAGATCATTGCTGCTCATGACATAAACCTATAAAACGTTTAAAAACTAATATACTCGATAAAAAGTTATCAAAAATGGTCTATTTTTAATTCCAAATAGCTCGCCCAGTTTACCGTTATTAATTTTAGTGCAGAAAACAACTACCTGCCGCGATCTTTTTTTAGTATATGAGAAATATCCATATTCATTAATCGCTTAGGTCATTTCAACATTAAATTAGTTACTAATTAGTGCTAAAGAAAGGCTTGATCCACTGGATCTGAACTGATGAGAACTGCGAAGTGCGAATTATGATGAATATTTTCATCGTGAATCGCATATCTCACTGCCTCAGTCAATTGCATCAGTTTCGATCAGAGAGTGATATGTAATGGAATTGAGTTGTTCGCCGCATTTTATCAGAAAGGCACGTTTACAGTCCGTTTGAATTTAAAGCCAGTGGACGGCTAGCCCTTTCAGTTGGTTTAGCACAAGCACTGCAAATCAGCTAAATGCGAAAACCTTACGGACAACCTTGGAACCTTTCCCTTTCTAAGTATTTGTTTTAACTCTGGTGACCCATCACAATACACTAAAGAGATTTGAAATGTTATCTTAGCTGAAATAGGGATCTATATATCTGTTCAGACCAAGCACTGTTCAAATTCCTAAAAAAATTTGCGTGATCCAAAATTTATCACGACTGTGCCTACATCGTTAACTGTCATTCGAAGCTACTATATAATGTACATACTAAAAGCTATTTTCAGATTTTGGTATAATGTATGTGCGCTTTTTAAAGCAAACCTTTTTAGTCTTGATAAGAACAGGCAATTTTAACCACATAACATGTGAATTAAATTAATCGTGATAAAAATAAAACAATATTTTACGCTAAAAGAACCCTCCGAAAATGGAAAAAGATTGCAAACAGATAAACTTATGAATACTAATTATGACCTTCCTTCGTTAGAACGTATAATTTTAATTGTTATTTAAAATGGTGTTCGATTAATCTATCCCATTTGGAAGTAATTTACTCATATTTATGTTTTAGTACTTAATGTTAAAACTAACAAAAAGTAAGATTGCAAGTGTTGTTTTTTTTTTAAATATACAGGGTGTCCGGAAAATACGTGTACAAAGTTTGATCAGAGACTCTTGACGTCAAAATAGGTCAGTTTAAGCCTACTTAGTTATATTCATTACTGCTTCGTTTAAGGGGTAAAAGAATATTGATTTTTCCCAAGTTTCTTGAAAAAGGGGTCCCTGAATTTAATGATTTCTGGTGTGTGGTCTGACACAATACTATGACGTTTTCTAACGGTATAGTGACCAGCTATAAAGTAGTGTAAGTGTTATCAAATTGGCGTCACTTGTAAACATCGCTTATGATTTTTTATGTCATCAACATTATGTCAACCTAGATATTTCCATCCGATAATTGCATTTATTTGGATGCTTTTTTACTTCTGGGAAAATATTCGTTGGATGAGCTGTTTCGCCAGGGAAAAAGTATTTTCAATTACATGAATACACCATTATATAATAGTTTTTCGTGTGACTTTGTTGCTATGGCATTTAATAATTTGATTATTGGCAAATTGTCATCACTGTCTAAGAAGTCGACTAAAGTGAGATTTAATTCATTTCTTTTTGTTGACCGTGTAGTAATTAATTAGACTTTTCTTTTTTGGGTTTCAGTCATAATATTATTTCATAAGAAATTAGCACATGTTTCTTCTCTTACGTTTCGGTTTATTTTGTCATTTAAACTATCTTCATTATACAAACTAAAAAATTAATTTCTTACCTACTTGTTGTTCACTCAATTACTAAACTACATTTAACTTTTTAAACAAAAATACTCTCTTATTATTTTCACATTTTTTGTACATCTGTTTTGTTGGGTGTTTGAACGTATACTGTAAAAGTAAGTTCCTGGACCATCTGCAATTTTATTGCCATATTAAGTTGATATAAACATTTTTCAAGTCATTTGTGTCCATCCTAAAATTCATTGTATAGGGTGTTCTTTTAATATGGATCATTTCTTTAATTGTTCTTTTTTTTTGTAATTATTTTCTATGTCTAAAATCTTAACGTTGCTAAAGTCGATACTGTAAATTATCTATTGCATGTTTGGCTACGGCTGTTTTGTTATCATTATTGTGATGTCTAATACTGTACAGCTGCAGAGATGGACTAGCTATGACACACGACTCCATTTTTA
This sequence comes from Diaprepes abbreviatus, assembly GCA_034092305.1. Classification (NCBI taxonomy): domain Eukaryota; kingdom Metazoa; phylum Arthropoda; class Insecta; order Coleoptera; family Curculionidae; genus Diaprepes; species Diaprepes abbreviatus. The sequence continues at coordinate 4,692,894 of JASJET010000050.1, forward strand.
CCCCCTGTATGGTAAGAACTTTTAACAACGTTTTTTACATACCTTTAACTATTGACTAAAAATTAAATACTCTGCATTCATGTCGCTAATCCTACTAGTTTCGAAAAAATGTCATTTTATTTACACTGTTAGTATCCTAACTTCTCTCGGGTTAAATAAAAAGTTAAACTGCTTAGTTAAAAACTTCGTAAAAGAATTCAACATGGGCTCCGTGCAGGCTGATATACTCGCGTGTACGACGAAATGAGCTCTGCTGTACGCGCCAGATTAATTCAGCATTGCTCCTTATTTGATCACAGTGAAACGTGATTCTCCGTAGAAGTTCCTCCTTATATCGACCGGAGTAGAATACACCAAGTTTTGAGGTGTTCCCACAGGTAAAAATTTAACGGCGTTAGGTCGGGAGATCGAGAAGACCAAGCATAGGTCCTTCTCTACCTATCCAACGGTTTGGATAAACGTTATTCTGCTCCCGCACAGCAACGCTGAAATGAGGTAATGTCCCATCATACATGTAGTACATGTTTCGGCGGGATTCAAGTGGAAAGTGGTCTACTAAATTGTGAAAAGCGTTCTGGAGGAACTCCAAATAAAGTTCTCCATTTAGTCGTGCCCGCAATACGAATGGAATCAAAAAATTGCCAATGATTTCTGACCTGACATTAATTGGTTGGAACTGATGTTGATGATGCGAAACAATAGTTGCATGAGGACTTTCATCAGCCCATACATGTGAATTGTGTAGATTTCTGATGCCATTTTTGGTAAACCCTGTTTCATCCGTGAAGAGAATAGTGCTAATAAAGAACATTATTTCATTGCTGTTCCAATAACCAGTTTGTAAACTGTATTCTACGGGGAAAATCTTCAGAAACCAGTTCATGTACATTTTTTCAAATGATATGGATATAACAGCTGTTCTTAAAGAACGTCATGTACTATTGTTTTCGACATATTAAACTGCGCTGATAATTTTCGAGTACTCGTTGAAGAAGTGTCATATATAGCATTTAGAATATTTTCTTCTAATGGCGGCGAACTTACTGTTTTTTTCCAACCAGCATTAGTACTTCTTTTCCCAAAATTTCCTAAAATTATGAAGTAATTTAATAATATTACCCATTTAAATGGAGTCGCCTACCGTTCTTCCTTAGATGTTGGTCAACACGTTGAATGTTTTCTGATCTGGAAGAGTACGATATCGGTCGTGGTGTAACCTCCTGGCTTCCACATTTGCAACAACAATACTTTGTTTTTGGTGCCGATAAAATAAAATGCACATTCACAGAATTAGACCATTTCAAACTAAAGAGGTAAACTCTAATTTTGGATCGAATTTTTTTTATCATGAGGTTGAAGGTTGAACATTTGATTGGAACATAGATGTATCTTTTATCGAGATACGCCAAATACATGATGTAAATAAAATGACGTTTCGAAAACGGTTAGGATTACCGACTTGAATGAAGAGTATTTAATTTTTAGTCAATAGTTAAAGGTGTGTAAAAAAATGGGGTCATTAGTGTCACAGCTAGTCCGTCCCTCCAGCTGTGAGGAATTCACAACACTTTCTTGCTTAGTAATTTGAAGGGTATTACCTGGTATATTAGAAAAAATTGAAATATACCTAACGATTCAATAATTATGTGTAAAAAACTTGATTCCATTTCAGCTCTTGGGGGCCCATATCGCCGAAGAGGAGACATATACAAGAAAAGTTTATATGAACTTGTAGTATTCCTTTCACGTGTTTTTTCCAAATCCGGGAGATTTACCACATTTTCTCGGACACCCTGTATTAGCTTGAAAACTTTATAGTACTTATGTTGTGTAAATATTGGAAGAGAGTGTTTGTAAGGAATTCATTACCATCATACGAGAAGAGGTAATCTTAAGACGATTTTATCAAGTAGGAAATAATCATTTTTATCGTATTTTATCTTGTAATTGTCTTATGGTTTGCAACTAATAATGAAAGTCAGTAAATGAATCAGATAAATTTACGAATATTAAATGTTTGTCATAATAAAATTAGGTTTATTTAAGTTCACTGTGCTGGTGAAAATTTTTAAAACCCATTTTTTAGTAATAGTTGGAATAAAAGCTACAGAATGAATATTGTTTTAATATATATAGCAGAATCGTCGGCAAATTTATACTACGTATTAACATAAAAAAAAATATGCCACTTGGGACATCATCTGCTAAAAAATTCGTATGGGCAAGGTCATTTGCGTGACCAAAATTAACCGCCGATATGTTAAAGGCTTATCTAGTATTAATTTGTTTTCGAAATTCTGACAATTCTACAAAATGAACCATTTAAACAACAACTGTCAATGTTATAATTAGCCAACCTTAAAAAGAAGTATAAGGTAACTAAAGTAAAACTTTTTTCTATATTTGCTCAGCTTATATTGCCATCGCGATCGCCCAAACTTTTCTTCCGGCGAAATATCTGAAACAGAAATATTTGTTAGAACATTAAGCGCAACGCATCGGGGCATTCCTATCTGATGTATTTGCAATATCTGTAAGAATGGTACTGTTCGTGATAATTTGATCAATATCAATTGAATCAAGTTCCACACTCTTAATCGAAGGAGTGGCAACCCTCGATAATTCGAGGTAATCGTCAAGGAATGAATGATACTAGGTGTTTTTATTTTCAAAAGTGGATAATATACTTGCAATTGGATGTATAAAATACAATTATATAAAACAAACGTACTCTGTTCTAACACAGTTAGAGACAAAGCACTATCTCAGATTGCAAGAATACCAGGAAAGGGTGGAAGCCTTTCCTATGGTAGTGCACCGCCATCTGTAGACCGGTTTCGAACTTGTTAGTTCTCATCAGTACCTTATAGTATAAGGTTTTTTCAGTTGGTTGAGAACTAAGTTTCTCTTATATAATTATATTTTATACATCCAACTGCAAGAATATTATCCACTTTTGATATATATACAGATCTCTACGAGATTATATATTCAGGTTGCGTGGAATGCTGGGAGATGGCACCTCTTGTATTAGATTTCATATTTTATCTAATATAAGTTGCTTAAAGGATTTACTTTTCCGATGATGAAATGCGCTGACGTATTCTGTACTGACGAGAACAAGTTCGAAACCGGTCTACAGATGGCGATGCACTACCATAGGAAAGGGTTCCACCCTTTCCTTGTATTCTTGCAATCTGAGATAGTGCTTTGTCTCTAACTGTGTTAGAACAGAGTACGTTTGTCCTTATAGTATAAGGTTTTTTCAGTTGGTTGAGAACTAAGTTCTCTTATATAATTGTTTTTATTTTCACTAGCCAACTCAAATACAGGAAGTGTTGGCGAGGTATCTCCGAATCTGCTAGACAACACTGGAGTCTTTGATCGCCTCACCTGAAACATGGCTCTTAAATATTAGAATAATATTTGAAAATATGTACAAATTATGAATAATTTTCTTTAATAGATCTAGGAAACCAGCTATGCTCCTAAATTTTTGAGTAATATAATTGAAATGAAAAACAAGCGGGAAATAATTGTACAAGGATAATTCTTTCGCATTCACACGTTTAAGGTTAATTAATAACGCTAATTATCGCTGAAGCTAACGGGTTTCAGATAAAATACCTAACACTAACATCATATATTTTCCAGTTTACTTTACAGAAATAATTGGCTTAGTGTCAAAAAATATTTAAAATGCTTCAAAATAAAATGAACAGTTACATAAAATAATTTCCCAATATTAATATTAACATATTTAATTAACCGAATTATTTTCTATTTAACAATAAATGATTTAATATTACTTTGGCAAAAGTTAACAACTCTTTTCTCATCAAACTTTATCGCTAGAATCCTATTACTGTTCACTGATTTACATTTATAATGAAAAGTAAAATTTCGACTTTGAATTGGCATTGCGTATATCGGTAAAGTTTTGCACTTAAATGCGTGAAAAGAATATGCATTGGAAACCCGGATTAAGGAGATTTCTGTATCACTTTGCTCGAAAGCTTAAGTCCTGGAACTTTACAGTTTTATTTCTTTGACTTTTTACGGTTTTTACGGTTTAAATTGAAATGTTTATTCGGCTGATTACACTTTATTAGCAATTTCTCGCGATGTTTTAATATCTTTTTGCCTTTAAAATTCATGAATTTAACAATATAATACAGTTATGATTTTCAGTGTGGGAAACTCCAGTGTCTTGCATAGACACCTGGACGTTCGACTAGTTTGCGAACTAAGCAATCTGAGAGCCCTTTAGTTAAGAAGTTTTTACCCGAAATTTCGTACTCAAAAAATCTCTCTTGCATTTATTAGTTTACCAATGGGGAAACCTCAAATGATTTTATAAAAATGACGGATGAATCTCTATATCTTCAATAACAAGCCACTTTTGACTTCGGTGAGCCATATATGCAGCAACTATAGCGCATATCTGGACCAAATGTAATTTGGCAAATTCGGGTTTGTAAAAAACACGATTGGGAGGTTGTGACAACAACAATAAATCAAGACTAGAATGCAAATCATAAACTGCGTAATACTTTGTCCCAACTGAAGTTTTAATAGTTGATTCTACACTGCTGCTGTTCAAGGGCTACAGAAAAAGAGACGAGACACTATAAGCACTGAGTAAAACTCAGCAGAGAGTATTGACCCTGTCATAACAGGAATGCAGCTCGCTGGAACAGGGTTAACCGAAGAAGGAAGAGGAAAGCAGAAGTGAACAGAACTATACTCTTCTGGACTGTCACTGACTACTACTGCTACTACCGTACAACGGTACCCCATACTACTACATTTTTATCGCTACTACCCTGAACTGGTACAGTACCTCTTTTTGTGTTTTATTTAACTTTTATTATTATCTATCTAAGGAAAGAATAAGGAAACGAATTCTTTTGCAGGAGACTGTAAAATTCAGAATGTCATTTAAAAATTAACTTAATGACTCTTTGTTCAAAATTTAAACAATTTATCACCTGATTCACTAACATGATTTAATTTTAAAACCGCCCTAAATTGACAACATAGGGCTTAAAATGACATGAGCAACAATAAGACAAAACAAGTTTTAAGCCCTAAATATACAAGCATATAAAATTATTTTATTTTATTACTGAACCGGCAAAAATGGAGGCTTTTATTTATTTTCGGGTACAACTATTTCTCTTACATATTTAAAGGCAAAGTTTTTATCCTTAATATCCTTGTATAAGTGTTTATTTGTTGACATATGTATGTAATATAAATTATGACAATCTCATAAGCAAAACAAAACTGTCCGACTAAAAGGCCTAAATTTCATGCCAGCTAGATAGGATTTAAGTCTAAAATCCCCTTAGTAAATCTGGCTGTTAAGGTTATCGATATGGGTTTAAAACAAGTTCAAGTCATAAATGTAATATATTTTATATAGCGCCGAAACAAAATTTTATAATAGTGCCAACTAGCCACTTTTATTTGTCATACATATCATTTATTGATTCCATTGGTATTTTTCCTCACAACATTCAAAATGTATAAATAAACCTCTTTAATTGAATTCCGATTTTGCCACTCCAGTGCTGATTGCATGTTTTGACGTTTCTGTTAATACTAACTTAGTTTTCATGTTGATTGCTGTTATTAGAGTTATAAACGATTCCGATTAGTTCAAATAAATTCATTCCACAATCATTTATCAAAAGTATAAAAAACAAATCGAAATTAAATAGAGAAATATTTTCCAAATAATGTATTACATTACATCCCTTTTGTTTTTGATATAATTTGGATGACAGGTTTGTTAATGTACCCTCTAATATATTATATTTTAAAAATATAAATATCAAGAAATAGCCAAAAGAATATAATCTAAATTGAAATATACCCGATACTTTGATCTCGTCTAATACAAAAATTGAGAATATAATAATATTGGTTCACAATCCATAAAAAATTGTACACAAATGATCACAATGAAGGTGATTATGATGTTTATACGTGATTTTGCGCTAGGCCTTAACAGTTAAAATTAAACTTGGGATGATATTCTTTTTCCTTAACGTAAGAATTATTTTTCAACATTCAACTTCTTGGGTATTGAAAATAGTGTAAATTAGTTTCTGAAAGGATATAAATTGACTAAACATGAAGAAATATAATTTAAATACAACTTCAATATTGTTAAAAAAAGATCAACAAACACATTTTTCATGGTTTCTTGAAATTCAACAGTAATAAGAGTGAAAAAATTATAATTTTTTTCCCGAGTATAAGCTGTCTAGGAAAAAATAACTCTAAAATCAAATGTTGTCCAAGCTCTGTTAAAGATTGTAAAAAAAAAACCCTATAGTTAATAACTAATGCTGTTTAAAAATATTTCTTGCTTACAATTTTGGCGACAGATATATTAAGATAATTGGGAACTAAATTTTAACAGTAAACTACCGAACTATAACACCAGATTTATGTGTCTTGAATCATCATTTTAGGTCAGCTAAAGATCCTTTATTAAGTTTGACATAATCCTCAATAATGTTGTGTAAGGCGTGGGCGGTCAATATCAGTATGCATGGCACATTGTTAGTGCAGCTATCCCCTGTCTTGTTGTGTAAGGGATATAAATTAGAGGTGGGTAGGATTTGATTTCTTCTGGAATCGATTCCTGTTAGAAGATTCCAAACAAGAATTTCAATACCTTTCAGAAAACTAATTATATTTTAAAAAAACTAAGGTTAATTTTTTTTTTGTAAAGAAACAGTTTAGATTAATCTTTCGGCACTCGCGCTTATTTTCGGGATTAAAAACTAGCACTCGGACTCACAGTCCGTATTCATATACTTTTTTTTTATTTCGTATATAGATTTAATAAAAAAAAATAAAAAGTAAAAATATATATGGATTTTAAATGTTTATTTATAATACACAGTAGTTTTACAACGTTAACATAAAATTAGTCTCTAAAAAAAAGGGGTAAATTCAGCCTAATCTACACAAAATAAAATAATCTTGGTAATATTCATGACATACCATGATGGAATGTTCCAAACAAAAAAATTTAGGGCAGTGAACACAAGAGAAACGCAATACGAACCAGGTCCCCGCTGACCCGCAGGTATTCGCTCAGGAATAGATGCGCCCATTCGAAAAATTTATCTTATTCTTGCTTGCATAACTCTGGGAATAGATTGAGTGACACGTCGGCAAATATATTCTTCCACTATATGAAAAGATAAAGTTCGTTGATCAGTTGAGTTATTCATAGAAAAGATCACGAATGAGTTTATACCAGACACATTTAATAACAAATTGCGAGCACAATCATAAGCGGCACATAATTGGTCTACGCAGTCGTCTCCTCCCTTAATCCCATTATAGCCCATAATTATATCTGGTTTATTTTTATTATTATCTATTTTGTCATCATAATGCGTACTTGACCAAATTAATACATTTATGTTTCTTTTTAATAAATAAGAAACGAGTGTACAATTTTTCCGAAAGGCAAACATACTTAATGAAACTGGACGGCCTACTAGGGCAGAAAACTGTAGAGGCAATTTTTTCTTATTTTTTCTCACAGTACGCAAAATAGTCAGCTGAAAATCTCTGTGAAGGGAATTCAGTAAGTCTATATTGGTAAACCAGTTGTCAACTGTTACGTTACGACTGGTCCCTTTTATTGGTTAACATAATCTTTATACTACTGCAGTTGGTGAATTCCTGCATTTAAATGGCCCATTAGCTTGTTCGCCAACGTAAACCTTCACATTACTAGTATAGAATGTCTTTGAATCGGCCATAGCAAAAATTTTATCTTATATTTATTAGGTTTATTAGGAATATATTGCCTAAAACTACATCGCCCTCGCAAACCTTCTGACTTTTCGTCAATTGTTACAAATTCGAATGGTATATAGACTGTTTTAAAATTATTAATTACTCTTTTCAATACTTTAATGGCGGCTAACTTGTCCGTTCGCTTTCTTTCCACTTTAATTACCAAATCATCGAATCTTATATGTTTCAAAAGGAATCGAAATCTACACTCCTGTACCTCCACTTCTGTACCATTTTTATTCCATAAATCATCAACATTTAGACGACTCCATTTTAATACCCCCACTAAATACATCAGTCTAATAAGTACTTGAATTTCCAATACGTCTGTATTTTTTGCGTCTCTTTCACCCTGATAGTTTGCCCTAGTTGGCTTAATGTGTTTATTTGTATATTGAACAACCAAGTTTAGTAATCCATTTCAATTTTTGTCTTTAAATTTTTTACAGTTCCTTTTACTCCTGGTAGACATTTTATTAAATTTGTTTCACTAGTTTTCACATTTTTGTTTAGAACATCGTTCTCCTATCCTATTCTGCCATCTTTTCCAACAAACATAGGTTGTTTTTCTATATCAGCTTTTTCTGAGTCCGAAATTTGAATGAATCAACAACATAGCATCCTGTTTGAGAATATTAGTTTTTTTTAATTTTTTGATAAAGCTCAAAATTTGTTACTTTCCCACTTCCCTGTATCTAAAATGTTATTTTCAGATAATTCATTATCAAGCCGAATAATATCTAAAACCACAACCGGAATTCCGAGTTTTACTATTTTATTTTTGACATGATATTCAATATTTTTTTCCTTAAGAATAGTTAAGAGCAGAGCAAAAAAACTGAGTAAAAGTTATCAGAAATAAAGAAAGGAATATAAAAAAATATATTACATATAGGATATTCCATTTAAAACAATTGAGTTTCCGACAACTTCCGGTATAACCGAAAGTCGCATAAGATCGCTGTTACGTCATCTCAAGAGGGCATCACCGGAGACCATATTATACAGATTTACAGGATTTAAATCGCATTATTTTCCGATATATTCTAATGAAATTTTACTGTGAGCCACCCTGTAGATGAACTTTAAAAAAATATTACACTTATTTATTAGCTAAATCGTTTAGTCATTTTAAAGGCGGGTTTTCCTAGCAACGCACATTTTACGCGGCGTAGAACTTAATACGGTCGGCGTAAAACGCCTAGAACTTCTCTAATGAAAATCATATGCAGGCGTTTTCCTACACTGCGTAAAAACTACTTGCGCCATCTTAATACGGTGGACGCAACAGGGCGACTGCTCCGAGAGCATTCTATTCAGTTGTACGCTGCGTGCTGAAAATGAGTTCACAAAAACAACAGATCCGTTTTAGTGCTACCGAGGATGAACAATTGGTGGTAATAGTGAGTGGTTAGCCTATTCTTTGGAACATGAAGCTTGAAGAGTTTAAAAATGTTGTCAAAAAGGACAAAATTTGGAATGAAATGCGCAAAATGTAAAATATGCTTTAAATTTTACTTCGTCGTGAACAGATGTGTATGGATAAGTAATTGAAATGCTCCTTCGCTGCTTCTATTTTGTAATAATTGACTAGCAGAATTTCTAGTGCCACTGTGAATCGTGGTTAATAAGTCAATCTCTTTTTTCAAAATTTTGTCTTGTAATATTAATAAAGCCAAAGTTTTTCTTTTACTTCATATATATAAATTTATCGCGACGGTCGTCGCACAACTGACAATCCTAGGAAAACACTTTTAGGCAGCGCATTGGTTGTTGCGTTGCGTCGACCGAATTACGTTCTATGCCACGCAAAATGTGCGTTGCTAGGAAAATCCGCCTTAAGCGAGTCTAAATATCTGCCACATAAAGAATTTAAGCTGTATTATAATATCAATATAAAAGCGACCAATAGTTTTCTTACTGAAAATTTTTTGTTTAATAACCATTGGTTTTTATTTAAGGGGGGGCCTATTAGGTACTTTTTTACGAATAGATGATCAACTTTACTAAAAATCTGTTTTGAGGACTTTATTATACATATTTTGAAGTAGACCAAAAAATGTTTTTGGATCATTATATTAGAAAAAAGTCGTTATTCAGGAGCCTCCGAGAAACTTTTTTTATTTGAAAAATTTTATGCAGGATTTCAACAAAACAGCTGAACTCAGAGCAAAATATTAAAAAGCATATTAAACTAGAGTACTTTAACTTCGAAAGTATGTAGTATTTTAGCAAAATATTAATATGAAAAAATGGCGCTTGTTTAAACAAAATTGTCCCCTTTCAGGGAAAAAATATATACTAAATTGTTTATGATTTACTGATTTTTTTTAATGTTGCAAAACGGCTAGGTGTTTTCAATATTAACGTTATTATCAAGATATTTTTTAAATTTCAGGTTAATCGGTTGAAAATTGGCTGAGAAACTTTGTACACAAGTTTGATAAACATGTTTTTGAGAAAATTGCGCTTAGAGTTTTACGTGTTGGTTCATCGTGTATAAAATGAAAGTTTTTTGACAACCCAAGCCTCTTTTTGTGATACTGCTTCGACTTTTCCATCCACAATACAAAAATTTAAAAAAACTTTCAAACAAAACGACGCTACCTGATCTACCGATTTTCGACGGTTACTAAAGCAGCATATGAACACGGCAGCCAATGCTTATGCTAATAATAACAACAGGGACCAACAATAACATCCAATTTTGTCAAAAGAAACTATACCAATTGATAAATAGCTACGATCATCATAAAAGTACTGTAAAGATCTATAATATTACTTATACCGTATCGCGTGTCGAGCGCTCAACCACACCTCGTGTTCTTATTTAAGTATATTTATAGGCAGCATTCAGCTATAAAACCATATCTATATAATTTTAAAGATAGTGAACTACCATTTAGTCCAAAAAAATTGAATATCGATTTATTTAACATTCAACTGTACCTCCCTCTTAATAATATCGACAAGGTAGAATTTTTGTCAAATATATTGTCACCAAATTAACGTAAGCACTTAAATTTTATAAAAGGAATATCAAATTAAAGTTCTGTTAAATTTCAGAAAATAACATGTTTCTTTTGATATTCATATTCATACGTCAAAAAACCCACATGTATCTCAAAAATTTATTATACTTAAGCGATAACATAATATCTTCTCTCGTTACGGAAACAAAACGGAAACAAAAATACTCTCTTGGTCATTTTTTTTTATTATGAGAGTTGATCCATATACCTCTAAACTAATCCTTATATTTTTAATCAAATTATGTTTATTGCATATAAATGCTACACATTCGTAAAATATGCATGAAAAGTTTCTAGTTTCAACAGGGTAGATGCGTAGACTGATAAGTGTAGAGTGTTAGTATCAAAATAGAGCATAATGAACAAGAAACAACGATTCACAATAATATTTCTATAAAAAAAAATTCGACTGACCGCTAAAAGAGCTCCAAAAAGTGAAAAATAACATTATAAATTTTTCTATAATACTGAATTATTTTAAAACGGCGCCTAATTAATACCTGGTAAAATATAATTCGCATAAAAAGATTGAGAAACGCTGCATTTGAAACTGTCTTGTATTGGTAGTTATTTGTTTCATTTAGTAACAACTTGGAGCCGAATTTTAAAATTTCAATTTCTTATAAAAATGTATATTGTTTTTTCGTTTTTTAGTGCTTTTTTATAAGTCGGTTCAATTTTTGTATTAAAATTTTATTTTTCGATGTACTTTTAAAACGAGTTGAAATTCTAAAGTCGGAAAAATTATCCATTTTATCCATAGTTGTAGACCACACTAAATCGAACAAGAAAAAATTATTTGATTTTGAGAATTTTCCAAATACCATTTTTGAACAAAAGTGTACCAAACAAATATTTGGTCTGCAATAGTCAATCTATCTTGAATTGTAAGGAATTAATCTTAGATTCATAATCTAGGGTCCAAAACTGCCCTATAATAGTATTTAAAGTACATGAGATATGAAAACTTTTTTGTCTGATATATTTATATGCTTATTGCGTTTGAAGAAATTTATTTAAGGTTCGTAATATAGGCCCTAACCCCCCCCCCTTTATGATTTTTAGACAAAACCAGAAAAATGTGAGATTTTTAGTTCCCCATATTGTATCTGCCATATCACGTTGTAAAAATGAACTTCAGACTCGTAACCTATGAATCCAAAAACCCCTTAGTTCCTATTTTGAAAAAATGTAAATAACGTAAAATTTTCAACACACTTCATTGGATTCACCATATTGAACTTCAAAAACATAATTTCAAATAATTAATCTATTCTTAGTCTACACTCTCGAAACCCCTCCAGTCCCAATTTTGGACATAATTCGGAAATATAAAATTTTTAGACCGCCATATCGCATCAGCCATATTGCATTTAAATTGATTATTTGCACTCTCAGAAACCCCCCAGTAACAAATTTTGAACAAAAATGAGAGATGTTAAATTGTATGTCCGGCTTATTGGATCCACCATATTGAATTTTATAAAAATAATTTAAGTTAGTAATTTACACCTTCAGAAACCCTCTATACCAATTTTGGACAAAATCGAGAGATGTTAAATTTTTAATCCGCCATATTAATTTTTTTTTAAATAATTTTAAGTTCATAGTTCACACCCCAAAAACCCCCTAGTCTCAGTTTTGGACAAAATTAGCATGCGTAAAATTTTTATTCAGCCATTATTGGATCCGCCATGTAGAATTTCTTACAAATAAGTTTAGATACATTATGTTCAATCCCCAAAAATTTCCCATATACTAATTTTGGAGTAAATCGGACAAATTTTTTTTTGTCCGATATATTATCAACGCCATCTTAGATTTTACGGAACCAATTTCGGTCAAAATGATATGGGAGCACCAATTTCCTGAGTAATCGACGTACATACATAAAAAAAAACATACACAGCGATCGAATGTAGAACCTCCTTCTTTTAGAAGTCTATTAATACGAGTATAATGCCAACTCAGAAAAATTTGAAGAATACTTTTTGTGACTATGCTGTTTTTTATGAAATCGCTAAGTGATAATGTCGAGAATTTAAGCCTGGTAGAACTTCATGAGAAGATAAAGAAGAATGTAGTCTTTCGGTAATTGACTTATGAAAACATTCATCTTATTCTGCACGACATTCGATGAATAGTGAGAGACTCAACTGGGGAAACGTTATTATCATATCATACTGTCACTGACAATTTAAAAATATATTTAAGTACGAAAAAGCTGTTCGCACTGGTTACCTCGGATGTTAACATCACAAATGATTTCAAAGCTTACTTTATCTACATTGTGAGAGAACCTTCATCTAGTTGTTATTCTAAATAAAAATGAGGGTGAGCTTAATGATTAACCCTCTTATACTTAATAATTAACCTTTAATTATTAACTTGACTAATCCTAATTTGAACTAGTCAAGTGATAATTCATTTTACTAACTTTTTGTTCAAAGGCCCTTATTGTCCTATATCCAAAAAATTTTACTTTCACTTAATCTTATTTTACTTTAGAAAATAATTATAATATTTTATTTTGATTACAGAAATAGTTCATGGAAAATCTCTTTGTATCAACTTCAAAAATATCATGGAATTTTTTAAAATGAAGCAAAAACTCATTTCAAATGCATCTATTTTACAATAATCTATGTTTATATAAATAATAATCGCATAGAGAAAACAAAGTTAATAATCCGAGATGATCTACAAATTTTACAATCATACCTTCAAAAGAACACATCAAAGATTTGATCTGTAAATCTGTGTTACCTGAATATGATAAAAAAAAATATATTTTGTAAGTTTTTTACTCTCGGTACGCTAGAAATGAAGCATTCGCTCTATTTTTTTTTATTTAATTAAAAGGTTTTATTCAATCTTATTGAAATAAAATACATTATTTTGAGGAGTGGATTCACTTTAGGGGTCATGCGTTTTCCCGTCTGATCATTGAAGTGAACCGGCACCGGACGCGGTTAGTACTTGATGGCTGACCACCTGGGAAAACCGCGTGACCGTGGGTCGGAACTCAAATTAAACTGTAGGTATATTTAACAAATTGTCTCCATTATCGACGCGACTTTAATACAAGTTCTTTTCTTTTCTTTTTAGAATGTTTTAAAATAAATACCCTGTATACAAATGAATATAATATTGCGAAAATCTCGACCCTCCCTTAAATCTTTAAATTGTTATCATTTTCTTTTTACCATTATTATACTCTTCGGGTGAAGATAAGACTGAAACTATTTACGCATACAACTGTAATTATCTTCGTGCTTACGCTAAATACCTATCTTGAGACAGCACAAACTTAGTAGATCGCTAAACTTAGCCAACTATAACGTCGTGGGTGTGTCCCGAGGGTCATCATTTTAGGTCAGCTATAGATCCCTTATCGGACTTTGTATAATCTTGAGTAACGTTCTGTTATGCGAGGTAGGTTATTATCAAGATAACCAGCAACAACTGAAGTTCTTTTTTTTATACAAGTTCGTGTTTCTAAGGAGTTTTGGTATATCGGTCGTCCTCAGAAACACTGTGTATTGACTCCTAGTACTTTAATGTGAATTTTAACATAGCGCGGTATACGATAAATTCGCAGGGTAGTCAACAAAATTAATACTTACGCTTAAAATTTGCGCCCCGATGCTTAAAGTCTTCGTAGGTATACGTACTTTCCCACGTCGTTTGGCACATTAAAATTCTTCAAAATTACATCAATTCTTATAGCGACATCATCAACAAAAGGGGCCTTCTCCACAAACCCGGAGACGAGTCCCATCTTACTAATGTAGCAGACAAGGGAGTGCAGCGAGCCTCTAAATCTCAATAAATGCAAGCTCTTTGTGGAACTCGCTCCCCTTGAGTATGAGAGTTTGGGAGCTTGGCTTTGTAATTATTGAGATGTCTCGCTCAGCTTTATGGTCCTATTAGGTGAAACTTGCTACCCCCTGAGTATGTGGGTTAGAGAGCTTAAGTTTGCGGCTGTTGATCGACCATTGCCTCCCCTCCCCTAAAAAAGAGAGTTGTTGATGCGCCACTGATCTCTAAGCTTACTTCATAACGTATGCAAATTTCGGGCATGGAGTTATTCACCAGATAATACACTGTGTTACAAAGGGGTGGATGATCCATCCATATATATTTAATTTTTTGTTGCATAATATATAGAAGACCCCTTTTAAAGATATTATTATTTTAAAGCCGCCCTTTTGAAGAATTTGCAAGGGCCAAACGATATTGGAAAGTTTGTATTCTTGAGAACATTTTGAGCTACAGGGATAAATTTCACAGGTCAAACGAAGTTTAAAAGTTCCATTTTGACAAATTTCAAAGAGCCAAACAACGTTTTAAAATGGGTATTGCTAAAAACAAGCCCCGAGGTATATATTTTATTAACAGCCACATTTTGCTGATTATCTTACGAAGTCGCTGAAGCTGGGGTTTTAAAAAATGTCAGTTGGCCAAACGACGTTTGAAAGTGGATACTCCAGCGATAATGTCAATTCCCCGGGAATATATTTGAAGGACGTTAAATTTTATTAGCGACAGTATTTTGCTGATTATCCTTCAAAGTTACTGGAGACCACGATATTTTGAAACTGTCGTTTTGAAAAATTTCAAAGAGCTAAACGATGTTTTAAAATGGATATCTATGCGAATCTTTGAATCTCCATCACATATATTTTTAGTGCGTTAACTTTTGTTAACCGCCCCCTTTGGTTGATTGTGTTGTTATTTTGCTGGCCTAGAATGTGTGTATCAATACGAAGATTTTGAGCCATAGTACGTCATCTTTCAGCTCTTAAATTTTTGTTAGCACACGACCAATTGATGATATATATGAGTGATTGTCACCTTTGTTATGATGTTTTTTTGCATATTTTGATCTTAGTTCATCCAACACTGAATTTGAAATAAAAATATCTCGCACAAATTTTGGAAAAGGATACTAGGATCACACAATATGAAGTCACTGACTTTTTAGATGATATAAAAATCTGAAATCCTTCGAATAATAATTGGAATTCTTGATATCAGAGAAAAATACTAAATAAAAATTATTTTTTATAGTTTCAGGAGCAAAATGATTGGCTCGCGATAACTGACATTATTTTTTAAATACGAAAAGTCTTTTATTGAAGAAACCAATTTTTATTCGATGGATAATGACAATTTCGTCCATCTGAATGACTTCATAGGCGAAATTTAGAAATATATATCTAGGTAGTTTCAGTAGAGTAACGGGAAGAAAATAACTAAGATTTAATTTGCAATCTTGTGTAAATCGGAATTTAGAGAAATATGCAATGTATCGATGCAAACCTAGCTCACACATTAAATCAAAAGGCAAGTTCGAACTTTTTAAATATGAATTCATTAAAGTAAACTTTTTGGTAAACATGTCTTGTACAAATTAAATACTTTAAAACTATTTTTACTTTGTAACGAAATATTTTTATGGCCACATTATTATTGTAGTCAAGCGATTTGCTTCACGTCATTCAAGTCCCAGATTCGAGTCATTTTGGGTGTTTAACATTATGCATATTTTTAATAAATTAACAAATAATAAATCTGTTGATAAAACGTCAGATTGGAAGAGGAGATGAATCAAAATATATATCTATTTTAAAATATAATGTATGAATGTTTTTGCTACTATTTAGAAGTCGCTACAAAGTGTTAAAATAAAAATACCGCAACAATAAATAATGTGTTCTGTCCAAAATGGAAATAAAATTACTACTAGAGGAAATAGAACTTTTTATCAAATATTCTATATTTTTTACTATATTTTATACATTTTTACGTTTTTATTCAAACTCACAGATATATCTGATCTTATTGCCCGTTTTCTTTTGGTGACCTTGGACTAAATCTCATATTCATTTTTATACAGTTGATAAAGGATTCAAATGTATCCTAAACATTCATTTTTATTTTATTCAAAAGAATGTATTATGGTGACCTAAATATTAAATAAATAATAGTACCCATATTCATATACAGGGTACCGGGTAAGTACTCCCTAATTTCTCGGGAGCATACAGGTGAGGTCAAAATAACCCTACGTTGTCATAGAAAAAAAAATTCTATAGTGTCCCTTAACGGAGAGCAGAGCCCTAAAGGAGTACCCAGCGATTTAACTTACTATAAAAACTCATTAAATCATACTACAGTAGATGTTTCAGATCATCAGAGAAGTTAGGAACAGACTGACAGCCACACTCGTTGGGCCTAGTTTTTGGCAGATGTCATTTTAGAGAGCTGAAAACTGGTTTATTAAATACTTTGGTCATTCCTCTTCAAAAAAGGTACTCATAATGTATTTCGATAAAACTGGTGGTTTTCGAGATAAATTGATTTTTATGCGAAAAACTCAGAAGTTACTAATGTTAAACACAAACAGGTAAAAATCAGGTTGTTATTGTTAATACCTACATAATGAATTACTATTGACGGAATTTATCAAAACTGCCTTCAAGTAAATATAATTTTAAAAAATGGAAGAATATTCTTACGCAGTGTATGATGATATGCATTCATTTATGGTGAAGCGCTGTCAGATTCTTTGAAGGTAAGAAGACTTTATGTTTTTTTAGTCTGACATATTTTATTCTGCATCTTGAATTTAGGATTCGTAATATAGGCCCCAATATTTCTCCAGTACCATCTTAGACAAAATCAAAAAAATATAAAATTTTTAGTATCCCATAAAAAATTGTAAAAAACTTCAGATTCATAACTAACGATTGCGAAAACCCCTTAATATTAACCAGTTTTGAAAAAATATTGAACTTCAAAAAAATTATTTAAAACTTAAGGACTAATTTTAACAAGATTGAGAATTGGTAAATATCTTTAATAATTTGGATAGATTCGTTAGCTGGAATGTTAGGGAACAAATTTTTGCCATCAAATGAATTTAGTTTGGCATTGTTTGGTAGGGGAACATTTTTTATATTTTGGATAAGTTGAAAAGAGTTTTTAATACTAAATGAAGGAGAAAATTTGGTTGTTTCCAAAATAATATCTATAGGCCGTTTAGACAACTTGGTTACAGGAGCTGTTAGAAATGAAACTATAGGCTTTGTGGGCAAGTTTTCTTTATTCAATTTGAGAAGAGAGTAAAGTTTAGGACCGGATACAAAAACACAAAAAATTTAAACAAAATTTCTAGCTCTGCTTACGCCATGCACATATAAGGAAACCACCACAATTTCAAGGAAGATTTTAAAATTTTACGCATAGCTAATAAAGGCAAAACTATCGTCGTTGGAATCCTTAGAAATTATTACAATAAGACAAACAGAATATATTCTAAATGATCTAATAACTCCCCATTGTTAAACTTGTTTGGAAATTCTGAGCAATAAAATGTAATATACGTTTATCAAATCTAAGTATTGTCGCCACACCTTTTTCCTTAAAGAACAGGTAGAATATTGTGTCAAATTTGTTTGGTTTATTTAAATAGGTTAGCTTGAACTTGAAAATGTTAACATTGATAAAGTTGTAGTACGACGAAATATGTCTGTTAGATTAAAATAAAATAAGTGAAAATAAAAACAAACTGATTTTCTTCGGTTTTATGAACCAATTTCAGCCAAATAATATAAGACCACTGCAGCTACTTGCTGAAAATAATGCAAGAAATTTCATTTAAATCGGTAACGCCTTTCCAGAGTAATCAACGTACATAAAATAAAAAAAGACAGAGCGGTCGAATTTAGAACCTCATTCTTTTAGAAGTCGGTTAAAAATTACCATTATTTTTATTCTTCTCTTAAAGTCGACTTTAACACTTTTTCAAAAATAATTTTTCACTATTCTTTACCAGTCAACTCTATTTTTTTTTCTGTAATAAACCAATGTTTTTTCATTTTCTTGCCACATCGACAACCACATAAAAATTATGAAAATGAGGTTTATCTCAGTAGACCCGCCAAAATGAAAAAGATGAAAATCTTTTATGAATAACTATGTAAACTCGTAACAAGGAAGCGTAATTTGATTTTTTTTTAAATAATAGTACCAATATTTATATGAATATATATGTCAATTTCAAATAATAGTACCAAATCGAAAGAAAAACAAGTGCAAAGCTGAATCAACTTTATGCAAAGTTTACATGCCATTTTGACATTTAGCGCTGCAGTTAATTATTCGAACGCTTAGATAAGTTAAATTTGCAAAAATAGTCGTATCGGAGTTCAGAAAACAATATAGGCGAGCTCCTGATCCTTTAGGTTTACAGTAAATATATTGAAATTTTGAAAACTTTGAACTTAATGATTATAATTCTTCTAGAAATGTATTACTTTGTTACTCATTTATTTGCAATTAAGCTTGGGTATTGATTAAATGATAAAATATTAGCTTAATATAACTTTGTTGTGTAATTAATCTAGTTGATTACTAGTAATTATTTTATGGATTAAATGGACATAATAATATACCCTCTATTTTGAAGTTTTAGTAATTTGTATAATTAATCGATAATGGACAAAATATGATGCAGGATAATTACCAAAAAGAGGTTCATTTTACATACTGGAATTTTCTAATTATTATCACTAAAATTTATAAATATTTTTTTTTATTTTTAGGTGCATATTGTTTTTACAGTAGATTAATAAAAAATAAATATCCAATGTAATTTTAGTTAATAAATATAACTTTACAGCTGTGCTATTAACCATGTTTTGTGAAACTCTTAGTGTTACATAGCTTTATAAACCCATCGCTAAAGAAAACAAGAAGGCTTGTCGATCTCCCAAAAAGGCATATTTGAGTAATAACGAATTTATTTACTAGACACTGCCCTGTGAGATACCATCTCCAAATGATGGACACAGCTCAGGACGGGATTTGCTATTTTTGTGATCGTGCAGCCGAAACAGCGGAATACCTGCTAGGTGAGCGCATGGTATTGTTCTGCCAGAGACTTGAATTTAAGGAAAACCTGACTTTAAGACCCGAAAAAATAAAGCTCTTACTTCCAGAAAAATAATAAGCTTCGTGAAATGTCGAAATATTACTAGTTTTTATTAGTTTAAGGTACCGTACAAAGTTCGAGGTGCTGTAGACGGGCAAGAAAAACTTTAATCGTCCATAAAATTTATCAAAACTACTGGTCGAATATTCGAAAAGAATGAGTAATTTACTGATCTATTGCTTTATAACATACTTTGACTTCGAATAGTAATAGAAGGATACAAGATTATGATAGTAATAGATCATTGCTGTCAATCTGTTTAATTTCATATTCACTCAGTTCATTGAGTTTGTCAAGATAATCAGAAATACCCATTTTTAATTCAAAATCAAGAGCTTAAGATAAATTCATAAACCGAATTCAAAATCGGCATTTGCATGTGCGTTTTATGAAAAAGCTGTATAGTATATTCAAAAAATATAGTAATTAAATAATAGAATATGTAACCCTCTCATTCTTATTAATATAATAAGTTCAGTATAATTTTAACAATGATTCCAAAATTTATTAAATTTTAGGTTGTATTCGTAGGGTTGCTCTTTTTCGTTTTGTTGCTATTTTTGTACTTCACTATAATGCAATTATGGGTTTACTCTCTTAATTCCCGATATTGTCCTAAACAATATTAAATTATACCTTAAAACGAAGACAATGATATGAAGAAAGAAAAATATTAACTTGATATTATATGGGTTTCAAGTGATATTTTACCAAAAACTTTGAAGTTTTTTTATTCAAAAAATAGAAAATGTTCAGTTACAGTTCATTACATTTAATAATATTTACTTAATTTACCCAAACATCCCAAAGTTTTCAAAATTATTCAAAAATTATATTCACAATTGGCAGCATATTAAGAGTATAATAAAATCGATACAACCTTTTTTCTCAATTTTCAGCGAAGAAAGCCATGTTTCCAAATATAAGAATTTTTGTACTTATTCTACACTTTTGTGATTAAGAGGATTATCGGCGTAAAACCCAAAGGTTTCAGAAATATGGTTAAATTCAAATGTATATTTTACTATTTGCCACATGATATCCTAAAAAAGCTGCAATTTCTAAAAATCAATAATTTTTTTCATACGAAATTTGTAGTAGTTACGGAAATCACAAAAATTATTGTTAATACCTAACCCATGTAGCATCATATATTCGATCCGATCTAGCATCTCAGCAGTACAGCTTGACAGATAACTAAAATATTTTCAAGTTGTTTCTTTAGGATGCTGCAACTTCCTACAAGGTGAAAATAGGTCAGATTTGATACCTGACCTATTTTACCTTGTTTTTCGGTTAACAGTGCCTTAATAAGAGATGGCGTCACTAATACATTTGATAGTATATACTAATGTTATCTATGACATATCAAAAACTTCCGCCATTAAAAGCCAGTTTGTTTTCAATTATCATTATGAAATAGTTCTTTATAGGTTCTGGAACTTTCATTAAAAAAAAAACAGCTCCTGCAAGTTAACGATTGTTGGTTTAAGCTTGTGGTGAGAATGTTTTAACCCAAAAAACTTATGAACGATGGTTTAAAGGATTCAAAAATGGTGATTTTGATGTAAAACACAAAAAGCATCGAGCTCAGCCGAGAAAATTTGAAGATGCAGGGAACTGTGTATTGCGCCCTCCTAGTGAAACAATTACTGACGATATATATCGACAACACCTGATAAAATTAAATACGCGTTGAAGAAAAACCACCAATATATGCTGAAAGACACGATAAAATCATTTTTTGATATGGCATTGCTGGGTCTCAGGTTACAATATGGGTAAAAACTATTTGAAAAACGTTAAATAAGATCAACATTATTAATCCAAAACACCTATTATTTTCAATAAAAAAGTAGTCTCGGAGTATCTCTTTTCACAATAATCTTTAATCATCTCCAAGGAAAAAATGCATAGTTTCTTTTTACATTTTGGTACAAGAAAATTTATTCTTGTTCTGACTGGCTAATAAACCTCAGTTTTGAACATAAAGCTCATACACAAAAAGGGAAATGTCAAGATCTGATATTGCAGAACACGCCTGGAATAAACCATATAAAATAGTCTGAGGCTGCGGCAATATATATGGAACCCATCACAAAACAAAGAAAATTTATAGAAGCAGCTTACACTAAAAACAATCATGGAATCTTCAGTAAACCGAGTGTTGAGATACCTAATCTTTGGCAACCACTACTTTGTAACATCAAATTATTCAAATGTGTACAGCGAAGCGAAACTTCGCGCTTCAATGGACACAGTCCCTATATAAGCTCGTAGTCTTAAGACAAAATATTCAGTTTATACTTGATAACGATTAGAGATACAACCTAATTGAAACTTCGTAAAAATAAATAAAAATAAAGACAATTAGTTAATCTTCAACATAGTCTACAACCTTCAAACAAACGTTAAGTTGTATTGTTCTCAGTTAAGGAGGAGTCTTGATGATCTTTTTTTGATATACAATTATTTCAGCAAAAGACGTATTGATAAAATATGACTACCTAAAAGTTGAAGAAAAAAAATTTAAAAAAATTAAACCGTATTTTAAAAAATTGCTAGAAAGCGAAAAATAGCAATACAAATTTTTATATGAAATTGAAATTTTTGACGTCGGCGCCAAATTAACACCTGGCAGAATGTGTGATCCATGAGTGAGCAGAATCTATTAAACAGTTTTCAGAAATTATTTTCATTCTCAATGCTTTCACGTTTTCAGTAAAAAGACACATTATTCCAACTCCGTGGAGGGGTAAGCATGTTATATTACATAGCCAATTTCTCAACTTCTAAAACAGCGCCACTTTTTTTTCTTGCAGTCATACGTTAGTTTCTGAATAATTTGTTGAAGCATTCTGCACTCTCTGTGCAAAGTGTGTGTGTCATATTATTGATGCATTTTCATCTGACTTTACATTTAGTATTGTGCTTGAAAGTTGTTACAATAATAGAAAGAAGTCTTATCTTGCTCCGATATTCAAGTTATCTGTATTTATATATGATTGAACTTGTATAAAAATATGACATTACTTCAGTAATTATGTATAAAGAAAATTGTGATTTTATTTATTGTTTTCTTTTTCCACAAGGGTATGAAGAACAAGAAGTGGAAGTTTCACCATGGGGTTTCGTTTTTTGGTACTGACGCCTAAAAAACTTTCTAAAGAGTTTTCTAGTGCACCTCGTAGATAAATCTCATCATCATGATCAGGCATACAAAAATGAGCATAATAAAAAGAAACTATGCTTTGTTTTATACGTTTTTAAGTGTCGTTAAAGTTTTATCGGCAATGCTTTCGAAAACCATAAAAAAAACTAAAAATTACTATGCCAACACAGTGGTATAATAATGCCGTACAAAAGCGTAAAATGCCTGGATATGCACTTTAACTCTATATTTAAATGTTCCCTAAATAATTATGTTTTGCACGGTAAACCAAGCTTTTTAACAGAACGACAGGCCCAAAATGAAGATTTGTCACTAAAAATAATGTTTGACCACCACAAGAAAAGTTTTCCATGTTTCAACTAAGGATTGGCCAAATTCAACAACTTCAAAAGGTTCTAGTTACAAGATACAAAGATGTAAATGGTAACGTTTACAAAGATTTATTATAAAAACTGGATTTATATTTAATGTGGGAGATGAACAACCAAAATCAATATCATCATGAAAAAAGCTTTTTGTGTTTCCTGAAAAGCTTAGATACAGCCTAATAATACGCTGTACAACTATTTTTATATGATGATTATTCAGGGACTATCCATATTGTCGTTTTAGCGTTTTAACGAAGCAAAGTACTAACTTTACACTATGAAATGGGAGTGATAGTTTAAAAAATACAAATGTGTATCAACGCTTGTTTTTCCCCTATGCTCTTCAATGAACAAAGTGCTCTATTCGAGGAATAGTTAGTCTACCTTTTATATATTTAGTTGAAACGATTAAATACAATATTGTATAAAAATTACAAAGAATTGTAATAATACAGTCGTTTAAGAAAATATTAAACGATACATTAGTCAAAGATGCAAGCGGGGCCTTTACAAAAAATTTCAAAGAAAGACTTCGAAGAATAGGCAACAATTAGAATTCAACGTCTTTTGTGTTCGCTTTTTCTCGAATGATTGGAAACAAGAAATATCAGACTCGTTATTGTCAATGGCCCCTGAAATGAAATTTGCCCAGGTTCTGCAACCAATAAAATTTCCCGAGAATTGTTAGGAAGAGGGGTTATTTTTTAGAAGGTTTTGTCTTTTGATTGGCAAATTAATCGATAGGATAAATTTTCTAATAAAAACTTTTTGGGATTATCGATCTAATTATAAACATAGATTAATCCCCAAAATAAAATATATTTTTCCTCTAAGAAAGCTTGCTTAAAAAAGTATATCCGTATTAAGTTTCACTAACCGCTTAAAGCATATAATTTAATTAAGTTGGCGATATTTATTTTTACGTGGGAATGTTTACGAAATGTCGTGATTCAATGATAGATATACAGGTATATCTTCACACTTTTCGTACTAATCTTACTTAGTAAGACGTTCCTCGATTAAACCAGGAATTTTAGGAATGAAAAATGTTTGTGGAAACTAATTGAATTTACTGTATATAGAGGGACAAGTATAATACATAATTAAACCTTGCCCATTTTTATTATTTGAAAAAGAAAGAGATGTTTTGCGCGACATTAACATTAACAATTAAAGAGATGAAAATGTTTAATGAATTGAAAGTTTGTCATATATATCAGGATATTCATTCTTTAAAAAACGTATTAGTTTTATTGTTTTATTTTTGTTGACAGACTTAAAAAAATGGAGAATATTGGTAAATGGATCGTTTATCTTATTCAACATATTGTATAAAGAAATTCATACAAAGATCTGTCATAAATTTTTTTAGTTGCATTTTTAATTTGCAATTTTTCGCTGCTTTTTATGTTAATTTAATTCGAGGCTCCATTTACTATCTTAATTTTTTTTAACATCAGGTTTACTTTTTATTATTTTTTGTGTGTAGAAATAGCAATAAGAAATATGTAAGATTTGCTTAAAAACATTTCTGTATTCCTTATACCTTTATTCTTTTGTAAATTAAGATTTTTTCTAAGAGTTTTCCACTCTATTTTTTTTTATTTTATTGAGTACACTGTAAAAAGGATATGCATTAAATTTAAGGAAAATGTGTTGGAAGCAAATTTCACAAACGTTTATTAAATGCATTTAATGTAATGCATTAAATTTAATAATCTACATTAATCTAAATTAATTTATTCCATTAAATTTAATGTAATCATATATTTAATTTAAAGTTTGATCATTACTTTTTAAGGTGACTATGTACATTAAGTATACAGCCAGTGTTCATTGAATCTGAGATATGTTATCACATATTTAATGCACTAACATTAATACCAGTATGAGTTCAAAAAATTCTGAAACTATCAGGAAAAGGTGGGCATTTTTCCCATAGGTAGTGTCCACCATCTAGACCTGTTTCGAACTTATTGGTTCTCGTGGCAGACATGTACACCTCACCATATGAAAACTGGATTCTTTAAGCAACGTATATCATACTAAATAAAAAGTTCAATATAAGTTGTGCCATCTCCCAGAATTTCCTGCAGTGTATATTGAATAATAATGTAAATTCCTTTAGCATTAGGGTATATGTGAATTAATTTTAATGTACAGAAGTCAAAATATCTTTTTAGTTACTTTATTGAAATTTAAGATACCATTGAATCAAATTTAAGGCTCAACTAGCTGGTATTTGAATGAATTGCTTTAAATTCAAAATAATGCACGATTTTTGGTACAAAATCATTAAATTTAATGTAGAATGGGCATTAAATTAACATTAAATTTAGGGTTATTTTTAACAGTGTATTAAATGACAGATGTTGTCAATTGTTTTATTTTTTTAGTTCATTATATCTAATAATTTCCTTGACCTTGATTTTTTATAATATGAAAAGTTTTCAATAACAATTTCTATATCACTACTAATAGTTACACCATTCCAATCTTGCTCAGCCATTAAGTCATTAATTATTGACTTTTGAATTAGTCTTTGTAACAGATTCCGTTGACACTTGTAATTTATTTTTTTTCATTGGTACAAAAATTGATTATAATCAGATAAAAAAGAAGGTCTTTGAAATAAAATTCCAGGATGAAGAAAAAATATTTAAGGGAAGAATATACTAGACGTTTCTTGATACACGAGTATCTGTGGGTGTCACACATGTCGAACCACTTATAAGAGATTGCAAACCAAGAATTTGCTCTATATTATTCTCAAGATTGTCACAAAGATATTTTCCAAATCCTTAATATGGAAGATTATGGCATATAAATACATGTAACACCATATTTTATATAATTTAATCTGATAATAATTTTATTAGAAGGTACTCCACATTTAACAATTTTCAGTATCAATATTGTCAAGGTTTTTCTTGATAAAAATAACTATATGATCATTTTGATCACCCTTAAAGTTTTGAAGTTTTTTTTTTTGCATTAATGTAAAATGTTTATATCTATTAAATTACAATCCGTATCCTGTTGGCCGACTGATGTTCAAGTGGTTTTAACTCCTGTAAGATTTTAATTTCTTGAATTAGAAACCATTATTATAACCACAGCGTATAGTGTTTCTCAATAAAGTTATAAAGTCTTCATATGATTGACAGTCTCTATCATTTACTTGGTAATTTACATTATTCTTCCGGTTGAACACATTCACTTTTTCACAGTTATATTTTTTTACTTTTTCTGGCACTGTTATATTGACTGTTTTCCTGCATAATATTTACATACGCTGTTTTTAAAGCAAACATTATTTTGTTTCCTAATTTTTAAAATAAAGTTTTATTGATAAGGATGCGATCAATTATCAAGTCAGGTTAACTCAAGCTGAAGACAGTGCAATATTACTTTTAGGTGTTCATACATATTTATGAACTACTATTAGATTGGTCATTTTACATTTGCATTTTCACTTGTTGTTTTATATTGTCTTTGGATAGATATTTTCTGTTAACGCTTGTGTTTGTGTTTTTGTACCCGCAGCTATTTGTTAAGAAGTTATGTCAACTAACTGTGCTGCATTCATAATTTCACACAATATTCTCTGCCCTTCTGCTATCGTTTGACAATACTATTATCAACCGAAGGGTTTTCCACTTCATTACCACTGGCAATCTTATTAATACTTACTTTAGTAGTGTTGATTTCGATACTTCTCCCTGTCGCAACATTTTAAAGAAGATATAGCATTTTTTTTAACTCTCTTATGAAGAGCAGCAGCGAGAAAAATGTATAAATGGAAAACAGAAGTGAAATAATACAAATATAATAAAAATATTATGAAAACTTGTATATACACAAATACATCGCCCTCCAACAAAGACAGACATTAAAGTAATTAATGTAGAATTAGAAGATATTCTGGACATAAATGTAAAAGAAATCCTCTTCACTTTAAAAACATTAGAAGATTATAAATATAAAAATAATAAAGCACCAGAAGGAAACAAATGATTAAGGTAGCAGATAAAAAAGCTAAACTTGAAAATTAGAATAACACAATACACATAGTTTTTGTCGAAAAATATTTCCACTCTATAGAAAATTGCGCAGTTATGAAAAATACTACAATACACGTATTGAATGATACAAAAATAAACTGAAGAACATATATCAACAAATAAAATTAACTAGAAGACTTCATGAAAAATCCGAACATATAATCATTAAAAAGGAATATATACAATAGCGCCCAACTTTTTTATGTTAGCTTTAGGAGGACTTTGAAAATTACCTTAAGAAAATTTAGGATTTTACATGAGCGGAGAAAGATTACCAAATTTGAAATTTGCTGACGACATCGTCCTATTCGCTGAAACTGATCTGGTCTGATCTGAAAAAAAAAAACGCTAATCGAACTAGAACCAGAACCTGCAAAAATAAGCCTAAATAGAATCTTGGAGAAAACAAAAATAGTAAGTTTTCGGCCAATGAAATTTACACTAAAAGGAAAGGAAATAGAAAATGTCAAAGAACGTGATAATTTAGGAAAGCAAATAGAAACTGACAAACAAAACAAAGATACTTAAATTGAAAAGGTTAAGATAGGCAACTTTCATATAATTTCCGTTATAAACTGTGAAGCGCAGACATTGACGCTCACAAGATAAATAGCAAATATACCGCAGACAATGCAAGAAACGATAGAAATAATAATGTTTGGAACTTTATTAAGACACTAAAATAATAATAACTGGATCAAACAATAGACAAAGGTCACACAAAATATAACGATACTGGCTGCGTTGCTAGAATAATTGATAACCGCGATATATTTTTAAACTGAAGACTATCGATAATAAAAAGGGGAAGACATCACGTGCCAATATAGTGAAACAAAATAGGTGATAGGATTTAAATGGATAACGAATGCACAGGATAAGGAGAACTAGAAAATAAATAGGGAAGCCTATGCTCACTACTGAGCGCTGTAAGACCGATGTGGAGTATTAAAACACGAAGTAATATCACAAAAATATTTGAGAATAAAGGATAAAAAATTTCACTAACTGAGAAACCACGAAACTGGTCACAACTCTCAAAGATTTTATCAGCAAGGCGGAAATAACAAAAATTAGACATCCTATACAGAGATAACGCTAGGTATATTGTTTCGATAACAAATTACGTTATATCGTCTTAGCTAACTCCCCATTGGTTGAGAATAAATTAAATATAAGTCAAATTTGCCCATGAATAATCGTAAGGTAACTGACTGAACTCAAAACAGAAAAACAGAAAACTAAAATGGCTTTTTTTTGGTTCAAAAGTAGACCTTAAACAATCAAAGGTGGTTTCCTTGTCAAAGGCTAATAACTCAACCGACTGTAAAACTAAGCTTAAAAGTATAGCACAGTATGATACAAATAGATAAAGTGATATAGTAGAAAAAGTGTAAATTAGATGTGACCCTTTCTTTTCAATCTTAAATTATCTCAGTTGGACAAAATTCTAATGAAAGCAAATTTACCTTGAGAGTTATTTCATTCAATTTACCGAGTGAATAGTTTTCACGTTACATAAGACTGACATTTAGGTATATTTGGAATATATAGTTTCAATAAAATTATATTGATCAACCTCTCCGCACTTTACATAAACTGCTACTGTATGCTTAATAATCGCATGACTAGTGCCTTAAGATAATAAGTGACGACGTTGGATGTTTTAGTACCTTATTTAATAACCGATTAAAATTATTAAGAAGTTTTCAATATAGCGAAGCCTACTACTTTATATTGGCATTAGCATTCTAAACCATGGTAATTTTAATAGGCTATTAACTGCCTAAATTATATCAATGTAATAGAAAAAACACCAAGGTTGCGTATACAGTGTGACTTTATTTGAAATTTGACTTTGGCATCAATTTCTGCTTCGACCGAGATGAAAATTAATCAAAAAAATAGTAGTCACGTGATTAGCATTCTGCCAAATTTTAATTTTTTTCCAAAAAAAAAAAATCAAATACGGGGTTATGTCTCAAAATATCGAAAAAAAGTTATTATAAAAAAGTTTTCTAAAGGCAATTTTAACCCATATGGAAAATTTCAACTGTGTAAGATAATTTATATTTTTTGCCCATTTTTTGTAAGTTGCACCACTGTTGCAAAATAAGACTCAACGCAACTTACATAAAACTTCTTAGTTTTAAGGTAATTCATTCTAGACATATTTTGTTTAAAGTAGCGTCATATTAAATGTGTTTTTCTACAAAATGCAAATAGGGCTACTAAAATTTGATCACATGTGATGCAAAATTTATATGTTTTTGACCATGTATAAGGTAACTTCATAAAGTAACTATTTTTGAAAACGAGGTTTATGTCTAAAAGTAATTCACATTATAATTATGACAAACAAGTACACAGTGTCATCAGTAAAGTAGGCATTAGGTGGAAAATAAATTTTAAATGCGTTTCATTTTTATATTATGATTTTTTTATTAGAGAACTTGCGTCTTTTCTTCAATTAAACTATTAAGTAGTTGGCTTAAATCGACCGATTTTGACGTCCAGAGTCTGTCATCAAACGTTGTACACGTATTTTTCGGACACCCTGTATAAGACAAACAAATTAAACATGGTTCAACATAGTTTTGCCATCTTTTAATTTCAATAAAGTCGATTTTTAAACTTTTCACATAATAACAAAATATTTTTTAACAAAAAATTAAATTACATTGAAGCTTTTATATGCCAGTAGTAAAACCCTTTGGGACTGATATATTCTTTGAAATTGTTTTTTCTCATATTTTGGTTTTATTACTAAATTATACTAACTCTAAATTATATTCAAAAGTTATTGAGAATACATAAATATATAACTAATAAGAAGCTAGATTTTTTTTAATGACACCAAAGACTGCGTTCATTCTGATTGTTTTACCTGTTCAATCAGAATTTTAAGTACCCATACGTGATGCATTATACTAATATTCAAAATGTATTCCATACCTATTTAGATATATCCTGATCCAGTTCGGCATTCCCGAGCTTTTCATAAAATATTGGAATTATTTATACTATTACGTACTAGAGCTCTCCAAAGTGATTTTTTTTTTGTTGTCAGTATCTCAAAACACCTTGAATTTGATGCATAATGTGTTAAATATATCTATATAAAATTAAAAAAAAAAAACAGTAAAAAAATAATTTTATATTTCGAAAAAAGTCATTTCTGACGAGATTTTGGCTCAGTTGAAAATATCATTTGTCTAGTAAATCTTCTATATCAAATATCAATAAAATTTAAAATTATCTAAGGGTTAACTACTACTCTTGCGAATAACGTTAAGTAAAAAAATTGATTGTAATAAAATAAGATATTTAAATCCGTAATTCATATTACATTAAAAAAATTTTGAGTAAAATTTTATTTCAGTGGATGACCCTAACTACTTTTTCCCCCTAATTCATTTGTCATTGACAAGATATGTCAATATTTTTTATTTCCACAGTGACAATATTTAATATTCCCAAATTTTAAACTAATGAACAGTAAATTTATTTAATTGGCAACTGGACGATTTCCCAGAGACACCTGGTGGCCAAAGTGAAAAATTTCCCTAGCCATATTAATTTAAAAAATAATGTAGGAAATGAGGCAAAACTAATTTGAAATAATATTTATTGAATAGATAAAATGTATTTATCAAGTGAAAATGTAAACTAACACAATTTATGTAATTTTAAAAATATTAAAAAGTTTTCTATTTTTTTTTTTATTTTTGAATATGAAATCGCGACGGTATAGGAATTTACATGATATTTCTATTATACTAGATTTAATCAAAACGTCCAATTATTGAAGGAGAGGCTGTTTTATTATGTGGATATAAATACAAAAGTGAAAAAGAGATTGTTATTATGGCATATATTACACAATCTTCTGAAATGACTGATCAACCACACCAAACTGAAACCAAAATATCAGTGAGCGATATAAATAAACTGATTGTAAGTGCTTTTGTTCTGCAGGAAATGGGGAGAAATGTAAGTATATTTTTGCTACTTTGCTGTAAATTAACATGTATGTATATTTTTTGTATGAAATTATTACATGAAAAATGTCATAAATATGTAGATGACAAATTGTAGAAGCAGAATACAGAAATTGAAAGAAATCGGTACAGATGTTAGGCAACAATGGGAACAATGGAGAATGAGGATACCGAAGAATTGAAAAAAATTTTCTTCTAAACATTATTTTCTGGTCACAACATTATTTTTAAATAAAACCATTTCAATCGATTATTAAAATAAAAAATTAATTTTCTAGGGAAACCAGATAGTGAGGCTGCCATACATTACTCTCAACGACGAAGAACAAAGCAGCAAATGAATATTGATAATGATTATTATAATGAGGAATTTTTCCTTCCACTATCATTGATCCATCGCTTATTATATAGAGAATGTAGTTCGGAAATCATCGGTCAGTTACAAATGGTTACAAAGGCTGATTTTTACAAAATAAAAGTTGATGAGTTTCATTCTCATCTTCTTGGAAATGAACATACAAAATATGAGGCACTGCATGAAAGCAGAACTCCAGAATTATACGGTGTGGAATTCAAGGTAAAAGTGGTGAAAACTGGATTGCTCATCAATCCAAAGGTTCCATGGCTGGGATATAGTGCTTATCGATTAGTGTGAGCATCGGATACATTACTTGAAATAAAATGTCCAGAAGAGGGAAAAATAAGACAGCTTTGGAAATATTGCAGCATTTATCATTCATCCAATCTTCTTTTGATTTCACTGAGCATATATTATGCAGTCTTCAAATAGTCTATTTTAGTAACTTTTTACCTGCAATGAAAAAACGTTTGTCCAAAGAATGAATGAATTATATAAATGCAAAAATATGAACTAGATATCAATTGTTAAATTCAATGTTATACTTGTTTAATGTTGAAGTATGTAAACATGAATAAAAATATATAATGTTGCATACACATACAAAGATCACATAATATTGCATCAAACTATACAAGTATTTTGTAAAAACTAATAAATCTTGTTCATACTGATATCCCTCACATGAACTTATCTTGTACCATAATATGTGAGTACAAATTTGTTAATCCACAAATCAATTTTATGATAAGATTAATACAAAAAACTACTCGAGTATCATGTGGTTCTTTCAGTATTAGGAATTGACGTATCCTTTGAATCCTTCTGTCAACGTGAACCTTTGCTGCCACTTTATCAGCACCTAGTTTTGCTTGTTGAGACGTAAATTGTATTTTTTTTTAAATGATGGTTCAATTAATTTGTAATCATCTGCTGCACACTTTTTGTCAGTGAGAAGGTTTCTCTTAATCATAATGGCATCCGCACTCCACTTAATTCATTCTAAAATTCTGGATCTTTTAAAAATCATTTTATCCGATACTCGCCAACCATATTAGCATTTACTTATGTATGAAACCAAACCTGATCGTGTTACTCAAATCATGAATTTTGCTGTATGATTTGATTTATAGTTCCAATAGGTAGTTACACTGCACTTCAAATACTTAGATTGCTTCATCGATATCTCTAAATTGTCCCAGACTACTTTAGTATTCTTATACTTTTTGAAGCCCATTGGCATTTTATCTAGAATTTCATCTTTACTAAAGGAGATAGAATGGTATATAATTGATGCAAAGTGATGACGAAATATTTTCCGCATGGAGTGTTGCTTAATTTAAAGAGAATGCTCAATGCTGTGTACGTTAAATTCTATTTTCTTTTACCAAAATTTAACAAAATCCCAAAATGTGGTTTCTTTTTTCAGCTCGTCTAAATTCCCATCGATATTTTTATTTAAAGCACAAGCAACTTCAATGCACTTGTTATTTGTATTATTTTCATTGCTTTTATGATTCTCTTGCATATCATATATTGTCAATGGATTAAGGTTGCACTCCACAGAATCCTCGTTAAAATTGTTATCGTTGTTGCTCAATCTTGTTTCAGATAATGGATTGCAATTCTGATTTTCATGAATATATTTATTTTCATTATATATGACACGATTTATGGAAACGTATGATTTGTTCTCACTAGGAAATAAAAATAAATTGGCTAAATAAAAAATAATTAAGGATCAACACTTTAAAGTATTTTTACTTACATCTATTTTTTTATTTCTTTGGATCATCTGCTTAAACGTTTGATGGGGAAAACGGAGACCTTTGTGTAAGAAGTTGTCAAGATCATAGGAAGATACAGAGTAGGAACTAGTGTTGGTTTTAATAGACGACTCTTCTTATTATGCGCAAATTAATTAAATAGATATTGGTACAAACTAAATTATTATTTGTAAATCTGAATTTCAAACTAAAAATTATTAATATGTACATACTTGAATTCAAATAATCCCCTTTTTTAAAGTGCTTGCTATACACCAACATGCGATGTATTAATTTTTTCACTCTCATCATTACCCAGCACTTATTAAACATGATGTTTGAAGGTCATAGACAACAATGTTTCTTGCGAAGTAGTAGATATCTGTTAGACTTCCATTGTCTTTATTTTTGTTGAATATCACGACGTTTCGGCTAGTAGTTATCTCTAGCCGTTTCACTTGAAAACGACTAGAGATAACTACTAGCCGAAACGTCGTGATATTCAACAAAAATAAAGACAATGGAAGTCCAACAGATATCTACTACTTCACAAAAAACATGATGTTGTTCTTCATTTGCAGTTATCTTGAAACCAGGAACCGAACAATGTTTTTTACTTTTCTCTTTTCTCATGGTGTTACAAAATAAGATTTGATGTAGCGTCTATATCACAAACATAACCTTATTTTACGAAATAAATAGCTGATCATTTCGGCTTTCCCATGCTTAATATATAGATATATTAAGAAATTTTATATTCAAAAATAAAACAGAAATTAGAAAATATTTTAAAGTTTTAAAATTGCATATGATTTTATTAAGTTATCAGTTTGCATTTCCAATTGATAAACATATGCTATTTATTCAATAAATATTATTTTAAATTATTTTGACCTTATTTGCCACGTTCTTTTTTGAATTCACAAAGCTCAAAGAGCTTTTTACTTTGGCAACCAGGTGCTTCTGAGGAATCGTTTAGTTGCCAATTCAGAGCTATTGAACAGGTGAAAGTGCATTCAGAAGCGTAATTGAACAATTAAATGTAAAATTTTCTGACATATGCTTATCAAGAATGGGTCTACATAGACGGGTAAATAAATTTAAAATGTCTGAATCCGTAAACAATGTAAAGAAATCTAAGAAAAAATATGATGATATTAAATTCAGTTAATGGAAATCCATTATTCTCTCTCCGAGACCGTTCGTTAGTTCCGGTTGTCATATTGGGAAAATACTAAAAGTAAATGAAATATTCCCATTCAAGCCCTATTTTCAGGCTACCTTTAAAAGAAAAATATGATGCTAAACAGTTCGATTTTTGTTTTTGGTTAGGAGAAAAAAATAGGGTACAATCAAAATTTTCACTAGTTAATTCTAGTTCGTCTGAAGTCATATCTCACAAGAGGAAAGGGTTCTAGATAAGACTTAAGATCCTGGAGCAATAGAAATCCGCAATTCCATATTCAAGCTAGGCAGTAATTTTTTAGAAAATAAATGTTTGATTTGATGTAAGTTACCATGGCATTATTGGGCTATACTTTTTCGATGACACCTGCAACCAAACCTGAAACTTCTTCCACTGAAGCATTAAAAAACTATGTACTTCCAAAGTATTAAGTGAACGGCGTACTCTGCCAACAGAGTTACTGAGTGGCTGAATAATAAATATATGATAAAGTGGAGAGAACTAAACAAATTTTCTGCTGTACTTCTTTAGAAAATGGTATTATTGTATTGAAGCAACCCATCCAAATTTCTTTTCAATCATTATTTCCAGAAATATTTAAGAGTTATCATGAACTTAGAGATCATCTTGAGAAATGCATAACTAACTGGGGAGGAGTTTTAAAATAAAAATATTGACATTCCTTATTGTTAACAATTGTTACATATTTGGTTATTTAAAATAAATAAAAGATATAAACTCATCGTTTTATTTACCCTTCTTCTCAAAAATGTGCCAATTTACGTTTTATTAATTTTTGACGGCTCGCGATCTCCCATCAGATGATCAGTTAAAACTAACGCATGTAATTGCAATCAATCAGTTGAATAAAGTTTTTATGTTACGTAAAACAAATGATTTAAGAGGATTTATTAATTAACTATGCAGAATAGATCAATAACATAACATTATAGTTTACGAGCATCTCCTTACATCACATAAACTGTTTAGGTCTCATAATAGACCATCTATATTTCACTGTTCGGAACATTTCTACACATAATGGTGTATTTATATTAGTTGATGTACTTACGAATATAGTAGCTTGGCATAATTAGTACCTACTTAACTTTAGTGTCTAATTAATTCATTTCATAATCGATTAAATTATAAAATCATCGTAAGAGTTGCAATATTTAAAAGTTTTTTTAATGGACTCTACGTAATTATAACGATCGTGTACGTAACATTGTGCATAGAACATGTCTAATAAAAAAATAATAAAAAGTCAATGGCATTCAGGATCGTTTAACACATATGATTATTTCGTGCCTTTTAATCTCAAATAATTAGATTTTTAGAATTCCTAGAGCTACAAAAATATTTATGTTTACCAAGTATTAACGAATTAAAGTAGCTTGAAGCTTTCTGAAAATAACCATCTTGATATGTCTTATTCTACTTGGGTGTTCCAAATATAAATAAAGTCGTACTACTTAGGTGCTGTAGTTTCTTCAGATCTGTCTCATAAACTTGTTTCTTTCCGTGACCCTATAAAGTATAAACAAGAGGGGTCATATCAGAAGACCTAACAGGCCATTCGATCGATCCTTTCCTCCCTATCTTCACTATCTTGCTTGTACTAAGTAATTTGGATTTTCATGGTTTGGAAATAGTTTTCTGACTTGAAACAGAAAACATGTCCATATAAAAGAAATAGATAGTCTCCAGATATTAAATTCCTTTCCCACTAAAAAGTAGCAAAAATTAATAAAACACAAATCGGCCATGTTATTTCCAACTCTCGATCATAAGCTCAAAAAAGACGAAAAATAATTGTAAAGGAAACAAAAAGGAAATACCCTGAGATAATTAAGAAGGTGTAAGTTGGTATATGAATGATTTTTCAAAAAACTCACCTCAATAAGGGCATTGGCTTCCAAAAGGAGAACTAAAAATGGCACTTTTAAACGATCAACAAATAACCAATAAAATCGTCAGCTTAAAATAACATATTTTTAAAGTGTCATTTTTCTCCCTCTATTTTCGGTACTTCATTGAGCAAATAACCTACTATAATAAGAGTATATCCACAATAAGGATTCGTAGTAACATGGTGTTTTTGCTTTCGCGATGTAACGAATCAAAGGAGACGACTAACTAGAGGTATTCACTATATGGTGTATTAAATGG
Organism: Diaprepes abbreviatus; assembly: GCA_034092305.1. Taxonomy (NCBI): domain Eukaryota; kingdom Metazoa; phylum Arthropoda; class Insecta; order Coleoptera; family Curculionidae; genus Diaprepes; species Diaprepes abbreviatus. The sequence goes on from JASJET010000050.1 coordinate 4,729,847, forward strand.
CAATATACGACTTCTAAAGAAAATAAATATTGTTTATACAAAATATCGTAGTATTAATGGCAGAAATATATAAATGCTGCTTGTTAGATTTAATGCTGATCCCTTTATCAAACATGCAGTATCCAATATTCGACGATGTCTTATATGACGTCTAAAGAATTTTTATTACTCCTAACAGAAACTGATCTTAAATTTGGCACCACCATCCCGCTAAATCTTCTAAATGTTTTAATTTAACAATAAATGTTTAAATTTTCAAATATTATTAAGAAATTGTGATTCCAGCGTCAACAATACATTTCATTTTTAAAATAAAATGTATTCCAAAGACTAATTGCATATATTCTTAACAATGACACGTTTGAAGGATTCATGCTAAGGCAACAAGTCATCACCTTTTTCAAATAACACTGTTGCTGACTCTTGTCTAACAGAGATTATAAACAATGCCGACCCGTCTGCAGTTCCCACTACTTTTTAATAAATCTGTGTAAATCAAATTGTTTTGGTTTTTTAGGCCGTTAAAATACAGTTTTCCTTATAAGGTTTTATTCAATTTCAGTTCAACTAGCTAATTATTTTTGTAAAATGAAACACAGTAAAATAAACGAGACAAATAAAAACCACAAAAAATAATACAAGAAATATTTTTCTTGTGGCTGTGGGAAATGTATTAAAAAAAAACGGGATTTCAAAAGGTTAAGCGACAGAGGAAATCAGAAAAAATGAGCTTGCACCGCAGCTTGAATTTATAGGAAGCAAGGAAGATTGTGAGCTTACAGCCTATGTGAAAATGTAAGTTCCGTCTGATTACTAATCATAAAACAGGTTTGGCTAGTCTGTTTTGTGTTTAACTATCCTTGATGTTCTACTTGTACTCCTCTACAAAATTTTACAGCTCACTTGGTGGATTTTTCTTTTCCCAACTTAGTACCTATAATTATTTGAAATTCTGTTCAGATTATTTTTACAAAATATTTTAAAAATTATTAAAACTAACACAAAATTTAAGATTATAAATTTTTATAATAAAAAACAAGAATAAAACAAGATATATAATAGATATTTACTTGTTTGGAATTATGGTGCTAAATGACGTAATAAAGAATTTCAGTCCATCATCTAGACCGGTTTCGAACTCTTTGGTTCCCATTAGTACGGAGCAGACATGTACATCTCACCATAAGAAAATTGAGTCCTTTAAGCAACTTATATTATACTGAACAAAAAGTTCAATACAAGTTGGGCCATATCCCGGAATCTCATGCAATGTATATTGGGTCATAATGTTAATTTCTTTAGTATTAGGGTATATATGAATTAATTTTAATTTTCAAAAACTTAAATATATTTTCAATCATTTTATTGAAATACCATTTAATCAAATTTATTGTACAATGAACTAATATTTCAATGAATTGCTTTAAATCCACATTAAATGTAAATTATTCACGATTTCTGTTACAAAATCATTAAATTTAATGTAGAATGGACATTAAATTTATTGTTATTTTTACCAGTGTATATATTTTGTGACTGAAAGTTTTCGCCAATAAATAAAAACTAAAACGTTACGAATCGCGTGATCTAAGCCAAGGTGTGCACTAAAGTGGTAGACGTGAAGTCGACGTGGTAATCAAACGATAGGTGGCATCACTAAAGCATACGTAATCGAATGCGGCCACGCTGTTCTATAGCTTTGTTCGCGGGTCACTTTCCGAACCGATTCAGAACTAGTACGGAATTAGTTCAGGATTGCCGTACAGCGCATGCTCAGTTATTAACCGGTTCAGGATTTGTTTTTACCGCGAACGATTTTGGAACTTTGAATCGTCCACTCTGGTATGCATACGGTGTTAAATGCTGATTAAACTAGTTGTTTTTTTTGTTTTAAATAACTTAAAACTGTGTTTTATTAGGTTTTATTATTTGTATTATTTTAAAGAAATATTGAATTATAATTGTTATTCTTATATAATATAAAGTCTAACTAGCAGTTCCTTTTGGAATAAAACGTCTTGTTTTTTGCTGAATAGAATTTTTGATAAACAAATATATATTTTAACAGATATCTATTGTTTACTCTTTATTTTGTGTTAAGTTCATATTTCGGGAGCCTCAAAGTAATTCTAATTCTAAACATACGCCTAATAAAAAGATGGGGGTTTTTCTAAACAAAAAATAAAACGCAATAGTTTTAGGTCCATTTCTTTTTGATTCAAACAACATTTTTAATAAAACTAAAAACCGGTCTGATACGTCCCTATACGATGCAACTTCATTTATCGCAAACCAGCCAGTTCTTGTCCATGTCTGAGCTTAACTGAAAATGGGGGGCAAAATTTCCTCAAAATAATTAGCACTTTTAGGAATTTTGAGTCCTCATAGCTGGATGATAAATGATTTGACATAATGGGAGTATTCACTAAAAATATATTATTTTTAGGTTCAAACTAACACTTTTTTAATTTATTATTTAAGATTCTAGGTCGATTAACACTAATTAAAGTAAAACCAATATAATATAATAAAATATATACTGGAACATCAAATGCAACGAATGACATAAACAAGAGAAAAACCTAAAATAAAATAAAAACAATTGTCAAATAGTTGCACATTGCGGCCGCAGCATGAACGCTGGCGCTGCATAAAATTCCGAACTTACAGTTCTTCTTCAATCCTTAGAACCGATAGGACTGGTTCAGAATCGATTTCGAACCGAATTATTTTCTCCGCGAACATGGGACTGTAACTAAAAATTCTGAACTTTGTAATCCGCGAACGCTGCTATTTCAACTGCGCATGCGTATTAGTTCAGAATCGGTTCTAAATCCTTACCGCGAACAAAGCTTATAGGTGTCTTGGAATTTTCCACCCGCCACTTGATTTCCACGTTGCTGCCACCTTACTTTCTTACTACTTTAGTGCGTGCGCGCATTAGCTAGCGAGATCGCCGAGCGGCAAGTAGTGCGCGCAATTTAACAAATTATATCTCGAGAAAATTATAAAGGTGGTCTTTTAATTTTCATGATTTCGACGAAAAATAATATTAGCTTTTGATTAAAAATACTAAAAATGAATTGACCTGCGAGTATAATGTAAAAGAGATTTTCTTTTTGAATTTCAACCACAAAAATCTGAAAATTTCGGAAAATACAAAGCATCATTAGAAAGCTGAGGTCAAAATGCAAAAAATCATATGCAAAAAGTTTTCTTACCAGTTTTTTCATACAGATGAATGGTAAGTTGTTTTGCGCCTAAATGTGAGCTTAGGAGAGTATATATATATATATATATATATATATATATATATATATATATATATATATATATATATATATATATATATATATAATTATCGTTTATACTTGTAAACGATAAGAGATATGTTCTAGCGAAACTTTCTATAACAAAACAATTTATGTCATACAACCTCAAATTGTATTTGTTGGCCAATGCTTACAGTTGTTTCTAAAATTTATTTTCTGTTTTATCTAGAATTTTCTTTCCCTTATTTTCTGTCAGTGGTTTAACACATCACTCCGCAACATAATAGAAATGCTAGACTTTATTTCTTTCAAACACTGACATGTTCACGTCTGCATCGGCTGTGCTAAAGTTGCAGAAGGCCAACAAAAGATATAGCCAATTTATTTATGAGAATTCAGAAGTCATGAAATATGAGCATTTTTATGTACGAGGTGATCTAGGTAAAAATGTACGTATGTGCTAATATTTGTTTATTCTAATATTAGACAAAATCTATAACAAGCAGACTCTCTAAAAATATTTAGGTTCTAAATCGGTTCTAGTCGTCATGCATGTTAAATCTTCTAACTGATTAGTTTTTTTTGCTTATGATATGATTATAATTTGTATTATATGACAACAAATGAACCCACATACAAGAAAATCATGCAGAAAAATTGAGATATTGCTTAAAGTGGAACAATGGTTATCTAAAGAAAATAGTGACACTTTCAAATTTTCGCTTTTATTAATTTTCTATTTTTAGTTTTAAAATTCATTATTGTATCCATAAATTATTTGAACTAAATACTAAGCGAGATTAGTGTACCTCGCAATGACTCCAAGGTGGCAAAAAAGTACCCATTTTATCCAAAGTTGTAAATCACCCTATAATGAACCATTAAAAATTCTTTGGTTCGTAGAGTTTTCCAAATACCAGTAAAATTGTGTCAAACAAATATTTAGTCTGTCATACTAAATCCACTTTCTAAAATTTAAATTGGTAATATAGGCCCCAAGATCTTCCAATATCGATGTTTAAAGAACCTGAGATGTAAATTTCTTAACTCGATATATTTTATACTGCATATTGAGTTTGTATACGCCTCAAGAACCTCACAATATCAATTTTAGATAAAATCGGAATATGTAAAATTTTCTGTCCCTCATATTGTATCTTATCAAACTAATAGTTGTAAAAAATTAACTTCATATTTGTAATACACGGCCCCGAAAACCCTCTAATACCAAATCTGAAAAAATGCGAATAAGGTGAAATTTTTAACCCACCATCCATAATCTAATCTAAATCTAAACCCTTCAAAGCCCCCTAGTACCAATTTTGGGTCAAATCCGGAAATTTAAAATTTCTAGATTTATATTCACTATTTACATCCTCAAAAACGATTCAGTCCCACCTTTGAACAAAATCGAAAAATGTAAAATTCTTAGACCGCTATCTTAGATTTGCCATATTGAATCCTGAAAAAAGACTTTTTAGGACACCATATTGAATCTGCCAGATCGAGTTTTTCAAAAAATATTTTAAATTCATAATTAACTCTAACAAAAATACCCCAATACTGATTTTAGACAAAATCGGGAGATGTAAAATCTTTAATCCGCCATAATTTCAGATTCGTTATGTGCGACCCCGAAAACTCACCCGTACCAATTTTGAAGAAAATCGAACAAAATTGTTTTTTTCGTCTGCCATATTGGTTCCGCCATATTGAATTTTTTAAAAATTATTTTAGATTAGTTATGTACGACCCTGAAAACTCCCTCGTACCAATTTTCGAGAAAATCGGACAAAATTGATTTTTTTTGTCCGCCATATTGAATTTTTTAAAAATATTTTGGATCCATTATGTGCGACCCCGACAACTCCCCCACACCAATTTTGGAGAAAATCAGACAAAAATAAATTTTTTTGCCCGCCATATTGGATCCGCCATATTGAATTTTTTAAAAATAATTTCAGATTCATTGTGTACGACCCCAGAAATTCCCCCATATCAATTTTTTTAGAAAATCGGACAAAATTAATTTTTTTGGCCATCTTGGATTTTACTGTACCAATTTCTTCCTAAAAAATATTTCATTCAAATCGGTGCCGCCGTTCCGGATTAATCGATGTACATACATAAAAAAACATACATAGTCGACGAATTGAGAACCTCCTTCTTTTAGAAGTCGGTTAATAAAAATAGAAGTATATCAAACTCGATACATGAAGCCATGCTTCCCAAAGTATAGAGTTGGTATCATTCGGCGTCAGTAACCAAACTAAAAACTGGCCATCGCAGTTCAAGCGTGTCAACTATGCGGATACAGATTGATGGTAAACATCACTCTCGTATTAAAAAGTGCGGAGAACTCCAAAACAATGCAGCAGCTCCGGGTCCGGAAAATTACGACAGCGCTGTTTCATCCTCATTGTATCTGGTACAATCCATCATCTCGCAGTCGTACCCTCTCTACTATTTTTAAAGTGAAAAGCAGCATCCTTCGTGTATCGAGTTTGCTATATTTCTATTTTCATTTTACCATCACGCCATCACATGACGGTTTTATAAAACATTGTTGGTAGGTGTTGCTTTTATGTCATTCATCCATCGAGATGTAGCTAGACGTATCTTATCTGCTGTTTTTTCAGCATATATATATATATATATATATATATATATATATATATATATATATATATATATATATATATAGACATAACATAAAATTTATAATTTAGAAGGACGATACATATAAGAAATAAAAAACTCTTGTGTAATGTAACCCTATATTGAAAAGCCAACTACGCCAGGTTAGTTTGTAATACTTTTAGATATTAGTAATATTTTTTTTTACTGTCTACAGGGTGAGTTAGAAATCTATAAAAGTTCGTGTATTGCATATGCAAACCTAAATTTAAAAAAATTGGGTATTGAAGTGTAACATCACCGTTTATAAAATTGATAAGGAGTACAATAGTGTGACAGCATGCAGCAGCAATAAACAGAATCCTTGTATACATATTTCCATAGTTATTTTGCTCCTAGATCTTGTGCTTGGACCTTGACTAACCGCACATTTAGGGTACTGTCGACACAATAATTTTATATCGTGATAGTAGTTAACTCAATTAGATCATTCTTGATTCGTCTAGAGAACTCTTAGCTCATATCGTACCTACTTTTATACACCTATAGAACATACTAGAATAAAAGTCTTTTTTTAGAAAATTAACATACAAAATTTTCCAGCCATGATTTTTATGGCAATCTTCCTTACGAAAATGAATAAAAATACCTGAATTTTAAATATTGTGTTTCTATGTTTTTGTGTTTTTACTTATTTAATAAAATGTCAATTTTAAAGTCTATAATAGTATTTGTTATGTAGAAAAAATAGAGTAACAATTTCGACAAATTTACAAATCGAAATATTAAAATATATATATAGCATATGCGCGATGTCGCATTCCATTTTAAAATATTAAAGTTAGTAGCTGTTGTCTGAGAAAATAACCATGTCCAACAATCTAAACAAATAACCTGATATTGAGATTAATTTTCAAATACAAAATATAGTTATATTTAAAACAAACCCTCTAAAGCCGATCACTAACAAGACTGAAAACGGGGGAGGGCTTTAAAAATCCAGCGTTCAGCTGAACCAGTAACAGTTCCTTTCTAGGGTTATAGACGAAGATAAACGGTGGATAGAGTAGATGAGGTTGACCAATACCCATTAGTCCAGAAGATGGAAGAATCTTAAAGGGGAAGATTGATCTTTCGGGTTCTGAAAGAAAATCCCTATATGAAAAGAGAAGCCCTGACTAAAAAGAACCTGGCTCTCCATGTTAGGAATTGTAGTAATATGTTTATTCTCCATTTCTTACAAAATTTAGAATACATCCCAATACAAGGAAAAAAATGAACAGAATATTTTTAAGACGAAACAGTTAATAAACAAAGACTGTCAAATTAGAATGTAAACACAAAATATCAATATGTACGTTCTTACTCAAAACAAAGAAAAAATTTGAGCAATAAAAAATTTAAAATGTTATTCGTTTCTAAGGATTAAGAGCAGCAAAAAGGGTATACTGCTTTTGCTGCTAATAGGCTTTAAAATAAACACTTTATTAAATAAGTAAAAAATACAAAAACATATAAACAACATAGTTAAATCTTAGATATTTTTTTTTAACTTTTGTAAGTACGATTGTCATAAAAATCATGACAGTCTCTAAGAATCATGTTAGGTTACTGTAAATAATTATTGTAACGAGGAATATCTGAATATTCGTTACAGAAATACTACCTGGAAATTTTTATTCGTCATTTTTCTAAAAAAAATTCTAGACCTTTATTCTAGTATGTTCTACAGATATATAAAACATGTGCGATATGAGCGAAAAGTTCTCCAGACGAATTTCAAGAAAGATCTTACTGGATTAACTACTATTAGGATATAAAATTATTGTCTAGACAGAACAGTAACAGAAATATTACCAATATCTAAATTGTGTTACAATCTGGCGTGATGGACTTTTTATTATAGGGTTTCATTACAAATGAGTTTTTAATTGTTATATATGCATTGTCCTTCTAAATTATAAACTTTGTGTCATGTTTTTATGGGAAAATTACCATTCCTCTACGTCTAGTTTATTTATATATTTAAGCAAACTGAAGTTAATTTTATAAAATCTCTCTTCGCGCCATATATCCTCTCGCGCCATATATGACAATCTCTACTTCAAATGGCCAATGAGTGTCGCACGTACCTCAACTGTATGTGGTAGCAAAGATCGAACACTTTACTTTTAACCTTTAACTTATCCTCCACGTGTTTCGAACACTAAAATATCACCCAAGTATTCAATAATTACTCTTAAGACCATATAACAGTGCCGTAAAACCAAAGAAACTCATCTCACAAACTGAAAACAAAATTTTTATAAGCAGGGGTCAGCCACAAGGTAGACCAGTTTCAATTTTCGAGATTATCGTATCTTCGCGGTCAATTTTGAATGACTAAATTCTTTATCGACTCATAAATACAGTCCCCTTCTTTTCTCGTATAATTTACATATACAAAACATTTGAAATTTTCGTCATAAAAAAGTGAAGGATATTTTTTCGAGCTTTTACAAAGTTAACTCACTTGATTATTTTCCTTAGTTACTATATCTTTCAAAATATCATTTTGTATTTAAGAATTTACTTTTATAAAAGCAAAAGCTTTCTCATTATACTTTTTACGCAAGAATTATTTTCTCCCTCGACGGGCTAAGGGAAAACAAATAATTAGGGAGGCCTAAAATACAAACAAAATATTAATAACTTGATAATGGTAAATAAAATTTTCTAGAAAATTTGAAAATTCAAATAAAATTATTTAGCAACACTTGCTAAAAAGTTATTGTTCGAAGAATAGTGAAAACATAAATATATTTTTACAATTTCTAAGCTTTTATCACAAAAATCACTTTAGTTTCATGTCATACAGGGATATCCAGATTTTTAACTGAAATTTAAAAATAATTCGTTACCAAACAAGTTCGTGAGGTTGTATTTAACTTCATGTATCGTCCAAATTATGCGATGAAATAATTCACTTATCCTTAAATCAACTGGAAAATTCATGAACGCTGAGTAAATGAAGTCGACACACATTAATTGGTTACAACAGACTTCACTGACTGGTCATTTGCTCTTTGTCGATTTCAGGCTACGAAAACACAAATTTTTTCGATGATTTACTTATAACAAAAAATAGATTCCAAGGAAAATTTAACTCTATCATTGATTTTCCAAGTACCACTCTTTTTAAAGGTGCCTCCCGTATATGGAAACTTCTTTAGTTATGGTCAAATTATTACTGATGACAGCTACTATATACAACTGTTTCGTGTAAATGAGGCATTGTATCAAAAACATGCAGGATCAATTAATCCAAAGATTCAAGACAACGCTCACTGCATAAAAAACCTTGAGTTAAATGAATAGAGTAGAACTATATATTCTTTCTCATCTTCCATTCTCCTTAATCTTCCGACATTTCCCCTATTGATTTTCACCTTCCCCTGACACTAAAAAATTATATGGAAAATAAGTAGTTTCGAACTAAAGAGTATATTGAAATAGAAATATTTTTCAAGTCTAAATACCTAACTGTCTATAGAGACGGGTTAAATAACCTGGCAATGAAGAAAGGTCTTAGCTTGCAAAAGTGATTATTTAACTTTTTTAGCTACCAAAAGAACTTTTTTTTACTTGATTACTGTATTCCACAGTATCTTGAACAATTATTTATATACATATATATATATATATATATATATATATATATATATATATATATATATATAAATATATAGATAAGTTTTTGTCCGTGTAATTTAAAATAAAATATAATAAAATATTGGCGAAGCGGACGTGAAAATTTGTCAATCTACATGATTCTCGTATTAAAAAGTGCGGAGCACTCCAAAATATGGAAAAACTCCGGGTCCGACAGATGGCGATAGCGCTGTTTCGTCCTAATATGGGACTCGTCAGGCCACCGCAGTCGGTACAAACCATCATCTCGCCTTTGCATCGTATAAGCCACACTTATAATCAAAATACGGCAAATAAGACGACAAAGACGACATCTCGATGGTCCACTTGATAATACAAGAACCATACAGATTAACAAAGTTTGTAAGAGAACCGTCATATGGTGGCGCGACGGTGAATTAAAACAGAAATATGTAAAATCGAGTACACGAAACGCGCTGCCCAAAAGATAGGGGTCGCATTTTTCGGTACTGGCAAGCAAGCATACCGCTATTTAAGCAGCCAAAGCCACGTGCCGCACCAAACGATCCCACCATGAGAGCATCGTTTAGCGTGTTTCAAAGCCAAACAAGTAAATAAATATGTAGATAAGTTTTTGTCCGTGTAATTTAAAATAAAATAGAATAAAATATTGGCGAAGCGGACGTGAAAATTTGTCAATCTACATGATTCTCGTATTAAAAAGTGCGGAGCACTCCAAAATATGGAAAAACTCCGGGTCCGACAGATGGAGACAGCGCTGTTTCGTCCTAATATGGGACTCGTCAGGCCACTGCAGTCGGTACAAACCATCATCTCGCCTTTGCATCGTATAAGCCACACTTATAATCAAAATACGGCAAATAAGACGACAAAGGCGACATCTCGATGGTCCACTTGATAATGATGGTTTGTACCGACTGCGGTGGCCTGACGAGTCCCATATAGGACGAAACAGCGCTGTCGCCATCTGTCGGACCCGGAGTTTTTCCATATTTTGGAGTGCTCCGCACTTTTTAATACGAGAATCATGTAGATTGACAAATTTTCACGTCCGCTTCGCCAATATTTTATTCTATTTTATTTTAAATTACACGGACAAAAACTTATCTACATATTTATTTACTTGTTTGGCTTTGAAACACGCTAAACGATGCTCTCATGGTGGGATCGTTTGGTGCGGCACGTGGCTTTGGCTGCTTAAATAGCGGTATGCTTGCTTGCCAGTACCGAAAAATGCGACCCCTATCTTTTGGGCAGCGCGTTTCGTGTACTCGATTTTACATATTTCTGTTTTAATTCACCGTCGCGCCACCATATGACGGTTCTTTTACAAACTTTGTTAATCTGTATGGTTCTTGTATTATCAAGTGGACCATCGAGATGTCGCCTTTGTCGTCTTATTTGCCGTATTTTGATTATAAGTGTGGCTTATACGATGCAAAGGCGAGATGATGGTTTGTACCGACTGCGGTGGCCTGACGAGTCCCATATTAGGACGAAACAGCGCTGTCGCCATCTGTCGGACCCGGAGTTTTTCCATATTTTGGAGTGCTCCGCACTTTTTAATACGAGAATCATGTAGATTGACAAATTTTCACGCCCGCTTCGCCAATATTTTATTCTATTTTATTATATATATATATATATATATATATATATATATATATATATGTATATATATATATTTATATATATATATATATATATATATATATATATATATATATATATATATATATATTCGATTCCGTTTAAGATATCTAAAATTGATTTTTTTCGACGTTCCTTTCAAAACTTTGAATGATATATTAGGTAAAGATTCTGTCTTAACGTCTCAACTATTTTTAATGTTGGTATTTTATTTTTTTAAAAAAAAACCATTGACTTTGTGACGAATGGCATATTTTGGGTCCTCGTGTCTGCTTTGCTTTTTTTTTGGTCGCTTTCCTTATAATGACCATTTAAAATCCTGAATAGCGTACGCGAAAAAATTTTTGTTAAAGTACCACATATTTATACAGCAAACAGGGCCTCGTTCCCGAATACCATGGTAAACATTTTTAATCATTATTCTTTCATTTAACGTCAACTGACTATTTTTTTTAAGGCGCACCATTCGTTTAAGGTTCCTTAATATCCATAGTTCACCACAAATATATACACCAAACATATACTATTATACACCAAAAATACACTATAATACACCAAAAATACACTATAATACACCATAATATACTTTTTTTACACAACACGATATCTATATACAATGAAAGTATAGTAATTATAATATCAACTCAGAGAGTCCATCTATAAATCAATAATAAATCAACAAAATTTTCAAACAATGCTAAAACCCAGCTTCTATTCAAGGTGAACATTTCGTGTATTATCTTCGCAATAAGAAACCAAGTACATGTTGATCGACATCATCGTGCTATTTTAAATGCGATTAGCTGATTGCTATTTAAAATTCGCGAAATATGACAACAATGCGTTTTAAGGTTTTAGTCTCTGCCTAACAGCAAAGTGTCAAATCATTTGTAGTCGCATGAGATGTTTACTAGGCCGCTTCGTTGTTTTGGTGGCAGGTATTTATTGAGTCACTGACAGAAATTATGGCCTTTAGGTTTAATCAACATAAACAGCTCTTTATTTTACCATATTCTGATACCTGGAAATGTGATTTCATTTAGTATGGGCGAATTTCAGCCAAGACTTTCTCACCTGTGACTGAATATGGCAGTTTTAATCAAATCAAACTCTACTACGCATTAAGCGATATTAATTAATTTTAATATTGATCTCGGAACAACATATATTTTGCAGTGAGATACCTACATCTACAAATCTGCTTTTATATACTCAATTTTTTTCGTATGTCCTTAAAGCAGGGATATCAAGGTAAAGCCATTTACACTGACTTTTCTAAAGCATCTAACTTTATCCTATTGAAAAAGTTAGACGTTTTTAGGTTTCATAATAATATATGGAAAAGGTTTATTTACTTCAGATTTGTCTAATAAAAAACCGCGAGTTCGGGAGCATCACATTTCTCCATATCTTTTTTCTGACGTACCACACAGAAGTCAGTTGAGATCATTCCTATTTAATATTCTTAATATTTTATCCTACCCTATCTCAAATACTTACAGTATTAACAAAGTTTTCCATGAAACTGTAAATGGAATCCATGATTTCGGGTTAATTTTAAATACATAAATGGATTTCTATTTGGATTATAGAAATACTATAAATAGATCTTTCAAACTGCTGAGATGTATTTATAAAAATGCAAGGGACTATAAAAAGACTTCAACTTTCAATGTTTTGTAGAGATTTTTGGTACAATCCACACAATCTAATATTGAGAACGTTCAAAATTTATTTCATACAAGATAAGAAGTTTCGAGCCCTAACTGTGTTCCTGAATAAAATTAAATTGAGACCATAGCGTATAGACAAGGCTAATATTTACACACTACTTAAAATTATTAATGTGTTACGGTTAAAAATTAATCTTAAATAATAAATATTTTCGTTTACATTTTTCTACATTAAATTACAGGTTCAGATTACTAAAGTAATAAATAGATTTTTGATTTGTACGTTTTTCTTTAAAGGTTGTCACTGACATGCATAACTTGAAACGTAAATTTACAGTAAACGATGTTTTCTACTATAAAACTAATGATTACTTTATGTTTTTCATTCATTAATATTGGTTTCATCTATATTCAGATCATTCCTTTTGTTTACATTTTGAAATTTTGATTGACATTGCAACTTGATCTAATTCTGTAATTTGTAAATTTCGTTAGGTTTCGTTAGACAATGTATCACAGTTTGGGAAAAGCGTTTTCTTAATGATTGGATAAATATAAACAGCATTTTTTTGTTTTCTTGTTGATTTCCTTTCTTCAGGAAATATTTATTTGTTGTCACATATCAGCTGTTTGAGATAGCCAGGTCCACTGAATTGCATGGATAGTTTTATGGTTGCCTATATGACGGCACCACTGTTAAATATATCGAAATGTTAAATTCTAAATAAGATATTCATTATGTTGTTTTTAGTTTATTAGTTGAATATTTCCCTTTACTTTACTAATTAGAATTTTTGGTAATTAAAATAATTGAAATTAGACCCTCGAACTATTTCGAACTAATTGGATCTCATTTTTGAATATTTTGAATCCGTAAAATACTTTGCTCATAGGATATTCATTTTGTAGGACGAGGCAATTTAGGTTATTAAGATATTGGTTGTCTCTGTCTGATTTGAGTACTGGCCAGTTTAAAATTGAGAATTTTTGTATATATTTTCCGGAAGTAGTTCAAATTGTATGATAAATTTCAAGGGTTCGAGATTATTGCTACGAGATTAAGGTTATTTTTTTTGATAGATTTTTGATGGACTTTTTTATTAAGTTTTTTTGGTAACTTCCGTTGGAAGGAATGTGCAAGTGATTTCAGAAAAATCGTTCTCTTATGGCTATCTGACGCAAGAGCGAGAAGAAGTGGTCTAGTTTTACTACTTTCCCAAGTTAAGGGATTTGGTCATAAATGGCCGATTAAAGTAACAAAACCAAGTCGGGGTGCAAACATTTTTTTTTGGTGATTTGGTCGTTTCACCCGACAGCCAGTTTGGCGATTATTTTTCTTCAGCCAGTCCAGGAACAACGGATTAACAGTTATCAGATGCCACCATTTTCTTGAGTTCGAGGGTCTTTGGAATAACTACAATACGTCTTTGGAATAATTACAATACGTCTTTGGGATAACTTCAGTACATCTTACGACAATTTCAGTATGTCTTTGGATTTCTTCAGTATTTGTTTTTCTGGATGAAATTTTATAATGGACATTTTGGGAAGTAATATGTAGTTTGGGTTAACGTGCTGCACTTCTGAGATGGTGAGCCTCTAAATGGGGCCATCTCCATATTGAGCCAGGTCAGCGTCCTTTCTGGTGAAGCCGTCTACGTCACAGGTCTTGTTTATCCACCTGTTTTAAAGTGATTCAGCTAAGTGCCTAGTTTTAGCCAAGGCACGTACACGCGAGTTCCTGATTGTTAAGCCTAATGGGTATTAAACCTGTATTTTTAAACTTTTTTTGGATCGGTTTGCCGTTCACTGTGCAGGACACTGTCAAGTTTACCTTGCTATCTTTTGTTTTAATTTTCATTTTTTTTTCTACGTCATAGAAAGTCAATAACTTTCGACTAAATCGTTAACAGACTTTTTTTTTATTGATTGCAAATTTATCATTTATAAACGCAATTCAGATAGCCCCATTAGAGGAGCTTGCAAGAATTCACACTGGTGATAACTTTTTCCAGGGGTTGTCCTTGTTTTCTGGGAAGGGGTATACCGTGAGGAATAAATGTATTGGCCTCTATTTAATTGGTTTTATTTCCTATGATCTTAAATTAGAATACTATTAAGCAGTTAAAATCAGTGATTTATTTACCGGGATATGACGTATTAAATATTTGTTCTTTTCCAAGTTTTGTCTACTACAGTTGCTCGTAGTATAATCATTAGGGCAAATTTTAAAGTAAAATTTGGTGGCGCCTTTTTCCTGAATTAGACATTTATAAAACTTACACAGGCAATATATTAAAAATAGTAGAAAAATATAAAAACAACGAATCTACCCTGAGATGAGCTAGCGTATAGGTAGACTCCAGTCAGCATTAGGTCAAACATTAGGTAAGTCTGAACTGAAGTACCTTACAGGGTGTAGCCAGGATTTGGTAAGGCGTACATAGTTGGCAATAATATATTACATGGCATCGTAAAATTTTGACATGTCATTAGAGCGCAAAAATTCTTGATTTCACTGGCGCGAAATTAATTGCAATTTTAATTACCCAGTTTAGGATATTTTTTTACGCAAAAATTCCAATTTTTCAAATGGTAACATTGATAGTCCCTTCCGGTTGCAATTTTGATAAGTTTTCCCCTCTTTCAAGTACTGCTTCCAATGAGACTTCTTTTACCTCTTTTCTATAACTATTAAAATGAGTTAAAATACATTTAGTTGTGATCTTCATCCAATTAATATTTGTAAATTTTCTTCAATATCTATTTTGTTGATGATAGTTTTATACATGGTGGTTGTTCTAATATTTTATTTTTGCTTGTAACTAAATCTTAAAAATAAATTTAATATATAATTGAATATCAGTATAAACAAAGCTTTTGTCATTTCCCTTCTCTATTTCCAACTAATATAATTGAAACCTTGTTGACAATCGTGATTAGCAATTCGTATTCATTATGAAACCCAATATTAGTATAAGTTACAATACCGTACAATCTATATATCTTAATTAGTGGCATTTATATTGCCATAATTAAGTACTATAATCAGATAATATACCTACCGATGCTTATCATACCTTAAGTTTATTAGGCATACTAAGTGAAATGTGATTAAACATGACATAATATTGTGTTACTGCAGGAAAATACTACATTTCCTCAAGGATTAGTAATATAATATAAAAGCACATACACATAGGGTGAGCCAAGGGTAGGATATAAAGGGTTTATGCGTTATATTCAAAAGTTACTTAATATATAAGTTTACTTGTACAATAAATAGGACTACCTTAGAATTTTCACCCAAGAAGTTAAGGGAGTAGTATGAAATATTGAATCCTGGTGATGGCTTAATTTAGTAGTTTTTCCGGTTTTCAATCCGTCAGTAGAAAAATCTTCACGACGTTTCGCCAACATCTCAGCTGGCATTGTCAAGTGATGCTTTCTCGACAACTGCTCGGCTTGGAATGAGCGAGCTGGTCCTCTGTCGGCTTTTTTATAGTTTGACGCTGGCGCAGGTTGTACCTTGGTTCTGCCTGGTTGGTTTCCTCGCTTTCCTGAGTCTGTGCCTCCTCTCGACTCGCTGTCGTGTTTCTCTCGTTTGTTGTTTTTGGTTTGGTTTATATATAGTTTTCTATGTATTTGAGATGTTTTGTGCACCAACTCTTTTGTTAAAGTTTTTAATGTTTTCTATTTCGAGAGCTTCTCTGATGATGCGCGTTCTATAGTGCTTTTTGGCTGCAATTTGTTTACTTTCCTGGAAATTTATAGTGTGTCCTATCTCCTGATGATGTTGGAATAAAGCTGATGTGGTTTGCTTATTCTTTATGCTATTTTTATGTTCTTGGACTCTGGTAGAGATTCTTCTGTTTGTTTGGCCGATGTATTCTTTTTCACAGTCTCTACATGGGATGCTGTACACTTACTGGTTTTCCAATGGTATTTTGTCTTTGAGATTGCCCAATAATAAAACCGGAGTTTCTCGATTTTCAAGCAAGCGCGTCGAAGGCGGTCAACAACAGTTGTTGTTAATAAAAGCACTTCACTTATAAATAATGGAGCACTATTAAAGGTTTCACTATTTTTTCAAAATTGTACAACTATGGGCACTAATGAGGTTTCTAGATGGTTCTTTTTGAAGGTTAAATATATAAGAATTACCGGAAAAATATTTACTTCAGCATAATTAGAACAAAATATAAAATGTTTTAATGAATAGTCAAGTTATTACTTCATTGAAAAAATCGTCTAAAAAGGATATGTAATCTTACAGAATTTATTATCACATTGGCCTTAATCGATGAATATGGCCAATAAAACACTTTTTTTTACATTGATAAATAATTTTTTTATAAATGTTAATATTTTTTATTTCAAAGTACAAATCTGAAACCCAATTTTGGAAATATCTAATATCTTTTTTTTTAGTTGGTTAAATATATGAGACTCTAAAAAATTATTTGTAGTGCATTACCGAGCTTTTTTTTAATTTACATTAAGCATACCTATGTTCCTTATACGCAATTACTCAATTTATATTTTTGACCATAAATTTTGAAATTATATAATTTAATTTAGTTACTAATATTAACGTATTGGCAACACTCCAAACATATTTCTAGAAATTATATCGCTCTACTGAGATTGTTTTCATATTTGAATAAACCATTTTTTGCATAAATTGTCACATTTAAGTTAGTATTTCTTACTGATCAACCAAATTACAAGGATTCTCCAAATTTTTTCCTGTAATTTTCATGTTTTCAATTTTAAGTTACTGAAAAAATATTCCTATATATTTATCTAAACATATTCAGTTTTGAAAAAAATATATTAATGTCATTTAGTCGAATACAATTTTTCAAAATTTATTTTGTAATGTAGTGTTATTTTGTTTATTTTGATTATCCGACTTTTAATTTTAATAACTTTTGTGTGTTACAATTCTATAATAAACTACATTTAACTATTATTATAAATTTATTTAAAAAAGAAGTAATGTTTCAATCTGATTGTAATACGGCTCTTCTGTTAAGATAAGAAAGACATATTAGTTCGTTTCGTTTTCTCAAAGATCATAATGTATAATTATTTTCAAGGTAAAGATAAAAATATTTTTTTACCTAAATTAGAATATGAACAGTTAAGGGTTTCAAATTTTTGAGAAATACATTCTTCTGAACTTCAAAAATTAATTTTGTTTGCAATACACACAATTTAAAACCAAACACGAATTATTATATTGGCTCAAATCTCCCCTCCACTACGAAATGGTTCGTCAGGTATAGTAGGCTATTAGATCGCATCTAATCGACTAAAGGGCATTACTCGAGTTTGTCTAACAAAAAAGTCGAAAAAATGTTTTACTGAAGATTTTAAATCATAGGGGGAGCCTAGTAAATGATCAATGTGTAAAGAGTACTATCAGATCGGCTCTGTTTTTCTATAAACAACAACCAAGTTCGGAAAATTGGATTTTCTGCCCATAGAATTCTCCGATGACATTTTAGAGAAAAGTTTGGTGAAAGTTATTGGTATTGAAAACTCACTTAATTTCATGTTTTAAACATCAAAATCGATAAACAATTTATTGAGATAATGGCGACAAACCCCCTTTTTTGCACTATTTTATAAATGTTAATAACTTTTACAATAATGGCCGAAAGTGGCATATGACACCTTAATGATAAGGCAAATATGGGTCTTTATAAATATGCGAAAACTCAGCCAGATCGGTTGAATAGTTTATGAGTAATATCAATTGTTTATTAAAGACACCAA
This sequence comes from Diaprepes abbreviatus, assembly GCA_034092305.1. Lineage (NCBI taxonomy): Eukaryota > Metazoa > Arthropoda > Insecta > Coleoptera > Curculionidae > Diaprepes > Diaprepes abbreviatus. The sequence continues at coordinate 4,748,535 of JASJET010000050.1, forward strand.
AAGTTTAAACAATTGTTGCTCGGAAGATGATGCTTCTAGAGACATTTTAAAAAGTGAAATAGATTTTTGGAAGGTCAAGCTACAAGGAAAGTTAAAAAAATTATATATTTATTCCAGAATTGTTGTTAAAAAGTGGATGTTTTTTGTTTATAAACAATTAGAATAACTTTGTTATTTTACACGATAGAGTTGTTATTAAGTGAATTGGAAAGGTTGTTGAAAATCCCAAATTTTAGAAATAAATAAACGCTCTACGACCTACAAGACCCAAGATAAATCGTATCTCTTTTGTTTATAAACATTAGGAGTTAAAATTTTCACAGATTTTAAGCGAGGACCTATATTTTATGATGCAATGAATAAGTATACAAATTATGCATTGTGCATGAAGTGAAAGCTCTTTAAAATAAAGATCCTTGCAGAAATGAGCTGTGGCTGGTAGTGGGGGAGTAGCTAGGGGCTCCTTTTTCTCGCGGCGATATTATGATATCTGAAATTCAAGTTGGAGCGCGCTATAATTTAACAGTATCTTAGTTTCTAGACCATATAAGACGTTCATTTTTTAAACTGGGATAACTCAACGAAATATGAACAACTGGCTAATTTTCATCACCGTGGAAAATCGAGAAACGCCGGAAAATTGACATATTTTATTAACAAAATTTATTTACAACGTAAATACTAAAATTTTTCAATGTATTGTTATTCCTACTTTAATTTTGCAAATTTTCCGAGTTGATATAAAATATTTCTCCTTTACAACACTGTAATTTGAAAATTATGACATTAAAAATAATGATGATGAAAAATATTTAAGGTTATACAAAGAAAATAAATATTAATCAGAGCAAAAATTTATTGAGCACAAAAATTGCTATAATATTTATATATTTTATTATTAAAAATTTATTCTCAAATAACAGAAATATTTCAAACGTACATTCATACAGCTCATTTCTGCTTTCGCTTTAAAGGGTTTCACTTCATCCACAATGCATAAGTTGTATTCTTATTCATTACGTCATAAAATATAGGTCATCGTTTAAAATCTGTGAAAATTTAGACTCTTACAGCCGGATTCACTAACATGATTTAAATTTAAAATCGCCCTAAATTGACAGCAGAGGCCTTAAACTGACAAGAGCAACAAGAAGTCAAGCAAGTTTTAAACCCTAAAAATACAAGCATCAAAAAAATCATCTTGTTTTATTACTGAACTGGCAAAAATTGCAAAAATGGAGAACTTTATTTATCTCCGGGATGTAACTATTTCTATTATATATTTGAAAGCTTTATCAGAAGCTTTTTAACCTTAATATCCCTAAATAAGTGTTTATTTCTTGACAAATATAATATAAGTTATGACAATATCATAAGAAAAACCAAACTGGCCGACTAGAAGATTTAAATTTCATCACAACTAGATCAGGTTTAAATCTTAAATCTTCTTAGTGAATCTGGCTGTTAATGTTTATTAACCAGAGATATATGATTTTTAAAAAATATCTATCTTGGCTCTCATTGGTCATAAAGCGTTTTTTTTTCTAAAATCCTGGAGTTTCAACCACCTTTACAGTCCACCTCATAACAGGTCTGTATCATAAAAATTAACAAGGATATTCTAATTGTTTATAAGCAAAAAAACCTCTTCTTTAACCCACTTTTCTAACAACAATTTTAGAATAAACATGTTATCGTTTTAACTTTCTTTTGTAGTTTGACATTTAAATTGACAATACTCATAAACTATTTAATCGATCTGGCTAGACGTTCGCACACTTATAAAGATCCATAATGACCTCATGAAGGTATTATATGTCACTTGCGGCTATTATTATAAAAGTTATTAACATTTATAAAATAGTGCAAAAAATGGAGTTTTTCTTTATTATCTCAATAAATTGTTCATGGATTTTGACGTATAAAACATGAAATTAGAGGTATTTTCAATAGGGATAGAAAATCGAATATTTCGACTTTGGCCGTTTTTTATAAAAAAAAAGACAAAGCCGATCTGATAGCACCTCTTTACGTATTTATCATTTAGTAACCCCCCCCCCTATGATTTCAAACCTTCAGATATCTGTAATAAACTTTTCGGTGAAATCGATTTTTTTCATTACGCAGACTGAATTACGTTTTGTATACGTTTTTTTAATCATCAGTTCCGCTATTGGCTACCAATCGTTTCTATCCTGTTAACGTTGTTCAAACGGCCGACTAGAAGATTTAAATTTTATCACAAATAGATATGGGTTTATATTTTAAATCTTCTTAGTGAATCTGGCTGTTAATGTTTATAAACCAGAGATATATGATGTTTGAAAAATATCTATGTTGGCTCCCATTGATCGTAAAGCGACTAAAATCCGAGGGTTTCAACCACCTTTACAGTCCACCTCATAACAGGTCTGTACCATAAAAAATAACAAGGGTATTCAAATTGTTTATAAGTAAAAAAACCTCTTCTTTAACCCACTTTTCTAACAACAATTTTGAAATAAACATATTATTTTTTTAACTTTCTTTTGTAGTTTGACATTTCAATTGACAATACTCATAAGCTATGTAATCGATCTGGCTAGACTTTCGCACACTTATAAAGATCCATAATGGCCTCATCAAGGTATTATATGTCATTTTCGGCTATTATATGTAAAAGTTAATAATATTTATAAAATAGTGCAAAAAATGGAGTTTTTCGCCATTATCTCAATAAATTGTTCATCGATTTTGACATATGAAACAACAATTAAAGGTCTTTAAATCTTTCAATACCTAAAACTTCCACTAATACAACTTTTATCTAAAATGTCATAGCAAATACTGATAGAAAATCGAATTTTCCGACCTTGGCCGTTGTTTATAAAAAAGAAACAAAGCCGATCTGACAACACCTCTTTACTTATTTATCATTTGGTAGCCCTGCTCCGCTATGTTTTAAAACCTTCAGATATCTATAATAAATTCTTCGGTGAAATCGATCTTTAAAAAAATTTATTTCCCTAATTTAACCTAATACTTTAACTTCTTTTTTTATTTAAAAAATAATATTCGTAAAATAAAATAACTGTTCGGTTATTCAAAACAACGTTAAATGAAAGCCCAAATCGTGACTGGAAATAATATAATGGCATTTATTTCAGTAAGATTAGGTACGTATACCGCATTTAGATTCCTATCACGGCTAACTGCCTGACAAAGATTAGTGTTGCGATTGATAAAAACAGCCGTTTTGACCCATGAGCATTTAAATCATGATCGATCAGTTTATCCAGGTTGCGAAAACCGGCAGGCACACAAATCATGGACGACCATTCAAATTCTAACTATTTTATATCTCGGTTTCAACACATTGGACTTACATTAAATTTTATCAAATTACTATATTGCTATATATTTTGTGAAAATAGAAAACAACATAATTCGATAATTTAGAATAACATTTTTATAAATAAAATACTTGTAAAAATAATTTAACCGACATCTAAAACAGCCCTAATAAATAAGAAATAATAATATAAACTTTTATGTAAATTAAAATGTGCCAAATTTGTACTTGACAAAATGTAATTCACATGAAAAGATTGACAACCACTGTTTTCATAATTGCTTTCTTACTGTTGCTACACTGGTAGTTTATAGCACAACTTCACAGTCAAATAAGAAGGACTTCAATAATAGAGTTTTACCAAGGTAAATAATAAAGCAAAATCACAAAGGTCCAGTTAAAAGTTAGTAGCCGTGCTAGCTAGCTAACCACTTTGCCAGAGAGTAAGGGTGGGTTACTCAGAACGCCTCTGCATCTGTAACTAGGTTGAATGTAGAAACTTTCTACGATGTTTTTGGGAACTAGCTTTCAACTTTACTCCTTTTGATACGCAAATGAGCATGTGAGTCAAATAAAACTCGCCAATAAATATTAAAAAATCTTTAATCGAATAGTCGAATGTCTTGCTGTATTACTCTAGTTTATACCTGGATATGTGATAAATCAAATTTAATAAAAGGTGTTTTTATAGAGGTATAGAACTTTAAGTTGGCAACACTTTTTTAACTGGCGGCCATTTTGTCAGCTGTCAAGTGATTTATGTTTAGTTTGGTTTGGCATTTCAACATGAATAGACTAACGCCTAAACAACGCTTACAAATTGTGCAAATTTATTTTGAAAATCATGGTTCTGTTCGAAATACGTATCGCGCACTACGTCCATTTTACGGTCAACATAATCGTCCATCAGAGCAATTAATTCGATTAACTATGGAACGTTTTCGCACCACGTTTACTCTAAATGATAATACGCATTCACAGAGACGTCGTACAATGCGTACAGAAGAAGTCATTGTTGCTGTAGAGCGTAGCATAGAGGAAGACCCGAATCAGTCTATTCGGCATCGTGCACAGGAATTGGATATGTGTCCATTCACTTTATGGAAGATTTTGCGGAAAGATCTTGGTTTGCGTGCTTACAAAATCCAACTCGTGCAAGAATTGAAGCCACACGATCACCGTGTAGATTCGGTGAATGGGCCCAAAACAAGATTGCCGTTGATCCTGATTTTCATAAGCGAATTTTGTTTAGCGATGACGCTCACTTTTGTTTGAATGGATACGTCAATAAACAAAACTGCCGTATTTGGAGTGATGATAATCCTCAAGTGTATGTTGAGACACCGTTACATCCAGAAAAACTGACTGTTTGGTGTGCTTTATGGGCTGGTGGAATCATTGGTCCGTACTTCTTTAAAAACGATGCTGGTCAGAACGTTACAGTCAATGGTGACCGCTATAGAGCCATGATTACTGACTTTTTCGTTCATCAATTGAACAACCATGATGTGCAGGAGCTGTGATTTCAACAAGACGGCGCAACATGTCACACAGCTCGTGCCACAATTGATTTATTGAAGAAAACGTTTGGTAACCGCATAGTTTCACGTATCGGACCCGTGAATTGGCCTCCAAGATCGTGCGACTTAACGCCGCTAGACTATTTTCTGTGGGGATATGTGAAGTCGCTAGTCTACGCCGATAAGCCCGAAACGATTGATCACTTGGAGGACAACATTCGCCGCGTTATTGCCGATATACGGCCACAAATGTTGGAAAAAGTCATCGAAAATTGGACCTCGAGATTAGACTACGTCCGAGCCAGCCGTGGCGGTCATATGCCAGAAGTTATATTTAAATTATAATGCCAGAAGGTTATCTTTCGAATAAAGTAAATTTCATGTCAATTTAAAAAATTCATCTTTGTTTTATTCCATTTAAAAGTTTTATACCTCTGTAAAAAAACACCCTTTATGTTACAAACTGTAGTATCTACTAGCGTGAAAATACAAAGTAAACTTTGTAAATTCCATGATCATCGGATAGAACACCGAAAAATTGTGAAACTTCTTACAAAAAAAAGGAATAATTTAGATAATTATTAACATTATTATCTTTTAAAATAGGAAAAATAATAATAAGTATGCCTATTATTGCGACGGCGAGACTGCTAGTTGTGTGATCTCATATAAATCTGGCTGTAATACCGCTAAACTTTGTAGTGGTATATAGGTCCTAGTTCAACATCAGTACTTATAAATTGAAAAATGAAGGTCAGTGAACATCCACAAGAAAGAACAAAACCAGAAAGCTAAACAAAACAAAAAAGAAGAAGATTCCTCCAAAAAAACATCTAATACTACTTATAAAAATTAAATTAAAAAGAGAAAGAATTTGTTAATCAACTTTCGTTAAACATACAAAAAATAATTCATACATCAATTATTTAATTACTTTATTTTTAAATTACCGAAATAATTTTGAAGTAGTGTAAGAAAATGAAACATTAACCAATAACTATTTAATAATAATTAAACAAATAATTAATTTAAAATAATATACTGCGTAAAACTGTTGAATTCATAGACATCTAGGAGTAAGATATATAAACGTGCAATAAAAGTCCAGTCCGAGTTCGATTGATCGCCAATATTTTGTTTAATATAAAACAAAACAAAAGATTTACTTACCAAAATAATCAATTTCTCAACTAAATTAACCATTCCATAATTGTAAATAAGAATAAAAATAAAGTAGATAGTAACTAGCATTTGAAACCACTGGTTACTATAAACACTTAGATTTTATTTATGCTTCAAAATAAAAAAAAATGAAAATGTAATCATCATATTTACCATAATACTATGTAGAAAGTTATCATCCATTTTGGCATTAACTTTTTAAGTAAATAAAAATAAACTTCTTGCTAAGAATTTCTTGAATTTTAACCTGATTTGGTCAAGCTCAAGTGCCTTATCATTATGATATAACAAAAAAAATCACAATCATTGTGATATAACAAAAATTTTTAAGTTGCTTCTAATAAAGATGTTAGGCTTTCAAACAGTACGTCTTGTAAGTTTAATTTTAATTTTGGCTGAGTGTATTATAGATAACTTTCCATGATTTGAAGCTAAAACATATGTTTTGCCTTTATAAGGAAACGAGAAATACATTGACCACAACATATTATTTGTTCAAAACTTTAACAGATATCTTGATATCAAAATGAAAATATCATTTTTAGATACTTTAAAAATTTTTCTTCAAAAGATATTCTCTTCATTTCTGCCAATAAAATAAATCGATTTCAAGATAAACCAATTTTTTATACAATAATAAAAACAATTTTTGTGAGCAGTAATGGCTGTAGTTTATTTCAGTAGTTATTTTATACTTTTATTTTACGGAAAGTGCTGTATGATTCCGTGAAGACAAGAAGATTTTTCCTAAAGAATCAAATCTAAAAATCTTGCTAATTTCGGTTGTTCAGCATAATGTTAAAAGAAAAATTCATATCGTGACTCGTAATAATATAACAGCATATTTCGGTATAATTAGGTGAATACACCGAATTAAGATTTCTATCACGTCCTTTTTTGCAGCGCCCAGGCTGACAAAGATCGGTGTTTCGATTAATAAAAGCAGCAATTTTGACCCAAGGATATTTATTTTAATCGTGATCGATTGATTTTTTTTTGTGCCAAACAATGCATATTAAAAAATTCTACAATTTTCACATTACATATTCAATCATTATTTATCTAGAAAAACATCTAAGTGTGTTAAGTTCTTCTCATAGGTAATGATAAAGTAAGAAAAAAACAAAGAAACATACATGCAAAGAAACTCTACAAATACCAGGGCAGACAAGAATGACAACAACCATCTCAAGGTCAGAGAACAATAGTTAACATATTTGCCAAGAAATTAAGCACAGTCGAAAACTTATTACTTATCGAAGGGTTGAACTTCACGGTGGCCTCGAAAGAGGTTCCCATTCTTGATATAGTTAGTGTCGCAGATTCAGCAAGCATCGAAGATCCTTTTGCAGATGAATTTAGGTGGAAGGTTAGAGAGGTTCCACAAAAAGCTGCAAAAACGAAACCAAAGGTCAGTAATGACGAGAAAACTGCCCTAGCGGGCCTAGAGAAAGATTCCTGTATTAATATTCTACCAGCTGATAAAGGAAATGTCACAGTCGTAATGCGTACTGAGACATACAACCAAAAAATTGACGAAGTTTTAAGGAAAGGAAACTATACATTTCCTGCTAAAGATCCTTAATCTACAATTGAAGAAATAATCTAACATGTTCTTAAGGAACATGCACTTTATATTTCTGAGAAGACCCAGACTAAGTTGACGCCACAACACAGCAAAATTCCACACCTTTATGGACTCTCAAAGATACGTAAACAATACATGTCGTTTCGACCTATCACAAGTTCCCGAAACTCTCCAACTTCTGAACTTGCCAGTTCCTTCTTCCAATCCTGAAACCACTGCAAGAAAATACATCGACCTGGATGAAGAACTTATATCATTTCGTAGAAATTATACGCGAAATAGAACTGCAACCAGAAGACCCTTTTATTAGTTTTCACCTGGAAACCTGTACACCAATGATCCAGTTAAGGAAACTTGTAAAAGACCAGATCTTAGCAGAAAGAACCTCTCTACCACCACACGCCATTATGTACTTGCCAGAATGCTGTTTGACCAATTCATGTTTTAAAGAAAAGAGAAAATTCTTCATGTAGAATGATGGACTACCGGTAGCATCTTCGCTCTTACCGATAATCCCAAATATTTTCATGTATGGTTCGAGACCTTTGCAATTGAATTCGCAAAGGAGAAACCAAAATTATGACTAAGATCCTTAGACGACACTTTCATTATCGGGAATGGAAACGAGGACCTTCAAATCTTTCTTTCTCATCTCAACGTTAGCTCAACCATTAGACTCACTATGGAAAAAGAAGACAAAATAAATTACCATTCTTAGATGTTTTGAATTACACGATATTTTGTTAAATTTAAAGAAAAACACTTTTATTTAACAAAAGAACAATTTTAATTCTTATTTACATTTACTGGATACTAAGCGTTTTAATGAAAACAAAAATAAATATCAGTCACTACTTACTAAATAGCGGTCAGTTCTTAAATATAAATATGCATAGAATTCAAAATTTAAACAAATTAATAATGGAAAGAAACAATTTTTACCAACAGTTATATCAAAAAAAGTAAATATCAATTTGTTAGTATAATAGTCACGTCTAAACACTTTTCTCATCAAAGTGGTAGCCTTTGCCTTTAATTACATCCTGGAGATTCTTAACATTCGCAAGATTAAATTGATATTTTCCACTCATCTTATAATATTTCCCATAAGTTAGAAACCGATGTCGTAAGTTGCTTTTGAACAGCTCTGTTAAATTCATCTTATAATAATTCCATCGAGTTTAAATCTGGGCTCTGTAGTAGCCACTCCATGACAATTTCTTCTTTTTTTTTCAAGACTTTTCAAGTAACTTTTGCAGATATTTACAGTGTGTTTGGGGTTGTTATCATGTTGGAAGGTAAAAGGAGTACCTGCTAGATGAGTGCCAGACGGCAATACGTGCTTTTGTAAAAGTTTTTATAGCCTTCCTTTTTCAAGATTCGTTCTACTTTTACAGGGTCACCAACACGGGATCCGGCTAAGCAACCCCAAGCCATTACTGAGCCACCTCCATGTTTGGCACTAAGAACCAAACAATATTTTAAAAATTTTTCATTTGCTATTCTAAGCACATACACTTTTCAGTCTAAAGTACCTTTTTCTACTGAACAATTTTTTTGTTGTCTTTTTGCCCATTTTAATCTTTTTTTATATATTTACAAGTTTTAGCAACGGTTTTTTAGTAGCAAGTCGTCCAAAAATTCAATTTTCATGAAGTCTCCGCAGTACTTATACTTTAAAATTATAGAATATTAATAAAAATTTTCAAATTTTTATTATTTTGCACACATATCAGAAACACTTAAACGTCTATTACGGAAAGCAGTGTGAACAATATATCTGTCTTCTTTAAGAGTTGTTTTCTTCAGATATTCTATATTATGTCTACGAAACTTTCGTCTAAATGGACCAAATTTGACGTTTCACCGCTGATTTTAAAGGTGAAGCAATACTCTGTCAAACTCTTTTAGTTTTTTTATTCTGCAATATTGGCATTTACAATTATAACAGTATAGATATTGTTAAAATTTTTTCAATTTTTTTACTTTTTTATGATACTGTTTAAAAAATATGCTTATGGTTTTTAAAAATAAATGTAACGGTTTTTGAAGCTTTTTACCTGAGTTTTAAGATACCGTTGAAATTTTTACGCTGCGACCATTTTTTTAAGTTATAAAACTTTTTGTGTTTTCAGATTTTGATCTAGGTATGGCAAAAAGATGTGCAGGGGAGTGTACATATTCAGTCAGGAGTGTAGCATAACGATCGTCCTCGTATTTTTCATCTAAAAAATAAATGAAAAAATATTAAGAAAATTGATGAGATATTTCAGTATGCCTCATTAAGATTCCCATCATGTACTGTTCCAAATCTACCATTAAAATTACTGTGTCGAATAATAAAAGCGCGAGTTTTTGATCTAGTAGTATTATTTTAACTGTGACCGATTAGATCATTCCTGCCACTTTGCTGAAGTCAACCGACGCATATTAAATAAACCTGAAATTTTCTATTCAGTTTAATTTAATCAAAATCGGAATATAGAATTTTTTGAAACGCGAAAGTATTTATAGAAGTCCTTTATAAAAAAATTCATTAAAGTTAGAAAAAAATAAAATTTTTATAAGCTGAGCTGAACTCTAAATATGCACCAAGAAGCGAAAAATAACAAATTTTTTAATAAAATTAAAATTTTTGAAGCCAGATCCACATAAATACTTGACAAAATGTGATTCACATTCAAAGATTGAGAAGTACTTTATTTGTAACTGCTTTCTTACCGTAGCATGTATGTATTTCGTGCTGGTAATTATTTGTTTCCTTTAGTAAAAATTTGGCGTCGACATCAATAATTTTTATTTGATATAAAAATGTATATTAGTATTTTTCCTTTTTAGCGCTTTTTTAGGAGTAGATTCAACTTTTTGATAAACATTTTATTTTTCGGTTTTTAGTTTTGAATTAAGTTGATTTTCTAAGGTGGCAAAAAAGTAACCATTTTATTCAGAGTTGTAGACCACACAGCATCAAACAACAAACAATTATTTGATTCTCTAGTTATCAGTATTGAATGATGCTGTACCAAATATTTACTCGCTATAATAAATCTGGTGTCTTGAATTTTAAGGAATTAATTCGTAACCTAGACCCCCAAAACCTCCCAATACCGATACCGAAAGATCTTGAGACATGTAAGTCTTTTAGTCCAATATATTATTTTATTCTGCATATCGAGTTTAAATAAATTAATTTAAAATCCGGAATAGATACGCCAAAAGTGACCCAATATCAATTTGGAGAAAATCGGAAAAATGTAAAATGTTTAGTCTTCTATATTACATCTGTTATATTAAATTGTCAAAAATTAACTTCAGATTCGTAACCTACGTTTCCAAAAACCCCCTAATACCAATTTTGAAAAAATATGAATAACAAAATTTTTCACCATCATATTAGATCCGCCATTTTAATTAAAAAAAAACTCTCATAATCTAAACTTAAACTACCTCTTCCGGAAGTATATAGTTTTTAGACATAGCACCTTCTATGTTGAATTTTATAAATCAATTTTAAATGCGTTATTTATAGTCTCAGAGATCCTCAAGTATTAATTTTCAACAAAATCGAGAGATGTTAAATTATTAGTTCGCCAAGTGGAAGTTTTTAAAAATAATTTTAAATTAGTAATTTACACTCTCAAATACCCCCCTGTATCAGTTGTGGACAAACCGAGAGATGTAAAATTTCTAGTCGGTCAAATTTCTAATATACATCCTCAAGAACTCTCTTATACCAATTTTGAACAAAATAAAGACATAAAATTTTTAATGCACCGTATTGAATCCACCATATTGAATGTTTTGAAAATAATTTTAGGTTCGTTATGTACGACCCCGAAAACTTTCCGATACAAATTTTGGAGAAAATTTTCTGTATCACCAAGGGAATATTCAGAGTGTTAAATGGAAACATTTTTCGACTGACTTGTTCGTAATTTAATGATGCTTATGAGTGGCTCTAGCTTTTGTTTTCTGTTTCCGATTATTTTTTAAATTTGTAAAAAACTTTATTAGAACAATATTTTACGGACAATCTATTTAATCAAATTTTTATTTCGACGCTTTAGTTTCTTTTCGAATCATCTTTAAATTATTTTTTCTTTTGAACACCATATTTCATTTTTACTCTTCGTAAAAATTGAACTTAAGGTATCAAAACAAAAATAGAGTTTTTTCTAAGTAAATATAGCATATATCTCTGTCAAGCTAAAAAAAAAGGTTGTTTTCTAAATGATGATGGTAACGACATCCATAAAAAAAGGGTTACAGTAGATCCATCACCTATGGGAATACGCTATATATAAACATTAATTTAGCCCTCATAATATCAATATCAGAACCAGCACCTACACAATAATAGCCAGGGAAAATTTGTGTCCTGTTTTGATTTATCACTTTCCAGGAGCTGTTTTATTTATCCTTTTCAGAATATATGTAAATTACATTATTGAGGTACAGCTTTCTAATTGCTGGATCAAAAAAATACTTCTTCAATTTAGCAGTTCTTAAGTTAATACATAAGACAAACCGAGAACAGACATTAATTTATTGAAATTTTATAATCAATAACTGAGTTTTTCAGCTCATGAGTAATGTGCGAATTTAGCACTTTTAAAAAAAATCACAAAAATGATTATAGGTAATGCTCAAAATTAAATAAATGATATAATCTATCAAATCATTAAGAGTTATTTACATTTGTATATATTTGGAAATAGAACTTCTCAAATATATATATATATATATATATATATATATATATATATATATATATAATAAAATATTGGCGAAGCGGACGTGATTATAAATTCAGCTTTATATGATGCAAAGGCGAGATGATGGTTTGTACCGACTGCGGTGGCCTGACGAGTCCCATATTAGGACGAAACAGCGCTGTCGCCATCTGTCGGACCCGGAGTTTTTCCATATTTTGGAGTGCTCCGCACTTTTTAACACGAGAATCATGTAGATTGACAAATTTTCACGTCCGCTTCGCCAATATTTTATTCTATTTTATTTTAAATTACACGGACAAAAACTTATCTACATATTTATATATATATATATATATATATATATATATATATATATATATATATATATATATATATATATATATACATATATTGAGAAGTTCTATTTTCAAATTTTCCATTTTATTTTTGTCTCATTTCTTCGGATTCGCCTTTCCTAAGTGAGACTTTATTTATTTATACTATTTAATCTAAAAGTTGGCAGATAACTTAAATTCTCGAATTTTTTAGAGGCTGAGATTTTTAAATTTTTAGGAAACGAGTAATTTTTTCAGTGCTGAAATAATTTACCTAAAAGACAACGTCTCAAGTGTTCCCCTCTGATTTGTCTTATTCTGTGGTATGTTATATATCCAACACGTATTTCTTACATGCTTTTTAGGGAGTGAAGACAACCCCCAAAGCTCATTGCTAAGAACTTTTTATTGAGAAAATTCCATGTATAAAAACTTTTCCTAAAGCCAAACAATATGCAGGTAATTTTACACAAAAAAAATAAGCCTTTCAAGTTATAACTGCAACAAAAAACAATTTTAGAGCTGAACCTAGAAATTCTTTTCATCTCCTAGAAATGCAATCCAAGGCATCAAAAAAAAATACGTGTTGAATATTTTTTGGTTTAATTTCACCACACCACTAAACGAGACACCTAAGAACGTTCCCTTGTCAGATGTTTGCTGATCTATCCAGAGTACTACAATCTAGAATGCGGGAATATGGGAATTTCGGTAAAAATTTTTGAAGTTGGTAAAGTTGGAGCAATTTTGTTCAATTTGATACTAAGTTATTTTCTGACTACATAATATTTTCAAATACAAGGCTCATTCTTAATGCCACTTTTTTTTATTCACAATACTGCAATTGTCTATAAATTCAACGTTTCGGATTTCATGGACCAGCAAAAACTTTATTTTCCCTGTTATTTTAATTAACCAAAAAATATATTTTTTTACCTCCTCATATATTATCTGGCGGAATCGTTGCCAATCATATGAAAATAAATTTATGTTCTTAAGCGAATACCATTTTTTTAATTAACAGCATTCTGCACTCAATTTCGGTTAATTTTATTGGCCGTCTACTCTAAGTGAAGTTTAAATTTGTTGCGTTTTTTTAAGATGCTCGATCACCTACACTTAGCATTGATTGAGTATATGAAGTTATCCAGAAGCTAATGCATTTTATGAATAAAAAGAGGCATTTAATTTGTTCCGAGGTAATAAAAACCAGACTTACCACTATTTACTTCCGAACCAAAAAAAGCCTAAAGCTCTCAATTACTGTTTATTAACCTCCCAAATTTTATGAAAAAATAATTACTATATACAAGTTTTTCAACATGTAACACAATATCAAATCAAACACTATCATTGTGGCCAGGTTGATCAGATAGAGAAAAATCGCTATAGTAAAACGAATATACATTTGGTACGTTTCTCCAGTTAAACGTCAGTATACCTCTTTTCCTTGAATTACTTCAATAATTGAATTATATAGCAGGTTAAGGTTGAGAAGCCTTGACACTGTAGCCTATGACCTATTATACCGCCGGTTATATCTGGTTTATGTGCATCCCAAGAAAGATATTCAAATAATCACGAATCTCTTCATAGGACGCTGCCTTATAGAATACCATCTCACAACGATGGGCAAAGCTGGGAACGAGATATCGTCCGGCCGAAAGAGCAGAAAACCTGCTATGCAAATGTATGGCACTGTTCTGCAAGAGACAAATTTCTAGAAGACGTTATCTTGACGCCTGAAGAAATAAAACGCTTTAAATTGTTTACTAATGCTTGCAACTTCATGATATTCATCATGATTGTCCCTTTTAGTGTTACTAAGTTAAAAAAAAAAAGCCACATTCACATACACACACTGTTTAAGTTCAGAATAAAATGGTACCTGTATTCTCCTTTAGGCAGTTAAACGAAAAATATGCAACTGTCTGTATAAAATATAAATTCCTATATATGTTGACAAGATATTAAACCTGAAGACCTTTTCAATATGAGACTGAAAAATTTCGTCAGTCAAATGACGTCCATAAGACACCGAAGCTTAAAATTTAAGATTTCAGTAAGAAATAAAGAAATCTTTATTGCCGTTGAATTAATTTAACAGTTTCCCACTCGCCTCTTTCATTCAATTAGAGAAAAATAAACATACTTATTTTATTTTCTGCTAATGCAGTCCCCTATACGCCTTTTGACCACCTAATGGCCTCATTAGTGGAACTGTAACGAACTAAGAGCAACATTAATACTCCTGTCCATATTACAGATACATTCTGAGATATGTCGGCAGAATCTTAAACCTACAGCCTTTTTCGATGTCAGACCGAAAAATGTGATCAGTCGATTTATATTTTATATTGATGCTTTTTTCCTATAAATATTGCTCTTGGTTCATTACAGCTCCACTGATGAGACTATTGGTTGGTCGAAGCGGGTATGCAAAAAGGAGTCGAGTTGTATTTGCAGGATATAAACAATCTATATATTTTTCCTTTAACTGCCTGAAGGAAAATGTAAACAACTTGTTAAACTAATGTAACGGCAGTAAAGATTTCTTAATGAAATTTTAATTTCTAAATTCAGAAATTCAGGTGATTTCCGGACAATACCTATATATTGTTTAAACAGCATAATGAAAATTTTTTATTATTCATTTTGCAAAAAAAAGTTTGTAAAATAACAATATAGCAAATTATTTTTATTTTTGACATCATTAAAAAATTATATGGAAGTTCTCAATTCGTCGAGTATATATGTTTTTTTTATGTATGTACACCGATTAATCCGGAACGGCGGCACCGATTTGAATGAAATTGTTTACGTTATGTTCAGGAAGTTTGGACGAAATTGGTGCAGTAATATCCACGATGGCGCTGACAATAGGGTGGCCAAAAAAAGTAATTTTGTTTGATTTTCTCCAAAATTGGTATATGGGAATTTTTGGAGTCGTACACAACGATTCTGAAATTATTTTTAAAAAATTCAATATGGCGGATGCAACATGGCGGCTATAATATTTAATTTTGTCTGATTTTCTCCAAAATTGGTGTGGGGGAGTTTTCGGGGTCGCACATAATGGATCCAAAATATTTTTAAAAAGTTTAATATGGCGGATCCAATATGGCGGACAAAATTCAATTTTGTCTGATTTTCTCCAAAATTGGTACGAGGGAGTTTTTAGGGTCGTACATAACTAATCCAAAATAATTTTTAAAAAATTCAATATGGCGGATCCAATATCGCGGACGAAAAAATCAATTTTGTCCGATTTTCTTCACAATTGGTACGAGGGAGTTTTCGGGATCGCACATAACGAATCTGAAATTATTTTTAAGAAATTCAATATGGCGGATCCAAGATGGCGGATTAAAGATTCTACAAATCCCGATCTTGTCTAAAATCAGTATTGGGGTATTTTTGTTAGTGTTAATTATGAATTTAAAATATTTTTTTAAAAACTCAATCTGGCAGATTCAATATGGTGTCCTAAAAATTTTACATTTTTCGATCTTCTCCCAAACTGATACAGGGGATTCTTGAGGGTGTAAATTATAAATTTAAAAATATTTTTTCAGGATTCAATATGGCGAATCCAATGTAGCGGACTAAAAATTTTAAATTTCCGGATTTCATCCAAAATTGGTACTAGGGAGCTTTAAAGAGAGAAGACTTAAAATATTTTTTTTGAAATTCAATATAGCGAATACAATATGGTGGGTTGAAAATTTGACCTTATTCTCGTTTTTTCAGATTTGGTATTAGAGGGTTTTCGAGGTCGTGTATTACGAATATGAAGTTAATTTTTTACAACTATTTGGTTGATAAGATACAATGTGAGGGACAGAAAATTTTACATATTCCGATTTTGTCTAAAATTGATATTGTGGGTTTCTTGAGGCGTATACAAACTCAATATGCAGTATAAAATATATCAAGCTAAAAAATTTACATCTCAGGTTCTTTAAATATTGAAAATTGATATTGTGGGGTTTTTGAGGCGTAATCAAACTCAATATGCAGTATAAAATATATAGAGCTAAAAAATTTACATCTCCGGTTCTTTAAACATCCAATCTAAAATTAGTTTGAAATTTAAGATAGTGGATTTACTATGACAGACTAAAAATGTGTTTGTCAAAATTTTACTGGTATTTGGAAAACTCACAGAACCAAAGAATTTTTAGTGGTTTCTTTTTAGGGTGATTTACAACTTTGGATAAAATGGATACTTTTTTGTCACCTTGGAGTCATTGCGAGGTACACTAAGCTCGATTAGTACTTAGTTCAAATAATTTATGGATATCATAATGAATTCTAAAACTAGAAAAATAAAATTTTTATAAAAAAATTGAACCAACTTCTAAAGGTACGCTAAAAACTGAAAAATAACTATAAATTTTTATATGAAATTAAACTTTTTGAAGTCGGCGCCAAATTATTTGTAAATGAAATAAATAACTACTAATATATACAAATTATGGTAAGAAAGCAATTACAAATAAAGTATTTTTAATCTGTTTATGCAGTCACATTTTGTTAAGTATTAGTTTGGCGCCGACTTCAAAAAGTTCAATTTCATATAAAAATTTATAGTTATTATTTACTTTTTAGCGCACTTTTAGAAGTTGGTTCAATTTTCTTATAAAAATTTTATTTACTAGTTTATTTTCGGAAACCCTGAAACAGTCAACTTAAATTAATCATGGTATTGGTGAGAAAAATATTTTCAAACAATATCATTAAATTTTATAATTTTTAAAATAAATTACATGCGCGAATAGATAGTTTACCCTTATAAAAAATAAGGAATGAGATTCTTGCGGATAAAAATACCTTGGTTCAACATCATTTTAAATATCACGTAATTTCCATTTTGTTTTGTAAAAATATTTCAGTTATAATTTAAGATTAAAAAAAAGTATTTAGGGGTGGCTCACCCTCTTTTACTAGTATATTTTTAGACACCCCGAAACACGTCAAGTTACATTACTTATGGCATTCATAAAAAAAAGTTTTAAACAATTCCATTTAATTTTGTAATTTTTAAAATTAAATTATGTTAACAAATAAATTCTCTATCCTTATGAAAAATGCCATAGTTAACATTATTTTGGATAACCAGTAATTTTCATTTTGTTTTTAGAACCTGAGACATTTTAAAAAATATTGTTTTTAAGGGTGAACTTTATTAACCTGAACTTTAGGTTCAGTTTTCAACCCTTTATAATGAATCTCCGCAGGTAAAAAAATACGTGTCTCTTATTTTGATACCCTCGTATCATCTACAACATATCAAGGTTTCATTAAAATCGGTGCCGGACACTTCAGGTAGCTTCCTTATAAATAAAATTATATTCACTAGAGGGTTTTTGAAGTAATTCAAAATTAAATTAATAAAGTCAATAATATATAAAAAATAAATGCACAATAATTATATTAAAGCTAGTTTTCAATTTTTTTTAGTAATTAACAAGCTTAGCTTACCGTCTATCTAATAACATCATCCTTTAATAGTATCAGTAGACTTAAACTGTAGTTTCGTCTTTAATTTAACTTTGAAAATAGAAATTGAAAGTAAATACACTCAAATTGCGCCCGTTTTTTTTAATGGGGATGTTTTAAAATCCAACATTAACCGTTACATATGTTTCTTTATCAACTCTTATCAACATAATCAACATAGAGTTATATTTTCTTAGCTGATGATTCACAGTTAGCTAATACGTACAAATAAAGATCTGCAAAGCATATATTTTAAGTAATAAAAAATAATGTACAAACTCTTTCTATAAATAAGTTTACTGTTTGCAATGGTAATATTTAAAATAGCCGCTAAGTAAAATATAACGAAATCTTTGCAGCCGTGTAACTAGTTTATTACGTTGCTGTTGTTGTCGTTTAGACCGTTGAAGAAATATAGATATTTTATTTCCGGCACTTTTGTTCCCCCTCCATACGCGTTTCGACCACTTAATGATCTCATCAGTGGAGCTATAACAAAGCAAGAGCAAAAGTCACAGAAAACAACTATTTACAGAAAATCTTAATTCCGGGACACGTCGGCCGGATATTAAAGCTGGGGGTCTGAACCAGAAAAAATGGTGACTTATTAATTTTAAAATTATGAGGGAAAAGCCTTTTCAGCAAACTTCAATTCATAGGGAATAAATGTCCTTTCCTTTATCGGCCTTGAAAAAATATAGTTTTTAAGTCACGTTTGTCTCTTACAGGTAAAAATATTGAAAAAATTTGGGCTAGAGACACCCTTTTATTTAGTTCCAAATATATTTTTCCATGTTTAAATCTAAGTAAATGGTCAGGTCTTACTATCAAAGGAATTACTTAATGTTTGACTAGTACCCTTGAAACCAGAGCTGAAATTACAAATACCAATAAGACTAATCTTTTGTTAAATTGTAGATTTCCCCTTTACGACAATCGTAACTATATTCTGTTATTTGACCTTTAGTATCATTAAATGAAACCCTAAATGGCTTTCTGTGATTATTCCTTTCTGCCTAACTCCGTAATAACCAGTCCTAAATCAACAAAAGCAAAGCCCAATTAACCACTATTCAGATAACTAATATTCGACTCCATGCCATCGTTGCTTGCAATCAGAGTTTAAATAATAACTTGAAAGTCCTTTTTATTAGTTGCTTTATAATACAGACAAAACAACAAATATGTTTGTAAGTTCAATTAATAATAGTGAGAGTGCTGCTTCAGAACAGTTTCATTCTTCAACTGTAACGGGCTGCCGTTTTTACCCCAGAGTGCCATCAATAAATAGTTCTAAATAGTAAAAATACATTTTGTACAATGATTAGACTATATAGTATGTTGAGTCTCAAAAAAAATAGTGAACTTAAGTATTCTTTTCTTTTGTTGTAAAATGTATAAATGGCCGTCGCTTCAGATAAAAAAAATATAGATTTCAAAAACATAACATCATGACGCCAGATGCTTTACAAATGTCCATTATTTAGCTGGCGCAGTTTTACAGGAATTTAAAAAAAATCTGTTTACAGAACTTTGAGTTCTCCGCTTCCTATAGATTTATATAGTAAACCCCAGTGCGGGCTACTTATGAAAATATATATTGAGCTTTGCATCATATAAATCTATAGGAGATAATATACCTTGGTGTACGTCGGTTACCATCATGACACGGTTCGATGTAATAAATAGAAACCTTTTGCTAGTATTATACGGCAAGTTGGAATATGATATGGTCAGTTGGAATATGAAGAAAGCTAGTACGAACAACTACTAACTAACCTGATGTTACCATTACCGGAATCACTCAATTATTTCTCCCTTTACCTTAAGGCATCTAAATACATTACTTAGAGCAGTCGTGACTAATAACAATTCATAAAAATAATTTATATAATCTCTGAACCAGGCGCGAATCCAAGGGAGGGGCGGTGGGGGGCGATCGCCCCCCCCCCCCCTAGAGCTTTGAGTTCAGAAAAATAGACGCGATTTTGCCTGTTATACTATAGTTTATTCAAGAACTAGAAAGAGTAATAAATCATTTTTTACCCTTTTTTTCTTCGCAAACTACCTGTGTTCTTTAGTCCAGTGTCTTTGGCAAAATCTCTTAGACACATATATTTTTCACAGGAATGAGTTAGAAATTTTATAATCAAAAATAGCGGTCTGTAATAATGGACTATTTGGGTTGAATAACAATAGATATTTGGAAGTGTGAAGTGTTAAAAAGGATTTTAATCCTTGTCATAGGCATCGGAAAGAGGTTTATTTTATCACTAAATATTTATGGCATAGGTGCTGGAATATTACTTCGGCAATAAACTTAATATAAAAAGTTTTTATAATATTATTTTATTTCTTATGATTTCTTAATAATTCACATACATTACAAAATGTAGATAATTTTGACATATTTAACACAAACCACAACTGTATTTTTATTATTTTTAATTTTGGCATAGAAACCATTTGAGGCACTTTCAGACTAAAACGTAACCTTATTTTCGCAAAAAATTCTAAGTTATAATTTAAATACTTACAAAATTCCCATTGTCAAAAATACAAAAAGTTATATATATATATATATATATATATATATATATATATATATACAGGGTGTCCAAGATAAGGATCCTAACCATGGGGATCTCGGAAACAGTTGGAGATACGAGGTCGGTTAAATTAGAGAAAAGTTGCGCAATTTAGTGCTAAATTAAACGCAATTTAAAAATTTTAAAAATTCAAAATACTTCCGGAGATTTCCGGAAAAAACCGAATTTTGGCAAAATCGTTTTTAATTTTTGTAGGCTTTATTTAAAGAGATATCAAAAAATAAAAGGTAGATTCTTCTTGCCACTTTTTATTTTTTATAATTTGGTCTAAACAAAATTTAAATCCGACGTTTCGTTTCTGAGATACCATCATGAACTTTCATTTTTTATATGGAACAAAAAAAAGTATCCCATGTATTTGATAGCATTTTTTATTACAAATTCAACGGTGTATCACACTTGCATATCAAGTGTGTAGTTCATTGGCTTTTATAAAACTGATATACCTTTCTCTCTCGCTCTCATGGAGCTCTTATGGAAAGTACTTGAACTACGTATTCGATATGCAAGGGTGATACATCGTTGAATTTGTAATAAAAAATGCTATCAAATACATGGGATACTTTTTTTTGTTCCATATAAAAAATGAAAGTTCATGATGGTATCTCAGAAACGAAACGTCGGATTTAAATTTTGTTTAGACCATATTATAAAAAATAAAAAGTGGCAATGAGAATCTACCTTTTATTTTCTGATATCTCTTTAAATAAAGCCTGCAAAAATTAAAAACGATTTTGCCAAATTTCGTTTTTTTCCGGAAATCTCCGGAAGTGTTTGAAATTTTTAATTTTTTTTAACTGCGTTTAATTTAGCACTAAATTGCGCAACTTTTCTCTAATTTAACCGACCTCGTATCTCCAACTGTTTCCGAGATCCCCATGCTTAGGATCCTTATCTTGGACACCCTGTATATATATATATATATATATATATATATATATATATATATATATTAATAAATAAATTCGTCCATAAAATATTAAAATATTTTTAGGGCTGTCGGTTATTTAATTATTAATTAAAATCATTTTCAGTACATTTGACGTTTCAGTTTATTTATTTTTTAAATCATCTGCAGAATTACAATTAACCACTAAAAAGGGATTCAAAGGTAATTAGTTTTTATATGTTACAGTTAAAATTACCTACGTATTTTTATTTCTATTGCACTGATATCTTAATTTAATCTACTTTATTAGGTGGAAATCCGATAGCCCCAAAAAAATAAAATGAAAATGTTAGTTCTACACGCTTAAGAAAAAGACACAAATACAGTAATAAAATAATAAAAAACTTAAAGCTAATTGGAATTAAATATATATATATATATATATATATATATATATATATATATATATATATATATACATATATATATACAAAATTAAAGAGTGGGACACACTAAAATAAAAATACATAAAAAAATATATAAACAACATTAAACAATAAAATACAACAAAAACAAAAATTTAAATAATAAATTGTATTTAAACTGGTAAACATTACGGATCATCATGAGATCGAGTTTCCACATTTTGTTTTATTCTTTTATTATACGGATTTTTCCCAATTTTCCGCAAGAACTTTATTTTAAAAAATCTTTCAAAAGTTCAGTTAAATTAGTAATTTTGTAAGTTGTGTTATTTCTAACAACTCTCTCTCTCTCTCTCTACAAGAACAGATTTCTTATCTGATTTTTCCCAACAAAAATTAAGTTCTCTGAGCAATTTTCAGAACTCAGTTCTTTTAATTTCTGGTAAATCGCGATCTTCATTGATTTTAGATTTTTGTCGACGGTTGGGATCTGCTTCTCATAATAAAATGTATGTACAACTCCGTTTATTGCAGTTTTCATCTCATCTCCCAACGAAGTTTTTCGCCTGCCTGTGATCGAATGTGGCTTGGGAGTACTAACAATTCCAGTCGTTTTTTTCTCATTCAGTATTCGGTACATAGTAGATTTTCCAACTCCTGTCATGTTGGAACACACCTCAACAGACCTTTTAACATTATTATCTAGATATTGATATCTTAAGGCATCGTAAACATTCATCGTACAAGGAAAAAATGCCCTGGTTTAACGATTTTGGAATAAATATATATGTGGAAACCATATCTTTTGGGTATCTCACTAATCTCAAATAATATATAAAAATAAGCACAAACAAGATAAATCACTAAAGACACACTATACTGACAGAAATTAAATTGTATTTTCAGAAATTTTATTGTTGCAGTAAATTTATAAAAGCTTATAATATTTAAATATAATCAAATATAATTAGATTTACGGCAGTCGTCAGTTACCTGCGGCACTGGAGCAGGTACATTGGAGGTTTCGGTAACAGTTTTATTACTCTCTCTAGTTCTTGAATAGAGTATAGGAATAGAAGAGCTTTGAGTTCAGGAAAATAGAACCGATTTTGTCTTTTGTATTAGGAATATGTATGCTGCTGGCACTCCTATCAGTTGGCAACGTATTTTTCTTGCGATAGCCCCCCAAGAGCTTTGAGTTCAAGAAAATAGACCCAATTCTGCCTCTTATACTAAAAATGTGCTGCTGGCATATCCCCTGTCGGCAACTTGTTTTTTCTTGTGATCGCCCCCCCCCCCTGTCCAAGAGCTTCAAATTCAGAAAAAAGATTCGACCTTGCTTTTTACGCTAGAAATGGGAATGTTGGTGTCTCTCCCCTTCCCTCGACAATTTCTTTTCGGTTGCAATACTGTACTTTTGTGATATTACCGCCGTCGCCCCCCCCCCCCCAAAGAGAGAAGCTGGATCCGCCCCTGCTCTGAACAGCCATTTCATCTACATCTACAAGATTATTTATATTTTTGAATTGAACGATTTATTTTAGTTCATCATGTTAAATTAAAATATTCTATTATTAAATAAACAAAAACTTAGTAATCTGTCAAAATACAAAATATAGAGAAGTAAACTATACAATTATTTGTAAAAAGGTACAAAACTAATTAGAAACTACATATATAATTAAAACTTTGCTATGTTGAAGAACATAATAAACTATTTTTAACAAGAGACGAAAAATCCATAAACAAAGCTAGAACAAATAAGATACACAAACTCAAATGTTTTTATCTAAATGAATAAAAGTCAATGCTATTTTGAGGCTTTTTAGAAAATGAGTGTCGCAGTATTTTTCTCCTGAACGCAACTTAGAATATTTCCAAATCCTTCGCTTTCTATGCCTTTTCTACGTTTTCTGCCTAAACTACATAAGCTGTCGCAGCGAATATCGCATCTTCTTCTGCCAGCGTTTCAAGAAAAACAAGATTTATGTCATTTAACAGTAGGGTGAGCGGGGAGATGTTATATAATCGTATCTCCGAAGCTTTGCTGTACTCTATGTTAGAATTTTAAAAATAAAGAAAAGACGACAACAAATAAATACATGAAAAATGTAAAATTCTCATTAATGGATGAACATTACAAATTAAACTGTAAGCGTACATATTATTTCTTCCAGTGTTGTGGTATTGTTTCCTCGTGAAGACATGAATTAAAAATCATTTCAGGTATGATGTCATCTTCGCCTGCTACCTCTCCATTTTAAATTTATCACAAGGCTCTTTCAATTTCTTCATCTTTGATGTTGGGCAACTCTTCCGAGCCAGCAGCCAACATTACATATTCTATATTTTTTTCGTCTTTGCTTTTTTTGGCATTTAGGTTATACACCTTTGATTTCGGCAAGTCTGAGTAGAAAGTCTCTGTTATTTTTAAATGTCCCACTTCTATCCTCTGTTATATTTCCCTGTCTATATCTCAGCCTATTAATTTATTTTTTATTTGTGTTTCCTTTTTCAAAATATTCAAACCTCTGTTTTTCTTTATTAATTCCTTGATTTGTTTTCCTTGATAATTCATTATATTCGGTTTCCCTTTCATGCCATTGTATTTCTCTTGTCGTTTCTAACGAGCTCGCTTCTCATTTCCGATAACTTATTAGTTTGTTTTGTGAGTTTTTATCTTCTTTTAGTTAGCGGTATTGCCCGGATTGCTGCTTTTTCTCGGATACTTTTTCTATGCTTTCGTTTGATGATATCGTTTGCTTTGCTAATCGTTTTGACTTTTTTTTGCTGTTATGTATTTTATCATCTTTTATTATATGTGGGTCCACTTATTTTTGAGTGTTTTTGTACTTCCTTGATCTTTCTAGTTTTGGGCTTGTTGCGATCCTACACAGGAAGATTATATGTATAATATTGGATTAATCTTGTGGAAACAGGTTTAATATTGACCTAATTTAATGGGTCGAATAATGTTTATGTCTAACTTACAAAAAATAAATAAACATTAGGTCATGTGTACTGACTTTTAAAAAATATTTAAAAATCATTCGAATACGCCAATTTGCGTGGAAACTATACATTAGTAGTTGTTTACTTTAGTAGTGTAAACTTAAAATTATTTAGATTTTATCAAATAAAATTATCCAAAAAATAATTGGCATTCATATATTCACATACATAATTTTAACCACAATTACTCTTACACAATAGCATGCGGTCTTTGTTAAGCCTTATAGTCCAATAACCTACTATTTTTAAGTATTTTAAAACAGTATATATTTCATAATTATTTAGTTCTACTAAACCAAGCAAAAATGAACCATTGAGTCATAGCACATGTATTTTATGACTTAGTTTGGAAAAATGGACATAAAATTTCACGAAGACATTTATTATTCGAAATAAGTCACCTTAAGATATGCCTAGTTTAGAGGTTTGATTATCAATGCTTCATTTCTTTCTTCGTTAGGATGATATTTATCCAATTTTATGCCACGATTAAAAATTAATGATCAGAGTCACCTAAAAGGTTTGAGTTTTAAACCGAATCTGATTTCCATGGAAGTTAAACCTTCTAGTAGGTCATTTTTTTCTCTTAAGAAGTTGGTATAATTTCTATTATTTTCGTCAATAAATAGACTATTATATCAGAAAAATAATTATCAAAAGAGATTAAGCCCCGAAATCGGTAAAAGGAATAGCTGCTTTGCAAAAATAAACAGAATGTTCTATTGTTGCCAGCCTGGCAAAAAAAGAAAATGATTTTTTTCTTTATTATATTTTTAAGCTTAAAAATTTGGATGACCTATTGTAGCCCTTCTCTTTCTTGTTATCTTAGATCAGTTTTAATATTAAACAACGTTAGTAAAAACATTTTAGGAACTTACTTGGACTTTTATGGAATTATTGTGATTTTTGATATGATAAATAACTGCCATCTATAAAAAGTTTGCTGCCAGATTCACTCACATGGTCTAACGTTAGAACTCTCCTAAATTGACAGCAAACCCTAAAAATAAAAAAATAATTTTGTTACTGAACCGCCAAAATGGAGAATTTTATTTATTTTCGGTATACAACTATTTCTCTTACATATTTCAAGGATTTACTATAAAATTTTTATTTTTAATATCATAATGGCCGGTTCATACTTTCAAAAATTATCAACTACCACTAAGAATTTTCACTATCAACTTTCACTTGCTTATATGATACACTTTACTTTCATCTGTTCATAATTCCAACCAACAATTAACCGGCAGAATTCGTGTCCGCTTTCGTATGTTATCGGATGACGAAAAATTTAACAGATTCATGATAATATAAAAAATAACTTAAAAAATAAATAAAACTTTGTCATAAGATAGTCGAAACACTTTCGAATAATGAGAAATAATCACAACTGAAAAGCAAAAAAGTTAGTTTTACATTTGGGTTAGAATATTGTGGACGATTTTGATTGTTCATGCTTAATTTTTACTAATTGTTAAATTTTGAAGTATGAATCACGCATTTTTATTTCATAGTGGAAGGGTTAGTTTAGTAGAAATTCTTAGTGGTAGTTGCTACTTTTTAGAAGTATGAATCAACCGTATATAGGCGTTTATTTGTTCTTCTTCTTTTTCTTCTTCTTCTTCTTCTTCTTCTTCTTATTCTTTCTAACACAGTTAACCATGCTAGTAGGCTATTGCCTGTTCATTGCCATCACGTCTTCTCCGGAAGATGAGGTCCAGCATTCCCGCCATCGTTTTGGTGGTCTTCCCTGTGATCTTTTTCCTACTGGGTTATTCATTTTTGTGCTTTTAACGAGTCTACCGTCCTCCATTCTCCCTATATGTTTGTTCCAGAATCTTTGCCTTTGTCTAACCCATCTTCCTATGTCCTGTATCCCGCATTGTTGTCTGATATCCTCATTCCGTATTCTGTCGTGTAGAGTTTTGCCTTGTATACTTCTTAATGTTTTCATTTCTACTCTTCTCATCATTTGTAGATTTCTGCCTGTATCTGGTCTTGTTTCTGCCGCGGATGTTATGATGGGTCTTAGAGCCGTTTTATATATCTTAGTTTTGCGTTCGGTATTAAGGTATTTGTTCTTCCACACAATTTCTTTTAGGCATCCCGAAATTCTAGCCGCTTTCACCATTGGCTCTCTTACTTCGTTAAAAAGGTTTCCATGGCTCGTTATTTCTGCTCCCAGATATTTGAAGTGATTTACCTGTTGGACAATTTTGGAGTCGATTTCCAACTTGCACCGTATTGGTTCTTTGGATGTTACTAAGCATTTGGTCTTTTCGGTGTTGATGAGCATATTTAATTTTTTCACTTTAGTGTTAAAAGTGTGCAGTAGTCTTTGGAGGTTGGAGGTTATCTTCAGAGTCCGCAATAAGAACGGCATCGTCCGCATAGCAGACGGTATGGAAGAATGTGTTTCCCATTTTGTATCTAGCTGTTCTGGGGAGATTTTCTATCATTTTATCCATTATTAAATTAAATATGAAGGGACAGAGCAAATCGCCCTGTCTAATTCCTGTGTTTACATATATGTCTTCCGTTGTTATATGTCCTACTCTAATTTTTCTTTTGCACTGGATGTTAATATCGTATATTAGGTTAATTAGCCTATGGTTTAGACCTTTTGTTCTCATTATTTCTAAGACGTCCTTCAAACGTACTCTGTCAAAAGTCTTGGTCATATCGACGAAGCACATGTACGCAGGTTTATTGAATTGTAGAGATTTTTCAGTTTTTTGTTTTACAATGAATATTGCGTCAATAGTGGATCTGTTCTTCCTGAAACCTTGTTGTTCTTCTCATATACTTATGATTTTGGTGATTTCTTCCAATATAATTTTTGTGAATGCTTTGAGAATGCTATCAAGCAGTGTTATTCCTCGATAGTTTTCTGGGTACGTTTTCTGTCCTTTTTAAAAATGGGTATTGTTACACTATTTTTCCATTCATCTGGCATTTTTTGTCCTTCTATGATATTCTTGTGTAGGGTTAATATTTTATTCCATAGTTTTTCCCTACGTATTTAAGCATCTCATTAGTAATCTCGTCTGGTCCAGGGCTTTTTCTATTCTTAAGGGACTTTAAGGGGTTTTCTATCTTGCCATTTGTTAGTTCTATACTATCGTCCTCCTCATATTCATTTTGTATGTGTTCCATGTTCTCCTCTTCCTTATATAGATTTCTAAAGTATGTTTCCCACTGCTCTAATGTGATTTTATTAGTTCTCACGGTATCTTTGACTTCAAGCTTGTTTCTTCTTAACATTCCCCATATTTTTCTCTGGCTTCCGTACATGTTTATTTGTTGATATGTAATATAAAATATGACAATATAGTAAGTAAACCAAGCTGGCCGACTAGGAGATCAACATTTCATGGCAATTAGATCGGCTTTAAGTCTTAAATCTTCTTAGTGAATCTGGCTGTTAGAATTATTTTTAAAAATCACTAACTGGAATACGGATTTAAAAATTATTTAAATCAGATTTAAAGTAATTGATCGAATGTAATAGTAGCCAAAAGTAACATGCACGATTCATTGTTCTTTCGTACGACACGCCCCCAAACTTTTCTCCTAAACTTGGACACTGACTATATACTCACACAAACGATTCGTATATGAATAATAAAATGGAGATTCTTTGACACTGCTGATACCAGGTACGTGCGATAAATAATAAATCGCCTGATAAGTATATTTTATTTTTGTTTAACATTTATCTTGATCTAATACCGTATGTCGTATCTTTGTTTAACTCTATCTTAATCTAATACTGTATGTCGAAGTTTCGCAAGACTTACGTGTAACCTATATGTCATATGAAAAAACCAATAACATATTATTAATGACTGTCGATGCACAAACCTAGACTCATGATATGTTCACGAACAGTTTCCATGTTGTATTTCTTAAATAGATTATATAAAAACTTGGTTAAACAATTAAGTCTTAAATAAAGAAACGTTAAAAACTGTCAAACCACCCAAACAAAATAACATTCAGTTTTTGTGCAATAGCGATTGTTTGACATATTAAATTTCTTGCCTTACACTTAAAAACAAGATTCATATAATAATCAACGTTATCTACTAAAATTTTAAATGTTTCCAACACAAGACCAATAATTTCTATGATCAAAGAAATGAATAAATGAAACAGTAAAAAGCGAAAAATGTCAAATCAATCATTGACAACCTTACCTTTAAAATACCTTATAAAAAGTTATGTTTCCATTATGGTTCTCTGCATCCCAAAAAATATGTATTTAAAAAAAATGAATAATTTTAGCCTGGTTATAAGTTATAAAAGAAATTTTGACGAATAAGCAAAAATTGTCTTTTGAAATGCAAAACAATAAAAAATGTTAAATTCACATCATCACCATATAATCTCGAATCTGTGATCGCAGCTTTTACTGCAACATTGAACTGAAATCAGGTTAAAACCATAAAACTTTTTGTAAACCTACTGATTGTTTTCCATTTTTAGGAATCGCAAATAAAAGTCCTATATAAATTTTTACCACTGAAAATTCGTTAATTCCCTAAAATACAACGCAAAATTACAAATCTTACTCTTTTTCAGGCCGTCCATCTCAATTGCAAAACTGCAGTATACTGAACCAAACAACAAATTCGCTACAAGCAGAGTGTGTAGAAGGCTACGATGGTGGACTAACTCAAAGTTTTTATATGGAAGTGCTGGAATTACCGAGCCTAAAATCACGATTTAATTTGACAACTTATAAGGTAACTAGTACTTTTATATCAATCATCTTATTTCACTTTTACAGTTTGGAAATTATCCTATTATATACAGTATATGGGACCTTGTTTGATTAACAAGTAGGACAGGGTCCATAGACTTTTATTGAATGAGGCGTTCCATTTAAGGTTAAAGAACGAAATGTGTTCGGCTTTTAAGCTAATTACTGATATTTAAGAACGGCCCCAGTAAAATGGTCGAGCAATCAATTTCTAAAAAATCAGTGATGCTGTTGTGGGATGGCTGTGAGGCTGTGTGAGGTGTTATTGAGTTGACAATGAAACTTCCCATCCAGAATCTCTGTAAATGATGATGTTCCTCACGTAAAAGAGACCTCCACAGATCATTTAGAGGACTTTGTTTTGAGAGCTCTTTAATCTGCTGAATCTCGTTCTGCCCGTGGTGATCTATGTGAGAGCGCCAAAAGGCAAGATCGAATAAATACAATAGCGTGTAAAGTAGCAGTTTAAATTTTACATTTAGTTTACTACCACGAATAGAGTCATACCAAAGAAGTTTTGACTTTACTTAGAAGATGGTTCGTATTGACAAGCCAATTAAACCTCCTATGAAAGACTAGCCCTAAGTATTTTGCGTGATCCCTCCAAGGAACCTGAATGTTTGAAATGAATAGCCGATTGTCTGAGATCACAACTCTAGCTTTAGTAAGCATTACTGCCTGACTTTTATCAAGACTTAACTTAATTTTCCAATCGACCATCCATTTCTCCATCTTATTTATATGCCGTTGCAACCTCAGGATTATTAGGCATAATGACCCTGAGGACGTCGCAAAAGCTGTATCGGCAAATAAATATAATTTGCTATATTGATCTATCGGAATAGCCGTGTACAGGTTGAATAGAGTGGGAGACAGAGGGGAACCCTGAGGAACCCCCGCTCTAATCGGCCTTATAGTAGATATAGCATAATATGACGATACAATGAATGTTCTGCCCTCTATAAAACTGAGGACCAGTCTTAAGGGGGAATTTTTAGCCTTATTAGCTTAATTATAAGTATAAAGAAACGAAAATTAGAACAATTCTTATGAAAGTTTTTGTTATACGGCAGGTTGCTTAAAATATTGTTAAAAAAAATGAGAAATATTTTATCTTTAACTATCCATTCATAAATAAAATTTCATTTTTTAAAGAATCTTAAATTATTCATTATTTAGTTAACAACTGACAAATGAATCTAATTGAGACGAAAAAGATCTTGCATTAAATATCTTATTTTAACTTTTCTTTGTTGAGTGGGATTAAAAATTATGTTCAAATAACCGAAGAAAATCATGTAATTCAAGGGTGCCGCCTACACCAAAAACTTTTTTTTTTAATTTGAATACATTTTTAACTTTTGATAGTAAATTTATTTTGAGCATGAAAAAACAAAATTTTTATATATTATTTGCTATTCAAAACTTGGTATGAACTAAGGTTATAATGTCGCAAAACAGAAAATTTTAATTAAAACATAACATCTTCGAAGAAAAATTCGCCATGAACCATTATGCATTAGTGACTCTCATATTGTTAATTTTAAAGGTATCTTCCATGGCAGAATTTGTTTTGAAATTTTCATAAAAACTCACCGTATCAAGATTCAGTTCCATACTTTGCTTCACAAATTTCAAAAGTGAAACCCTCCGGAAGCCCAGATTGATAACTTCATCGTCAATCTGCTTTTAAGACTGTAACAATTTAGTATTTTTAAACCCGTGATTTATAGAAATAATCTAGTTTGAATAAAACTTACACTTATACATATCTCGTTGGTTCATAGCTTGATCCCTTAGCCTATCACTTTTTTGCTTCTGTAGATTTAGCATGTCTCTTTCTTTTTTTCATAACTTTTGTTCACTGTCATATCTGCTAGCTGTTTACTTTTCTGAAGCCGCTTAGAATCTCTTAAAGCATCAGTGTTCTTGAAAATAATTTCTCACCTCTTGTGGAACACCTCAGATTATAAAATACTTCACAGCCCAAGTTTAATTCCTATTATTGCAATAGATTCTAATACTTTTCTGGACTGAACAGTATCTTTACAGCAAATAGAACATATCTTGCGATGAAGACTCTCATTGGCCTTCTGTGTTCTACCACTAACACATCTTTCCTACAGTTCATCACCAGAAAATCTCGCATATATAGGTCTGATGGACATGATCACATTCTTATTTATCTTGACTGTCTTGTCGTTATAAATTGGCGGGTCTCGATCAGCTAATATGACCCAGTTATACCAGCACCAAATTTTTTCATCCATTGGACAATGTTATGCTTTGGCTTTTCATCAACCAAGTCATAATGATCTAAATGGACTAAAATTACTTTTTTTATCAAAAAATGTTCTTACTTATTTCCAGACTCCCAAATAGGACAATTTTAATTCAATCTAGCTCGTATGTTTGCTGTTGCGCGTATAAGCGCAATAAGTCGATATCAAAGGCGCAAGTTTTTATAAGTTACAAGTAGTGTGACCAGCGAATCATTGATATACACAATAATTTAATGAAATATACTTAATTAATATACAAATAAGTAATTACTTTGTCTAATCTATTAAGGGTAAGTACATAGGAATAATATTTTTTAAGTGCATTATAACATGTATGAAACGCCTGAATTTTGGTGACGATCCTGCAAAATACGATCCATTTTACATCTCCTGCACTCATAATTTTGTTTCCCGTTACCATAAATCCCTTGCAGGTTGCAGTCGTCTATTTTCTAATGTATCTAAATATACTCAAACGATCATAATACCAAATTATACAATGGAATGCAAAATAGGATTTTAGTAATATTGGCTAAAGTCTATAAATTTTTATTTATGTAACCTAATCGAAAACCGAATAAACAAACCCAAAGGATCGCCCACGCCATGTTTATTTTAGTTTCCTCCCGGATTTTTTATCCGCCTTTAAACACAAAATATTCAACCTTAAACTTGACACATTGTTTGTCCTTGTCTAACTTCCTGACGTCAATTTTCTATTTATATAACTACATTTTGAAATTGGTATCATCGAAACCAGTAAAATAATAAACCTTTAGAATAACCATAGTATTCAAGGATTTTAAAACTCTACAGTATTACGTTTTATACAAAATTTAATATTTGTTACTAAATTAAAATACAGTGTGTCCACGGATGGGGTACGCACTCTACTAAAGTTTAATATTTCTCGAGGTGAAGTCATTCCTGATAGTTTTGCTCGCGTTCAGATTTCAAAAACAGTGATCAAAGTCATGATAACGCATACAGGGTATTCAAATATTGAGAAATGTAGAATTAATCTTAAATAAAGTACTTTTATTTGTAATTTTTGTACAGATTTTATTTAATTAAGTTATTTCAAAAGAAAAACAAAACCTAAATACGTAGTTGAATAAAAAATAATAAAAATTAATTTTTACAAATAAATTAATTCGACAATGGATACTTTCTTGTCAATATCAACATAACAAAAATTTTAGGTGTTTTACCAAAAAATAATTATTAGATAACAAATTGACCAAGCTAACGAGTTTACCTATTAAGATTTTATAGAATTGGAAATGTCTTTTATCCTTATGCGATGATGATTACATAACTCCAAAAAACCGTGCGTAAATCAATTCAATAATTTGATGCCATTGGGTATAGGAAAAATATCAAGAAGGTAAAAAAGCAGTAAAACCATGTACTGCCACTATGATAGTTCTTGACAATAAAGCAAAATCCTAAATTATGCTTAAAGAAAAGAACAGACACTTTAGATGCAGTTAGCAAGTCCCATATTCCTAACATTTTAGTAAGCATCAAATTTCAGGCGTTCAAACCAAAATTTATTAACAAACTGCAAAATGCAGATGATGCTCACTGTTTGAAGTTTTGTTTGATAATGGGGTAAAAAATTTTAGTTAACAGATTCTTCTATAGAAATAGTTTATTTTCCGACGAGACGACTAATGGAGTAGTCTCTTTACAAAAATTGTAGGTACTGGGAAAACTAAATCCGAATTTTAGAATTGCCACTCATTGTCAAAAATTTAAAAAGGTAATGTTTGGTGCGGCGGCATAATATATCATAAAATAATTGTTCCTTATTTTTTAGTAGTTAATTTAAATTGAAATTCGTATATGGAAATTTTAACCAATTTTGTTATGACCGAACTGGAGGATGAAGAGTTTAGAAGAAATCTTAAACGAATAAATGAATGAAACAAAGATGGTGATACTCGATAGTCGATGCCTAAGCCTCGATGTGCCCTCTACATCCCATAACTGCAAACAACTTACCTGACTGCTTCCAGTAATAAAATTTTATCTCCAAAATATCTCTGTCTCACTCCGTTGAGTATCGGGCACTCTTTGAAGATATGGTCAACAATTTCATCCTCCCCCAGACACTATCTGCATGTCGGGTCATCCCGACACTAAACTTTTGAAGATGACCCCTCAAATAACAATGTCCTGTCAACAGTCCCTCCACCATCGTAGCTCTTTCCTTCCTAAGCAGCAGAGCTCTCTTCTAAGCCATGCGCTAGGTCCACTTATATGTTCCTTAGCACACCTTTCCAGGAGCTCCTCTCCACGTTTCATTAGATTTACTTTCCAGTAACGATTTTAGTTATTTTTTGCCAACGGCAATTGGGACAGGTAGAATTGGTTGCGTCCGTATGGTTCAATTGCGGATCCCATCTTTGCCAGATGGTCTATTTCTTCATTCTCATGTATACCCGAGTGATCCAGGACCCATACGAGTCTGATTGTGCAGCCGTTCCTTGTCAGACTGTTCAGTTCACCCTTACACTCAGACACCAGTCGCGAAGTTACCCCATTTTTTCTTATGTTTACGCTGTAAAGATCATCACACGTTATCCGAGAGAGTAGAACTCTTTAACTCCATACTCCTGCCGAACACTTTGCCTCCAGCTCTTTCATCTTGTTGAGATCCATCTGTAAACTACCAGGATCCATTTCTCCGAAGATTTTGCTTCTCCTCCCAATCTTCACTACTTGAAAAAAGTATCTCAAGAGAATGGTTGGATTTCAAGAGCAGCATCATATAGTCTGCTTGCATTGGTTCCTGATGAACACCTCTCCACCACGCTTTCCCAGATACTTAAGTAGCCGCCCGTTCCAGTTCCGAATTGTTTTATGCAACTGAGACGGTATGTAGCCTTCAGGACCTCATTCTCTATATATAAGTGAAGAAGAGGTAGATTTACCAGGACCTACAGAGCCCTAGGGGGGGCCAATCTTCATTACACTGTATTGGACCATCATAAAATAGCGGCATATGTGATCATAGGGTGAATCACCATAGTGAATATCCAAAATAACACTCTCTGTGCCAGCCCAATGGGCACTCAAAGGCTCGTTTACAAGCCCAGAAAGTACATATGGCCTTTTTGGTTCGAGCCTCAATGTGATCATTCCAGCTCAGTCGTGAGTCCAAAATTACTTCTAGGTGATTAACCGTTTCCCTGTATTGAAGGATCTTTCCCATCAATGCAATCTCCCCGTTTTTCTCTTTTTATAAGGAGTACCACCTCGGCTTTGTCCGGGTTTATTCTGAGCCCTTCACCGTGGCACCATCGCTCCCCGATCCGAAGGGCCTACATCATTGTTCCCTCCATGTCCTGGAAATCGCGACCAAGGCACAAAATGATCAGATCGTCTGTATAAGCCTGTGTGTACAAACCAGCCTCATTCAGTTCATTCAACAGACTCTCCACTACAAGACTTCACAACAAAGGTGATAGAACTCCTTCCTGTTGACAGCCTCTTCTTGATAGTGGTTTATCAATAGCAGTGTTAACCTCTGCGTCAACATTGCTTTGGTCCATGCAACTACTATCGGTTCAGAGCCTCGTCTTTGTAAAGCATTACATATCAAATCCTGAGATGTACTGTCAAACGCCCCTTCGATATCGATAAAGGTACCTAAGGTAGATCGACTATTCAACAGTGCGTTTTCGACTCTTGTGATCAGTCGATATAGCGTCGTGTCTGTGGGTTTTCTTGCCTGATACGCAAATTGTAAAGTCTGTAAGGGACACTGCACCATCATTCCTTTCTTGATATGTCGATCCACCAACCCTTCCAGTGTCTTTAAAAAGAAACTAGTCAAGCTAATAGGGCGAAAAGACTTATGGTTTGTGTAGTCCGTCCTTCTTGCCTTGGGAATAAAGATAACTTTTTTTTCCTCTACACCATCGGCATGTACCCCAAACTCAAACATTAGAATAATTTTACCAGATAGCTTATTATAATGTCGGATGAGTTTTGCAGTAAGGCTGGGGATATACCATCTTTACCAGGTGACTTGAAGGAGACAAAGATTTCTATGGCCCATTTTAATCTTTCATATGTCTCTATCATGAGAAACCTTATTTTTCAACAAGATGGATATCTTGCTCACTCTACATTACAGGTGACAAACTGGTTAAACATTCACTTCCAAGATAAGTAGATTGGCTTTTGGACCAATGGTCTGGTCTGCTCGATCACCTGATCTAACCCCACTAGATTATTTTCTATGAGATTACTGAAAGCAAATGGTTTACAACAATGATTTTCAATATTGTTATTAATATACTAAAAGAAAAAATTATAGAAGCAACTATAGATGCAGATATGATTGTATTTGTGTACGAAAAATTATGAAAAAAGATTAGAAACATGTATACCAGTGGGAGTTAGAATGATTATCTTTTTATTTCGAACTTAATATTAAAGTTTTACGACATTGTTTAAATTAAAGGTAAAATTGATTTTTTTATTGTAATAGTTAAATAAAATTTGCAAAAAAAAATTATAAATAATAGCACTTTATTTGAGATTAAGGCTACATTTTTTAATATTTCGAACAACCTGTATACGTTATCATAACTTTGATCACTGCTTTTGATATGACAAAAATTTACTAAGTAACCCACAAACTTTTCTTTTTCGTTTCATTTTTAAAATTATTTACACCATAAAACTATATATCTACAGATCCTGCAACATAGATGATTTTTCGGTCCAAATGTTGGGGTTGAACAACCACACAGCAGGGCTACCAGATGTGAATTGTGGGCTGTTTTTAACGTTTTTTCTTTTTACTTTACTGACCTTGACCTTGATATATGCCAACGGCTCAAATAACATTCCTCCTAAGTATATAACCTAAATAGATAAATTGAAGATATACTTACACACTAGCCGATTAACAAATAATCTATTTATCGATCTATCTGAAAAAAAAAAATTTAGGTTCCCAATTTTACAGGGATAAAAGTTCAGAAAATAAATGTCACAGTTTTAAGGAAAAAGGTAAAGTGGCTTTTTAACTTTGATTTTAAAGTTTACAAAACATTGTTTTCTTTATGCTTATACAGATTGTCTCTAAATTAGAACATCTAGAAATAATATTTCGGGTTATTGTTGTAATTCATACTTAAAGTAAAACTATACCTAAAGTCCATAATTTCTGTCAGTGCAACTATAAATGATTTAAAACTTTGCCGCTCTGTTAAGAAGCCAGGGACTAAAAGCTTAAAACGCATTGTTGTCATATTTCGCTAGCCTTAACTAGCAATCAACTGATTGCACGGTGATCCCGACCAACATGTCCTTGGTTTCTTATCGCAAAGATAATGAATGTGGCAACACACATACACGGAATGTCCATCTTGAATAGTCTTAAAAATAAGCATCCAAACTGGGTTTTCGCATTGTTTGAATATTTTATTGATTCATTGAGAGATTCTGTGAGTTCACATTCTAATTAATATACCTTCGTTGTATATAGATATTGTATTGTGTAAAAAAACTTTATTAGAGTGTATTATGGTTTATATTTGGTGTATTTTTGGTATACTATGAATAATAACGAACCTTCAACTAGTGGCGGACCTAGAAAAAAAAATAGTAAATTGACGTTAAAGGAACGAAAAATGATTAAAAATGTTTACCACGGTATTCGGGAACGAAACCCTGAAGTAACCACTTTATGTGTTACAGAAATATATGGCACTTTAACAAAAATTTCTTCGCACGTGAAAAAAATAATTCGTCGCAAACTCCATGGTTTCTGTTTCAGAAATGAAATACCAAAATTAAAAAAAAAATAAGACAGAAAAATCTTTAGATAAAATATCATTAAGAGTTTTGAAATGAACTTTAAAAAAAAATGAATTATAGATATCTTAAACGGAATCGAAATAGCTTACTAATTGAGAAGAGTGAAAATGTTTTATAGCGGCTAAAATATTTGGAAAAAATACGGCAATTCGTATTATACTGACGAAACATGGCTCAATGAAGGGCACACAGTTAGGAAGGTCTGGCAAAATCTGAACATTAAAAGTTCGAAGCAGGCATTTATGGAAGGATTTCTGTAAGGACCAGTGGTAAAGATCGTAATATTATAATAACTCATATTGAAAGTGTGTCTGGTTTCATAGATAACGGCCTTAAAGTTTTCGAATCTTGAGAAAAAAGGGACTACCATGAAGACATGAACGCCGATGTTTTTAAGCTATGATTTTCTTCGATTTTAAATCTTGTGGAACCTAATTCAGTAATTATAACGAACAATGTCCGACTTTTGCGTCTAAAAAGGCGGAGATATACCAATGGCTCCTCTCAAAAAACATTGAATTTTGCAGTTGCTATATTTAGTGAGGGTAAATAAAAAAATATATCAAAGATGCTATCGATGAAATGGCCCGGAAAAAATCTAACAGTGTTGAGACTGCCGCCGTACCGTTGTGAATTTAACCCATCAATCGAATTAGTATGAGCGCAAATAAAGAGTGAAATGCAACGGAAAAGCAAAACATTCAAATACGCTGACGTCAAAATTTTATTGGACGAAGCAATTTCTAACGTGACGGCCAGTGATTGGAAAGTGTGTCGATCACGTTAACAAGAAGAACCAAGAATGGCGACTTGGACAGTCATGTTGAGGCAATGGTTGAAACATTAATAATCACCCCTGACGCTGATAGTTCTTCAGATTTAGATAGGTCTCTTGATGGCAATTCTGCTGATGAATCAATGTGAGATAAGTGATTTACATATCACACTCCTAAGGACGACAGCGGATGCAACTTGGTTGATCAGAAACAAACAAATCAAAAGTGAAATGCACTGGACGCCGCTCAGAGGAGCAGCTCAACAACAAACTTTCAATTAATATGCATAAAATACATTAAGGATACCTAAAGTGCATTTAACATATCTTAAAATCACAACCCTAAACTGTAAGCAATATGTAGGAAGAGTGCCGAGCAATGGGTGCAACCGGCACCTGGAGCAGCTACACTGAGTGAAGACCAAGGGTTTGTTAAGGCTTCATTGCCTGAAAACCGGTGGACTCACTGCATAACATTGGACTGCCAGCAGCCACGGCTAACAGCAGACCAAGGAAATCAGCAGGACCTTCAGTCCAGAGGGGTTTCAGTCGCTAAGAATCCGACACTACCTTTTACATTTTGTAAAGGTGTCTATGCAAGGTTTCCTCTCCAGAAAAAAAATTATAAGGGTTGATAAAAATGTGAAGAAATAAATTTAACTTATAAAAAATGTTGATATATCCCACAAAATTTCATTCATTTATTATTTTCTTAAACGCTCATGCCATTGGATTTGATTTCCCTGACGGCGCACAACCCGGGGCACTCTTATATGCGAGCGATGACTCACTGACCAAAATTATGGACTATTTACTGAATGTAGAAAGAAGTTAAGCAAAATTATGATTGTTTTATCAGTTAAGTTAAGCCTAAACTATCTAATAAGATATATATATATATATATATATATATATATATATATATATATATATATGTTATATCGTAGGTTTTCACGGATGGTAGAATGAATAGTTTGGTTATTCCGGGTTTCAATCCGTTCGTTCAAAAAATCGTTTTCACGACGTTTCGCCAAAATCTCATTTGGCATTTTCAAGTGCGGTTCGTCTCGTTACTCGCTGAGAACTGATGGTGGCCTCTGATGACTGCCGAGTTTTGTTTAGTTGGCTCGCTTCCTGATTGGATGAGCGATTTCGCAGGCTCCTCCCCTCTGCCGAGTGCGATATATTTTGTTCTTGTATGCTGGTCTCTCGTGTACTAGTTGATTTTTGTTGTTTACTTTCTTGATTCTTTATTAATGTTTTCCATGTAGTTGGAACATTTATAGCATCGTCTCGTTTATTTAGTTGTCCCGCTTTTTCGATTTCTAGGGCCTCTCTTATGACGCGTACCTTGTAATTCTGTACTGGTGCTATTTCTTTTGTTTTTTCGAAGTCGATGGTGTGTCCGGTTGTTTGGTGATGTTGAAATAGGGCCGAAGTTGTCTGTTTGTTTTTGAGGCTATTTTTATGTTCTTGGATTCTTGCTGATATGCGCCTGTTTGTTTGTCCTATATAAGTTTGATGACAATCTGCACATGGAATGCTGTAAACGCCATGATTTTCAAGGTTGGTCTTGTCTTTGGGATTTCCCAGGATGTTGGCTATTGTTTTTTGTGGTTTAAATATGGGCTGTATGTTGTGTTTTCTCAAGGTTCTTCCGATTCTGTCTGTTATTCCTTTTATGTATGGTATTATGGCTTTGTTCCTTGTTTGATCTTGGTCTTTGGTCTTTGTTGTAGTCTTCTCTTGTCTTTTTATGGCTTTCTTTATATCTGATTGTGAGAAACCATTCCGTTCTAGAGCTGTTGAAATGTGTCTTATTTCGTCTTGTTTTGTGTCAAGTTCTGTTAGGCGGAGCGATCTTGATACT
Source organism: Diaprepes abbreviatus (assembly GCA_034092305.1). Lineage (NCBI taxonomy): Eukaryota > Metazoa > Arthropoda > Insecta > Coleoptera > Curculionidae > Diaprepes > Diaprepes abbreviatus. Next base: position 4,789,179 of record JASJET010000050.1, read on the forward strand.
AGTGTGTTGACTACTGCCTGCTTTTGAGAGGGATGATGGTGTGACGCTGCATTGAGATATCGGTCAGTATGCGTGGGTTTCCGATATACGCCAAAGCCCAGGGTGTTGTTTAGTTTCCTAGTTAATAGCAGATCCAAAAAAGGAAGTTTCTTTTCTTGTTCGATTTCCAGCGTGAATTGGATTCTGTGGTGGATATTGTTCAGGTATATGAGGAAATCGTCCAGGTGTTCTTTTCCATGTGGCCATATTATAAAAATATCATCAACATAGCGTTTCCAAAATTTCGGTTTTTAAAGGTGCCTTTTGCAGTGCTTCTTGTTCGAAGTATATCATGAAAAGGTTGGCTATGACTGGTGAAAGCGAGGATCCCATAGGTGCGCCATCTGTTTGTTTATATATTTGGTTATTGAACATGAAGTATGTGCTCTTTAGGCAGTGTTCTGCAAGTTCAATTGTGTAGGCTGGAAAGTCTTCGTTCGTGGCGATTTTGTCCAAGGTCTCATCCAGTGGTATGCTTGGATATAGCGATTTTATGTCGAGGCTTGCTAAGATGTCATTTTCTTCGAGGTGAATGTTTTTGATCATTTTAGTCAGATGTTCGGAGTTTTTCACGAAGGAATCAGCCAATTCGACTCTTGGTTGCATGATACTTGCTAGATATTTTTCCAGTTTTTGTGTAGGAGATCCCACGGCGCTCACTATTGGTCTGAGTGGTGCATTTGTCTTGTGTATTTTTGGTAAGCCATACAGTTTTGGACATCTGCTTGATTTTTCTCGTGGTATTATAGATTTTTCAGTTTCTGGGTCTAGTTTTGAGGCTTTAATCTTGGCTTTCGTAGTTTTTTCCAGGTATGTCGTTGGATCTCTGTTGGTTTGTTTGTAAGAGGCGTCTTTGAGAATTTCTGACATTTTTTGCATGTAGTCGTTGGTGTTCATTACAACCGTGACATTTCCCTTATCTGCTGGTAATATTGTTATTTCTTTTTTCTTTTTTAAGAATGAGAGGGCTTGATGTTCAGCTCGCGTTAAGTTTGAGTTGGGAGGCCGGCTTGATTTCAAAATTTGCGTTATGTCTTGTCTGGCTTGTTCGGCATTTTCTTCAGGGATGTTCTCTAGGGCAGCTTCTATATTTGAAATTATCTCTTCTAAGGGGACTATTTTTGGCGTTACGGCAAAATTAAAGCCTTTAGACAGAACTAATTTCTCGCATTCTGTTAATTCGTAGTTGGAGATGTTATGGACAACTTTGTTGCAGTCCAGTGTTTGCTGTGTGTGGACATTATTGCGTTCTTGTAGTGCCTCAAATTTCTTCTGTTGTTTTTTTGCCTTAAGGTGGGTGTCTGATTCCGTTCTCCAACAGGATACTTTTTCGATGTCATTCCACAGAAGATGATGGATTTTCTGGGTTAAAGCTAAGTGGAGATTATAAAGTTCTATTTCAGTCCTTGATAGAATTCTTCGTTTTTCTCGGATTTGTTCTCGAAGGAGAGCTTTTCCCGCGGTCTTAAGGATTGAAATAGTTCTTCTTGTCTTTAGATGGTACGAGAGTTTGGTGCAAGTTGGTTCCAGATTGTTGTTGCGGCATCTTATTAAGAAAGTTATATCGCAGAGGAGGGCTGATTTCTTGGATCTCAGTTTCTCGAAACGTTTAACATTTAAAAAGGTCTCCTCCCCGTAAAGGTGTAAAATGTTATATCGTAGGTTTTCACGGATGGTAGAATGAATAGTTTGGTTATTCCGGGTTTCAATCCGTTCGTTCAAAAAATCGTTTTCACGACGTTTCGCCAAAATCTCATTTGGCATTTTCAAGTGCGGTTCGTCTCGTTACTCGCTGAGAACTGATGGTGGCCTCTGATAACTGCCGAGTTTTGTTTAGCTGGCTCGCTTCCTGATTGGATGAGCGATTTCGCAGGCTCCTCCCCTCTGCCGAGTGCGATATATTTTGTTCTTGTATGCTGGTCTCTCGTGTACTAGTTGATTTTTGTTGTTTACTTTCTTGATTCTTTATTAATGTTTTCCATGTAGTTGGAACATTTATAGCATCGTCTCGTTTATTTAGTTGTCCCGCTTTTTCGATTTCTAGGGCCTCTCTTATGACGCGTACCTTGTAATTCTGTACTGGTGCTATTTCTTTTGTTTTTTCGAAGTCGATGGTGTGTCCGGTTGTTTGGTGATGTTGAAATAGGGCCGAAGTTGTCTGTTTGTTTTTGAGGCTATTTTTATGTTCTTGGATTCTTGCTGATATGCGCCTGTTTGTTTGTCCTATATAAGTTTGATGGCAATCTGCACATGGAATGCTGTAAACGCCATGATTTTCAAGGTTGGTCTTGTCTTTGGGATTTCCCAGGATGTTGGCTATTGTTTTTTGTGGTTTAAATATGGGCTGTATGTTGTGTTTTCTCAAGGTTCTTCCGATTCTGTCTGTTATTCCTTTTATGTATGGTATTATGGCTTTGTTCCTTGTTTGATCTTGGTCTTTGGTCTTTGTTGTAGTCTTCTCTTGTCTTTTTATGGCTTTCTTTATATCTGATTGTGAGAAACCATTCCGTTCTAGAGCTGTTGAAATGTGTCTTATTTCGTCTTGTTTTGTGTCAAGTTCTGTTAGGCGGAGCGATCTTGATACTAGTGTGTTGGATCTGCTATTAACTAGGAAACTAGGAAACTAAACAACACCCTGGGCTTTGGCGTATATCGGAAACCCACGCATACTGACCGATATCTCAATGCAGCGTCACACCATCATCCCTCTCAAAAGCAGGCAGTAGTCAACACACTAGTATCAAGATCGCTCCGCCTAACAGAACTTGACACAAAACAAGACGAAATAAGACACATTTCAACAGCTCTAGAACGGAATGGTTTCTCACAATCAGATATAAAGAAAGCCATAAAAAGACAAGAGAAGACTACAACAAAGACCAAAGACCAAGATCAAACAAGGAACAAAGCCATAATACCATACATAAAAGGAATAACAGACAGAATCGGAAGAACCTTGAGAAAACACAACATACAGCCCATATTTAAACCACAAAAAACAATAGCCAACATCCTGGGAAATCCCAAAGACAAGACCAACCTTGAAAATCATGGCGTTTACAGCATTCCATGTGCAGATTGCCATCAAACTTATATAGGACAAACAAACAGGCGCATATCAGCAAGAATCCAAGAACATAAAAATAGCCTCAAAAACAAACAGACAACTTCGGCCCTATTTCAACATCACCAAACAACCGGACACACCATCGACTTCGAAAAAACAAAAGAAATAGCACCAGTACAGAATTACAAGGTACGCGTCATAAGAGAGGCCCTAGAAATCGAAAAAGCGGGACAACTAAATAAACGAGACGATGCTATAAATGTTCCAACTACATGGAAAACATTAATAAAGAATCAAGAAAGTAAACAACAAAAATCAACTAGTACACGAGAGACCAGCATACAAGAACAAAATATATCGCACTCGGCAGAGGGGAGGAGCCTGCGAAATCGCTCATCCAATCAGGAAGCGAGCCAGCTAAACAAAACTCGGCATATATATATAAATTAAAAGTTCTTATTGGTACATAAATGTAAATATTTTCAGAAAGACAATATATTTCTGGTACCCACTAGAGATCTTATTTCGGAAAAATTTGCCTACTCATTTACTAACACGGCCTAATTTTACAACTGGTTTAAGTTGATAATAAATGATTGAGATAAAGCAACAGTAAGTCAACCAAACTTTGAACCTTAAAAAATGTACGTTTGGGCTCCTTTTGGCTCATATTTGTGATTTTTATAAAAAAAAATTATTTTTCAATATAAGGGAACGAATCAATTGATAAATACACCTATTAAAAAAATCTTATAAGAGAATTCCACGTGTCTTTTCTTTGCTTATTTTCCCTATATTTTCTTACTAATCTTTATTTCCGATAAGAAAAAAACAACTCAGTTTTTTAATGTATATTTTTAACAGTTCTATACAATATTGTATTCTTTAACATTCAATATTTTATTGAAAATAATGTGGAATATATGTACCCTAAGGCTCTGTCTTCAAATTTAAATAGAAGTTATAAATATTAACAACCTTCTAGATTTGTCCAACAAAAGGTGTGAAACACAGTATACTTGAAATCAGTGAAAACTTTAGAAAATTATTTGTTTACCTGACATAATTATGTTTTTAAGAAATCCTCTAACCACTGGTAAAATATACTTGTGTGGTTGTATTTTGCCACTTTATTACCCTATTTATAAAAGAATATTCCGTTACTACCTATAAAAAACTTTTTTTGTTTATTCCTTGTAAATACCCGCTCAAGGAAAGAATGTACTTTTATAAATAGGAAATTGACGTCAGCAAATTAGATAAGGAAGGAAAATGTATCAACTTTCCGGTAGAATATCTTGTCTTAAGAGCAAATAAAAAATCCAAGAAAAAACTAAAAGGCGTACATGACTGTGTTGGTCTGTTCATATGAGGAATATTAAAAAAAGAATACCTTCCCAACAATAATACGAATAGAGGCAACTGATTGTACTTCGCCTAGTAACCTTGAATAGTGGCAATCTTTTCATTTTAGTAACAAAGAGGATGTTATTATGAATAATCTTTGCTAATGTATCCAATCTGATCTTAATTTTTTCATTATTTTCTGTTTTGCAAAAAAATGAGTTTTGTGAAATGTGAACATCATAGTGTCATCAAAATTTTAACATAGAAACATACATGGATAAAAAGCTTTCAGATGCAACCAATCCTGATAGTTACAAGAAAGTGGAAACAATAGTTTTCGAATATCGTATTTGAAGGAAGTTTCAACTAAACGTTTTAATAATTCTAAATAATAAACGATACTTAAGTAAAATTTCAAAAGGTGTTATTTACTCTCCAACAAAAAATGCTTCGGCAGCAATGAAAGATGATCTGACTTGGGTACATCACTGAGATCCAGAAATAAAACTAGAATCTATACGATGGTTCCATGAGGATTCCAAGCCTCCAGAAAAGACCCACTCACAATCTTTAGCAAAGAAGCAGGAATTATTTCTTTACAATACATACAAGCACTGCAGTAATACCAGTTACCTCCTGTAATATAAAAAACATGCGGCTATAGATCAAAAACATCTTGGTTTATGGAACAAACAATCTATGCATCGTAGATGTAATTCCTTTGAGTGGACTATTTATCGGAAAAGGCCAATAGAAATTATTTTCATCTAGAGAAATAAAATTATTGCAGGAAGGTGGCCTGAGTGCGTCAAAGATAAGAGAAATTATTTTGAGAATTAAAATTATCAAAAACCGTCTTTTGTTTCATTGTTACGGAGCAAACTTTTCTAATGCCGTTTCTGCTATTTTCAATTAGATCAGGGGTATCCGAACCCTTTAGCTCAAGGACCACACTGACCACTAAGTCTCAAGGGTCAAGACCTAGCTAATTCATCATGCTAACATACTGTAGTTTAGAATTACGTACAAATTTTCGTATTGGAACTAGTCAGCGAGGCTAGATGTGTGTAGCGTAGGATACGAGGGTGGACTCTGTTCCGTTCATTGGCATGGCAAGGACATTTCATCGAGGTGGAGATAGCCGATAGTCAACTATGCTTGGTTAGTTGAAGTATAAAACGCTATCATTTAGCGAGTAGCATGTTCTGGAAAAGTTCTGCCGGAAGATTTGAGTACTTTTGAAAATTTTCGAATATGTTCTATGCACCGACGTTACATGGTACAAATATGGAAGATAATTTAGAGCGGCCAATTCCAAAGACTGAATTCGAAGCAACAAGTGCGATCTAAAAAGCAAAATATAGTGAGACTAATGTGTTGTGTGACTATAGTTTTTTAGTGAAAATACAGTGTGTCTAATTCTGAGTGTTCAATTTAATTAAAAGTGTCTTAAGGATAAATCCAGTGCATTTTCTTTACTTACAACGTCACTTTTGTGTAGATTGGTATAAATATGAAAAAGAAACGAAAGATAGATGGTGAGTTCAAAACATTTAAATAACATTGGAAATATCAATATTTCGTTATTGGGTCAAGTAATAATTCAATTTGTATAATTTGCAATAACAATATCAGTCCTCAAAGAATACAATATAGAACGACATTATGAGATTTAATATTTAATGAGTTTATAGGAAGCCTACGGCTCGAAAAATATGAATCCTAAAATCTGAGCAATTGTTAATGAAAGTAATTGCTAACGGAGTCGCAGCAACTCGTACTATTTTCTGCATGGGTCATTCAGTAGCAAAACATACGAAACTATTTACTGACGAAGAATTGATTAAAGATTACCTAATTGTAGCAGCAGAAGAAGTGTGTCTAGAAAAAGCTAATTTATTTAAAAATATCAGTTTTTAAGCAAACATTGTGGCTCGAAGAATAGATGTTATTGCGGAAAATATATTAACTCAATTGTCTGATAATCGATCGACACTTAGTGTGGTTCTTTTTGATTTTGGACGAGTCAAAAGACGTTGCAGATACTCCGCAGGTGTAACTTTTTATTCAAGGGATAGATAAAAGTTATGAGGTGTATGAAGACCTTCTTGACAGTCATAGCACTCACGGTACACCACTAGAGATAATATGTTTAAAGAAATTGAAAATGATGATCAGAAAAACAATCTTCAATGGAAAAACTTGAAGTGTGTTACCACTGATAGGGACAAAAACATGTGTAGAAAAAATAAAGAGTCGTCATGGCTCTCGTATCAAAGGCCGTATAAAATGACAGTTGTTCAAAACCATTAATCGTCTAATGCGTCATTTATCAACAGTCTTTGTGCGAAAAATACTTGGATATGTCAGATCACATGCGTTCAATCATCTTCAAATCCATGAGTTTTTGAAGAGAGTGGAGAAAATTACTTAACTTATTATATTGCAGTACGCTGATTTAGCTGCAAAAAAGTTCTAACTCGTTTTTTGAGTGTTAAGCATAAATCTAATTTTTTTAATAAAAAGATTCGTCCTCTGACTAAGTTATAAAACAATGAGTGAGTATGGAAGTTTTCATTTTATATAGATTCAGGAAAATTATGGAGGATGTGTTCTAAAACTTTTCGCGTCGATGGATCCTTACACTATTTTTTGACATCGTAAGGATTCGGACAAAAATTCGTACGTAGTGGAGAATGAGGAAAGAGCTGTTAACAAAGAAGGCAATGATTAAAAAGTTCTTTTTATTATTTTTATTACAGTCGTATTATTTATTCATTTGTGTGAATCAATAAATATTATATTACAAATTATTTGCATTGGTATTTGTTAAGAAGTCCTAAGCATAGAGAAAAAAGTATTTTTGCCTTTTTAACGATTATCGATATCCACGTATTTATTATTATAGTATTATTTTTAAAATGCACCTTGGAGCGCAATATTTTATTCATGGAAATACAATTATTCTTTTTATTTTGTTTTTAAATTGCATATTTAACAACTACTGAACCACGTTAGACGTCTTTCGAATTTATTTTCATGATTTTAAAGATTCAGTCTGCTATGTTGGATCCGATTTTTATTTTTAATATTAAATCCGTGCTTTTAACCCACTGTGTTTTGACGAGCCCCCCAACCATCTTTGCTGGAAACCAGAAAGCAAGCAACGATACAACAGTATGTTTTACTTCACTTCAACATGGCTAAACAGGTTGTCCGTCTCTTTCTGTTACATTCCCATTATTTAGAGGTTCTGTTTTGGATTTTCCACACCTGTATATATATATATATATATATATATATATATATATATATATATATATATATATATATATATGTTCCTTTCCTAAAAATTTAGTATTTTTATTTAAAAAAAAACTTCATACAAAAAGGTTTGGCTCGTTCTCTTTCTTTATTTGTTCGTTGTAAACACCCCAAAACGAAAAAATTTCTTTGTATTTACCTTGTAAAGATAAGTTTACCTACATCCACGTGAAAAGACAGGCGATTTGTATACTACACTTCTTATGGCAGACAAAAACCTAACTTGGCTAATCTTACAGGCACCCATCTTTGTTGCTGACGGCTTAGATCCCGGAACTAGTTACCGGATCATGTTGTACGCCGTGAACAAAAAAGGCCGAAGCGACGCGACAGTGATTGATCCCGTAACTTTCAAAGGAGTTGCAAAATTACAAGGTAAGATACATTAGAGTTGATTTAGTAGTAATAGGTGCTGCTTTTAAAGATATTAAAGGGGATTCATTTAGCCTTTTATTTTTATGATTAATGCGAGAAGTAGTTAAGGTCAGTTCTTCAAAAATGGAACAAGGTTTTAAATCAATATTAAAATATACTTTCCGATCTACATATTAATACAAAACATTATAGTATAAACACTTAATTGCCTGCTTTTATTTCTGCGTTTAAAATAATGTCAAGAACTTCCTTTTTAAGTACAGTAATTTTTACAATTATCATCAGTTATCTTTATTACAGTTTGTCTTATCGCCGCTAAAATATTATTTGGCTACATGCACTCATGCATTCTATTTAGAAATTGGTAGAAAACATTAATATGCTCTATGCGATGTCTAGTAGATTAAAAACATCCTTACAGTTCTTCATAGCATGCCTAATGGTTTTGTAGCTTAAGTAATGTGTTTTATTTGGTTCAAACTCAGCGATTCTCAACCCAGAGAACACGCCCCTTAGTAAGACGCCGTGTAAAAAAGGGGGGCACATGTGCCACTGTATCTTTGGTAAATTTAAAACTGATTAGAAACCAAAAAGGGAGACGTTTAATTGCACATTGCAGATTCAAATCAAGAATACTTAAAGAATGAGAAACGCTGCAGTTAAATAATTAAATTATACTCTACTTTCATTACTTCATCACCATGCATTTATGAATATTCTTCTTTACTACATAAAAGAATAAAAACATTAAGTCTTGCCATTTTATTTGAAAATACCTTGGGGGGGTCTTTTTAACGTATATAAATATGGGATGAATGTTATTTTAAGTAAATGTATATAGGAATCAAGCTACTTAATTTGTGATTTTTAATTTCTTCCACTGAGAACTTTTTATTGATAGCCATATTACCGATATTTTTTAATAATTTCATAATTCGAGCGTTGAAAGAACGAAAAGAGGGGGCAGTCAAATTTAATACAATATTATATTACCATCAGCCTAAATAATGGAAGTATTTCTATAACATATAAAAATTACTGTTAAAATAATAAACAAAGTAATAAAACTTTTATAAAAAAAAAATATTTTACTATTTTAAAATGGAATTGCTTATATTTGTATTTAAATTCCGTGGCAAGTTCCATGAAAATATTACTATATGTCGCAAAGCTAATAACTTCCTGAAAAAGAATTTTTCCAAAATAAAAATTTCAAATGACAAAAAGAGTAATGTCATATATGAAATTTCATACAACTGTAATTAATTGTATAGTGGACAAATAAGCCAATATATAAAAAAATAGGGTTCATGGGCATAAATTTAACAAAAATAAAAATAAAACGGCCCTAACTAACCACATGACGGAAACTACGCATACATGTAATTTGATAAAACCAAAATTTTAAAAACTAAAAATCATAATAAAAAACGAGAATTCTATGTCTATTCAAAAATTAAAAACGCTATAAACTCATAAATTAACACGACATAATTAAGTAAAATATATAATGTTATTTAAATAGAAACTATCCACTGGTTTTAACAAACAGCCACCCTTTGATCACCTTTAAGTATATTATCCTTATCTATTAAAACAGAAAAGTAAAAATACTATTGAAAAAAATTAACTTTCCGGCATACAAGTTCAGTGTAATTTATTATTTTGATGTTGTAAGAGTTAAAATTAAGGTAGGATTAATTTTTAATTAATATCTATAATAGCAGGGTGTTCAAACGTATATTAGGCTAAGGAAGTTCCAGCCTAAACGTTATATTGAAATATGAATATATGTACTTAAATACATTTAAATTAGAATTATGTATTATGAATTTCTCAATATTTTTATTAGAAACTACTGGTACTGATATTCACAAATATCTTAACGGATTAAAAATTTTAAATACTCTCAGAGTACTAGGCAGCTTCTCCCCCTGAAGAGAGAAGAACTACTAATCGTAGCAAGACTACTGGCATATCGTTATTATTTATGTGGCGATCTGCAGATGATGTCTTCAAGAGATGTTGTTCATGCTCTTAGAGAGTGTATAGTACTGAACCAACTGGGAGGACAATATTATCACCCAAAGAATTCGGGCAAGTTCAGATAAGCAGTTTGCTGAAATTCAAAGACATTAAATGAAATGCGGTCTTGTTAGGATGTAAAGGGTTCAATGAGATATACACAGTGAAGAGCAAAGAATCACCTCTGTTATTCATTGATTAATCCAATCATTCGTATTTAAAATCCTCTACAATCGCATTACCACATGCATATAGCTTTTTAAATCACTTCTAAATACTAACAGAATCATTCACTTGGTACCATAACTTCTTTTTTGCTTATTTGTTCCTGGATCCACAAACATGCCAAATGATTCTTAAGATGTATAGTAATTCAAGAAATATTTAAAATAATTGTACGCGTAATGCCAGCCAGAAAATTATTTTTGCCATTATGATAATAAACCACAATGATCTTTTTTATTTTCTAGAAATCCTAAGAAGAAGCCTTTAATTATATGTGACATAAAATTCGACTTCAAGATTTCCATGGACTTTTGACTGGTTTGACTGGTTTACTATTTACAAAAATTGTAGAAGGCGATTTTTGCAGATACTTTTATTAACAGTTTGAATTTTTGGTTTGGTTTTGGGAAAATATTATATTTTGTTTTAATTATCATAAATATGTATCTATAAAATAAACTACATAGACTAACTATAATTTGTCTCTATGAAAAAATAATGTGCAAATGAAACGAAGAAAGACTGAAAACCGAAGAAACTTTTCATCGAAGCATGATAACTTCACAAAATATCTAAAGTTGGCTATTGTAGCACGCACGATTTTTATTGTTCATACAAATGATACGTTGATAAAAACAATGAGATCTGAAGCAAAGTTTTACTTTCAAAATATTCCATAATCAGGATAAAATACGTATTCAAAATTGATCTTCGGATGAATATTCAATATAAATAAACTTTGATAAAATTTGTCGTTAATCAAAGCTATAAAGTTTAAACTTATTTTTAAATTAAATTAAATCTTTCGAAAATGCTTATGCTGTCTTCTAAGCAGAAGGCTACTTTAAAGTTTTGCTTTCTTACCCAGTATGTCACTTAGTCGTTTTTTTGTTTTGCCGCAGGAACACAGAAATAATTAACTCCTCTCTAGTTCTGTCATGAAACCAGAATAATTTCGGTTTTCCTTCTTTAACATATGTTCCGGCACAGCCTCCGTAATGTGTATATCTCGCCAATTTAGAAGTAAAATTTTAATATCACAGTAGAAATTTGAGCTATTATAGAATCACATCGCCATAAACTTGTAAATGAATAATTAAATAAGTGCATAAACACCCCAGCGGAGAGATGTCCATCACTCCCCATGCAAACCTGTTTTGAAACCCAACTAGTCTCTTAAGATACTTTTACCAAGTCAAGAGGATTGAAAGAAGGGCCAAAATCTTCCAAGAAATGGTTTACAAATGGATCTCGGCAAGATGAAAGGACTAGAGCTGGAGTGTTCGGCAGAAGTACAGGACTTAGAGAATTCTGCTTTCTCGGACAACGTGTGACAATCTTTACAGCGGAGATTTGTGCTATTCTGCAGTATGGCCATCTCTGTGAAAGGGGCAGAAATAAGGTAATAAACATACGCTCAAAGAGCAGGGCTGCGATAATGGCACTGAAGTCAAGTGTGGTAACTTCGCGACTAGTGTCTGAGTGAAGGATATCCTGAACAGTCTGCACAATCAGATGAGTCCCGGGTCACTCAAGTATAAACGTGAATGAGGAAACGGATCATCTGGCAAAGATGGGATCCGCAGCTGAGCCATACTACCCCCAACCCATTATACCTGTCCTCAATTAGACCATATGCACTCCAACCAATTCTACCTGTCTCAACTGCCGTTGATAAAAGGAAATTAAAATTTTTGCTGGAAAGCAAATTGATTTAATCGTGGAGAGGAGCTCCTAGTGGTGTACCAAAGAACATATAGCTGGACCTAGCGTAGGATTTATTAGGGAGCTTCTCTCCTTAGGAAGGGAAGAGCTGCGAATTTTAGTGGAACTGTTAATAGGATATTATCAACTGAGGAGCCATCTTCATAAGATTGGTGTCGTAGATGACCCGACGTGCAGATGGTATCTGGAGGAGGATGAAACTGTTGGTCATGTTCTCAAAGAGTGCCAAGAATGTGACCGAGATATTTCGGAGATACTATTCTATTACCAATAGCAGTTTCAATTAACGAAGCTGTTTGGATTCGCAAAGGCAATCAGCCTCGAATGACCTGCAGCCATAGTGGGATGTAAAGGGTCCAACGACGTCTAAGCATCGATGATCAAGTATCACCACATTTTGTTCATGTATTCATTCATTCAAAACCCCAAATTGACATTTTGACAAGATTTTGTATATGTCATGTGTGACATTTAGATAAAAAATGAAATGTAATCCTTCGATTTTACTTGATTTGCTGTTTAAATTAAATACCATTTTATTAGGAATAAAACTTATAACGGGACTTCGAATTACACATGGAATTTTTCCATTATCGTTAGTGCAAAGTAGAATAAGTTCGAGACAGCTGTACCAATGAAGTGGTCCAAAATAGCAAAACCTATGTGAAATAGTAAAATATTAGCTATATATTTATAATTTTTGGAAATAAATTCTTAATGGTGTAATTTGTCTTAAATGTTGACATTTTTCTAAACTATTACAAAAGGCTGTATACCTTAATTTGCTTTAAATTACCAAAGATAATCTTTGCTGACATTACATTGTCACTTCGTCATGACTATCGAAAGTTCAATATGTAAAGTCTCACATTAAACTGACAAATGCTACATTAAATTAAACTGACAATGCAGTCAGTTGATTTTTTGTCACAACGAACTATGTTGTCTGTTTCACATCAAAGTGACAATATAACAGCAGATTCCTCAATATCAACTCTTTACTTGTAACCTAGTTTTTAAATCTCACTTTATTCTTCATAGCATATCTACGACAATATTTTTAGTGTGACCGTAGTACGTAGTAATTTTTGTTGATATATACCGAGAAATTATTTTCATAGAATATAAAATAAAGATCAGACAAATGACCACCGCAGCCCCGTTGGTAATTATGTATGCTTTTGAAAAAATTTCAGAATATATTTGCTTTAGAGTTATTGTATTTCACGAACTTGTCCTTCAATTTCTCCTTTAAGTTCTTGAATCTCGACATGATGATGCGCGTACACCTTATTTTTTAGATAACCTCAGAGGAAGAAATCCAAAAAGATTAAACTGCAACTTCTTCGGGGCCAGTTTTGGTCTCTCTCTATTCCATCCAAAAACGTTTCAATATATGACAGTATTGATCACCACTTTCAAAAATTGTATTCCGATGATTCCTCTAGCTCACATGGCGCACCAAACTGTAACTTTTTGAGAATACATCAGTAGTGGGAATAGGGGGCTTCTAGTTGACCCCCCCACCACTTTTTTGATTGGTCAGCCAAGAATGACCTTGTTTCTGATTGGCTGCCCAAGTTCGTCCCCTATTCCGATTGGTTTCATAAACTCCGCCTCTTTTTGCTCCACCTCCTACCTCCTTCCTAACCACCACAGTAGTTGGAGGGGAGCTGGTAGCAGTTGGAGGGGAGCTGCTATTTTAAACGATCGAATCTGAGCGAACTTCAGTCATTCGTGCGCGATGTCAAATAGCGACCAACAACAACAACAACAGCAACTCATTGAACGTGTAGGCCAAGTAATAATTTCCTACCAAAATAACGGAAAAAATCTTACCGATTTTGAAGATCAAGACTTGGCCTTCTTTCCCATCAACTACTTGAAAACATTCGTCGATTCACTTAGTTTACAACAAATTTGGAACAGGTTGCCGGAAAATTATAGAAGTGACGAAGAATTGCAGCTAAATTTGCCGTGTTTTAAACACTATCCACTATATCAACACCACATAGACGGCCCACCATTATCAATAAAAAAGTGTTGTAAAATTAAAAAATAGTGTGAACAAGTGAATCGAGTTTCATCGGACAGTCTTCGAAATGGATCAGACACATGTATATTTAGATTCTGCTTGCGATGAAACGATCCAGTCAATGTACAAAGATGAAACAACTCATTTTAACTTGGCTGGAAGAGGAAAGTTTCACGCAAGACAGGATTCTCTGATCACTATTGATCGAAATAATTTCGAAGACGACGATGAAGATGAAGAAGATGATGGGATAGAGGATAATGGCGTTCCAAACGGGTGTGGAGAAGAGGGGCTCGTGAAAGTGGCAAAAATAAATGCAAGTGATACATTGACACCAAATTACCTTACGCGAGAAGTGTGCGTTTTTCAATCTTATGTCGTAATTATTTCATCTTCTGGCGGTGCATATAATTTATGTTGTGAATGTTACTATATACATGCTCTAAATTGCCCAAATGGGAAAAATAATTTTGTTAATAGCCACTATAAACGATCCTTTATATGTTGCGAAAAAGATCTGCAATGCAACACGTGTGAAAACGATTTATTCATAACAACTCCTTCACAAGCATGTATAATATGTAACAAACCAGAACTAAAGAATATGCAAAACCATCTAATCGAAAAATCAAATTTTAAATAAATTTATTTCACTTGCACTTATTCATGCACTATGGCGTTTTTAATATTAAGTTTAAGTTTAAAATATTTTATAAGAATTTATATTTTGTTCTGCTAAGTTAATTAAATATAAGAAACTATGTAAATAAATATAAGGGAATGATGTGAATAAATAAGAATTTGTATTTATTCCCATTGAAAGAAATTATAATTTTGTTCTTTCAGTGTAGAATAATTCTTTTCAAATAATATGCACAACAACCCTACCGATAAATCAAATTTAAATAAATGAATTTGATACTCCACTTAAATTTATTCATGCACCCTAGTAGTTTTTGAATATTAAGTTTAAAATGTCAACTAATTTAAATAAGATTTCATATAAAATATAAGTTGTAAGATATAAGTTATAAGATATAAGTTATAAGATATATATTAAGTTTAAGTTAAATAAATATAAGGGTGCCATCTAAATAAATAGAAATTTGTTTATATTAAGATTCGAAGAACTAATGATTTTGTTCTTTCAGTGTAGAATAATTTTTTCTACATAATATGCACAATCAATCCTATCGATAAATTGAATTTTAAATAAATGAATTTGATACTGCACTTGAATTTATTCATTCACCCTAGTATTTTTTAATATTAAGTTTAAAATGTCAACTAAGACATTTAAATAAGATTTTATATATAAGATAAAGAACAATTAGGTTTAATTCCCTGACAACAGACTATGATTTATTCTTCCATGTTAAAAAAAAACCTAGTTTTCATTACTATGCTTGTAAAAAAAATTATATTCATCCTATTCATAATAATTCTTTCAAGTTAAAGAAACTTGGTTATTAGGTGTGATTCTGTATAAGAAATAGAAAAAAATAAAATATTTTCTTCAACGACTTTGTTTTTTATTATTCCTATATCCAAAATACAAATATACATATATACATAAATACATATTTATAATTTATACCATTTTGGGTTGCCATAGATTATTGCTGCTGTCTGCCAGAGGTTGCTGCTGCATGCCAGAGGTTGCTGCTGCATGCCAGAGGTTGCTGCTGCATGCCAGAGGTTGCTGCTGCATGCCAGAGGTTGCTGTTGTCTGCCATAGGTTGCTGCTTTGCCATCGGTTGTTGTTGTCTGCCAGAGGTTGCTGCTCTGCAAGAGGCCAATTTATAATTTATAATTTATTGGCCTCTTGCATTTTCGAGGGTAACTCTGCCTTCGCTGCTGCTGCTGTTGTTGTTGCTGTTGTTGTGGCTGCTCCTGATGCTGTTGATGTTGCTGTTGATGTTGCTGTTGCTGCTGTGGCCTCTTGCACTTTCGAGGGTAACTCTGCCTTCGCTGCTGCTGCTGTTGTTGTTGCTGTTGTTGTGGCTGCTCCTGATGCTGTTGATGTTGCTGTTGCTGCTGTGGCCTCTTGCACTTTCGAGGGTAACTCTGCCTTCGCTGCTGCTGTTGTTGCTGTGGTTGTGGCTGCTCCTGCTGCTGCTGCTGTTGTTGCTGCTGTTGTTGTGGCTGCTCCCGCTGCTGCTCCCGCTGCTGCTCCTGCTGCTGTTGTTGCTGCTCCTGCTGCTGTGGCTGTTGCTGATAAACCGGCAGAGGCTGCATTCTCATTATTTCATCCAGAGCTCGGTCAAATTCGACGGGCTCTGGATCTAAGGAGGGCTCAAACATATTGAGGAATTCCTCACTTGGCAAATCATCCATGAGGAATTCATCGTTAAATTCCTCTTCCAAAAATTCAGCCTCTGACGGCGGCGGCCACATCACAGTGTCTTCTGAGTTCGGTGAAAGGCTTCTTAGGCTATCCATCAGGTTTGCCTGATGCTCTAAGAAGCCTATAAAATCTTCCAGAGTCA
The DNA here is from genome assembly GCA_034092305.1 of Diaprepes abbreviatus. Classification (NCBI taxonomy): domain Eukaryota; kingdom Metazoa; phylum Arthropoda; class Insecta; order Coleoptera; family Curculionidae; genus Diaprepes; species Diaprepes abbreviatus. Next base: position 4,805,830 of record JASJET010000050.1, read on the forward strand.
AAATGATGAAGGTACTCATGTTATATTTTAAATTCAATGAATGCTAAGTCAAGACGCTGTAAATCCTTATATACAATACTGAAATACCACTTTTCCTACCTCCAGCGGCGAAACCAGTCCGAAGAATGAGAAGAAGAAGAAGGCAAAGATAGCGTGAACTCGAGAGAGGTCGTTCAACGGTCGTAAGTTGTTTTGTTCTTAAGAAAAAGACGAGTAAAGAGAAGAAGAAAAAAAAAAGTTGTTTTTTGGAATAATATAAAAAACGAAAAAAAAAAAAAATTAAAAAAAAAATAAAAATAAAAAAAAAAACCTGTTTTTTATATTATTCCACAAAACAACTTTTTTTTTTCTTCTTCTTCTCCTCTTTACTCGTCATTTTCTTAAGAACAAAACAACTTACGACCGTTGAACGACCTCTCTCGAGTTCACGGTCTCACGGTTCCCGTCGTACCATGCAGTGCCACGCCGTACCAGCCGGTACCAGGCTCTTAGCTGCTTTAAAAGGCGGCTGGGTACGAAGCGGCTCTTCAGTTTACATCTCGCTATTAGCGTACGCTTGTAAAATTATCGAATCTGTTGTGAATATATCTAGATAGTCCGATTTATTTCGAATTGTGTGACGTAGTGACATATTAATTTTTATTTGGTTTGTATTGTTGATTTCATATTTTTGATTTGATATTTTTGATTTAGTATTTTTGATTTAATATTTTTGACTTAATACTTTGGATTTTCATTCATTTTTACTTAATCTTCTAAAAGCCAATTTTTGATTTTTGTTGATTTTTCATTTTTGTGGATTTTTTTTGATTTTTTATTGATTTTTTGATTTTTTTATTGATTCATAATTTTTTTATTTTTTAATTTATAATTTAAAATGTCATTTTTAAATGTAAAAATTGAAAACATCGACTTAACAGCCTTCGATTTAAACGACGCTTGCCTTGTGCATGATTTGATTGATTGTTCATTTTGTGGGCTAAGCGACGAGGAGCTAGATATTAAATTTAGGGAAATTGATATTAATACATTTAACAATTCATCTGAATCTGGCGATTCTTCCGAAATTGGTGAAAACGATATTTTGACACAGCTCTTAAAAGTTTTGGATGAATCTATTATCCCTGATATTCCTCAAGAACCTCTTGAAACAATTAATTTCGATGATTTAAATAATGATATATTAAGGAAAAATTTAATTAACAATTCTGAAATAAATGAGGGATATAATTTGGAACAACTTTTAGATATATTAGAAGGGGGTGAAATTTGTGAAAATAGCTCAGGGCAAAATTTAATTAAGGGTGATGTGGAATATCAGGAGACTTTTGAGAGCTGTCAGGAACAAAATAATAAGGGGGTTTTAAACAATAATAATAATGGGGTTGGTAACGAGGGAGCTTTAAATAATGATAAGAGGATTGGCATTGGGGGTTTTTCGAAAAATAATATGGAAGAGGTTTATCGCCCCCACTATTCGCCAATTTCAGATGCATCGTCAGATTCATCAGAGGATTCCAACGACAGCGTTGAGACTGTTATAAACGTCTCAGCCAAAGCTCAGCATAATTTTATTAAAGTGTTGGATCAAAATTTAATTGAAGGGTTGGATCAAAATTTTATTCAGGGGTTTGAACAACCATCCAAATTTGGCTATACCAGAAATTCAGTAAATTCGGTAGATGTTTTTGATTTGAGTTGTGGCGAAATTGTGGGGGACATTGAGGTATATACTTATATTGAAAATTTTGAAGATGAGCAGCCTCAATGTCCCTTAATTTCTTCCTGTAATAAAAATCAATTTTTGAAAAATCCTTCTGGCCTAAATTTAGAACAAAGTTCTGAAAATTTAATTGAAAAAAATTTACCCAAAAAACGTTCTTTATCAGAAACAAATGATTGTTCAGATTTAAAAAAGTCAAAATTGGACGGTGATATTTCTAGTTCCCAAACTTTAGGGGCACAAATTTCAAAAAATTCTTTACCAGTCGCTGTAACAACAGCTCCGAAAATCAATCCAACAAATAAAGTCGCTATTGGAGAATTAGATAAGTTTCTACATAAGAAAACTAAGCCGAGCTTAAATAGGAATGAAACAAGGTGTGCCACATCTAGATTTAAGTCAATGGTTTATTCCTATTTAAACTTAGATAATATATGTAATAATTTATCTAATTCGACTTTAAAAGACGTTAAAAATTGTATTCAACGACAAGGCGATCTTCTTTTAAATTTGGGAAATATATTTTTTAAAAAAAATCCATGTTTTTCTTCAAATTAAAAAGTGAATCCAAAAGTTAATTCAAAAGTAAATCCAAAAGTTTTCTAAATTGCGCGAGCTGAAAAAATTGCTAATTATTCTATGTCATTGGGTCTTGATAGATCGAAATTGTATTTATTTAAAAGCGACACGGCCCTAACCGATTCCATTTTAAAATGACTCTCCTTTGCACACACTGCTTAAGAGAATTTAAAAGAAAATCACATATTGTACGCCACCTTCGAGAAAATGTTGTTAATAACGAAAACACCTTTAACTTGGAAGATTATATAATTAATCGTAAGTATTTTTTTATAACATATTTAGTTATAATTTTCCTTTTAATTTTTCTTTTTATTATTAATAAAGGTTTACAGAGGAATTAAAAAATAATAATTGTTTCAGTTGATGAACTACTTTCAAGACCTCCAATGCGATTTTGCCAAGATTGTGAAGTAAATGTCAAATCTAATTCCTGGAGCACACACTTGAGGACAAATATTCATAAAAACAGGAGCTGCATAAAATATGGAAATGGAATTGACATTATCAGGAGTGCATTTAAATGTCGAATAGCTTCCTACAGAATATATTCGCAGAATTATCACATCGACATCAAAAAGTTTCAGCAAGATGTTGGTAATAAAGTGCAAACATTAATACGCCAGCGTCAACAAGAATTTATATGTGCTAAAGTAAATTTGGAATTATTTGGAATATATTATTCTCCAACTTTAACCTCTACTTCAATTAAGTCATTTAATACACCGTTCTTCATTGTAACCCATACAACTGATCTACAACAGCTTTACGATGATTTATTCAAGATTATTGAAACCAAAGCAGATGAATTGCCGGAAAGAGACTCAGGTAATTATTATTTAATCTCAAGAGCTAAGTTTTCTTAATCTCAAGAGCTAAGTTTTCTTAATATCACTTGTACATCTCTAACAAATATTATTCAGAACTAATTTTTTAATTCCTATTACAGGGTGGGCTCTACAAAGAATTCTGCATTTGGAAGTCAACATCAATAAGTACAACCCATTGAATGCCTCCTCCTACATTAAGATGCATCACTTTTCTAAATCAATAGTGAATGTGATGAATGAGGACAATTGCTGTTTCGCCTGGGCAGTGGTTTCAGCAGCATACCAGCCAACCGGTAATCCTCGAAAGACCTCATCATATCCAGACTTCAGAGACGCTTTCGATTTTACAGGTATTGAATTTCCAGTAAAATTATTAGATATAAAAAAGTTTGAGGAAAAAAATAATTTGTCCATAAATGTATATGGAGTTGAAAAATTTTTAAGGGATAATAAAAAGGTATATGAGATTGTCGGTCCTTTACATTATAATAATGAAAAGAAAAAATTACATATTAATTTGCTTTTAATAAGTTCTGATGATGGAAATAACCACTACTGTTGGATAAAGGGTTTAGGTTGCTTGGTATCCAAACAATTATCAAAAAAGAAAATAAAAAAATACTTATGTGATGGATGCCTTCAATATTTTGGAACATATGAAAAACTTAACACACATTTAGAACGTGATTGTAGTTTTGTTCGAATTGAGCTTCCTTCAGATAATTTGATTTTGGATAAATTTGGCAATTATATTCCTGCAAATATATTAAAGTTTCAAAATATTCAGAAACAGTATAAAGCTCCTTTTGTTACTTATGCCGATTTTGAATGTTATTTGAAAAACATTGAGTGCCAACAATCTACACCTGATTCGACAACCTCATATACTATTAAAACTGCTGAACATATACCCTATTCATTTGCTTATTATATTAAATCATCATTTGATGAGAATGTTGTGTGTCTTAAACTTTATAGAGGTACAGATTGTGCTATAAAATTTATTGAATACATTGAAAATGATGTAAAAGAAATTTATAAAAAATATTTAAAATATCAAGTACCATTGAAAGATTTATCATCTGTGGAACAGATTGAATATGAAAATTCTAGCATTTGTTATGTATGTGAAAAACCTTTTTCAAAAGGAAATTTCATAAAGTGTAGGGATCATTGTCATATTACAGGTAAATATCGAGGAGCCGCCCACTCAATATGTAATTTGCATTTTAAACCTCCAAAATATATACCAATAGTATTGCATAATTTAAAAAACTATGATTCTCACCTATTTATTAAATCGCTTTGCTATAATAAAGAAAATATTAGTGTTATAGCTCAAAATAAAGAAAAGTATATTTCTTTTAGTAAGGAAATTTTCGTTGATAGTTATGTGTCAGAAAAGCGGAAACCAGTTGCTTTGCGACTACGCTTTATAGATTCTTTTCAATTTCTCCCAGAGTCTTTAGAGTCACTATCACAAACTCTACAAGATTCACAATGTTTTGAAATTAAAAAAGTTTTTCTCAAATGCTGATGAATTTCGATACATTAGACAAAAAGGGGTATTTCCATACTCTTACATAGATTCCAACGAAAAATTAAATGAGAAATCTCTACCATCGATTGATAAATTTTATAATAACTTAACCGATGAAAATATCTCTCCTCAAGACTACAATCGTGCTGTAGAAGTGTGGAATCTATTTAAGTGTTCTACAATAGGGGCTTATTCCGATATTTACTTAAAATCTGATGTTTTACTTTTGGCTGATGTTTTTGAAAATTATAGATCCACATGTATTAAAACCTATAAGTTAGATCCTGTTAATTATGTCACTAGCCCTTCTATGTGCTGGGATGCAATGATGAAATTAACTAAAGTAGAATTAGAATTATTAACGGAACCAGATATGCTTCATTTTTTCAAAAAAGGTGTTCGTGGTGGGGTTAGCACTTGTTCCAAACGCAAATCTGAAGCAAATAATCCATTCTTAGAAAATTTTAATCCTGAAAGACCTACAACATATATCACTTACTTAGACGCCACAAATTTGTATGGTTATGCTATGAAACAATATTTGCCTGAAAAAAATTTTGCTTGGGTACCTAAGCTCGAAATAGAAACTTTAAATATATCCGAACTTTCAGATACATCATCTATAGGATACATATTTGAAGTTGATTTAGAATATCCAAATTATTTACATGATAGTCATAATGATTTCCCATTTTGTCCTGAACAATATACACCACCAATTTCAAACCACTCCAAATTAATTCCAAACTTACATAATAAATATAACTATATCATTCACTACCGATATCTGAAACAATGTCTACAATTTGGACTCAAAATCATAAAAATACACAGAGCAGTTAAGTTTACACAATCACCATGGTTAGCGGAATATATAGATTTAAATACAAATTTACGAAATTTATCTAAAAATAAATTTGATAAAAATTGTTATAAATTGGCAAATAATTCAATTTTCGGTAAAACCATGGAAAATGTTGATAGGCGAGCAGATATTAAATTAGTATCTCAATGGGAAAGACAGGGTAATAAATTTAGTGCCGAAAAACTTATTTCTAAACCTCAATTAAAGGATTTTAAAATTTTCTCTGAAAATCTAGTTGCTCTTCAACTTCAACAGGTTTGCATTGAATACAATAAACCAATTTATGTTGGGATGAGTATTCTGGATATTGCAAAAACTGTAATGTATAATTTTTATTATGGGTATTTAAAAGTAAAATATGGTAATAATTTAAATTTATTATATACGGATACTGATTCCTTAATTCTTGAAGTTCAGACCCAAAACTTTTATGAAGATATGAAGCTAAATCTGGATAAATTTGATACTTCTAATTTTTCTGAACAAAATATTCATTGCATGCCTATTACAACATCAGTTGTTAGTAAATTTAAAGATGAGTACAAAGGGATTCCCATTGAAAGTTTTTATGGAACTGGTGCTAAAGCATATTGTATAAAATCCAAAAATAGTGTAGATAAAAAAGCAAAAGGCGTTAGTAGATCATGTATAAAAAATCAATTAACATTATCAGATTATAAAGATGTTGTTGAGAAAGGTGACAAAATATTCTGCACCATGTATGTATTCAAGTCAGATATGCATAATATATACACTAATTTGTTAAATAAATTGGCATTAACAACTCATGATGATAAAAGATATTGTATACCAAATTCCACAAAAACTCTTGCATGGGGACATAAGGATATTTTGGAAACAGATTTTTTTGATAAAGATATGAAAATGATGTATGATACTCTAACTTTTTTAAGTTCTGGAAACGAAAATGGATCTAAAAATAAAAAACCGCGATTAGAATTAACTACTCCTAGTAATTTTTCATCTTTATAAAGACATCATTTTATATGATGATAAATTATGTAAGTCGTTTTTGAAGCTTTAAAAGTTGGAGGGGGAACTGAATCCAAAAACATATATATTGTATAGAAATACCATTATTTGTTAGTAATATTACAACAATGACTGCTGCATCTTTAATAGTTTTAGTTTCCCTTGTTGGAAATGTGATATATGTAAATTACATTCCTAATACAGTTAGGGCTGATATATGTATAAATGCCCTCAAAAATGAAACCGACTGCTACAAACAGATGAAAATGACATATCTTGTTGGAAATTCACACTTTTTTACCTATAATGTAACTGATTCTGCTTTGTGTGAAAATACATACATAAAAATTAAATATTCCATGACAAACAAACCATTACAATATTCAGATTGGATTCCTTTCAATAATAAAAAAGAAGAATCTTGTCATTGTGTCTGTTGTTAAATATTTGTTATTATATTTACAGCAGCAATATTTATTTGTACATGTTTAATTTTATTGTATTTCATGAAAAAATATCTATAAAAATATTTAATAAATGTTAAAAAAATAATATAAATTTTGTTTTTTATTGATTCTCGTTAGTATAAAGACATTTAAAGTTTATCCCCTCCTCTTAAATGGAGAGGGAAAATAAGTTTACCCCTCCACTTGAGAGGAGAGGGAAAATGTATAAAATTTAGGAGCAAACGGATTGATAGTTAGTTTTTTGAGAGCAAGCAGATAGCCAGTTAGTTTTTGAAATACATCATTTAAAATGTTCAGTAATCAGAGTAAAAATATATTTGAAAATTCACCATTAAAAAAGAAAATAAAAAAAACAATTATAAATTCTACAAAATATAATTTAAATAATTCTAACTCTAAATATGCTGTGATTGGTTTGTGGGTGGAAAGTGATTTTCTACCATGCATTGAACTTGGTGGTAAAAATGGTCAGTCTGTGATATTAAATGAAGATGATTGGAAGAACTTATTGCAATATCAAGGAGTTATAACAAATTATATGTTTTCACCAAATGTTTTCAATGAACCGATATATTTGCAAAATTTATCTATTCATTTTGAAAAGATTGGTGAATTACCAATAGTGAAGATTGTGAAAAGCTGTGATTTTATTTACTATGGAAATGAAACTGTCTGCAGACTATGGGAACAAATTCCACTTATAGAATATAGACTAAATGTTTTACAAAAACAAAACTTTCGACGTTATTTCAACGTTTTTAGAAATAACAATTTTTACGAAGGAGATTCTTTTGACAAAATATATAATGTCCTTTCTCCAAAACAAAATCTAAATAGTGAAAATGTGTGCTCCATGCTGGAACTGCTGTTGAATCATCCCGAAGAACTAGAACAAAAATTAAAGTCTAAGCACTATTATGAAGAAGACAGTATCTATTGATGAATCAAGAAACCAAATTCATCTGATTGTTGCTTGGAACTTCGCCTACAGAAAAGCTCGTATGACTTCTGAAGAGTTTATAAATCAAAAACATTTTAGAAGAAGGATTAAATTGACTGAAGAAATTTTAAATCCCATATTAGACTCTGATTATAGGAATATTGTATTTAAAAAAATGTTTATGTAATAAGCTTATTTTTAAATAAAACAAATATATATAAAAAATCATTTTTTTTTTATTACAAACATCAATTATTATTACAGCATTAATTACTATTACATCACATCTCTCTTGAAGATCCAAGAGTTATAAGATTTATCTAATCCTAACCATTTTACAAATACTTTGTTTCCTTTCTTTCTTAACACTTTTTCCACCAGATATACATTTGGGTGTCTTACTTTTTGAAGTTCTTCTTCATAGAAACCTCCTTGAATATCTATCCCATTTCCATCTTGAATCAAATACGTTGTTGGATTAGTAAGCTGGATTTTTTTTATTTGAAAAATTTCGTTTGACCAGTTGGGCGTGTAACCTTTAGAAAATTGTTCGCGAATCTTGCTTATTCGTACTCTATCACTGACACGAAATTTTGGTGATCTGGGATCCACAGTTTTCCTATGAGTGTAAGCTGATTTCAAGATTTCCATTTCATTCTTTTTGTTAACTTCGTTTGGTTTTTTTCCGATTGTTGAATGCTTAGTATTATTGTATTCTGTAATTATTTCTTTAAGAAAGCTGATCCATTTATAATTACCTAGTAAACTAAACTTTTTCCACATTTTGTTTTTTATCGTTCTATTTACTCTCTCTACAATACTAGCTTTCATATTAGAAAATGTGTTGTAATGATTAATTTTGAACTGCTCCATAAGTTTCTGAAAGTCTTGATTAAAGAATTCTTTACCCTGATCAGTATTCAGATTTGTTGGGGGAGTTTTTAAAGTTAATAGAATTTTTTTCATTGCAGCTGCTACATCTTTACCAGTTTTGGATTTTACAGGTTCTGCCCATACAAATTTAGAAAACACATTTATTACCATTAAAATATATCTTAAACCCCTATTAAATTTCGCATATGGCTGCATTTCTATCAGATCAGCTTGAAATAGATCATTAAGCCCTTTTACAATTGTTCGTCTCCTTCTATATCGCCTTCTCGCCGGTTTATGTAATTCATTTACAACGTCTTGCTTAATTTTACTCATTATTAATTTATACCTTACTCTCGAAAATAAATCCCACAAATAACTTTACCTCCTTCTAAACCGTTTATAAAAGCCCTTTATCGCTGATGTAAAATATAAAAAAAATCATCTCAGTTTTTTTTAGTAAGTTCTTTAATTTTATTTTCCATTGCTTCAAATGATTTTTTATTTTCATTTCTAATTTCTTTTATTGATGAATTTATTTGGGTGATGTTGTTAGTAAGATCAGAAATTTTTACATTAAATTTATTTTCCATTGTTTCAAATGATTTGTTATTTTCATTTCTAATTTCTTTTATTGACGAATTTATTTGGGTGATGTTGTTATTAAGATCAGACATTTTTACATTAAATTTATTTTCCAAAAGAACATTTGATAACGTATAATCTTTTTTGAAACCACCTAATGTTGAATTCATTTCTTCTCTTGCATAATTCATTGTATCATTAAATTCTTTTCTAGAAACTTCAGCAGTTCTTTGAACTAATTCATTTAATGATTTTATTTCTTTTACTAATTTATCTTCTAGATTTTTTAGATCTTTTCCTAATTGAAATTCTGCATTTGTTATATCTAATGTAATTTTTACAATTTTTTTTTCTATATTTTTTATATCTGACGCTGTCTTTTCAGCTTTGTGTAATATATCTGTATAAGATATTTCAAGTTCTTTTATCAGTAAAGAAATCTCCTCGATTTTTGAACTATTATTTTTAATTTTAATTAATACATCCTTTTTAGAAACTTCCATTATAGCTTGCACTACTTCTAGTAAGGATTCTAATTCTTTTTGTAATTTCTCATCGATTGCCTTTGTAAAATTTCCCTCGTCAAAAGACGTTTCAGATTTGGTTTTTAGATGGTTTAATTGCTTTAGTATATCCTCGATTTTTTCATTATTTTTTGTAATTTGATCTTTGAATTTTGTTTCAATTTTTTCATTTTCGTTTTGAAAATCCTCCTTCAATTTGTCTTCTAAATATTGTAAATTTGATTTATATGCATTGATTTTAATTTCAAATTCTTTAATTTGTTCTTTAAATTCATTAACTTTGTCGGTATCTTTTTTGTGAATTAGGAAATGAGTGTTCATTGATTTTTCAAGATTTTGTGTATTTTTATCCATAACGTCATGTATTTTCTTAAAATTCCCTACTTCTTCTGCTACTCTATCATTAAGCAAATTAGTAAAATTTTGAAACTTTGATGTAATTTCCTTGGAAATACTGTTCTTGGCATTGTCAATTGCTGAAGTATCCTTAATTATTGATTTAATTGATGTAATTTCATTTTTTATTTCATTTTCAAAATCATCAACTTTATCATATTTTAACTTCACTACGTCAAACTCATTTGCATATTTAGAAACTTTCTGAGAAAATTTTTCTACTACATCATCATTTCCATCAACAGTATTTTTCAAATTAATTATCTTGTCATTATATTCAGGAATAACTTTATCCTCAAATAACTTAATCTTTTTTGCAATATTTTGTATATTGTTATCATATTCATTTATTCTCTTATTTAAATTATTAACATCGCTTTTCAACCCGGGATCTAAATTTTGAATTAATTTGTTTTCAATATATTTGACATCGCTTTTAAAAATTTTTATTATTTTCTCTTCAACATTTGATAATATTTTATTTTCTAGTGATAATAATGTGTTTAGAGCAGATTTTTTTGAAATATGACGACCAAATTTATCGATGGTCATTTTAGAAATGTTTAAAAGTATCTATTATGTACTTTTATATAATATTCGCTTCTCTTAGTCCTTCAATAATGGAAATAATTTCATTGTTATGACCAGTGTGTCCCGCAAGCATGGATGCTACCAATAGTCGAAGTCTCTCAACAAGTTCGTTTACATTATCCCAATATATGTAATCTGTATTAGGTTTATTAACTTTTAAAGTTATACTAAATCCGGTTTTTTTTGAAGACACTCGACTTTCTCTATATGGAGCTTTGCGTCTTTCAAAAAATCCCTGGACTGCTTGTTGAGATTCGGGATTTAGAGTTTTAGTTTTTGTAATTCCTTTGCTTTGCAAATAAGGTCCTATTATAGAAATATATTTATGTGATCCATTCCCCTGCACCTGCTCATTTGGATCATTATTTCTACGGTATGCATTGGTTCTTTTTAAAATATCCATATAATTTTCCAAATCTTGTTTTTTATACCCTATTGGTTCTTTTTTAAATAATAACTCATATAAACCTGGTGTACCTGTATAGGTTATTCCTTCAATTTTGATGTTTTTACCAATAATTTCGACAGGTTTTTGAGTTAAACCCAAAAAGAATTTCTCGGTTTCCAAATCATGAACTATTCCATATTGGTGATCAAACTCATGTTCAACATCTTTTACACCGCTATCAATATATTGGCGAGGTAATTCATCAAATCCTAATAAATATTCTTTATATAAATCTGTATCAACAAATGTTCTAACTGTTTGCCGTGTTTGTTCCAGTATATCTGAAAGATTTCCTATTGTGGAGTGTGAACCTGAAGAAGGGTTTGTTTCTGCAATAATACTTGTTTGTTGTATAGATGGCATTTGACTTGCTGAAGCTAAACTCGCGTCCCAGTCAATAATCGATGGTATTTCTGTAGGAAGGAGTGGAGTTTTTCCCGTCTTTCTTTTTTCTGGTGTTGATGTTCCATATTGTAATTTTCTCTTTGGTGTTAGTGTTTGAATTGATCTTTTCTGTGGTGTTTCATAAATTTTTTTAATTGGTGTGTGTAGCTCTTCCTTTATTTCAACAGGTTCAATTTTACCAATCGTTGAAATTAATTCTTGTAAGGGTTGAGTTATCGGTTTATATGTTTCCTCCAATTTAGTTTGCGCCTCAAATTCCGCATTTTTTAAACTCTGATATTTTTGTTTAACAGCTTTTCTTGATTTAACTAGCTCTCTTGCTAAACGTTCATCCATGATTGGTATAATTTACCATCAAACGTTTATTTTTATAAGTAAATATATGAATCAAATCCTTTTCGATATCCGCCAGATTTCACATTAGAGTCTTTGTCTATTACTAAAAATCCAAATTTATCTTTCCAACATATTAAGCACAACTCATTAAATTGGTTTAATGACATATCAACATTAACATGATCATCATAAATATGTTTTAAGTTTGTTCGATCTTGTTGAAATATAACAATTAAATTTGCATTGTCACGAATTAATTGTTTCGGAATAGAAGAATATGTTTGACATAAATAAAAACAATCAGTATTTTTGTGTCTTCCGAAACAAAAATAGTCCTTTACAACATTCTGATTACAACACACTATATCATCAAATATTATTATAGAGTTTGGTTTAACTTGTTTTGGTGAAACAATTGTTTCTTCATTTTCAGATTCATAGTATCCAATTTTTTTCAAAGGTTTAAAAAGTGTTCTCAAATATTTATACTTTGGTTGATATAAGGATTTTGAATAAACATACAGATTTTCAAATCGCAAACCATTCGGATCTTCAATCAAACTAATAATAACATTTGTTTTGCCACAGCCTGACGGGCCAATAATTAACCCTCTTTTACTATTTCCCTCAAACAGTTTTCCATGTTTTCTAAAACCATTCACTGAACTTTCATGATCCTTAATTGTTATAGAGTATGGTTGTTTCTCAACTCTCATTTTATATATAAAACAAACTATTAATATTCAGTATTGTGATGTAACTGGTTAGTTATCACTAGGATTGCAACTATATATAATGTTTCCATCACATAATAAACGAATCATTTACAAGACAAACAGCAAAAGGAAAGGAAGTGGTTTAGTAAACTCATTAATAAATAAATTACCCTTTGAATTGCATATTCCTGGTTATAATTTTTGTGGACCTGGAACAAAATTGGAAAAACGATTGTCAAGAGGTGATAAAGGTATAAATTTATTGGATGAGGCTTGTAAAGAACACGATATTGCTTACTCACAATCAAATGATATAAAAAGAAGGCATTTAGCTGATAAAGTATTAGCTGACAAAGCTTTATCAAGGTTCAAAGCTAAAGATTCTAGTTTTGGGGAAAAAACTGCTGCACTAGGAATTACTGGTGCTATGAAAATTAAAAGAAAATTAGGTATGGGACTTCGAACGAGAAGAAAGTTCAAGCGAAAAACTCGGAAAGGACGAGGACTATCATTATCTCAGGTAATTTCAAAAGCTAGAAAAGGAATTAAGGGGAAACGTTTTAAAGACCTAAATGAAAGTATTCAAACTGCTTTAAAAGCTATTAAAAAAACTGGTAAAGTGTTACCTCCAAAGAAAAGGGTAATTCCAATCCCAAAGACTGGTGGATTTCTTCCACTTATACCTTTATTTGCTGGTTTGTCTGCTCTTGGTGCTCTTGGAGGAGGGGCTGCAGGTATTGCTAAAGCAGTAAATGATGCAAAAGCAGCCAAAGCGAAATTAGAAGAATCTAAACGACACAATCAAATGATGGAGTCCATTTCGGTAGGAAAAAAAGGAAGTGGACTTTATTTAAAACCCTATAAAACAGGATGTGGATTATACTTGAAACCTTATTCAAAAAACTGTTAAAACATATACCTCGAAAAGCACTTACAAATTACGATCTACTTAAATACGCTAAATATTTACAAATTCCCAACTTTCGTGGTATTTTTATGAGGGATAAATTACCAAAAAAGATAAAGTTAATTGAAAGTGCAATTGTCAATCTAGATAATCACAGTGGTGCTGGTACTCACTGGATAGCATATACAAAAAAAGGAAAAAACATAATACATTTTGATAGTTATGGTAATTTGCGACCCCCTTCTGAATTAATTAAATATTTTTATAGCGACCAAAATAATAATATTGTTAATTATAATTATAACAGTTATCAAAACTTTAACAAAACAAATTGTGGTCAATTGTGTCTAAAATTTCTTTATAACCATATGTAACACCTAATTTTAGTTTATTATTAAACATATTTTTAAAGTAAAATGTCATATAGTTTTGTTCTTAGCGGCAATTCCGCTATTTTAACATCAGAGTTACATCCTCCAATATATCTAGATGAAGATGTTGAATATGTTATCGGTCTTGTAAATTTCGAAACATTTAATGCAATTCCCAATATTGATGTTGGGAATAATGTATTAATTCATAATGAAAATTTAGAAATAGCCATACCCCCAGGTAGCTACGAATTAGAAGACATAACAGATTTTTTAAAAAAATACTTGGATGAGGATAAAATTAGTTTTAATCTTCATGCAAATAATAATACTTTACGTACACATCTTAAATGTTCAGCCCCCATAACTTTTCGTGAAGGAACTATTGGTAAATTATTAGGGTTTAAAAATGGGCGATTGGAAGCCAACATTGAACATATATCAGATATTCCCGCAGAAATAATTAAAGTAAATTCAATAAATATAGACTGCAGTATTGCAGAGGGATCATATTTAAACGGGAAACCTGTTCATATAATACACCAATTTTTCCCGAGCGTTGCTCCAGGATTCAAAATAATTGAGTCACCTCAAAACGTCATATATTTCCCAGTCACCGTTAAAGTAATTGATAAAATAGCCATTAAAATAATAGATCAAGAAGGTGATTTGGTTAATTTTAGAGAAGAAACCATAACCATCAGACTACATCTTAAAAAAGTAGATTAAAGATGGTAATATTATATAACAATAAATCTGCAAACTTTACTAGAAAATTTAATAATAAAAACATTAATAAGACAAGAAAGAAACCAACTTCCTTTAGTAGGAAATCAAACTTCCAAAGGTTAACACCTTCTAATAGAAAATTTCTTCAAAGTTTGGGTTTTAAACTTAAATAAAAATGGATTATTTAAATGTAAGAGAAAATGTATTGGTTGATGAATCAATATTAAGCTGGGAAATTCTTTCTTTCGATCCTTTTAATCCTACAAAACTCGGACCAAATGATGAAATCAGAATTGCTTTGCAACAAACAGGAAAATATCCTTTACCTTGCAAAAGTGAAATTTATGTGGAATTGCAAGTAACTAAAGAAGATGATTCCCCTTTAGCTAATACTGTTTTAATTAATAATGCTCCGGCATTTTTATTTAAAGAATTACGCTATATTTTAAATGGTGTTACTATTGACTCCGTTCGGGATATTGGTATAACTTCAACTCTTAAGGGATATATTTCATTTAATCAAAATGAAAGTGCTAAATTGGAAAATGCCGGTTGGTATCCGAAAACAAAATCTAAAGAAAAAATTATGACTGATGACAAAGGTAATGTTTCATTATGTATACCATTAAAGATGTATTCAGGATTTTTTGAAGATTATAATAAGATTATTCTTAATTCACAACAAGAACTTATTCTAATAAGAAGTAATGATGATACAAATGCATTATTATCCAGTAATGAAGATGAAAAACCCAAAGTTAAAATTACCAAGTTGTGTTGGAGAGTTCCTCATCTTATTCCGCAAGAATTAGCACTTACCAAAATTATTGACAAAAATAGTGATATACTAATAACCTTCCGAAGCTGGGAATTAGTTGAATATCCAGAGTTATTGGAAACTACGAGGCACAACTGGCCCGTAAAAACATCTACAAAAGTCGAAACGCCACGTCATGTTCTAATTGCTTTTCAGAAAAATAGACATGGTAATCTAAAAATGGATATGAGTAAATTTGATCATTGTAATTTAAGAAATATGAATGTCTTTTTAAATTCAGAAAGATATCCTTACAATGATCTTCAACTTGACTTTGAAAATAATAAATTTGCTACTCTGTATGAAATGTTTACAGACTTTCGTCAAGGGTATTATAACTCTCCAGTGGAACCAATTTTTAATCCGAAAGAATTTAAAGAAAATGCTCCTATAGTTTACATTAATTGTTCACATCAAAGAGATTTACTACAAACAGGTCCAGTAACCATGAGAATTGAATTTGAAACCAAGGAAAAAATTCCCCCTAAAACAGCGGCATATTGTGTTATAATTCATGATAAAGTTTTCAGTTACAATCCATTCACAAAAATTGTGAAACAGTTGTAATACAATTTCCTTAAGATAAAATACTCTTTTTAAACAAACCGCTACTTACGCTTAAGAGCGCACGCGTCAATTTTGATATTTATTAACGTAGCCAAACCAGAATTCTTCATTTATATAATGTCTTACGAGATTTCAGTTCGAGTATTAGATTTTCAACTTCAGTTGCAGAAATTAAAAAAACAAATAAGTGAATATCAATTAAAAGTAGAAATGATCAAGAAATTCAAATATTTGAAAATATGAAACTTATTCTAGATCTTCAAGGATTCAAAATTGAAAATAATAAATTTATTGTAAAGGAATTAGCAGCGTACGATGGGCAAAAGACAAGTCATTTTATTTTCAAAGCTCCATTTCCGATGGGTCATTTACCATCCTATTTACACAAACAAGCTCTGTGGTTAATAAAAAATTACCATTGCATTGAATGGTGTGAAGGATTTACACCATTACACAAATGTGGAGATATCATAAGAGATTTAAGCGCTACGGTGGACTATGTTTATGTAAAAGGGGAAGAAAAGGCAGATTTCGTAAAGAAGTATTCCATGAAACCAGTTATCGAGATTGATGAACAACCCACCCTAAAGAAAATGGATCCTTGCTGCTTTTATCATCAAAAAATACCATGTGTATGTGCATTATCAAATGTTTATTACCTTTACAACAATTTTTTTATGTAATAAAAGACTTGATTACAAATTATGTGTTTTATTTTCTAACATTGTTTTAATACATGAAATATTATTATTTAATCCTAGTTCTTGAAGTTTACATATTAAAATATCTATATTTTTATTTTTTAAATATTCGCAACAACATTTAGCTGCTAGTAAACATAATTCCGCATGTTCCATATAATTTAAAAACAATATAATATTCTGCGCTTCACTTTCTTGACCTTCATATGCATAAAACTCAGGACAGGTTGCGGACATCAAAAACTCTTCATACATTTCTCTTATTAATAATTCCATAATAAATCCTACACTAAAACCTCCCTGTTTCTCAATATCTCTTTATCTCTCTCTCTTCCTCTTCCACGATTTCTTTTAATATATCAAGATCTTTTATATAATCCTTCAATATCCCTAAAAAGTAACTGAATCCTATTTTCTTTATTTCATGAAAGAACTTCGGCAAATTTTGGGTTTTTCTATAATTTAAACAGGCTTCTGCAGCTAATTGGTATTGGAAGGCAGTCTCATAATATACCTGTGCCCACTCGGGGTGTGTTTTCCTTAGCATTGCATTCTTTAATTCGGAATTTTGAAGTTTAGTAAACTGTTTACCTAATTTGATTATTTCATTTTGCAAATCACTGTTCATAACTACCACTTATTTTTAATTTAACACTGTTCTTTATTAGTGGTGAATCTTCTATATAAGCTTAAGACTAGTTGTAAATGAATGTAGCTCGCTCAGATTCAGTCCTTTAAAATACCAGCTCCCCTCCAACTACTGTGGTGGTTAGGAAGGAGGTAGGAGGTGGAGCAAAAAGAGGCGGAGTTTATGAAACCAATCGGAATAGGGGGCGAACTTGGGCAGCCAATCAGAAACAAGGTCATTCTTGGCTGACCAATCAAAAAAGTGGTGGGGGGGTCAACTAGAAGCCCCCTATTCCCACTACTTACATCTGAAGTTCTTACCAGGCATGTGAATTTTTTGCTCCTTGGATCCAAAAATTCTATTTGTTGGTGAAGCCTCGTTACTAAAGATGATTTTTTTTATCGAATTTATCGCCAAATTGCAGTTATTTTAAATTCTAGTTGGTAAAGTTTCTGCTCTATCCATGGTCAATAGACAGCAGTTCTAGAGTAAGCTGGTCCTTCTAAGCACGAAAATACTGGTTATTCCGCAACACTGATATTAACAGCCGCGATGTTTTCAACCGTGGTGGGTGAGATTCCTCTCTTTTTTTTTCGATAAAAACGTCCAGTCAGTTTTTCTGACTAATTAATACATTGCGGCTTTTCCTTTCCTTCAGATCGTTAAAAGAAAAATTCTTCAGTCCATAAATATTTCTTTAAGTTTCTCACTACCCCAGCGTATCCGTAAATGTTGTTTTTCCATTGATATTTTACAGTCTAACATCAAAAATGTCTGCAGGCTTAACATCTGGCCTATATCTCTAGGAATTTTCCTGTGAGTTTTATTCTTGGTTCATTTCAAGTGCACTGCGGATACGATTAGATGATCGAAGCACTTATGGAGGGAGAACCAGACCTAAACTCACAGGAAATAAATTGTCTGTCTACCTTTATTCCTTTAACGATCTAAAGGAGAAGAAAAGCGATAGTTTATTAAACTAATTCTACGGTCGTAAAATATTTCGCACTGAAATTTTAATTCTTATATAATGTATACTTTTGTGTTTCAATAAAAACTGTCAAATATTACCGACTTAACAAATAAGAGATGAAAATAGTGCGCGATTTGAAATTCAAGTTCTTGTTGAGACACCATCTTTATATTTTCCCTGATTATGTCTCCCTGGTAAATTATCTATATTTTATATGTCTCAAAACAGTATTATTTTTCTTTAGATGTCGCCGATAGCTGCAACACTATATAATTTAAGTGATATTTCATAACCTTCATTTACTCATATATGAAGTTTTCGTATCCGATCAGAAATATAAAACGAATTAATTTGGTGAAAACATAAAGAAGAAATGTTTCAAGTAATAAGTCGGATCAGATTAAGATTTTTTTGGTATCAACGCAATAAGTGAAAATGATAAAATATTGCTTAATTTAGACAGAGATCAAGAACTTGAGATGGTTGAATATTTATAACCTAAAATATAAGGAACATATTTGAGACACAAGGAGATATAATGAGCGAAAATACAAAATTTAAATGAAACTGATCCAATACACCCTTTTTCCACTAGATCCAAAGAGCTGGTAACTGAAAATGTCATTATGGATATAGTGAAAAGAAAAGATAAACTTTAAAAGTGAAATTCAGTTGAAAATGAATACGGAGGAAACTGTTAGTTACATGCATAAAGAAAAATATTTACGTCTGATAAAACTACACAAAGAAGGTAATTTTTATCGATAAAAAAGGAAATGAATGTTGATGTAATAAACACTAAAAAAAGTCCTATAGATGGCAGCAAAACAACTAGAGAGCTCTGGCAGTTAGCACTTAAAGAGTTTAGCTCAATATTATACACAGAATGTTCAGCAAATATATGTTAAACTCTCGACAGTGTATACGGTAAATCAAAATAACCCTTGTGTTTCATGTAATTTTTTTTTCTCAAGGTATCACGTAACAGAGATACCGTGCCCAAAAGGGCTACTCAGTGATTTTACCAGTAAAGACTCACAAATCCAGGCCATAAACAACTTTTGATATTACCAAGGAAATCAGGTTCAAATTCGCCACCACACTTGTAGACCCAATATTTTGATAGGTGTCAGTTTTTAGAGCTAAAAGCTGATTTATTAAATACTTTGGAGAAGAATCACACATACACTAGTAATACCAGTAATTACACGTTATATGAATTTAATTAAACTCTTTTTTATCAATTAATGAAATTACAATAACTACTACATTATTATTTAATTAATAAGAGTTATCATTAAAAATCAATGGATTTAGTAATTTAGAGTAATGCTAAGATGTAATATATACTTAATTTATGGAGAAGCATAATGCAACAGGTGAGAAATTTCCAAAGAAAAATCTATTGGATCGAAAAACATTTGAAAGGGTTGATCGTAGCTGCAGAGAAACAAAAAGAGATGCATCGTAACTGATACTTTTTTGCCGAAAATTAAAATTATTTAATAAAATCTTGGAAATCACTAAATTGCTCCTAAATTGTATAAAACAATAAGTACAGTCTTTTATATGTGATTGAGCAGAAGTTCAAAATGATGCCTTGTACTTTAATACCCTTTCTTATCCTGCTGCTTTTTATCGCAGTACTCGAAACAATATTCCAGAACCATTTCGAATAAGATTGCAGTAATGGATTATCTTTTTAAGCAACTCTTCCTAGGTGTTTACTGGCATTGAAGAAACAAGTATTTTAAGATTCCCAAAAAAAAATCTACGGTCAGGAAATTTTGGTGGCCATAAAACCTGTCCGCCTTTGTCTATCGAACGATTACTAAAAATATCTGTTAAATGACGGTACTCTCCATTGTTCAGATGTAGTGCAGCGTCATCTTGCAAAAAAACACATCTAGGCTTTAACTTACAAGAGTACATCTCTCAAAAGGTTGGTTAAATTTTTTGGCAAAAATTATAAATAAAGTGCATCAGTTCATCTTTCTTGCAACTGAAGGCCCAATCAAATAAATCCCAAAGAGCCCCGCCCAAAGTTTAATAATCAATATATGTTGGTGCCTACTCTATATTTCTGCAAGGAAATTTTTTCATGGCATCCCTGTAGATTATGAGAATTTATAACGCCGTTTCTTGTGTCTGTAAATAAAATGGTTCTTGCAAAATGTGGATTTTCTCTAAATTTTTGTTAAATCGAGTTTTAGCAATTAAGTCTTGCATGATAGTCGTCTAGAGAAATTGCGTGTACCTTTCAAACATGAATAGAATGAATGAAAAGTTTTATAAAAAAAAAACTCATATCGTAGGCTTATTTAAGCTACGAGTGTTCTTACGCTGATAGAATGATTGTCAATAATCCAGAATGTGTTCCTCTAACTTAGAATTTCTTGCTCTTCTGGAAGACCTTTCGTCACCACGATGCGGTAAAAGAGTTCTTAAAATGGATTTAATAAGGCTAATTTAAGCGCATTTCTGATTTTATTTAATATTTACTTGTTTCTCTTAAGCTGCGATCAGATCTTTGAAATGTTCTTCGATCCGGCTAATTTCGAATTAGAAATCTCTCGGCATAAATTCTTCTTGCCTCCAGAGAGTTGCATTGCCCTTGTCCATTAATTAAATGCATGTTAGCATATATTATGTAGGAATAGAGCTCCATTATGTGTTTTAGGTTTAATAACTTTGACAAATTTAATTTATTTGAATTAGTCGTATCTGCAAGTGGATGCAAAAAAAAATTGTTTTTTTTTTTTTGAAAATGGTTAATTTTTTCGAAATAAATATAGAATATCTTTTTTTAAAATAAGTTTAAATTGGAGAAAAACAGTTTTTTCATCTGCGGACATTTCGCTTTATTTTAAAGCATTTTAAGGCTTGGGAAAGCAGTTTTCCTGAGTTAAAATGAACATCAAAAAAAGGATGTCTCAAAATATTTTTCGTTTTTGATTCTTAAAAAATAAAACATCGGAAATAATTGAGACTTGTTTAATGCTGGTAAATTATAAAAAAGTATTTGAATTTTTATTAATGAAAAACAACCATTCGTAAATGCTCACCATCCGCTTCTTCACCATCATTTAACCTCGAACTGAAATTTTCAATTACTCACTGGAGCATCGCTCTTGGAATCGCGAAGATTTCGTCTGTGATTCTGTGCTTTAGAACATTTAAGTTGAGTGATAATGGATTGAAAGCCTTACTTTTTAAGTAGCCCCATATAAAATTCAAAATATGTTAAATCTGTACTCTGTGGTGGCCAGTTGATGTCCCCTCGGTGACTTATCATTCTTTTAAGGAATAAATCATATGTGATCACGGTTATCCTCGAAAAATAGGGACGGTTATTCCTTTGCTTGATATGGCAGTCCAAACGACAACCTTAGGCGCGTGTAGGTGTTTCTGATGCAGTTCCAGTAGATTGTCAGGAGCCCAATATCTGCAATTTTGTTTGTCCACGTTGCCGTTGATATGGAAATGTGGTTCACCAGAGAACCATATGTTATTGAAGCTCCTAAAATGGGTTTTCATTGTCCTGAAGAATTTGAGTCGTTTATTTGGATCATTGAGTTTCATTTCCCACACAATAACAATTTTATAGGGGTGGAAATGTAAATCTTTGCCAATAATATGCTAGAGCGTGGATCTGAACAAATTTAGAGAAGCTGCGCGGAGGCGTAAAGACTGCCGTGGATTGTCTCTAACATACTAGCGAACGCGATAAACATTAGTGTTCGTTCTTGAGGTTATTTTGCGTCCAGATGATGTATCCCGCATTGTGCTTCCAGTCTCTTCAAGCCTGCGCACCCAGTGCTTGATCAGATTCACAATTGGCGCATTTCTCATAGTCGTTAATTTGAAATGTGTCCTGTACAGATGTCGAACACCACTCAACTTCTCCGACTCTCGGTATTTAGCACATAACAGTCAACATGAAAACGTAAAACATTCTGAGATACCCTTTACAAAAACACAGATACAAAACTTTCCCACAATTACATTAACCAGACGATGACACACGAAATAAAAATGGACTACCCTCGTCGCTACGGAAAAACTATACTGGATATGATTTATTAAGTTTGATATTGACATTACATCTTAGCTCAATAATTACCACCGTGGGTCACAAAC
Source organism: Diaprepes abbreviatus (assembly GCA_034092305.1). Lineage (NCBI taxonomy): Eukaryota > Metazoa > Arthropoda > Insecta > Coleoptera > Curculionidae > Diaprepes > Diaprepes abbreviatus. The sequence continues at coordinate 4,828,474 of JASJET010000050.1, forward strand.
TTATTTTAAGTTTCTTGGTAATATTAAACGTTATTTACGTGCTAGATGACACTTTTTTATAACCCTTAAAAGGTTTCTGAATAGAGCACACCACTTGAACTATTTAAAAATAAACCATCATCCAAATCAAGAATTCTCACATTAAACTAACAGCTAAATATGACAGTCATCATAACGAAGAGGCAATTGGAAATTGCCTTCAAGTGACAAGTATGACAATAACGCGACAATTAGGATTTTCTTTAGAAACGATATTTTTAACCGTCCTTTCCACATCTTCATAATTATATGAGTGTTTTAAGTACTTGAAAAAAGAAGTACTGAAACCCTAGTACTCATGAAATATAAATCTGTGTGTGTAATTAGACTTATAGTCGATTGTTCAAGGGTTCCTTAAAAATTATCATACCCTTAACCATTCGTTAAAAATAATATTTTTCCCTTGTCTTTTAACATATTTATTATTTTCTCTAGAAAGTGGTCCGTTAACTTGGCATTGCTACTCAAAAACTCTCAAAAACGGAAGATCGGTTACATAAAACCAATTCTTCATTAGATTCAGTATGCTGTAAAACAAATCATTCCTGTGTTTGTCATATAATCCAGCAATAAAATTTAACCAATAAGTGCTTGGTTAAATAGAAATTTCTATTGTTTGCTAAAGAGAAACATGGCCTACGGCTATCTTAATTTAATGCCGGTTGTAAAGCTGCATTTTCCATAGGGATTTGTCGAAAATGAGTTTCCCTAAATTGATTCTTAAGAAAAATATCAACAAATCAACCATAAACTTTTTGAATTGCCTAATAAAATATGGAAAGATTTTTTTGGGAAAATAAATGTCAGAATACCGAAAATGTATATAGAAATATGTTGAATTATAGGAATGTTTTATTTTTCTTATTATTCAACACACACAAAAATTGTTTTTGGAACTTCATATTAGAAAAAAAGTTCCAATATTTGGAAATATATTACATCGTAAACATTATTGTAGAAAACTTTTCAAGTGCGCATCAGACGCGCATTATGTAAGAGTTTCGTAACAAATATTGGTATCGTCAGTTTTTTTTGCAATTTCATTGCAGATCCGTCTTTGAGTTAATGAAGCCCATGTACCTAAAAAATTTTATCACAAAAGTTTGGGTTTTTGTTGGAAAACATATTGAGGCATTGAATATTTATTTTTAAGTATTTTTTCCTACTTCATAAACAAGTAAACATACGGAACCAATTTTCGCTGAAAATATTTACTGAAAGCTGGTATGTCGATTTCTTTTATATCTTAAAATTACCTAGAATTTTTGTATTTGAAATTTTTCTAATTTTCCAAGTTATTCAAAGGTATCCATACATTGATCTTACTATTTACTTATATTTATTTATTTTTCATTTATGTGCAAAATACATGTTACATAAAGTTTTTATAAAAAAATTGAACCGACTTCTAAAAGTGCGCTAAAAAGTGAAAAATAACTAGAAATTTTTATATGAAATTGAAATTTTTGACGTCGGCTCCAAATAATACCTGACAAAATGTGATTCGCATAAACAGATTAAAAATACTTTATTTGTAATTGCTTTCTTAACATAATTTGTATATATTAGTAGTTATTTATTTCATTTAGAAATAATTTGGCGCCGACTTCAAAAATTTCAATTTCATATAAAAATTTCTAGTTATTTTTCACTTTTTAGCGTACTTTTATAAAAATTTTATTTTTCGATTTTTAGTTGTGAATTCTTCATGATATTCATAAATTATTTGAACTACGTGCTAATCGAGATTAATGTACCTCGCAAAGACTCCAAGATGGCAAAAAAGTACCCATTTTATCCAAAGTTGTAAATCACCCTAAAATGAACCACTAAAAATTCTTTGATTCTTAGAGTCCTCCAAATACCAATGAAATTGTGTCAAACAAATATTTAGTCTGTCATAGTAAATCCACTATCTTAAATTTCAAATTAATTGTAGATTGGTAGTATTAGCCCCAAAACCTTCCAATATCGATATTTAAAGAATTTGAGACGTAAATTTTTTTTCCTGATATATTTTATATTGCATATTGAGTTTGTATACGCCCCAATAACACCGCAATATCAATTCTAGATAAAACCGGAAAATGTAAAATTTTTAATGTTTCATATTGTATCTTATCAACCTAATAGTTGTAAAAAATTAAGTTTATATTCGTAATACACCATCCCCAACGCTCTAATACCAAATTTGAAAAAATGTAAATAAGGTAAAATTTTCAACCCGCCATATTGGATCCGCCATATTGAATTTCAAAAAAATAATTTTAACGTCTTAATCTAATCTAAATCTAAACCCTTCAAAGCCTCCTAGTATCAATTTTAGATGAAATCCAGAGATTTAAAATTTCTAAACGGTCATTATTGCATCTGACGTATTAGATTTTCTTAAAATAATTTTATATTCGCTATTTACATCTTCAAAAACGATTCAGTTCCACATTTGAACAAAATCGAAAAATGTAAATTTTTAGTCACTTATATTGCATTTGCCATATTGAATTCAGAAAAAATACTATTAAATTCATAATTTACACCCTCAAGAACCCTCTATATCAGTTTTGGAGAAAGTAGAAAAATGTAAAATTTTTAGAACACCATATTGAATCCGCCAAATTGAATATTTTAATTTCGTAATTAACACTAACAAAAATCCTTCCATATTGACTTTAGACAAAATCGAGAGATGTAGAATCTTTAATCCGCCATCTTAGATCCGCCATATTTAAATTTTTTTAAATAATATCAGATTCGTAATGTGCTATCCCAAAAACTCCCTCATATCAATTTTGAAAAATTTGAACAAAATTAATTTTTTATCCACCATATTGGATGAATTTTTTAAATATAATTTTAGACTCGTCATGGGCGACCCCGAAAACTCCACCGTACCAATTTTGGTAAAAATCGGACAAAATTGATTTTATGTCCTTCATATTGAATTTTTAAAAAATAATTTCAGATTCGTTATGTGAGACCCCGAAAACTCCCCCATACCAATTTTGGAGAAAATCGAACAAAATTGATTTTTTTCGTCCGCCATATTGAATTTTTTAAAAATAATTTTAGATTCGTCATGTGCGACCTCGAAAACTCCCCTTTGCCAATTTAGCAAAAAATCTGACAAAATCCATTTTTTTGTCCGCCATATTGGATCCGCCATATTGAATTTTTTTTAAATGTTTTGAATTCATAATGTGCGACCTCAAAAAGTCCCCCATACCAATTTTGGAGAAAATCGGGCAAAATTAATTTTTTTGGTCGCCATATTGTAAGTGCCATCTTAGATATTACTGTATCAATTTCATCCAAAAAAATATGGGACCACCGCAGCAATTTTCTGAATATAACGTAAAAAATTTCAATCAAATCGGTGCAGCCTTTCCGGAGTAATCGGTGTACATACATAAAAAAATATATATGCGACGATTGAGAACCTCCTTCTTTTAGAAGTCGATTAAAAATACGAAAGTGGTCACTAAAAAGTACAAGGTCTAAAGTACCAACCATATAAAGTGAAAGTTTAAAGTTCGAAGACGCTACGTTAATTAGTATTTATTTGACTCAATGTTGAATGTTCTCAGTGAATTTGTAAACATGGAAAAAATTGATCATCGTTATGTGATACAATATTTTCATTTAAAAGGTCTCAGTTCAACCAATATTACAGCCGTGTTAGATTCTACTCCGGGGGAGTCTGCTCCTTCGTTCGCAATGATAAAATATTGGATCGCAGAGTTTAAACGAGACCGTACGTGCTGCCAAGTGGTGAACCAAATAAGGTGACCACGCCAGAAGTGGCCAAAAATCCACAAAATAGTATTAGATGACTGTTGACTGAAAACGCGCGAGCTAGGAGATATGGTAGTAGGCATTTCGAAAAGTGCTATACATCGCATATTGACGATGGAACAAAAACACCGCCGTGAGGATGTTTCAGTCGAGTATTTGGTCATCATAGATGACACATAAGTACATCACTTCACACTTGAAGGACCAGCAATGTACCAATTTACACATCCGTTACTGCAACGACCAAAATCAATGAGTTGATGTTAGAATTGCTTTATCAGTCACCCTATTGGCCAGATTTAGTCTCCTCGGATTATTCTCTCATTCAATACTTGAAAAAATGGATCGGTGAATAGATTTGCAAACAATAAAGATGCAAAGTGTGTGGTTGATGGCTATTTTGAGAAGATCGGCAGTTCTTACTATAAATAGAGTATCGAAGCTATTATATATCGTTGGGAAAAGTGTATCCTACTAAAAGGAGACTATGTTGGGAAATAAAAATATTTTTTCCCAGATTTTTTGTGAATTCTTGGTTAGGTCGGTTATTTCTGGGACTTACCTCGTAATTGTACTCAATCGTCGAGGAGAACGCTATTGATTAGCTATTTATTGAAATAAGATTTTCCTCAGTTTAAAAATTTTAGAGTAAAACAGTTTTATAGATCAAATATCGAATTTTCAAAAAGGATGTCTTAGATTGGATGACCTTATAAATTTTGAGTTATATGGAGATCCATATAATAAATATATCTAAATACAAATAAATCATCATAGCCTCCTTAATCATAAAAAATACAATTCTAAATCTTAACAGATTTCCAAATAATTTCATCACTGGTTTTTCTTCGTGCTCCTTGGACCGAGATTTAATTATGCTTAAGCTAATTTATTTTGTTTATTAAAAAAACTTCGTTCAGTAATTAGTTTCATTTCTAAACACGAGCTTTGTTTTAATTGTATTAAAGGTTTTTTGTTGTCTTTTCCCAAGTTACTTGATTTTTGTTTTTTTTTAATTTATTTTTTCTTCGGTAGTATATCTCCCAGCGACGTGGCTTTTATTTGATTTTATTAAGTAATTTACGATGTTTAATGTCCTAATGAATATTTTCGCTTTAAGGGTGTTTTTTTGCTTTATGAAAATAACATAAAAGTTATAATAAGTTTTCAAAGCTGCCTAAAAAAATTATCAGGAAAGTAAATTATTTGAAATATATAAGAATACAAATGAATCGATTGTTGCAAAAACGACATATGTATAAACAGAAAATTTTTATTATTACTAACATGATATGTGTTATAAAACTCTAACAATTGGTAACGGAAATATTTACATTTAATTTATCAATACGATTCACTCAAATATTATTGAAAAGACGAATTTCTTCAAACTTGGACAAACGATTTTGGGACAAAACTTCTGGAAGTTGTAAAATTCATCTTGTAGGTAGGTAGAACTCCATATTTTTTTATTTTAGTACTAGTCCAAGCCATAGGTAAATATAGTAACGTAAATTCCAAGATGGATGAGACTTACCTGGGGATGTTGGGGACAATGTAAGAAAAAATCCTACATAAAACGTAACAGCAAAAAAAAGGTTGGGCTAAGAGGGGGCAGGGTCAAAGTTGCATAAAACAGGTTTTTTGAATCGGCAAGTTAAGGAATGCGTTTTGGAAAAAAATGTTTTCAAATAAAAGTCGTTGCAAAAAAGCCAAAAAAACTCTCAAAATCGGCAAATTTTTTTATAAATAATTATTTATTGCAAAATTAACTTTTTTGCTTTTAAAGGGAGGCCCTGTTCTAAACGAACAAAATTATATTTTATAATAGTAAATCGGATAATTTGTTGCTGAGATATAGCTAATTGTTTATCTCAAGATGCATTATGTTGATTGCTACAACTTTTTTTGAGTGAACATTTTAACCTCCACAGAATTTTAGTCTCTTGCTGAAGGCTGTCTTTTTTTATAAAGAAGTAGAGCTCTCGTGCGCGCGAGAGAAACTGAATTCGTCGCTTCAAATCAGCAGCGCTCGGAAAAATTCGCCGTATTTCAGTGTTTTTTTTTAATCTGGGAGAGCTCGAAAAATTACACCCCGTTTTTGAGAGCGATATTTAAGGGTTTGAAGATTATTTTTTTCATTTGCCCCTAAGAAGATATGAAAATTTAGATTGAGCCTTTGTGAAGGTCAAAATGTTCACCCAAAAAAAGTTATAGCAATCAACATTTGGCGTTTTGGAATAAATAACTAGCAATATCTCAGCAACAAATTATCTGAGTTACTATTATAAAATATTATTTCGTTCAAAATGACAAGGGCTTCCCTTTAAAATAAAAACAGTGCAAAAAAACGTAAATTTGCAATAAATAATTGATATGCATGATTGATTTTTTTAGCACTTTTACATTAACAAATTGACGAAAATAATCGCATAAAGGCTATTAAAATTTCTGCAACTTTTATTTGAAATTTTTTTCCAAAATGCGGTCCTTGGCTTGTAGACTCAAAAAACCTGTTTTGTCCTACTTTGACCCCCCCCCCCCCACCTATTTTTTTCTGCTACATTTTATGTAGGATTTTTTCTTACATTGCCCCCAACACCCCTAGATAGATCTCATCCATCTCGAAATCTAAGTCAAAAATAGTTCTTATTACCTATGGCTTGAACTATACAGATTATCTATTATTTTTTACTCCAGGAACCATGTTACTTGTGTAGTTTATGGCGGGTATTCCTTGACGCCCCGTATTTATTTAATTTTTTGGGCAGATTAGTCTGTTATTAAGAGTATTGTGTATTGTCGATAGAACGACAAATTTACATATTTAAAAACATAAATAAAGAATTAAATCCAAGATACAATAAAAAATGAATAAATTTCTTTCCTCGACTACTACAGTTGATCGTTATACGGTCACTTAATAAAATAAACTACCATGCTTCCATGAAAACGAAACTTCACACGTGTAAATCGGCCGCAATTATAATTGTACATGGAGTTCGCGAACAGGAGCAGAGTCCAAATGGGCCCTTGGCAGTCCATATTTCATCTGGACGCTGCGGACGCAAACCGGACGTTTGCGGCTAGGAACCTGCAGCGCGCTACGGCAAACAGGCTGCATTCTGTCGCTATTAGTTATGTCCGAAACGACGATTTTTGACAGCCGCTTCACTGTCGGGCAGACCTCAATTTATGGGTTTGTAATTTACCGTCCAAACATCTTTATACAAACTGCATATAGAATTTACAATGACAGATTGTGTATCTGTTTAAAAATATTTTATTATATAAATAAGAGGAAATAAAATCAACTTAGTGTATAAGTGTTTATTAAACAGAACTGCAACATATCCTAACAGATAAAATCATTGCGACTGTTAGTTTTTTTGTATGTATTTCAGCCACACAAAATAGCTAACTATAAAAAATACTGAACAAATGTAAGTTAATATTCCTACCCGGAAAAGGTAAGTAAACCAAATAAGAAACACATAGATATAACAAGTTGCTTCATTGTATTGTCAGTTACGGTAAAACAACAGTTTGTCACAAATGAACGGCTTTGGCATATAATTTCTTAATTAACATGTTCTGGTATTAAAAAATGGAAAATTCATATATTTAAAGCCATCGTTATTGCATTACTTGACCTTAACTACCAAAAAAACTCGATTTTTCTAAAATTTACAAAAAATACGATATCTCTGGTTTTCAGTGCTAAAACTAAATTTTTTAGACACAATAAATAATTATCTAAAAAATATGCTCTGTAATTAGTTCTAAAAAATCAATCATATTGGTGAAAATCTAAATCTTGCATGCATTAGTCATAGCAATAATTACACATTATACAAAATTAATTAAACTCTTTTTCATCGACCAACTAAATTACTGTAACTAGACGAAATCTAATAAAAAACTACTATAACTAAACGAAGTAAAATAATAAACTACTACTCGTTCGTGTTTTAATCAGTTCGTTCAAAAAATCGTTTTCACGACGTTTCACCAAAATCTCATTTAGCATTTTCAAGTCCGTCTAGTTACTTGCTGAGAACTGATGATGAATTTCGAGTTTTGTTAACTCGCTCACTTTCTGATTGGACGAGCAGCTTCGCAGGCTCCTCCCCTCTGCCGAAGGCGATATATTTGATTCTTGTATACTGGTCTCTCTTGTATTAGTTGAATTTGTTGTTTTGTTTCTTTATTTTTTATTAATGTTTTCCATGTAGTTAGAATATGTATAGCATCGTCTCGTTTCTTCAGCTGTCCTTCTTTTTAGATTTCTAGGGCCTCTCTTATGACGCGGTCCTTGTAGTTTTATACTGGTGCTATTTCTTTTGCTTTTTCTAAATCGATGGTGTGTCCAGTTGTTTGGTGATGTTGAAATAGAGCTGAGGTTGTCTGTTTTTTTTGAGGCTCTTTTTATGTTCTTGAATCCTTGCTAATATGCTAATATGCACGTGTTTGTTTGTTCTATGTATTTTTGATGATGGCAATCTGCACATGAAATACTGTAAACGCCATGAGTTTCAAGGTTCGTCTTATCTTTGGGATTTCCTAGGATATTTTTTTGTGGTTTAAATATGGGCTGTATGTTGTGTTTTCTTCCGATTCTGTCCGTTATTCCTTTTATGTACGGGATTATGGCTTTGTTCCTTGTTTGCTCTTGGTCTTTAGATTTTATTGTGGTCTTCTCTTGTCTTTTATGGCTTTCCTTATATCTGATTGTGAGAAACCATTCCGTTCTAGAGCAGTTGAAATGTGTCTTATTTCGTCTTGTTTTGTGTCGAGTTATGTTAGGCGGAGAGATCTTGATACTAGTGTGCTGACTACTGCCTGCTTTTGAGAGGAATGATGATGTGACTCTGCATTGAAATTTCCGTTAGTATGTGTGGGTTTCCGATATACGCTAAAACCCAGGTTGTTATTGGATTTCCTAGTAAATAACAGGTCCAAAAAAGAAGTTTCTTTTCTTGCTCGATTTCTAGCGTGAGCTGGATTCTATGATGGATATTGTTCAAGTATACGAGGAAATCGTCCAGGTGTCCTTTTTCATGTGGCCATATTATATAAATATCATCCACATAGCGTTTTCAAAATTTCGGTTTATATATTGATTAAGTATAATTACAAAATATGTAATGTGTTTGTTTTATTTTGAAAAATAAGATCAGAATTCGATATTTTCAATTATTTACTTTATTTGTAACACTAGGCCATGACCAATTTATAAGAAAGGGCAGATGTCCAAAACTTCAAAGTTTTGTCAGATTGTCATTATTTGTAAAATATTTTTGTTACGTAGGTGTTTTTATTTATTTTTTATATATTTTGCATTTGCAATGGCCATTTATGATACTTATTAAAAGTATATGTTAGTATGTTTTACACAAAGCAATGAGAGTCCCCAAGAAGATTCTGTATTATATTTCAATAGGTAATGTATTTAAAGCATTATCAGTAAGATAGCTTTTCTTCATGTTAGGTATCCAGAAGAAGGCAACACTTTCAGACATATTTACTCGTTTAAAATAAATCTTGTTGAACACGGATCTTTTATTCAGCCGAGTTCCAAAACATACGTCAAAGTAGACAGGTAGAGAAAAAAAAAACAAATGTGTTATTTTACGCAGCAGCAACAAGTTCATCATCCTGCAGAAAAATAGAGGAAGAAGTTGGTGTAGCAAAATCTGACGCGGAAAGAATTTTAAAAAAGTATAAATATCAGCCATATAAATTTTAAATAGTGCAACATTTAAACCCCGGAGATGAAGAACGTCGAGTAACGTTTTTTCAGTGGTATTTCAGGCAAATCCGCACTAACGAATATTTCAGTTTTTACCTTTTATTAAATTAATGCACAACGGAAATACGAGATGTACCTAAAAAACGAAGATTTTCAAATTGCCCTGTAGATTAAAAACTAAGACAGCCATGACAAATTTGACACCGGAATCTTTGTTTCGTTAAAAAGTAGGACACTAAAGTGAAAACCGCAACACTCTATCTTTGGTAATAACTCCAATATCCTCTAAAAGTATCGAAAATGGGACACCTGGTACATATTTTTTGTATATAATTGAGCAGATGTTGATACACTTTCTTATCCTGTGAATTTTTCTTTCTGTACTCGGAATAACATTCCGGGATCATTTGGAATAAGGTTGCAGTAAATGATTATCCTAGCGTTTATCATCATTGAATACACAATTTTTTTAAGATTCGCCCAAAAAGAGAAATCTACAGGATATATATCAAGAGATCTTGATAGTCATAAACCGGTGTACCTCTACCAACCATTACCACATGGCAGCCAACTATATTGTTAAAATGTGATAAAACACCATCGTTTATAAACTACATCTGAGCTCTAACTTGTAAGAATACATCTTCTAAAATGTTTCAACTTTGATGCAAAAATTGAAAATAGAGTGGAGCTAAACGACAGGTCCATTAGATGATTCCCAATGATCACCGCCAAAACATTAACCATTAACCTTTGTTGACGCCTAGTCTGTATTACCAAACATACAAATAAGAGTTTATAACATCGTCCCTTGTGAAACCAGCTTTTTCCGTAAATAAAACTGCTCTAGTAAAGTGTGAATTTTCTCTAAATTTTAAATGTGGATAGGATAAAGCCACCGTTCTTGGAGAAACGCATGGGCAACCTTTTGCTGTGCATAGTTAATCTGCGAGCAACCTTCCGCTGTTAGAAAAATTATCAGCATTATTTTCCGTAATATGTTCTTCTAACTCAGGATTTTTCATTTTTCTTGAACGCGAATAAATTGATTTCTCTCAAAAATTTCAAAATAAATTAAAAATAACTTTTTATTAGATAATTGTCTAAGCTAGCGGTTCCCAAACCTTTTCTTCTTGCGAATACCTTCTAAAAACGGAATAAACTGGCGAACTCATTAGGAACAATAAATGAAATAGTAAAATTTGGGTATTAAAGTTCATAACGAAAAACTAAAACATAATCGCAAAACATTTACAGACACACATTTTTAAAACTAAAGTAGCTTAACCTACAGAAGAGAATTAATACAAAATATATATACAATTTTACAGAACTTGAAAAATACCCTCAATGGGATATTTGTGCCTGTTTAGTCGAACAAAGAAATTAAAAATGTGATTCGATGTCTGAAAGTTTGTGTCTTAGATCAGGTTCTGCATTTAACCTCTTTCTGTACTTATCTTTCAAGTGGAAAATCGTTTCTCGCATAGATATGTTTTACAAAAGTACAATAAATCTTTAATGGCTTTTTCCTACGAAAACCAATTAATGGGCGATTTTTAAAACCAGTTTTTAAGAAATTGTCAATAAAGTTAAAGAAGTATCCGAAGTTATATTTCCTTGAAAAGGATTACGTATCCAATTGTTCGATCCAAATATAATAAGTATATCAGGAAAATAGTCCTTTAACGTTAACTGAAGTTCTTTGAAATCTAAAGTACCTTTTAATATTTTCGTTAAGTTTAATTTCATTTTCTAATAAAATGGTGCTGAGAAAACCAAAGAATTCGTACTCACAGACATTGAATCCGAGAACTGAACTTCTTTAGCTTAGTTGCAATTCTATTATGCACACGGGAAATGGTCTTACCTGGATCTTATAAGTCTTTTTGCAGCTAAAGAATCGCAGATACACAAGAGGATATATGAAATGGATTGTCAAGAAAGAATGCTTACAGTTCAGACTTCAATTCAAACAAGCGGGTCAAAATCTTGCCAGAGAAAGCTATTTAACTTCAATATGAAGTAGTAAAGACATGGATGCCTTCAAAGTCCTCATAAACCGCACATAATAGTTTAGAGTTTATAGCACACGGTTTTATCAAATGTACAGTTGTTATAGCGTCACTTAACCTACTGGATAACTCTGCAGGAATGCGTTTACATGCCAGTGCTTGTCTATGCATACAGCAATGAGTCCATTCAGTATTCTCGTTGATCTTCTTTACCCGCACCAAAAGACCAGAAAATGTTCCGGTCATTGATTTTACACCATCAGTGCACACAATCAAACAAAAAGATCGCTTATTTCATTCATTGACCATATCGAAAATGGCTGCATCTGTCATATAAGTTTTCCGTGGTTTTGCAAATAATCTATCTTCTTGAATGGAATTCCTAAAAATATATCTAACACAGAAAACAATACTGCAGCATTTGCTACATCTGTCGATTCGTCAAGCTGAATAGCAAAATAATTCGATTTTGTTCTATTTAAAAGTTCACTTCCCACATCATTTGCCAAATCATTAATTCTCCACGACACTGTGTTTTTTGATAATGGAATAAGGAAAATTTTCCTTGCCGTTTTTTCTCCAAGCATACATTTCGTGATGTCTTTAGCACAAACTCCAGTAAAACTTTCTGCCTCTGTATGTGCTTGTCCAGATCATGTAATTCTGGAACTAACTCGAAATGATGCCTCGAAAACCATTTTACTATATTCATTTAAATCTGTTAGAAAAGAAGAGATACCAGACTTTTTATTACTTACCAATTTTCTTTTAAAATGCCCAATAGGTTTATCCTTATGATCTGGATGTCTTGTTTCTAGTTGTCTACAAAGAAAAGATTGTTTTAAACTGCTGTTGGCCAGGATTTCACTACAGATTACACAAAGCGGTTTAAATTCTGACTCCTCCCGGTAAAACCAAAATCTATTTGTAAATAATCATAGTAATATTATCGATTCTTTCCTTTTTTCTCACTCTGTTCACCTATTATTTCTTTGCTTTCAGTCTGGCTCATTACAACTACACCCTATATTGGTTCCAAATTAGGGACTGAAATAGAAGAAACAATTAATTGCTCATTCAGCTTTTTGTCAGACTTGACAAAACTACCCGTTTTGAACTAACGAGCCATCATATATTTACGGAGTAATAATTATTTACTTTCACGTTCGATGTGCACATGCTAGTTGTAATTGGTTGTAATTTATTTACACAAGAAGAAATTACTAAACTGGTTTACACTGCTAATATTTATTTACATACTATGCATTAACTACTAACTCATTTATCTCTTTGAAATCACTTGAGGTTCTCTTCTTAAGCTCATCGTACGAATCATTTCGACTCTACTCTTTCTTATCTATGACTGCGGCGTTTTTATATCGATAGATGTTAATCTCATTCTTTCATGCGCATTCGGGAAAAGTCTTTATTTTTTCTGTACTAGAAGTTACCGGCTCGTTCGAGAATATATTCACATCGCCAGGGGCGTAGTGACTCGTCATGTTACAGATTGTTGTCTGTTACGATGTTTACTTTAAAATTCTGCCATTGCAATATTTTTTTCGCGAACCCTATTTATAATACTTACAAACCCCTGGGGATTCGCAAACCACCTCTAATGAAACGCTAGGCTAAACTATCTAAAAAATCAAGTTTTGGCTCTTAAAACTGGCATCTGTCAAAAGTTTGGGTCTACGAGTGTAATGGTGAGTCCATGCCTGAATTCTTTGGTATGGTAAAAGTTGTTCATGACCTAGATAGTCTTTATCGGTTATGGAACATTCCAAGATTTCCTTAAAATATACAAGTCAACTCAAAAGCTAGAGCTTAAAGGCAATTCACTGAGTAACCCTTTTGGGTTTCATATCTCTGTTATGGGGAATTATATAAACTGACTTACCGGACACCATGTATTTAGAAAAATATACTACTTATATTACCCAACCCATAGCATAATTTATCAAGAAAGCCTATATTCCGCAAATATTTCCACCTATTGACCGTTTTCACTCTTTACAAAAAGAAGAAAAACGATCTCAATAACAGAATCGGATAAAAACGTCGTCAAACTAAACTAACAATAAAAAATGGTCACTTACGATAACAAGTGCTGTCAATTGTTATTTAAATTAGCTTTGCCGTCCGGGTCCTATTCTCGCAAGGGAAACACAAAATCCTGACCGTCGTCATGTTTACGACAGCAAACCGCTATCAATACGCGCATAGTCGTCCGTTATTCCTTTTTTATGGAAGAAGTTTTTTAGGCACACGACATTTTTAGGACATATTTGGATTTACGGGAGTTTTTATAAGTTTTATGCCAAAAATAAATATCTGCTTAAGAGTAAAGTGTTTTTAAAATTCCATTATTTACAGCATTTTTAAAATATATATGGGTTGAGCTGAACTGAGCTACTCTCAATTTTTCCTATACTTTTAAATATGATAATACGGACGAATATTTTGGAATTTTGTAACAATATTATTATATATTTATTTTGTTTGTAGTAAGCCTCTATGTTTTACAATATTTTTCATTCTGCGTAAAGTTCCTTTTACTGATTGTAGTATTTGGTTTTTCTTTTGAAGATCGTATATTTTACGAAGCTCAGACATTTAATTTTGGTAACGAGAGTAAATTTCCAACATAGGATATTACAAGCCAAACCAATTCGCGAATCTATTAAAGTGGAAAAAAAATCTCTTAGTTTACCTTTAACAATAAGCACCGAGCTGAGATGTTGGCGAAATTTTTATCAATTTGTACACGAAACTTAACATTCCGAACGTCTTCATTCCAAAGTCTGCCCAGCTGGCCTCTTTTTTTGGGACCGATAGTTGCCATTCAAAAATCTTCATGGGCTATCTAATATTGATTTGAGTTCTCTTCTATCAACAAGGTTCATTACATGTAGCCAGTCGTCCATTATTGTTCTAAACTCTTCGTTGATTCTTCTCAAATACTCGAATATGACTGTCAACAGTAGTGGGCGACAGACGCCATACAGTGATCTTTGAAAATGGTGAATGAGATTTCACCGAAACGTCAGCTGCTTTACAATCCTGAGAAAGACTACACACGCGATATTTGAAAACCTATATATATATATATATATATATATATATATTATATATATATATATATATATATAAAATTGTAGTTAGTAACGATTTGTTAGCCATCCCAAAAGATAAAAATATAATAACAAAATTCCATTTTATACTGTCTTGTTTAGTCATTCACTAATCATAAATGGCTTCCATGTCTGCTTGTTTTTCAGTGTGATCCAAAAACTTTTAAGTTATTATATTGCTCGTATTCAGAATCCATCAAGATCATTGAAATACTAAAAATCTACCTTTGATATTTTGTTCGAAAGCTAAAATAACCGTCCCCTTTTTTATTATAAGTTATTAATTAAACATTAGATGTTAAATGACTTGTTTTCCTTTAAACAATTTTAACCTATTTCATTTATCCTAAATTTTACTCCCTTTCTTGTTTATAAAATGTTACGCCGCTGCTTTTTTGTTTATCGGTCAAAAAATATGCTACCTACAACAATATAGAAGTATTTCATGTGACGTCCGCCTTCATAAAGTGGGAGTTACATGGGTTATATAAGTTATATAATTTAAATGTAAAATATTAGGTAGCCCAAGGGCATCAACCATTGCAAAAAGGATATTTTTTATATTACTGACAGGAAAAGGTCGTTAAATAAAGAAAATTTCAAAAGTCTGATTTTGCAAAAAAAGAGTTATGGCTTAGATATTTCTTCAAGATATATATATATATATATATATATAATATATATATATATATATATATATATATATATATACAGGGTGTTTCCCAAAATTGGGTCATTTATTTTATCAGTTTTTAGAATCCGTAAAGAAAAATTTTCACCTGTAAGTAAGCATGCCATTCAGTACGCCAGCCCAAACATTTACCTAAAATCTTTGCTGAAAATAATTTATTTTCACGGCCTGCGGATTTTCTACTGCCCAAACACGGTTGTTGTAAAAATCATTTACTTAATTTCTTGTACACGTGGTCTCATCTGTAGCCAAAACTAGATTTGGTAAACTTGTCATTTATGTTGTACTAATGTAAGAGTCAGTGACAAAATTCCACTCTTCTAGGATAATCTTCTGGTTGCAACGCTTGTTCCCGTTAATAATAGTGTGGATAAAGTTGTTCTTGTCGCAAAGTTTTCGACTCTTTACTATGAGCAACTTCTACTTGACCTGCTATGGACCTAGTTGTTGGTCATTTTCGACAATTTCTAACATTTCTTCCTCAATCTCCTCGTTGTTCCTTTAAATACCCGGTATCACGAAATCTTATAACTAAATTTACAAAAATCCGCAGAGACAAATGCTTTCATAAAAGAAATCTCTCCGCGTACAAACGACATGCTGTGCCTACATTTCATTGGCAGTCTCCATAAGTTAATATTACATCCACCAGTTAATTGCTTTCATAAACGTGTTCAATTTTTATTGCACAAAACACCCATAAATTAAAAATAAAATTACGCACTACTGTATGAGTTATTTAGAACTGGTCAAATCGAAAATCCCAATCAAAACCATATAACAATTACATAAAAAATAGGCATACCCAGTATCAGTAGTAAACAAAGTTTTTACAATGCAGTGGTAGAAAATATCATGAAATACGGTTTGTATTGCACTTTTTAAATTTTTTAAAAATTGTTAATAATTTCTTTTTTTGGCAACTTTTATATAAACGATTTTTGATAAATCGATTTCTCTTTACGAGTTCTACACAGGGGCGGATCCAGCCCCTCTCCTTGGGGGGGGGGGGCGGTGATATTACAAAAGTACAGTATGGCAAGCGAAAGCAAGTTGTCCCCGAGGGGGGGGGGGACACCAGCAACATTCCCATTTCTAGTGTAAAAGGCAGGAACGGGGCTATTTTTTTTAATTTAAAGCTCTTGGAGAGGGGGGGCGATCACAAGAAAAAACAAGTTGCTGACAGGGGGTGGAAGGATGCGATCAACATACACATTCCTAGTATAAGAGGCAGAATCGGGTCTATTTTCCTGAATTCAAAGCTCCTGGGGGGATGGGGTGCTATCGCAAAAAAACAAGTTGTCAACCGGGGGGGGGGGGGGGTTCCAGCAGCGTACACATTCGTAATATAAAAGGCAGAATCGATTCTATGTTCCTGAACTCAAAGCCCTTGGAAAGGGGAGGGGCGATCGCAAGCATACACATGCCTATACTCTATTCAAGAACTAGAGAGAGTAATAAAACTGTTACCGAAACCTCCAACGTACCTACTTCAGTGCCCCCGTAAATCTAATTATATTAAAATATTATAAGCTTTTATAAATTTACTGCAACAATAAAATTTCTGATAATTCAATTTAATTTCTGTCACTGAGCAAAGTACACCTTACAGTGTGTCCTTAGTGATTTATCTTGTTTGTGCTTGTTTTTATATATTATTTGAGATTAGTGAGTTACCCAAAAGATGTAGCTTTCACATCTATATTTATTACAAAATCGTTAAACCAGGGCATTTTTTCCTCAACGAAAAACTTATTACGATGAATGTTAATGATGCCTTAATTTATCAATATCTAGATAATAATGTTAAAAGTTTTGTTGAGATATGTTCCAACATAACAGGAGTTGGAAAATCCACCATATTCCGAATACTGAAGAAGAAAAAAACGACTGGAATTGTTTGTAATCCCAAGCTTCATTCGATCACAGGCAGACGAAAAACCTCGTTGGAAGAAGAGATGTAAACTGTAATAAAAGGAGTTGTACATACATTTTATTATGAGAAGTAGATCCCAGCCGTCGACAAAATTCTAACTAAAATCAATGTAGATCGGAATTTACCTGAAATTAAACGAACTGAGCTCTGAAAATTGCTCAGAGAACTTAATTTTTGTTGGGAAAAATCAGATAGGAAATCTGAAAGATTTTTTTGAATAAAATTACCGCAGATAATTGCGAAAAATCCATATAACAAAAGAATAAAAGAAAATGTGGAAACTCGATCTCATGATCGGTGAGAGGGGAATCAATTATAATTAATTTGAGCGAAGATAGCTTCACTGACTTTGATGACGAATTAGATACGTAATGTTTACCAGCGTTAACACAATTTATTATTTAAATTTTAGGTAACATATAAAAATTAATGACATTTGAATCCCTTTTTAGTGTTTAATTGTAATTCTATAGAAGGTTTAAGAAATAAATAAACTGGAACGTCAAATATTCCAAAAATGTTTTTAATTAACAATAAAATGACCGATAACTCCAAAAAAATTTTAAAATTATATTGACGAATTTAGTTTTATATATATATATATATATATATATATATATATATATATATATATATATATATATATATATATATATATTTAACTTCTTGTATTTTTGATAATGGGTATTTTGTAAGTATTTAAATTATAACTTGGAATTTTTTGAGAGAAAAAGGCTACGTTTTAGTCTGAATGTGCCTAAAACGGTTTCTATACCAAAATTAAAAATAATAAAAATACAGTTGTGATTTGTGTTAAATATGTCAAAATTATCTATATTTTCTAATGTATATGAATTATTAAAAAATCATAAGAAATAAAATAATATTTTAAAAACTTTTTATTTTAAGTTTATTACTGAAATAATATTCTATGCCATAAATATTTAATGATAAAATAAACCTCTTTCCGACGCCTATGACAAGGATTAAAATCCTTTTTAACACTTCACACATCCAAATATCTATTGCTATTCAACCCAAATAGTCCATTATTATAGACCGGTATTTTTGGTTATAAAATTTCTAACCCATTCCTATGAAAAATATATGTGTCTACCAAATCTTGCCAAAGACATCGGACTAAAGTACATAGATAGTTTGCGAAGAAAAAAAGGTAAAAAATGAAAAACTCTTCCTAGTTCTTGAATAAACTATAGTGTAAGAGACAAAATCGGGTCTATTTTCTTGAACTCCAAGCTCTTTAGGGGGGGGGGGGGGGGGGGGCGGTCGCCCCCACCTTGGACCCGCGTCTGGTTCTACAAGCTGTTAAAAAGATGACTCGACTTTGAGAACACCCTATATATATATATATATATATATATATATATATATATATATATATATATATATATATATAAAGAGAGAGAGAGAGAGAAAATTATTTTTTAAAATAGTTATTTTCCGCAAAGGTGTGTAAAAAAAATAGATAGAATAGCGTTAAAAATCCCTTTTTTTTCATATTTCCTAAAAATTTTTTACTATAATTTTATTATATGGTATGCTTTACGTTTCTTTTACAGCTATTCTAATAATCACTAAGATTATTTCAGTTAAAATGGACCTAGTAGAAGCTTAAATATTCAGGATATGAAACCCTATGTTTCGCATAAATTGTATTTGTGTATAATATTTTTCTTCTTGATAGCCTATTTTACTAAAAAAGGCCATCAATATTTAATGAAAATTTAACATTAGAATATATTAAAGATTATAACAAAACTTATACTTAATTTAAAAGCAAAAACATTTCTCAACCTAAAACCATCTAAAATTTTAAATTAAAAAAAGTTACTTCAGCTTAGTAATTATTCGTAAAGGTATTTTGGCATATTACTTTATGTAAATTCCAGCAGTAAAAAATATACTTTGCTTATTTAAAATTAAAAGTTACCTATTTAAAGCATGTTTTACGCTTACCTTTAGACTGGCACTGCATTAATTAAGTAAAAATATTTTCATTAAAAATATATTTTGCTTACTTTACAAGTAAAGTTATTTTTATAATATGAGCTCACAAAATTTATTTTTTTTTAAGTTATAATGCTGGGCATCCCTTACACTTAGGTATTGCCAATCTACTTTAATTTTGAAATGGGACTCATGAGAATGTTGATAATGGTTAGATTTAAAAAATGCACTGATAAAATTAATTCTAATATACATTGGAGCAAAACTTTTTATTTAAAAAATTATCCTAAAGAGAAGAGTTTGCCAACATTGTCGCCAACCTTCAGTAATGAAGAGGGCACCTAAAGAAGAAGAATGATAATTTGCCGCGGACTTCAAAAATTCAATTTCATCTAAAAATTAGTTATTTTTCACTTTTTAGCGCTTTTTCAGAAGCCGATTCAATTTTTTTATAATAATTTTATTTTTCGATTTGTAGTTTTGAATTGAGTTGAGTTTCTAAGATCGCGAAAAGTGCCCATTTTATTCAAAGTTGTAGATCACAATAAATTGAACATCAAAAAATTCTTTGACTGTGAGAATTTTTCAAATATGTTTTGTGTGAAATTGTACCAAACAAATATTTAGTCTTCTATCCCGAAATTTAAGAAATTAATTTTAGTTTTGTAATAGCCTCCAAACTTACAACATATTTATCCTGCATATTGAATTTAAAAACATTAACTTAAGATCCGTAAATGTAAAGTTTTTAGTTCCCCATATTGTATTTGCTACATTAAATTATCAAAAATGAATTTCAGACTTGTCATCCACGATTTCGAAAACCTTCTAATATCAATTTTTAACATGAATAACGTAAAATTTTCAACTCACCCTATTAAATTCGCCATATAGAATTAAAAAAAAAGTAACTCTTAATCTCATGTTACTCTAGACCCTCGAAAATCCCCCAGTACCAATTTTGGATATAATTCGGAAATATCAAAGTTTTATACCGCCATATTGAATTTACCTTATTGAATCTTTTTAAAACAATTTTAAAAACGTGATTTACACTCTCAGAAACCTCCAGTAAATATTTTAAAAAAATCGAGAGATGTTCAATTACGAGTCCACCTATTAATTTTTTTTTAATTATTTTAAATTCGTAATTTACACCTTTAAAAACCTCAATTTTGAACAAAATTGCGAAATGTAAAATTTTTAGGCTGCCATATTGGATCTGCTATATTGAATTTGTTAACAGTAATTTTAAATTCGTAATCTACACCCTTAAAAACCCCCCTGTACCAATTTTGAATATAATCAAGGAATGAAAATTTTTTAATTCGCCATATTGGATCAACCATCTTAAATTTTTTAAAAATAATTATAGATTCATTATGTACGACCCCGAAAACTCCCCCATACTAATTTTGGAAAAAATCGAAAAAAAAATTTTTTGTCCACCATATTATCAGCGCCATCTTGGAGTTTACTGACCAAAATAATATGGGACCATTGCAACATCTTCCTGAACATAATGCAAACAAATTCATTCAAATCGGAGCCGCTGTTTCCGAGTAATCGACGTTCAGGTTTATTCCTTATATTTTCACAAGCTCTAGTGATTTTATTATAGGAGTTAGAAAAAAACCTGAAAAACATATATTGCATTTTTTTATATCGCAAAAATATGTTACTACAAAAAACAAATGAGTATGAAAAGTTCTATTTTTTTTTAAATAAATTCACTTGTTTTAATATAAACCCTGTATACTACGAAATATTAAAATAAAGCTTAAAATCTCCTTTTCAAAAATATATGTTCCCTATATTTGTTCCAACTATTTTTGAAATATTTACCCAAAATATTAAATATTTCAAAAAGTCGCCATAACCACGTAAATTATGAAGCAATTGAAAATTAGGTTGTTGAGCGAGGAACACGATATACTATAGTCATATTATAATATAAAGTAAGCTATGAGAAAATAATTAAACACTTTTATGACAGAAAAATAATTTTATTAAAAATAACTAGTTAGAAATGAAATGATTTCTTTGCATACATTTTTTAGAAACTTCGAATAAAAAATGTAATTACAGGTCCTCAATATGAGCTTCATTGTTGAAAATACATTTTTTGTAGTCCTCGTCTATTTTGTTTGTCATGTTGAGTATTTGTAATTATATTCTTTTATTCGAAGCTTCTAAAAAATGTGTGCAAAGAAATCATTTGATTTCTATCAATTATTTTTAACAAAATTATTTTACTGTCATTAGAGCGTATAATTATTTTTTCATAGCTAACTTGATTTTATATTATGATATAATATATCACGTTCTTCATCAAACAACCTAATTTTCAATTGTTTCATAACTTACATGGGTATGATGACTTTTTGAAATATTAATATTTTGAGATAAATATTTCAAAAACGGTAGGAGCAAACATAAGTAACAAATATATTTTTGAACAGGGAACTTTAAGCTTTATTTTAATATTTGGTAATATCTGGGGTGTTCTATTTAAAGAAAAAAGTCAATGTATTTTAAAAAAATGCAATGTTGATAAGCATTTGTTTTTTTAACCGACTTCTAAAAGAAGGAGGTTCTCAATTCGTCGACTATGTATTTTTTTTTTTTTTTTATGTATGTACACCGATTATTCCGGAACGGCTGGACCTATTTGAATGAAATTTTTTACGTTATGTAAAGGAAGTTGCTGCGGTGGTCCCATATTTTTTTAAATGAAATTGGTGCAGTAAAATCCAAGATGGCGCTTACAATATGGCGGCCAAAAAAATTAATTTTGTCCAATTTTCTCCAAAATTGGTATGGAGGAATTTTCGGGATTGTACCCAACGAATCTGAAATTATTTTTCAAAAATTCAAAATGGCGGATCCAATATGGCGGACAAAAAAATTTAATTTAGTCCGATTTTCTCCAAAATTGGTATGGGGGAGTTTTCGAGGTGTCACATAACGAATTTAATATTATTTTTAAAAAATTCAATATGGCGGATCCAATATGGCGGACGAAAAAATCAATTTTGTCCGATTTTCTCCAAAATTGGTACAGGGGAGTTTTCGGGGTCGCATATGACGAATCTAAAATAATTTTTAAAAAATTCAATATGGCGGATCCAATATGGCCGACAAAAAATTAATTTTGTCCGATTTTCTCCAAAATTGGCATGAGGGATTTTTGGGGGTCGCATATGACGAATCTAAAATAATTTTAAAAAAATTCAATATGGCGGATCCAATATGGCCGTCAAAAAAATTAATTTTGTCCGATTTTCTCCAAAATTGGTATGAGGGATTTTTGGGGGTCGCATATGACGAATCTAAAATAATTTTTAAAAAATTCAATTTGGCGGATCCAATATGGCCGCCAAAAAAAATTTTTTTGTCTGATTTTCTCCAAAATTGGTACGGGGGAGTTTTCGGAGTCGCATTTGACAAATCTAAAATAATTTTTGAAAAATTCCATATAGCGGATCTAATATGGCGGACGAAAAAATCAATTTTGTCCGATTTTCTCCAAAATTGGTATGGGGAAGTTTTCGGGGCCTCACATAAAGAATCAGAAATTATTTTTAAAAAATTCAATATGGCGGATTCAATATGGCGAACAAAAAAAAATCAATTTTGTCCGATTTTCACCAAAATTGGTACGGGAGAGTTTTCGGGGTCACACATGACGAATCTAAAATTATTTAAAAATGGCGTATCTAATATGGTGGATAAAAAATTAATTTATTTTCTTTAAATATCGATATTGGAAGGTGTTGGGGCCTATATTACCAATCTAAAATTAATTTGAAATTTAAGATAGTCAATTTTCTATGACAGACTAAATATTCATTTGACCCAATTTGATTGGTATTTGGAAAACTCTAAGAACTAAAGAATTTTTAGTGGTTCATTTTAGAGTGATTTACAACTTTAGATAAAATTTGTATTTTTTTGCCACTTTGGAGTCATTGCGAAGTACAGTAATTTCGATTAGTTTTTAGTTCAAATAATTTATGAATATCATAATGAATTCTAAAACTAAAAATAGAAAAATAAAATTTTTATAAAAAAATTGAACCGACTTCTAAAAGTGCGCTAAAAAGTGAAAAATAACCATAAATTTTTATATGAAATTGAACTTTTTGAAGTCGGCGCCAAATTATTTGTAAATGAAATAAACTACTAATATATACAAATTTTGGTAAGAAAGCAATTACAAAAAAAGTATTTTAAATCTGTTTATGCAAATCACATTTTGTCAAGTATTAGTTTGGCGCCGACTTCAAAAAGTTCAATTTCATATAAAAATTTATGGTTATTTTTCACTTTTTAGCGCACTTTTAGAAGTCGGTTCAATTTTTTTATAAAAATTTTATCTAATAACCTCTCCTTGCGATGTAAAAAAAAATGCCAGCAACTTATGTATTTCAAATTTTTTTCTAACTTCTATAATAAACTCACTAGAGCTTGTTAAAATATAAGAACCAACCCTGTAGATACAAAAAAAATACATATGTTCATGAACGAATTTAGAATTCTTTTTTAGTTGGTATAAAAATGTATTTCAGCATTTTTCAATATTCTGATTTTGAGGGATGAAAAAGTCACTATTAAACTACTCTGTAACTATATCTCTATCTCAGAAACAAAGATAGTCTCTTGACTAACATTTATAAATCATATATGTTCCATATTTCAAAGAAATGCTTTATTTAAACTTGGAGTTACGAAAATTATTGATAATACTCCATATACTGAAGATGATTTTTATTTTTTCATAAAAATCGGAAAGGGCTATAAGGGAATCTATACCCATTAAAGGCTAAGTTCTGATTGACTAATTGATTGACCCTTTTACAGCTAAGACGAATGGAAATAGAAAATCAATTGGGAGAGTACGTTAATTAGTATTTAGAAGTTAGTACATGCTGTATATTTACAATCCCCTCCTAAAGCTTTTAAAAATGTTTAACCAAATTATGACGACGCCTAATTTAGTCACATTCCAAGGTCAACAATTTAGTGAAAATTATTCTGATTTATATATATATATATATATATATATATATATATATATATATATATATATATATTTATATAATATATATATATATATATATATATATATATATATATATATATATTTCAAATAACCAATTTCACGGTCTATGTATTTGGAAAAGTTACTTTATTCTCCTTACGACCGTTAAGAAAGGGGGCGAATTCCACTATTTTTCGCTCTTCATACTAATTTCGATCACCTAATGGTCACATCAGTGAAGCTGTAACGAACTGGGAGCAAAATGCACAGAAAAAGTTTATAATAATTTTTTACGTCTCCGGGATATATTCAGATGTTCGTTTGTACTGGATAACAGTCCGGCATCAGGTTCTGCGAGTAATATCCTGCCGACATTTTACGATATGGGGGCTTTAAGTAGACAGTTGTTTTCTGTGCATTTTGCTCTCGGTTTATTACAACTCTACTGATGAGACCATTAGGTGGTCGAAACTGGTATGGAGAGAGAACCAGAGTCGAATTCGCAGAGAATATACTGTCTTCCCCTTTTCTTAATGGTGGTAAGGAGAATAAAATAACTTTTCCAAATACATTTACCGTGAAATTGTTTATTTTTAATAATTTTTTATCTCTCTGGGGTATATTCAGATGTTCGTTTTTACTGTTTAGGATAACAGTCCGGCATCAAGTTCTGCGAGTAATATCCTGCCTATATTTTACCATATGGAAACTTTAAGTAGACAGTTGTTTTCTGTGCATTTTGCTCTCGGTTTATTACAACTCCACTGATGAGACCATTAGGTGGTCGAAACTGGTATGGAGAGAGAACCAGAGTCGAATTAGCAGAGAATATACTGTCTTCTCTTTTTCCTAATGGTGGTAAGGAGAATAAAATAACTTTTCCAAATACATATACCATGAAATTGTTTATTTTTAATAATTTTTTATCTCTCTGGGGTATATTCAGATGTTCGTTTTTACTGTTTAGGATAACAGTCCGGCATCAAGTTCTGCGAGTAATATCCTGCCTATATTTTACCATATGGAAACTTTAAGTAGATAGTTGTTTTCTGTGCATTTTGCTCTCGGTTTGTTACTGCTCCACTGATGAGACCATTAGGTGGAGAGAAAACCAGAGTGAAATTTGCAGAAAATATACTGTCTGTCCCCTTTGTTAACTGTCGTAAGGAGTACAAAATAACTTTTCCATATATATATATATATATATATATATATATATATATATATATATATATATATATGTATGTATTTCTGAAAAGGAATAAAGGAATTAGTAAGACCGCAACTTCTTGGAAATTCTTATTCAAGATATCCAAGAACAGCTAGCTATATATTTGGGGTAAACACCCAATAGAACAGAAAAAACTGCATGACAATCGTCATAAAATTAGAAGCAGATACTTAGATAAACCAATAGAAATTAATATAAAAATTATTTGCAATTTCACAAAAACTGTTTGAAAGTATTAAGAGGGTTTACTCCACTTTGCATGAAATTGCTCTACAGAAATATAATAGTTGCAACTATTCGATCAAGTTCTCCCTGAAGTTTCACACATATTTGCTGCTGTATTCAAGGCCCACTCTATAATTCTAAACATACAACACATGCTGCAATGAAATTTGTAAATGAATGTTACGAGTACAAACAGGAAAACTGAGAAGTCATTATTTTACAATTTCACCAGCAATCTAAAAATAAATTGTATCCAGCAGGAAAAACGTGTTGTTCGCGTGTGTCTTGCAACGTGACTTGCAAAAGCACTCGTAACAATCAACGAAATAACCTCATTCTTTCTGTGCCTCCTTGAATAATGTACATTCGTATAACTGGGTCGCAAAATGTTGAAGCCTTATTTTACTACCGACTGTCAAAATTTGTTTTAGATTTTATCACACTTGTTTTCTTTTATCCGAACTGAAAATGTATTCGATAAAAGTAAAACATAGATTTCCACTAACTTATATTTCTTCGTAAAGATGGCATATTCTTAATTAACGTATTTTAAGACCGCCTGGAGAGAGCCGATACACAGCACGACTATGCGTTAAGAATTGGTTATTTCCTGTGTCTGTAAGGCCCAGTTTCTCAATCGATATCAAGTGGTTCAGTAATTAATACTTTCAAGTTGTTTTTAAAAAATATATTCAAAGATATTTTGTTATTTATATTTTTGCAACGGAGATTTCCTACATACTTATATAAGCCCAAAACAAGAAAGTTGGTTCAGGTAAGCTTATGAAACATTGATCTTAAAAATTTATTTTAAGGGGATTTACTATTTTTTATTTTAGAGTTAAAGATTAAATATTTAAAAATAATTTCTCGAAATGTTTTCTAGCAAATAGTTTATTCTACCGTTTAAACTGAATTTTTGAAGTGATATGGTTTATAAGACTATATAAAATTAAGTTTCATAGTAACGTTCGAAATAACGAAGCTAAGCATATTCAAACTTTTTTGTCCAATCAATCCAACAGGTCGTATTTTACATAAAGCAAACCATGGATAAACAAAAATTGCAAGCAAAATAATAAAATTTGAAGTTATATTTTTTTTGGTTAAGCAAGAAACCATAAAATCATCCACTAGAAAACTTAACTTACCGTTAATTTCCGGTAAAACTTAAACCATCGATTATGGAACAGTTTTTATAACTAACCAACGCATTTGTCCTAACTTTTCGATAACCAAACGTCAAACGGAGCCTATATCAGCATTTTTATTACTACTGAGGAATATTATAAATAACCGAAGAATGGATCTTCTTAAGCACAATGGCAAATTATGAAAAAATCAATCTAGGCATGGTAAACAAGCCACTTTTTTTACTTTTTTGTTTACCAGTGTCCATGCAACAATTCAATTTTGTAAAAAGTAAAAAGATTTTAACTATATATATTAATTAATTTCTTATATATTCCAGAAATCAAACCCCGATTATATATTTTTTTTAATAACATTTTTCCAAAAACATGCTTTTGTAGTCATGGACAAACATAAGTAGTCAAAGTAATATATTTTTGAAATCCACTGAAATTATTCGATACTTTCTCTCATAATTATAGTTTTTGTTCTAATAATTTTATAAGTTTATTCGTAATAACAACCCCTATAACATATCCATTCAATTTTAGAAAATCGTAGCAGATAAATTTACACGTGACTTTTTCTTTAAATGAATAATCAAACTTTAATATCAACTAGAACTATTTTTCAAAGAAGAAACCCATAAAGGCATGAGAAAATACAAATTTATATCGCAAGATAACGTTGTTAAATGCATCAGGCATGCATCGTTGTAGCTACTAGAGGTTACTTCAGATAAAAATTTACGCCTTATAACACAAGAAACTGTTACTTCCTCAAAACCATATGAGAAGCTGTTTCTTCTTCCTCTTCATATAATCGGTACGTAAGTTTATCTCTTGGAACTCTCACACTTCTGATTGGTTACACTTCTGATTTAGTAATATTTTACTAAATATTTCACTACTTATCGCATTGGATGACGAACTCAATATAGTTTGACTGTCTCTGCCTAGGAATGTGTGACCAATATAACCAATATTGCCCTTCATTCTCCCACCATATTGAGGCTGCGAAGCACTTCTTGACCAAGAAATACGCTATTTAAATTTCCGTATATTCACCTGTGACCTGTATTATTATGGTTACCAAGCTAAAAAGACACTCGATTATCTTAGCCTATAACTTCAAGTTAATCCGATGACCCCCTGATGATTTTATTGCCGCCAAGCATTATCATGAATATTTGTTGAAAGATGATGGTATGTGTCCCTAAGTAACATCTTAAAGGTGGTTTTTTCACCATGAATTCCTACACCTACTTTTCTGAAATTTTTGGATCCATCAGTATACCATATTATTTCACCATGCCAACAGTGTAATTTTAGAGATCCATTATTTCAATTTTATTGTCTGTAATGGAATCTGTAAGGGTTGGTCATTGTGATTATAGTGTCACGCTAAGACTGATCCAGATCGTCACTTGCTGTTAAATTTAATAACTATAAGTTCCCGTTCTTGCCTCCACCTTGATAAAAAAAACAATAGGAATGAAGAGTTAACAGGGTTTCCATGACTGTAGTTACAGGTCTTCTATAATGTTAATTTGTATCCATAAATAACATTTTTCCTTTGTTTACTATTCTCTGCATGTGAGAAGTCCAGGTAAGTTTAGAAGATAGGATTTATTCCGAGTTACTTCACCTCCTAGATTCTAAAAACCATCCAATGCGATGGAAGCCAAATTTTAAAGGATTTTTGCAATCAAGAATATTAAAAGAGAAATTGAATTTTATGCCGCATAGCCCTCAGGTGCAAATCCAAATGATTTCTTTCGTGCTTTCCTTTATTCTAGTTATTTATTCGGTGATGACTTTGGTTGGTTCGGTATTTCGGTTTCTTGAAGGAATAAATTCGTTGATGCCAAACTTAAGAATGTCAAAATTGTTGTTGAAGGAAAATTCATGTTTATGAATCAGGTTCGCACCCAAAATAAATCCATGTTCTATGCCGACAATTAACACCAAATGATTTAGTTTTAGCCTTCCAAGGAGAAGATCCACCTGCCTTACCCCAATCACATCAGCTGCTTCTCCAGGTACAGTTCTTAACGTTACTTTTCTGGACAATGATAGGATTTTAAATATACCAACAGGGCTTCAGTTTCTCGGGAATACTGCAACACCAACGTCAACAGTTATGATAATAGGTGTTACATTGACTTATCGTTTAAATTGAAGAAATGGCACCAGATCATTGTCTTCAAGTTGATCTCTTGTCTTCTGAGCTGTACTCCACTCTGAACCATCGTCAAAGTGACTTTCCGTATAGGAAATCCTTTTCTTTGTCCTATTTTGCTACCGTGCTTGTATTCTTCCTTACATGGTCTTCTTGACATGGTAACTGCTTTATTATGCACTCTTCCTGGTCTATATTTGATGTTAAAATAGTACTGTTGCAGTTTTTCCAGGTTCTCTTCGGTGCGGTCTGGATGGTGAACTAACCATTAATTGCACTTGATAGTTCCTTCCCATAAGTCCAGTTGATCCAAATCTGTAACACTTTATCTGGTTTCCTAATTGCACCTGAAAGTCCCTTCTTATGTGTCCAGTTCGTCCACATCTGTAGCACTTTATCTGGTTAATTATTAAAATTTGTATATTTCTATTCGCTAAAATGAAATGTAAGTATATTGCTAACTACTAATAAAAACAACAATTAAAACGTTATCATGGATAATAACTTCAACGGTAACGATATTAAAAATATTGTTTGCTACATATTCAAAGTTAGAAGTTGAC
The DNA here is from genome assembly GCA_034092305.1 of Diaprepes abbreviatus. Classification (NCBI taxonomy): domain Eukaryota; kingdom Metazoa; phylum Arthropoda; class Insecta; order Coleoptera; family Curculionidae; genus Diaprepes; species Diaprepes abbreviatus. Next base: position 4,858,176 of record JASJET010000050.1, read on the forward strand.
ATGAAAAACAGAAAAATATGAAAATACCTTCAAAATACAAATTTTTAATAAAAAATAAACTGAATTTAGGTCTCAATTTTATCAAGAATCACACATGCGGCCGTTGATTTCCTATTTTTTTTTAAATTAAATAGATTGACCAAAGATGAATAAAACAAAAAGATATCAAGTTTTAAACATGCAATAAGTTTTTAGATCTAAATACCTTCAAACCCTTGAATTTATTTTGCCCATAGCTGCCATATATTTACTTTTTTACAGTTTTTGCAACAAAATATATATTTCGGTTTTAGAAACACTTTTTTTTTAAATTTAAAATATGCATAATATTGCCTTTTAGTGATACATCTATCATATCAAAATTTTCCCTTTAGAGTACCCTGTGTTATAAGTCGCAATTTATTTAAATTTTAATAAATTATTCCATCTAGAAAAAAAGCTGACATATACATCGATAGAAAGGAAATTTTAATTCAGAAGAAAATTTGATTTATTTAAAAAAAGCGAAATATTTAATTTCTCACAAGCTATAAATTACAATTTTAATGACATTTAAGAAGATCTTTTTTTCATTAGCATACCTTTCAAAACGTACGTTTCAATTGTCATTCCATAGCCTATTTTAATTTTGAGTCATATTCAAAACGGGTGTAGGACGTTTTGCCGCGGACGATTCGCCATAGCCTGTTCGCCGCGTCCCATCCGCCCCCAAAGACAGAACGTAACTGCCAATCCGCCGCCTAATATAATAACTTTCTTTTTTTAAATAAATTTGATGTAATTTTGAAGCTATTATTTTAGGTATATTTTATAAAGGGTATATATTTATTTTATGGTCCTAAAATAATATTCTATAATTATGCTGGTACCTGAAAATTTAATATAAAATGCAAAATCCGTCAAATAAAGATTCAGTTTCAGAGAGGAAAAGACAACTTGAATAGTAACGGATATATCTATCTATTTGATAAATTAGGCAAGATATTAAAATCAAATTTTATCGATATGAACAGCGAAGAAAGTGGAAGGGCTCATTCATACAGGAAACAACGAAACAGTAGTTGTTACAGAACGTAATCATGATCCAATACCAGGGAAAATTGATGTTGACTCAATTAAAATAAGTATTCAAAGGATAACCGAAGAAACAATAGAGTCAACTACTCAATTTATAAAGCTATTGATATTATTTCGCAAGCTACTCAAGGTTCCTTACCCAACTCCAATACTTTAAGAAAACTTATAAGAAGAACTCTAAAAAATTTTCAAGTACCACTCCATTTGACAGCATTGCTACTTGAGTTAGGAATTCCTCAAAAATATAAAACATTTGACAATAGTGGTAAAGAAAAAAATTTCTTTTTCTGAGAGAGTCGACCAAAAGCTAAAAGAATTTTACTATTTAGACTACAGACAAACCTTGATATCTTATTACGGTCTCGAACTTGGTATGTACACGGTCCTTTTAGGCCAGCACTTGTTTCAACAGATTGTTGTATATGCACTGTTGCCAGACAAGAGAAAAAATACTTATAACAAACTGTAAGACATGCTCCAAGAAATCCAACCCAATCTGAATCCAGCAAATATTATTTGCTACTATGAAAAAGAAGCGTATGCTGCTTTTCAGGAGACCTTTCCCTAGTCTCAAATCAATGGCTGTTTTTTATCTCAGCTGAAACCTGTAGAAGCGTATCGCTCAAATGATTTTGTGCTTAGTGAGAAAATGGTTTTAAGACTGACATTCGTACCTATCGATTCTCTGGACGACGTAGTAGATTAAATAATTAAAACCCTACCTACATACCTACAGCGAATATTGGATACCTATATTGGACTATCAAATAGACGCGGACCCGATAAAAGTCAATCTTTATTTCCTATAGCAATATGAAATAACCACGCAGAAGCAACCAACAATAAATTACAACTTGAACTGGCTATTGACCAGTTTGGAAACTTATAGATGCTTTATAAAAATACAAAAAGGAGGAATGTCATTATTAAACAGCTGATAACTGGTTTTCCCCCTTCAAAAAATTATGGCAGCCAACCGAGGAAAGAATTTTATTGATAGTTGGATATTTTGTAAACTAAAGTATGGTGGACTTTAATAATTTTGAAATGCTACACAATTAAGACTTATCCGTAGAATATGTATTATATGTAGAATGTATTTTTATAACGTATTAAATTAATCTTTGTTTAAATATATATTTCTAATTTTACCTTTAATAAATGTTTTATTTAATTGGAAAAAATCAGTATATTACAGGGTGCGCCATCTTTTATGTCGGTATGTAAATATTGAATAACTTTGGAAAAAAAAACTGATTTCTATATATGAGGTATTTTTATTAAATTCGGTTCTTTACAGTTTATTGGGACTTTATTAGCCAAAGCAAAATCTAACGTTTTTGCTGTGTGTTCTATTACCTTTTCGAGCATCTCGGGTGGTATAGCGGTGATTTTAGCACGAATGTTTGCTTTGAGCTCTTCAATGGTCTGAGGCTTACTGACGTACACTTTCCTTTTGACCCCACAAAAAAAAGGCCATAGCTGTCAAATTTTATAGATCTGGGTGGCCAGTCAATGTCGCCTCTTTTTGACATCAGACGTCCAGGGAATTTCCGTTGCAAAAACTGGATTGTTTGATTTGGAGTATGGCATGACGCACCGTCTTGTTGAAACCAATAACCATCAAGACCTTTTTCACGCATTTGTGGGCAGACATAATGAGCCAACATCCACTGATATCGATTTTCATCGATTGTTTCGTTCTCTTTGAAAAAAAAATGGCCCAATGATGGTCTTAGCGCAAACGCCGGCCCAAATAGTCACTTTTCGGTCATGCAATGGCGTTTCGTGGATCTCGTGTGGTTTCTCCGTCCCCCAAATGCGGCAATTTTGCTTATTAAAGCCGCCTGAGAGTGTAAAATGGGCCTCGTTGGTCATCAAAATTTGCTTCCAAAAGTCAGGTTCAGTGTCAACCATTCGAGCAACTGTTTTCAAGCGATGTGGACGGTCTGTCGGTAATATTCTTTGTGTCAACTGCACTTTATACGAAAACAAATGCAAATCATTCTTCAAAATGCGCCGCAAAGTGGTTCCACTAACGCCAAAATGCTGAGCGCAGTGACGATACGACACTTTTGGGTTCTGGGCAACGCGCTCTCTGACCGCTTCAATCAGTTCATTGGAACGTCTTGATCGTTAATGAACGGTAAGTTGACAATCTCCCACTGTCCCGTACTCAACAATATTCGAAACCAAACTACGGATAGTGTTGTCAGACGGTGCCTGTTGGCCACGATATTTTCGACGATATGCACGTTGAGTTAACACAACTGGACGACTATTTTCAATGTACATTGTTATTATTTCGGCGCGTTGTTTCAGTGTAAAGCGATTCATGGTTAAAATTGTACTGAATTTACGTTTCAAAAACACGAATAACCAAATCAATCGGTTGGTAAATGTCAACAACGTTATTCAATGTTTACATACCGACATAAAAGATGGCGCACCCTGTATATTAAGCGACAAATTGCCTCTAGTGGAGAACTGGCAAAGTCGAACTCTTTTTGGCTGCAGATTGGGCACAGTGAACCCGCTGCGATGAATAGACAACGAAACATTCCGTCCCCTTCAAAACAAAGGCAAACATATAAAATATAGGAAAGGAATTAGAAGCATTATTTTCCAGAAAATATAGAAATTGATATTAATTATGGTTAATTTAAAGATTGCTTCAGCACCTGAACTGACTTTTAAAATGGCCGCCAATATTATTACATCATAAAAAATCAAAATGTAGTCATAAAAGTACAGGGGAGATTGGGAGGATAACTACATTTTGTGTTAAATAGGTACAAAAATGCATCAAGAAGTTAATGAAACCAATTCTAAAACCCACACCCTAATAACGGAAGGCGTTTATAGGCGCTACCTATGTAAAATTTTATAAATTTGTTTGTTTTACCCTGAAATACATCTACTGTTTTTTTTTTATTATTTTTATCATACAACTACAATAAAACTACGACTTGTTTTATCTGTTAAGTTAATAATATGCCGACAATTGACAGAATACAGTCTTACAAATAATTTAAGTAGTTGTAGTGCTAAAGGAATAGAAAAAATTATCAAAACAATTTTTTGTAGGATCTTAGTGTAAAGCGTTTTAAAAAACAACAATAAAATCGTTTATATTTTTTGAGTGACATTTAAGACAAAAATGTGACTGATAAATTCGTAAATTAAATTTACATCGGTATTGTAGCATTAGAAACTTCGACTGCTTAAAAAAGTGCCATGAATTAAAAACTCGTCATAGAAAACAACAATAAAACTTTTTATAATGTGTTACAGTTCTACAAAGAGACATCTTCAGCTTTTTTAAACGTGTTCTTTTTTTCATTTTGTTACCAGAAGAAAATTTTTAAATATTGATTTTTTTCTTACAATTTTTAGGTTTTTTTTAGTCTTGATTATGTATCTTAACGCGTAAATAAAGAATTAAAAATATATTCTCTGGAATTTCCTTATAGTAAAATAATAATTTATATAAAACGAAAATTGAAGTGTTATATTAAGTAATATAATTTCAAAACCCAATGCAAAAATATAGATCGCTGGTCCTATAGAAGCGCATTGGCTCTCACATAAGAAGAAACGAAATTGGTCAGTAGTACCTCTCTTTCTATAGACGGAGCTAAGAACAAAATTTTTAAATATTGATTTTTTTCTTACAATTTCTAGGTTTTTTTTTATCTTGATTATGTATCTTAACGCGTAAATATAGAATTAAAAATATATTCTCTGGAATTTCCTTATAGCAAAATAATAATTTATATAAAACGAACATTGAAGTGTTATATTAAGTAATATAATTTCAAATTTTCAATGCAAAAATATAAATCGCTGGTCCTATAGAAGCCCGATGGATCTCACATAGGAAGAGACGAAATTGGTCAGTAGTACCTCTCTTTCTATAGACAGAGCTAAGAGCCCCGTACGCGCAAGTCCCCTCGCGCCTGACAACCTCAACCAACTATTCCATATGGCTAAGTGAGGGGTATCGCACGTACGCAACTCGTAGCTTTACTCACAGAAACAGAGGTACTATTGACCTATTTCGCTCTGTTTCTTGCTAAGTGGGACCCACGGTATATATTTTTATATATTTATGTTATGGGGCCACCACCTGAAATTTAAAGAACCTGTATAGAAGATTAAATACATCACAAATAAACAAATAAGACAAATTAAATAATTCAACATACAAAATAAACCTAAAGAAAAAAACTTTTCGGCCCAACACAAACAACCCAAAAGTAAAAAATCAAATATTCCGAATTAATCTGGGATTGACGGAGTAGATGCACACACAGTCATTTTGATCACAAGAAAGTGGAGCCTATTTTTTAGAAATGCAAGAATTTATTATTTTCTTGGATTGAACATTGCTATAATACAAAAAATGTTACCAGTTCCGTAACTTATGTAACCTACGTGGAATTTTACGATCAGTGGGAGAAAATGCCGACATCTTCAAAGTCCAAATATTCCTTCCAAGTTTAGGACTACTAAATCAAAAGCCAAATTAATACTTTTCTGGTAACTCAAAATATAACAATATAATGTTAAAAGTCTCTTAGGTCATGGCATCTCATGTAAAGGTACCAGTAGCGATTCTAATTCTACTATGTACCTTATATATTTATATTTCATATATTATATTAGAAGTGAAACTATAAGCATTTTATAAAATTTTTCGTTACAGGTTCTACCGCTAGTATGCCAATTAGTCCATTAATCATGGGTCTGTTGGGAACCGCTGCAATTTTAGCTACGGGAGTGTGCCTTGTTCTTGCTGCCCTTTGTAGAAAACATTATGCTAGACCATGCCATAGGTAAGATAATGTGGAAAAGCGTAAAATTTTTTTAAAGAAAATCAATAATAGTACCGTTTTTATTTTGAATATGTATTATATGTTCCTAGACTTATTTAGTAAAAGGCATTGTTTAAAAGGTATTATCGGTTGCATACCTCTGAATTTAAAAATTTATAGCCAGATTCACTAAGAAGGTTTAAGACTTAGGCCCGATATAGTTGCCTTGGAAATTAGATTTTCTAGATGACCAGTTTTGTTTTTCTTGTGATATTGTTTTATTGTATTTTAAAGGTTCAAAACTTGCTTGACTTATTGTTACCCTTATCAATTTAAATTCTCAACTATCAATCTAGACCGGTTTTAAAGTTAAACCATGTTAGTGAATCAGGGGGTTAATTCTTTTTTGAGAATTGTATCTTTTTCTACAGGTAAAAATTTTAATTTCTACTTTTATACCTCGAACTCTGCATACCTAAAAACAGAACTGTAATTCAAGTCACTAATAATAAACTAAAAACGCAACACTCAATAAATTATGACAAACTATCTCGAGAAGACTAACAGTATACCACTGCAAGAGAATTTGCTGGAAAAAATACTAGGTTTACAACTAAAAATTTAAAAAACTGCTCGAAATTTTGAAGGTTAAAAAATTAAAAATAAAACAAAAATTTATTATTAAATATTTCAATTATGAGTAGCATTTTCAACCGATATTATTTTCTGATGACCTAAATAAGGATCAGATGTTACATACTCAGTAAGTACTCCACACTTTGCCCAAAATTTGATATAAACAGCATGTATATCACGGGTTTCGTCCCGACATGGGTCACCTATCTATATATAATTGTATCCATACGTAAATCTCGTAGCAAAAAATATTAGATAATTTTTTTTAACTTATCCTCCTCTGCTTTTGAGAAACTTTTTGTACTTGTCTTATGTATAATTAGAATTACATATATATAATTTTCTGAAATATTACTGGCAACCTATAATTTAAAGGTCACGAATTGGGAAAAAAGTAGTTTTAATATTGTTAATATGTGGTAATGGAATGCCATACGTTTTCAGCCTCGCACATTTTGGCTGGAATTTCGGTTCATCCTGAGGTTATTTCTTCATCAAAATATTCCGTTGGAATCTATATTATTAACCTGGTTGTATAGGATGTGGTTTCATCTTGCTGTAAGCCCGAAGGATTTCTCATTTTTTTCACCGAAGTTTAGAAAAGACTCGTAATAATTAGTGTAAATATATTAACCATATCTCTGGTCTATTTTGTAATACCGAATAAACAAATGTTTGCAATATGTTCCATACCGCGCACTATTTAGGGACAAAGGAGTTTTGTCTTCAGTTTCAAAGGAATAGGGTTCGAAGTTGGCTTGAGCTGTTACTCCACACCAAACAATATATTTTATGATACGCAATTATCTTTCGTGAACGACTTTTGGTTTCTCCATTCCCATGATCTGAGGCTATTGCTTGTTTACGAATCCATTCAGGTGGAGAACGTCTTCGTCACTCATAGTCAATCGATTCAGGAACTTAGATTTTTCTCTACAAAGTTGTTGATAACGAACAGGATACTGGGGTAGTTCTTAGTAATCTATAGAATATATGTACCATACAAGGTGATTTTGTATGAAAATAAGCCAAGATGCTTTAAAATATGCATCTCAATCTCAGTTCATTAGAATGACATTTAATTGATGTTCTTTAATGTTCTTCCACGCTTACTTATACATGCAGAATATTATATGCTGAAAATATAGAGCGTGGTCCATCAGTATATTATCAGTCACCCACAGGACCGTTCTCTGCTTAAAGTGAGCCTCTCTATGATTAAACTCCCCAATATCTAGTTTTTTAATCTAAAAAAAAAAGAAAAAAAATAGCTATTGCAGAAGTTATTGATTAAAATTTCCTAGAAACTTATGATTCACCCTGTAAGATGGCATTATATTTCTATTTTTCTCAGAAATTAGCCCCTTTTTCTGTAACAATCCCGCACATGCATGAAACGTTTTGCCAAGTTTGAGAACAACTGCTTTATTAATAATCGGAATGGCAAAAGTGTAGCACAGTAAAAATAGTCATCTAAATTAGAAAAACTTTTAGGATTGTATTTTCAAATCTTTGTTAAAAAAATATTTTTTTCGTTGAAGCTTCTGTCATATGAATATTTTGGACGTAATATAATTTTAACTCAATTGAATGAAAATTTAAACTTAAAATTGTAAATAAATAAAAATGCAACCTCTAAGATTTTCATGGAAATAAATTATTTTAAAGGCTTGCAACATAACTTTCTACAAATTCTAGAACTTTCTGACAGTGGCGATTTGTAACCTTGAAATACATAGGTTCTGTATTGTAGACTTGCTGAAGTACATGGCAATGTCTATTATAATAAAAAGTTACAGTACGTGACGGCTTGCGCGTGAGGACTCTGGCCCTGCAAATTTAAAAATAAAAAAAAATTAATAATAATAAAATAATATATTTCGTAACCTAGCTTTACTAAATACATATATATTTAAAAAATAATAATAATTAATGGATTACTTACTTGCAGTAAAATTTTATTTAAATTTGGCATTGAAGGCGATGCCCCAGAGCCCTCCTGTACCAGCCCCCTCTGACTGACATCAACTGTAATTAGTATGTCTGTTCTATTGCTCAATCGTAACATTAAGAAGAATTGTTTTACCTCAGTAAATTTTTTTTGGGTCAAAATTCTAAAAAAAAGAGCCTTTACAAGAATTAACAAAAGGAAAAAAATCATGTTTATTTAACACTTATTTCTATTTGAACTAATATAATAAAATATATTGATTCTTAAAAAAATAACCAACAACTAAATTAACCTCTTTTTATTTTTATAGACCAGATGCCAATAATACAAAGCACGTACCCATGGAAGCTGTTATAAACGCCGATGATCTCATCGTGGATGGCTCAATTACTGGGATACGTACTCCAAATAGCTCGATTGAGCACACAATAACTGCAGAAGCCATTCGAAATGGAAATACGATAGAAGCTACGGATCCAGATATTATAAGAAATCAATATGGTAAATATTTATATTTCACTCTAGTTTAGGGGTGTCACAGTAATGTCACATAAAGAGCTGGATAAATCCAATAATGCAAAACTCATGAGGTACAATTACAGTTCTTGAAGTTCTCTCGGCACCAATAAAACTGGAATCTTTTGGTACGAAGGTGTTTTCAGTAGGACATCGGATCATCGGTAGCTATCAGTTAAAACATTCAATGGTAAAGCTAAATATCAGCCAGGATATCCCACGGTTGCACTATCTCTCGGCCGGAATATCCAACGGTTCAGCTCTCTATCGGTTAAACTATCCAACGGTTTGGTTGTCTATCTATCCACATATCTAATGGTTAACGGTCTCCGGCGCCACCATCTGAAGTAATGTGGTAGCGGGCTCACTTTCACAAGTCAGCTTGTTACAGTAGAGAAACGGCAACCCAGAGGTCATTTTCAAATATTAGCCACTGGCTGTCGATTGTCAATTAATATTGTTTGAAATATAAAACGGACTAGGTTATAAAACAAACGATTTTAAATATAACATTCTGTACGCTATACTTTATAATGGCCTAAAGCTAACTAACTACCTATTTGAACAAACAAAGATAAAAAAACCTTCAAAAACAATTAGCAAATTAACGTAACTGGAAAGCGAAAGTATGTTTAAACCACGTTGTTCACGGTGGTAACCCCGGCCTCGACTGGAGGCTACGCCTAAGTTACGCGGTATTTTTGTACGCGGCTGTACGCTAAATGGCAGCAGCAGCCACAGCAATGGCTATTTTGACAACGATCGGCGGCTACGGATGACATACATCGGTAACAATGACACCATTTTGCACCTGTCGGTGAACACATTGCTGGTCTCTATGAAACAAACACGGCAAGTGTCAGCATTACATGTGCTTGTCGAATCCGCTTGTCGATAGAAAACTGGAAGCTAGTATGTCCTATTTAAAAAATATCAACTTAATTACAATCTTCTGGTTTTTTAATGGAAACTCAGTTTTATTCTTCCCCGAAAATTTCTACATATTATTCATCAGTTAAAGGCGAACGTCACCCAGGCATACTTTTTAGGCGTACAATTCAACACCTTTATTTTTCAAATTAGCCTCTTCCAAATGCATGTCACTAATGAATTTTCTGTTGCGCATTTCGCGAAAAGCGATTTAAGCTGCAAATTTTTAAATGTTGACGGTATTATTAAAAAGTAATGTAGCCTTGAGCATGGATTACTAAGCTGATAAACTCCTTAGAGACCCTAGGTTTCGTACAAAATAAGTCAACACTATATTTCCCATGATGTTTCATAATGTTTCTCAGAATACATACTTTTATATATTTTTATGTTGCTTTCGGATGTATTCGATATCATAACTTCATCTCAATCTTCAAAGACTTCTTCCACCAACAAAAATACTTACTGATCTCAATATTTAAGATATTATTTTAAAATTATTTATTTAACGATATATTTTAATTTATTGTAGAAAGAAGACCGTTGCAAGGCTTTATGAAAGTATACGAATATGAGCCACCCGGTTGTCGAGAAGACGACGACCAAGAAGATGAAGGCGAAGGTTACGCCTTCAAACACGTTGCCAAAGAGACACATGTCCCCAATCAAACGGTAAGTGAAATTGAGAAGCTTAAGCATGAAATTGGTTGCCGTGATTTCTGGAAAATATAAGCGTAGGTTGCGTTCTGTTTATCGACCTGACAAACCGTTCTGGAAGTTGAGAAATTCGGTTATATATAAAAGTAAAAAAAAAAAACAATTTCCTTTGCAAACAAGAAAAATAGTGAACAAATTAGGATTACAAAAAAGTTATAAAATTTATTGTTCAAACGGCCCACTATTCATTGAGGAGATTTTTTAACGGATATATATATATATATATATATATATATATATATATATATATATATATATATATATATATATATAAAGTGAATGAGTACGTTAGAAGTCTGATATTTACCGGGCATCTGCACGTAAAAAAATAGGCCTTGTCCTAGCCCTAGGTACTGAAAAATAAATTGTTCAACATATGAATTTGAAATATTTTGAAGCCATCAGATTTTAGAAATGTTTTATGACTGAGATCTAGGCAACTTGACGAATTATTGAAATAAGTAAGTGCTTATATCCAAACACAAGATACCATACTCAGAAAAAGTATTAGTGCAAAGCAATGATTAGCTGTTACATTGAGATTTCTAACGACAGAAAATACTTACATAATTTAGGGTAGCTTGTTTATTAAAGTTCCATCGTATCTAATATTTTTGTTCAAGTAATCTTTAAGATTTTTATTGCATAAGTTTGCCTGGTCTTTATAAATATCCAGAATATTTAATAAAACTTCCTTTTTTAAATCAAATAAATCCCTAAATGCTACTAGACCACCCTAAAACGTTCCCTTATTAATGCACGCCCTAATTAGGGTCCTTACTGCTCCAAATATATTCACACCACCTAACTGATTGAGCGTCCCTGAATATCTTATAAACTAGGGGTTTGAGTCAGGAACAGTTTTACTGATTTTTGACTCCTTTCCTTTCAACACAATTTTAAAATTTTGAATCTGTTACATAAATCTTACCTTCATTCATCAGAAATAATTTTTGTCTTGAATAAAAAAAAAGTATTTTAAAAATTAGCCAAACGGGAATATTTCTAGTATCTTGAGAAACTAGTTTTGATATTTCAGCTGTCAAGTTTACTGAGTAAAAGAATTTTTATATTTTTATCTGAATCTAAGTATTCTAAAATTGCTAATATCGCAAAGAAAAAGCAAACGTACGTATACGAAATACTACAAAAAAATGGCTTATTGTTAGATTATTGCTTAAAATTTAAAGATAAGGTATGCAAACGAATTAGTTACAATTAAATTTTAATTCAGGTGATCTAATCGGTGAGCACCGTATCCTTCAAAATACTTTCTATAATCATATCCAGGTTTCATATTGAAACTTTTTTAGTATTTCAAATATTTGTTTCTAATAAACCCAAGTATGCCCTATATTTATATACTTTTTGACAAAAATTTTCTCTTTCAAAAATACTTGTAATATTTTCAAATACGAAGTCATCATTGCGGAAACAGTTAATTTTCATGTATCTACACGACATGTTAAAAGCTTTTTAATTTAACAGAATTTCCGTTAATGAAGTTTTCATGCTAGGTTAAATTTTGTAAATTATGAGGCTGCTGTAACCGTCCGTCCGTAAATATGCGACGCAAATATCGCTTTTTTCGTAGCCCCAAGTAAATGAACAGCAAACAAAATTATACCGCAGTAAAAATATTTGAAAAAAATAAAATCACCAGAGAAAATTAAGGTACCTGTTGCTATTTTAATAAAATTCGTGCAAAATAACACAACCATGATTTAAATCCTGTTTCAAGTTTAAATTTAAATTAAATAAACTAGCATAGAAACAAATAGTGGATAATAGTGGACAATAATATGATAATTTGTTGATCAGTGACCTTTTTCCTAAGTATAATATTTCAAAATACGTTTTGCAAGCATAATTTTACATAAAACTATCGTATACTTAAGTTTTTAACTTTTTTGTATGATCCAATTTGTTATTTTTAACATTTTCTCATTGTTAATATCGCTCAACTATTTATTTTGTTGGTACCAGAGGAAATATTAGTTCGTAATCTACTGTTCGTGCATATCCAAACAATTTTGGCTACATTTTTAATTCATATACATTGGAAAAACAAAGTTAATACATTATCAGACTCGTGAAGTTTGCTTATTATTTCCGCTACATCTGAGATAAGGAATAAAAATTGGTCTTTCAATATATGTAATATGCAATAATTGTGTTTAAAGCCTTAGATGTTAGTTTAGGAAGTACGTTCCTTCATGCTGTTTGGTGCTTCGGTATTTTGACGAGATGCAAACGATCATTCTCAAAACTACTACTTTTGCGTTTTTAATTTATCGGCCTTATTAAAAAAATAATGATACCATCGTTTATCCCAAACTGGACTCGGATACACGACCTGTTGTATCCCATCGACTAGAAATTTCATCAACATTTCCTCTAGATTTATTTATAGTGCTGATGAGGCACTACTTTCATTTCAAACAATTATATAATTTAACTAGAGGTGCCTTTCCAACAAAAAAAGGTTCCACAACTATTTAATCGAAAAATGTTAAATGATTTAATTAGTAATTTAAATTTAACTAGTGAGAAAAGGGAACCACTCGATTCTCACCATACTTTTTCTGTTTAATTAGATTTCACACCTTCTAAATTTTTAAATATTTGCAATTAATTAGAATTTTGTAGAGTATAGGATATCCAGCTGCTTTAAGAACTTGAAACTTTTCTGAAATTTTACTTTATTCTGTAACCTTCGTCACCCTTATCTGATATTTTATCATATTCCTTCTCCACAACACTAATTTTTGTACTTTTGTCAAAGCTTATTCAACATTTTCGCTCGCAATGCAATTTTTTTAGTAAAATAAAATTGTGTCGACTCTAGAGAAATATAATTTTTAATTTCTTTATAAATTGTTTTTTTTATTATAAACATTCAACACAAATTATAAACTGCTAATTATGCAGCTGGTATAAAATTTACATCATTGCAGCAAAATAAAATGATGTATCTTTGGAACACTTTTCATTTTTTATGTTTAGTATGAGCTGTAAAAGAACAATTACGAAAGTCTTTGTTAAATACACAACTATATTTTATAATCCGTAAAACAATAGACAATGTTTGGAAACAGTTTGTTTTAGTTTGTCAAATTGCTGAATAATTAATAATTACTCAATATAAGAGGAACATTAGGACAATTTTCTTCCTAACAATAAAGTAAAAACTTTTCTACAAAATTTTATATTTCAATATAAGCTCCCTAAATTTCAATTAGTCTATGGAAATTAGACTTCCTTCGATGCAACCTTTTATTATTGAAAGGTATATATTTCGGCATCCTAAATATCGTATCTCGATGTTAACATTGGCAACCCTGTGCTGACAAAATGGCGGACTAAAAAGGATCACTTTTTTCGGTTTTTCCAGTCTGTCTCAAAAACTAAAAGTTGTATGAAAAAAAGTTTCAAACAAAAGTGGTAGATAATTAAACTGCTTATCGATTCGTTTACATAAAGTTATAAGTGGCGCCACTAATTATCGAGATATAATTTTTTTTTAATTACATTTTTCTTTGTTTAAAATAAAACCATATTTAAAAAGACCGCTAACTCCGGACTCTGTGTGATTAAGATTTTCTGAGAAAATCGACTTCTAAGTTGAAAGTTCGACCTTGATTTTTCGCTCTCCTAATTAAAATACACCATTCTTATAGCAGATTGTTAAAAATGACGTATAGTTTTAGGATCTATTTTTTTTTTAATTATTTTAAATTTCGGGCCCAGAAATTTTGAAATAACTAATTATTGGACCACAAAAATTGCAATAGCTTTTTCCCTAGTGACCTTAAAATATTTTAATGTTCTCATTAGATTTAAATGCATCATTTTCGATCTTTGAAAAAAAAATTTATAGTACGATAAAAAACAAATTTTTTCAAAAATTCGAAACGTTGCGGCTAACGAATATTAAGGGATGAAACTTACGAAAGATGTGTTGAATACTTGTATTTTTTCTTTGCAAGAGAGACACCCCTCTAGGATAAGTCGTTCATTATTGTATTAATCATTCATTATTTCATTAAAATCAATGTTTTTACATAATGTTTTATGAAGGAGATTGTAATTATAACTCTTGAAAGTAAAAAAATATATATATGAGAATTTGTACAAATACACTGAATAACACAATGTGATTTGCGAAAAAGTATTATTATATGTACTAAAACCGCCACGTTAAATATACGACTGACAAAGCATGCTCCAAAAATATTACTTATGTAAAACCATCTATTCCAAATTGAGGATGCTCCACCGAGCAGAGAGTGAGCTTGGTACCGACACCTGTAGAACCGAGAAATTCTGGATGCCTTTCGGTGGTCCACAGATCTGAAAAAAATGTCTATCATGCAACGAAAAAATTCCCAGGTGAAGTACGAGTATTCAACAATATCTTCCCTAAATTTAATCCCTTAATATTCGTTAATCGCGTCGTTTCAAATTTTTTGAAAAAAAAAATTGTTTTTCATGATACGAAAAAATTTTGCTTTACAGAGATCGGAAATGATTCATTTAAATCTAATGAGAACATTAAAATATTTTAAGGTCACTAGGGAAAAAGCTATTGCAATTTTTGTGGTCCAATAATTAGTTATTTCAAAATTTCTGGGCCCAAAATTTAAAATAATTTTAAAAAAAATAGATCCTAAAAATATACGTCATTTTTAACAATCTGTTATAAGAATGGTGTATTTTAATTAGGAGAGCGAAAAATCAAGGGCGAACTTTCAACTTAGAAGTCGATTTTCTCAGGAAATCTTAATCACACAGAGTCCGGAGTTAGCGGTCTTTTTAAATTAAAGATTAAAAATATTTGAAGTTTACTACGAAAAAAGTTATTGGAATTTTTGTGGTCTAAAAATTGTTTTTTCTAAATTTCTCGGCCCAAAAGTAAAAATAAATTTAAAAAAAAAATAGATCTTAAAAACATGCGTCATTTTTAATCATTTTCCTTAAAAATAGCAGTTTTATCTTAATTAGGAGAACGAAAAATCAAGGCCTAACTTTCAAGCAATTTTCTCAAAAAATAAGAATCATACCGTGAACTTTGAGACAATAGCTTGTAAATAAATATGAGTGTATTTGAAACAAAGAAAAATGTCACTTTTTTCGAATAAAAATATATCTCCATAACTAGTGATGCTACCTATAACTTTATTTATACGAATTGATAGGTAATTCAAGTATCTACAACTTTCGTTTGAAACTTTTTTTCATAGAATTTTTAATTTTCGAGATAAACTGAAA
The DNA here is from genome assembly GCA_034092305.1 of Diaprepes abbreviatus. NCBI lineage: Eukaryota > Metazoa > Arthropoda > Insecta > Coleoptera > Curculionidae > Diaprepes > Diaprepes abbreviatus. Next base: position 4,874,091 of record JASJET010000050.1, read on the forward strand.
AAATCGAAAAAAGTGAACAGCTTTGTTTCGCCATTTTATTAGCACAGTTGTTGTTGACATCGAGATGTGTTTTTTAGAATGCCAAAATTATACACTTTCCAATAATAAAACCGCAGGTTACATTTTTTTTCAAAAAGCGGTTTGGATTTGTCTAATTTCCGTGGACCAAATGCACTGGTGACCCTTGTCATACAAATTCTCTTCAAAACGTCTTTTAGTTTGTTATCGTCTACAAAATGATGCCCTCTATGATGCTTTTCCAAATTTATGATTAAAAAAGGATCATACGGCGCTAAATCTGGACTATATGGCGGGTGGTCCAGTTCAAAGAAATTACACTGATGGAAGGTGGGTTGAACTTTGGTTGGTTTCTTGTTCTCACGCATTGTAGTGAATTAGATTATTCTTGACGTTTTTGATTATTAAATGCCGTAGTTCTTTTTGTTACTCTATTGCAGTAGGTAACTGCTGTAATTGCAGTGCCTGTTGGCATGTATTTAAGAGTAAATATTGCATAGTCCCACAAGAAAATGAGTCGGAGTACCCTTATGAAAACATTTTGTTTGCGTTTGCGAATACCAATAACGTGTCATGGCATATCACTGTTTTAAACCAAAATCAGGATCAGCATCTCAAATTTCCAAATAAGTTTGAGAAAATCGTTACCGAAACAATTTTTATTCTAGCTACGTTGATATGTTTTTCTAGCATCTCTCTAATTCGGTGAATTACTGATAATATTGCAGATAACATATTTTATTTGCTAGAGTTAAAATCTTTGGTAAAGACGTCACTGATGTCGCATGCGCACAAACCATATGTGAGACATAAGCGACCAAGCCTAACAGTGTCTCTATATCGAAGAAACAGACTGAGTGACTTCGCGCAGACGACAATCCTATTATCAGCTTCTCGATTGAATACTACTCTATCATTTCACTAATCGTTAAAAAGTCCCTAATTTTAGCACATCGCCTTAAAAATCGGAAAAAGAATATTTATTGAGGGCTTACTTCTTCTACTGTATTATATTACTCAAGAAACCTTCTGCATAAATGGTAACATCGACAAAACCTTCGATTATGACTATTCGTTTCTTGTATTTATTTTACTCTTTTTTTGTGTTTTCCAAACACAAGAAATATTTCCATTTAAAGAATGATTTAATAAAACTATAAATTTAACTGTAGTGAGAGTAAGCAATTTTAAATGTAGTAGTTGTTCTGATATTGTATTCAAATTTAAAAAAGTGCAATTTAATTTTTTTTTTAAAAACAGACCATAATATTAATAGACGAATAGAAAACGAAACTACCCAGCATACATTTAAAATGTAATAAAATTTTTATAAAAAAATTGAACCGACTTCTAAAAGTGCGCTAAAAAGTGAAAAATAACCATAAATTTTTATATGAAATTGAACTTTCTGAAGTCGACGCCAAACTAATATCTGACAAAATGTGATTTGCGTAAACAGATTAAAAATACTTTATTTGAAATTGCGTTCTTACCATAATTTGTATATATTAGTAGTTATTTATTTCGTGTACAAATAATTTGGCGCCGACTTCAAAAAGTTCAATTTCACATAAAAATTTATGGTTATTTTTCACTTTTTAGCGCACTTTTAGAAGTCGGTTCAATTTTTTTATAAAAATTTTATTTTTCTATTTTTAGTTTTAGAATTCATTATGATATTCATAAATTATTTGAGCTAAGTACTAATCGAGATTAGTGTAACTCGCAACGACTACAAACTGGCAAAAATGTATCCATTTTATCCAAAGTTGTAAATCACCCAAAAATGAATCACTAAAAATTCTTTAGTTCTTAGAGTTTTCCAAATACCAATCAAATTGGGTCAAACGAATACTCAGTCTGTCATAGAGAATCCACTATCCTAAATTTCAAATTAATTTTAGATTGGTAATATAGGCCCCAAAACCTTCCAATATCGATATTTAAAGAAAATAAATAAATTTTTTACCCACCATATTGGATACGCCATATTGAATTTTTTAAAAATAATTTTAGATTCGTCATACGCGACTCCGAAAACTCCCCCGTACCAATTTTGGAGAAAATCGGACAAAAATGATTTTTTTGTCGGCCATATTGGATCCGCCAAATTGAATATTTTAAAAATTATTTTAGATTCGTCATATGTGACCCCGAAAATTCCCCTGTACCAATTTTGGAAAAAATCGAACAAAATTAATTTTTTTGTCGGCCATATTGGATCCGCCATATTGAATTTTTTAAAAATTATTTTAGATTCGTCATATGGGACCCCAAAAACTCCCCCGTACCAATTTTGGAGAAAATCGGATAAAATTGATTTTTCGTCCGCCATATTGGATCCGCCATATTGAATTTTTTTTAAATTACTTTAAATTCGTCATCTGTGGTCCAGTAAACTCCCTCTTACCAATTTTGGGGAAAATCGGACAAAATTGATTTTTTCGTCCGCCATATTGGATCCGCCATATTGAATTTTTTAAAAATAATATCAGATTCGTTATGTGCAACCTCGAAAACTCCCTCGTACCAATTTTGGAGAAAATCGGACAAAATTGATTTTTTCGTCCGCCATATTGGATCCGCCATATTGAATTTTTTTAAAATTACTTTAGATTCGTCATCTGTGGTCGCGTGAACTCCCTCTTACCAATTTTGGTAAAAAACGGACAAAATTGATTTTTTCGTCCGCCATATTGGATCCGCCATATTGAATTTTTTAAAAATAATATCAGATTCGTTATGTGCAACCTCGAAAACTCCCTCGTACCAATTTTGGAGAAAATCGGACAAAATTGATTTTTTCGTCCGCCATATTGGATCCGCCATATTGATTTTTTTTTTAAATTACTTTAGATTCGTTATCTGTGGTCTCGTAAACTCCCTCTTACCAATTTTGGTGAAAATCGGACAAAATTGATTTTTTTGTCGGCTATATTGGATCCGCCATATTGAATTTTTTTTAAATTACTTTAGATTCGTCATCTGTAGTCCCGTAAACTCCCTCTTACCAATTTTGGTGAAAATCGGACAAAATTGATTTTTTGTCCGCCATATTGAGTTTTATAAAAATAATTTCAGATTTTTTATGTGAGGCCCCGAAAACTTCCCCATACCAATTTTGGAGAAAATAGGACAAAATTGATTTTTTCGTCCGCGATATTGGATCCGCCATATTGAATTTTTTAAAAATAATTTTAGATTCGTCATATGCGACTCCGAAAACTCCCCCGTACCAATTTTGGAGAAAATCGGACAAAAATGATTTTTTGTCGGCCATATTGGATCCGCCAAATTGAATATTTTAAAAATTATTTTAGATTCGTCATATGTGACCCCGAAAACTCCCCTGTACCAATTTTGAAAAAAATCGGACAAAATTAATTTTTTTGTCGACCATATTAGATCCGCCATATTGAATTTTTTAAAAATAATATCAGATTCGTTATGTGCAACCTCGAAAACTCCCTCGTATCAATTTTGGAGAAAATCGGACAAAATTGATTTTTTCGTCCGCCATATTGGATCCGCCATATTGATTTTTTTTAAAATTACTTTAGATTCGTCATCTGTGGTCCCGTAGACTCCCTCTTACCAATTTTGGTGAAAATCGGACAAAATTGATTTTTTGTCGGCTATATTGGATTCGCCATATTGAATTTTTTTAAAATTACTTTAGATTCGTCATCTGTGGTCCCGTAAACTCCCTCTTACCAATTTTGGTGAAAATCGGACAAAATTGATTTTTTTGTCCGCCATATTGAATCCGCCATATTGAGTTTTATAAAAATAATTTCAGATTTTTTATGTGAGGCCCCGAAAACTTCCCCATACCAATTTTGGAGAAAATAGGACAAAATTGATTTTTTTCGTCCGCGATATTGGATCCGCCATATTGAATTTTTTAAAAATAATTTTAGATTCGTCATATGCGACTCCGAAAACTCCCCCGTACCAATTTTGGAGAAAATCGGACAAAAATGATTTTTTTGTCGGCCATATTGGATCCGCCAAATTGAATATTTTAAAAATTATTTTAGATTCGTCATATGTGACCCCGAAAACTCCCCTGTACCAATTTTGGAAAAAATCGGACAAAATTAATTTTTTGTCGACCATATTGGATCCGCCATATTGAATTTTTTAAAAATTATTTTAGATTCATCATATGCGACCCCGAAAACTCCCTCGTACCAATTTTGGAGAAAATCGGACAAAATTGATTTTTTTGTCCGCCATATTGGATCCGCCATATTGAATTTTTTTAAAATTACTTTAGATTCGTCATCTGTGGTCCCGTAAACTCCCTCTTACCAATTTTGGTGAAAATCGGACAAAATTTATTTTTTTGTCGGCCATATTGGATCCGCTATATTGATTTTTTTAAAAATTATTTTAGATTCGTCATATGCGACCCCGAAAACTCCCCTGTACCAATTTTGGAGAAAATCGGACAAAATTGATTTTTTTCGTCCGCCATATTGGATCCGCCATATTGAATTTTTTTTAAATTACTTTAGATTCGTCATCTGTGGTCCCGTAAACTCCCTCTTACCAATTTTGGTGAAAATCGGACAAAATTGATTTTTTCGTCCGCCATATTGGATCCGCCATATTGAATTTTTTAAAAATAATATCAGATTCGTTATGTGCAACCTCGAAAACTCCCCCATACCAATTTCGGAGAAAATCGGAATAAATTAAATGTTTTTGTCTGCCATATTGGATCCGCCATTTTGAATTTTAAAAAAATAATTTCAGATTCGTTGGGTACAACCCCGAAAATTCCTACATACCAATTTTGGAGAAAATCGGACAAAATTAATTTTTTTGGCCGCCATATTGTAAGCGCCATCTTGGATTTTACTGCACCAATTTCATCTAAAAAAATATGGGACCACCGCAGCAACTTCCTTTACATAACGTAAAAAATTTCATTCAAATCGGTGCAGCCGTTCCGGAGTAATCGGTGTACATACATAAAAAAAAAAAAAAAATACATAGTCGACGAATTGAGAACCTCCTTCTTTTAGAAGTCGGTTAAAAAACGGATTAAATTCTTCCTTGAGAAAAGCCTGCCAAAATGAAAACTCCTGGATTCGGAGTAAGTTCAGTGTTGAAGTGTATGACAAGCTAGAATAGACCATATAGTCAGTGTAGTGGGCCATGACTAACTGCGCACTTACTTTTTAATCTTACCTATTCTAACAAATAATCACGAAGAGAACTATTTTTAAACATGTGTTGAATATTTGCAAGTAAAAAAAATCTGATGTTATCGTCAATCCGAAATTTCCATTACTAGCCTGCCGAAAGACAATTCAAAAGATGCCACCCACCTAAAGGAAATTCTGACCGCTTTGCCTATTTGTAAAATATAGAGAATAATTGTCTAACTAAGGAGTTGGATTACCACTAAAAGACAACCTTTCCTTCTATATCCCAGGATTAATTGGGCTTATTGTTAGTCGTAGTGATTAATAAGGGTTTGCTATTATTTAGTATAACGGTTTATTTTGATACTGGATATCGAAAAAAGTTTTCTAAGAGATCGATTTCGTATCCGATAATCTAAAAATAGTTATGATATATATTACGTGATCATTGGTTTAAAGGTACATAAAAATATACTATAAAATAGCTAAACTATGATTTTGTAGCAAGTCTTAACTATAAAAGTTTCTTAGAATTTAATTTTAAACTCATATGCATTTGTGGCAAAATAAGATTATAGTCGCCTGCTAAAAGAGTTCTTTTGGTAGCATAGGACCATTTAGGCTACGATTTACTACTGGTGTATATTATCCATCTAGATAGTGTGTCTTATAAGTTTTAAGACTGTGACTTTAAAATCGGTACTACTAGAGCTATCTTCATGAAATTCTGGCAACTAGTTAATAAAACTTTCCTCTCTCTCCATACAAGTTTCAAGTCCATCGGATCACATGCAGCTGTTCAGTAGCAGTTCACGTGTTAGTATCAAAGTGGTCGCGGTCATCATTTCACGATGAATAAAAATAACGAACAACGTATTGCGATTAGATTTTGCTTTAAAGCTGGTAAAAGTGCGACAGCAACATTCTAAATATAAAAATTGGCGAATGGTAGATTCGTTATGTCTCGTGCTACCGTTTTTCAACCAAAAAAATTGCATTTTCAAAAATCAAAAATTAAAAGAATGTTGGTTATTTTTTTTTACTCTGAAGGCATCGTTCACAAAGAATTTATTTCTCAAGGTACTACTATGAATACTTCATTCTACCAACAAGTTTTGGATCTCTTTTACAAAAAAATTGCGCGAGTTAGACCCGAGTTGTGGAGAGGTCGTTTCTTTTTCCTCTTGAACGATAACACACCATCGCATTCCGCGAAGATTAACACTCAATTTCTACCCAAATAATTGGTTCCTGCGCTCAACTATCCACCGTACTCACCTAATTTGAGTACCCCTGACTACTTCCCCCCGCAAATTAAAGATGGACATGAAAGGGAACCATTTTGCATCAATAAACGAGATACAAGAAGCCGTAACACAAAGTAAAACATTTGTTGAGAAAAATTTTTATAATTATTTTGCGTCTTTTATAGCCACAGTCTTAAAACTTATGGAACTCACTGTGTATATACCTGTAAAATCAAATCTCACGATGTGACAAGGTCACTCTAGTACTCCGGTGAATCTTTTCTGACTTTTGCGGTTTTAAAAGACAGATTATTAAAGCTAATCAGACTACAGACTAATTCTCAGGACCAAAGAAACGCTGCTGTCTAACTGACTCGGTCAGAACTCTGGTATTACATTATTGTGCTATAGATCAGTACAAACCCAAAGGATTACCCACGTGAAGGTTTTTATTTATTAAAGAAGCACTTAGTTTCTCAAAACACTTAATCTATTTAACAAAAATAAATCACAAAAAATTGTATTTATCTAGAGTACATCCTGTATGCGCTTACTTTAATCCCAATTTTAAAAATGAAGTTTTTAATTAGATCTTTTAAAGATTGATTTTAAAAAATGATAATAAATGAGGATTTAACTCTTTAAATTTTCAAAAAAAAAAAAATTGCACGGAGAACGCCCTTCGCCAATGGAAAATATATGAAATATAATTTCAAAATAACCTTTGGTTTTTCAAAAAGTAAAAAAAGAACAGTAAAACCTTCTTACTCGAACTGGTCAGATATTGAGGCACAAAGAAGAAACATAACTTACTTAAAGAGAGTTGAGTAAATTATTTAGGCAATTTTGGGATGTTAACCTACTTCAACCGATTTGAATAAGTAACTCAACAATCTGGAGAATGCAACTGAAGAAAATTTTTTTAAATTATGACCAAACTTTGTCTCCCGAAGTATATCCCTACTCGAATTCAATTGCAATAATATGAACATTTATTACTTCACATAAAACCGCATATCCATGTAAAGGTAGCTTCGAGTTTTACCTTTCGAATATATAGAACGATAGTAAGTCTAGGATTGCATTACTCTAATTCTGGAATCGGCCTAATTATCTTTATACTGATAATTTGTATACAAAATCTTTTTACAATTAAAAATTTCACCAATGATTATGAACAAAAACCTGCTCTCCTGTTAGCTATTTTCAATGTATGTTAATAGTTCCCTTAATAGTATTTAACAAAATAATCAAGATGAAAATTCTGTACATACATACATAGAAACATATATATTTATATATATTATAGTCTTTTTTACTGAATCGACTCATTAAAAAATGTTTTCTATAAACTAAACTTTCATACCAACGGTGAATATAACAAACTTGAAGTTGGGAGTATAAATATGTTTAAATTGGAGAAACTATTTTATATCTCAACAAACTAAAAAAAAACCTTAACTACAAAGACTGACATACTCTGCTCTCACTCGGTTACAGACAAAGTTCTATCTAAAATTGCAACGAAATGCCAGGAAAGGGTGGAAACATCTCCCATGGCAGTGCATCACCATCGGCAGACCGGTTTCTCACTCACTAGTATATGCAAGTTTATTATATTCACCGTTGCGAGATTAGATTGCCTGTAATTCTGGGAGATGGCGCTACTTGTATTAGGCTTCATATTTTGTATGATATAAGTTGCTTAAAGGATTCACTTTTTCTATGTTTAGGTACCTACCCTGTACTGACAAGAACCAAAGAGGTCGAAATCGGTCTGTAGTTGGGAGTGCACTGCCATGAGAGATGCTTTTACCCTGTCCTAGTGTTGTAAATATTCAAATATGAGTGAATTTAATATTCGGAGTAATAATTAATCCGTATTCTGCATCTCTTTTCGATTTACTGCACTTCCATCCGCCATACAATGGCAATACGTATTCTGTCTGCTAATATAAAATGATACGGATGCTTGGCTGAAAATACTCGATTCGTGTTAGAACAGAGTACATCTGTCCCTATAAGGTTTTTTTAATTGGTTGAGAACTAAAATAGTTTCTGTAATATAAATGTTTCCTATATAGGGTGTTCCACGATGAAATGCCGCGATTGATTTTTCGGAAAAATTTTGTAAATTTGTTAGTTTACTAAAGTCGATGAAGGCAATTCAGCTAGAATATTTTCAAGATGATGGCCATTATAGACATATTTCATATATAATGTCCTATACCTAAGTCTAACTGTTTTTAACATATTTTAAATTTTATGTCAAAAATGGATTTGGAAAACCTAAACACGCTTATTGATTACAGGATTTTTATAATGTTATCTTATTTAACATTAAAAATATGGGTGACTTTGCATAAGGTTGTCTATTCCAAAAATTTGCAATTTTTGAAATATTGGCAGTTTAACAATTTTGTATTGTAAAAAAACTATACAGCTTTTAATTTTTTTATTAGTTGACCATAACGGCGAAGCGCGATGAAAGAAAACAATAGAGCACTACGGAAATGATACTGTTTCTTACTATTTCACAATTATTAATAAAAAGCATACATTAAATTATACGTACGAAGATTTTAAATTTGTTTATTATCTATAGGGAATTTAACAAAGTTTTATCAAGAACATGCCCAACATTTGCTGATGATGCATGATTAGGCTTTCAACTCCATTTTTGACATAAAATTTAACATATGTTAAAACAGTTAGACTTAGGTATATGACATTATACTTGAAATATGTCTAGAATCGAAAAATGAAATAACAAAATGGCATCAACTTTGGGTATAACCAGAAGTGCCACCGTCGTGAAAATATTTTAGCCGAATTGCCCCTCTCGACTTAAGTAAACTGTCAAATTTTAAAGACTATTTTCCGAGAAATCGATGGCGACATTTCATTGTGGGATAACCTGCATATTGCAAAGATATTACCGGTCACAAAATAAATAATCATCTATGAAATTACCAATACAAATATTTGACACTCAGCATCCTAAATGTATATTATATGTTTCTAATACATCATTTTTTTTTTCAGATATATCGCAGCCTCCAGAGGCCTAATCGAACAGCCCCAAACAATCCGACGGTGATCACCGGGTCTCAAACGCTCACGCACAAATACCGGGGGCCGGAAGTGGTTACCACGTCGAATCGGATACAGGAGAGTTGCATATAAGATCATTATATCATGTCCTCATTGTTTTTATCATTGTAATATATTAATGTATTTAAAATATAAAATAATAAAGACTTTCTTGTCAAAATACCATTTCATTTTTATTTGTTTAGTTTACTGGACTGTTCACGCAGTCTGACATGGCGAAAGCGTTAATGCGTTATTTTATTTTTGCTTCTTTATCATACAGGGCTTTTACAAAACATTTGTGGGCTGTTTCAAATTATTATCGATAATAAGTAAAAAACACTCAAACTGTGACGAAAAAGGTGTAAGGAGTTTAAAAAATTTTTCGTTGACAAGATAATAAAATAAATAACACTCAGATTATCCTTAATTTTAAGACTTTTTATACTAACAGAATAGATTGATGGTGATAAATTTTTTAACCCAATATAACTACAGTTTCTGTGTCTAAAAATTTAAAACAAGCTATTGTAGTTCTATCTTTTCATCTGTTTTGTAATTAAAAAAACAAGACTCTAATATCTTCAATAAAATTGACCAAAATACTTAAAATAATAACCCATAAACGAACTTTTTTGGTCATAATTTTAGTTAACGTAGAACCATCAATCTACTTATTTACCTTCATACATTATTTCTTAAATAAAAATACACACAGTATAAAAAGTAGTACATAAAATGCTGCAAAATAGAGCACTGCTATTTTCTGAATAAATTTTGCATGAAACCCAGGGGACTGAATGAAAATATTTAAATTATGTAGCTGTAATATATTTTTATTGGACATTTAATATTTTAGGTGCTTCCTTTAGCATTCTCGTTTTTGAATAAATAAATCCATGCCTAAATAAAATTCTGCCTTTATTTATATAAAAGATCTGACTTGTTTTCAAAAGGAATTTTTATTAAAGAATGAATAGGAAATTTTATATCTGAATATCTGTTAAGATTTGATTTTAAGACAAATTTATTTCCTGTGCTTCATTGCCTATTGATTTCTTACCATAAATATAATCATAAGAATAAGCCTTAATTTTAAAAGGTAAAAGATATTTTCTTATTTAAGTCCCGGAAGATATGAACATCCTATTTAAAAAAAAAACAATCGTTTTTTATAACTCTGCCACATCAAGATGTTTTAAGGCGATACAGTGAATTCTGAAAGTCTCAAGAACTAATAAGCAAAAAATTATTTAAACTATAATTTAAAATAGTCCGGTAAATATATCTAATATTTAATCTGCACCAACTATCCGGGTAGCAGATGACGTCTATGGGACCTCTTTATTTGGGACATTTTCCACTGAGACGTCATAGGCCAAATAAAAACATCTGTTTTCAGACGTCTCTAAGCCCTTTTTAAAATAGGTGTTGAGGATATTTTAATTGGGACTATTATAGGGACTTCCAAAGTCACTGTTTTTTACAACTATAACAATCAATTTAACATCTATGTGATTTTTAAATGAGCCGCTATCAATTGTTGTTAAATCTAGTCATTAAACAATGATTAAATTAATTGTGTTGGTGCATGTGTGTTTTTGACTCAAACTTTACAGGTACAATAAAGCAAAGCAAAACTCGAAAATAAGATAAAAACTAAAATCTTCTGTTAAAACTTGAGCAAGCACCCGATCTCAATCTCATCACTGTAATAACGTCTAATATTTTAAAGAAAACAGTAAAATGTAAACAAAATTTTATTTCGTTCATAAATTCCAAATGTTCCCGAGAAAACCAAATTCGGAAACGCGAATTTATACGAAGTGTAATCGATTAATTGACAATAACCAGGCAGTCGGGAGGCTCCAAAAAGGTGCTTCCCAAGAAACCTGGTGGCGACCCAGCAAACAAACGTCAGAAGGTTCCAAGCTCTACGCCTCAGGACACTCTATGGAGAAAGAAATATCCCAGAATGGAGAATTCTACTAGGATGCAAGCCACTTACGCTTAAGTGTCCAGAGACGAGTCCTTATGCCCGATGGTGAGTCGGGCGAAGCAATCTACTGACAGACAAAAGAAATTCCCGTTAGTACATCATGACTACAAGTTATTTAAAGCAGTAGTAACATACAAGTGGGTAAAATGGTCAATGTCCACGTCAAGTCACCTGGTGAAGATGGTATATTCCCAGCCCCAACACAAAATTTCTCCGATATTATAATAAGCCATTTGGTAAAATTATTCCACACATGTTTGGGTAGTCGTTATTTCCAAGGCAGGAAGAACGGACTACAGAAACTCTAAGTCTTTTGGTTCTATCAGCCTGACCAATTTCTTATTAAAGATACAGTGCATTAACACAATCAAGGAAGGAGTAATGGTGCAGTGTTCCTTACATCCTTTACAATTTACCTATCAGGCAGAAAAATCCCCAAACACGGCGCTACATCGACTCGTCACAAGAGTCGAAAATGCGCTGTCGAATGGTCGATCCGCCTTTATCGATATCGAAGGGACGTTGACAACACATCTCGCAATTCAATATGTGAAAACAAGACGCTGAACCGACAATAGTCGCATGGACCTGAGCAATGTTAACTCATAAACTAATATATGCTGAGCTTAACAATGCTACTATTAAAGCACTGTCGAGAAGGGAGAAATTATATCGCCTTTGTTGTGGAGCTTCATGATGACAGTCTGCAAAATGAAGTAAAAGAGACTGATTTGTATACACAGGTCTATGTCGAAGACCTGGTCATTTTGTGTCCTGGGCGCAATATCCGGGAGTTAAAGGAACCAATGATGCGGGCCTTCCAGATCGCGGAGCGATGGTGTCTCGGAGAAGGACTCGGAATAAACCCAGACAAGACCGATATGGTACTCCTTACATAAAAGAGAAAAAAAGGGAGACTACCCGCGATTACATTGATGGGAAGAATTCTTCAATACAAGGAAACAGATAAATACCTGGGAGTCATTCTGGTCTCAAAACTGAGCTTGAATGATCATATTGAGGCTCAAATCAAGAAATACATATGTAGTTTCTGAGCTTGTAAACGAGCCGCTGGGTACACATTAGGGCTGAAACCGAGAGTGTTATTTTGAATATACAGTATGGTGACCCCATGATCACATACGCCGCTATTGTGTGACAAAGTTCAAAGAATGGCATATGTGAGAATTATTAGTTCGATTAAGATTGCTCCCGACAGGCGACTACTTAGGTATCTGGGAATGCATGATGGAGAGATGTCTATCACACCCCATGCAAACAGATTACATGTCACTGCTCTTTTAAGATATTTTTTCAAGTGGAGAGGAATGGGAACAGGAGCAAAATCTTCCCAAAAATGGATCCTGGGGTGGTTTACAGATGAATTTCGATAAGATGAAGAAGCGGATCGTCCGACAAAAATCTCTCTCTCTCTCTCTCTCTCTCTCTCTCTCTCTCGACCTTAATAAAGCATAACTGAAGTATGTTGTTAATGTTGTTTTTTTATTATAAATCTCAAATGTTTCATAATTTTGTTTGCGTCGAAATGCGTTCAGGACCGTTGACATAAAAAGCTCCATATTCAGACTTTAAGATTGCATTAGATTCGTTTAAGACATTTTGAAGTGTTAGGAAAACAAAGATACACAAAGACAGACGAATCTGAGCAAATATTACTTGGCATAACTGATCTTACAAGAATAACGGCTTAAAAACAATAGTTTACTTGAATCACTTCAATAATATTCGGCTATGAAACAAAACTACTTTACTTTTTTTTGCTATGATAAACTCGAGTAGTAGATATTATATGATTTTTAGAAAGTAGATATTGTGTCTCATCTGTCAATATATTCTAAAATGCTTTCGCTGTGTGACTCATCATCGGCAAGGCTAGGAACCGCAGGGAAATACAAAATCTAGTTACAGATGCCAGTCGTTTTTTATTATGTTTTTCTTTCTCTTTCTTTTTTTGTTTAGAATATTTTCTATATAAATTTCACAAAAAAATCAAATAGTTTTAATTGTTTTAATTTAAATTAATAAAGACATTCCTCAAGATACCAAGCCATTTAATTATGAATTATTATTATATATTTGATGAACAAATAGGTTTTGAAATAAAATATTTTGGTTGACATAATAAAAACCGAAACAAACTTAGAATGAGGTTAAAAATTAAAATATTTAAATAAAAGTATTTGCAATTTAATTGTTCTTAGGTAGTTCTTGAAGTTTTCGGGTTAACTAACTGATCGTATAAAATGTCATCCATAAGTATCAAAGGTTATTTGGTCATCTCTGACTATGCAAATTTTTCACTTCACATACACTATCATCTTAGATTTAATACGAGGGGTATTGACAAAGTGGGAATACTAGAATGTAGCACTGTTCTCATAAACAATATATTTAGACGTTTTTAAAAGAAATTTAATTCATAGGGGTGATATTTGAGGAAGATTGATGAACAGAGTAGAGTTCCGTTTTGAGGCTAGATTTGTTATACACTGTTTTCAAATATCTCCCTTAGGAAATCTGGTTGTTTTTAGATTTTATTATTAAGCGACCTTATAATTGTTCACTTAGTTTTTGGCATATTTTTCCACAATTTGCGTTTACCTCCATGTAATTTAGGAAGTATTGTCACAGCCGTGTACCTAAGTTAATGCCGGTCAATGTTATTTCGGAATTATATTAATTTTTATATCAGTAGAGTATTTTTGATCTCCCAGAATATAAACCCCGATGTTGGTACTGACAATGGAAACTACATAAAATTTCTTGCAATAATATATAGTCAAATTGTAGGCGAAACTGCTCATGGAGATCATTTCAAGATCAAATAGCTATTTTGATCGCAGCATCATATTATCAAGTTTGGAATTTGTAGAATTGTAGGATATGAATAGGCACCCGTCACATTCCTGATTTGGTTTATATTTAATTCGTTATGTCACTTCTTATTGCTTGGCATGGAACATTGAGCATTGTTATATTGTATTTTTGCCCCGGAGTATCTAACAACTAGGATCGGTATTATTCTTCGGTAACCCACCCAGACAGCTACGAACAAGGTTTTTAGAAAGCCGAATTTAGATATAGAACTCAAACAGCAGGGCCTTTCCTGGAACCCTGTTCTTACACAAATGCCAAATAGTTTGGTTACCCAGGTTAAGTTGGCACTAGAAAAGGTTCGAGACTAGCTTCGAGTTAGGTGAGACTAATTTCGAGTTAGGTGACATGTTATACGTTTTATTGTATCAAATTACTCCATTATCTTTTCAAATTTGCACTAACCTCTCAAATTTTCGACTTGCCTTTTTGTTATCAATTTAACTTATTTATCCCATATTAAGGGTAGTGCAAAGACAAAATAGCGCCCCAATGGCGAGATCGAAATAGCTGTTTAACCTCTAAGGATCATTTTGACCCATAATTCAATTACCTTTTTTAATATGAAATTTCCTTGAAGCCTTATCTGAGGTCAAAAATAAGGGTTCTTATTTTAAAAAGTCAACTTGACCTCTAAATAACCTTATATTCGACTTCGAGATCAATATCAAGATGTAATATCCAAGCCTAAAATTTTTGGTAAATATATATTCTAGCTTCTTTATCTGGCAGGATAGTTACAGGATGATTAAGGTGGTCTTCCCTGTAATATATGTATAAAGTTCAATTTAAAACTTTTAAAATACTCTCCTTTAGCTCCTTTAGTTCCTGCAATAAAAGAATGCTAAACTTTACCTCGGGGAACCTAAAGAATGCAAAATATAATTTTTATAAAAAAAAATTGAACCGACTTCTAAAAGTGTGCTAAAAAGTGAAAAATAACTATAAATTATTATATGAAATTGAAATTTTTAAAGTCGACGCCAAAGTAATACCTCATAAAATGTGAATTTTCTTACCATAATTTGTACAGGGTGAGTCAACGATTGGATGAACTAGGTTTGTGCCTTTTCGGTGAAATTAACAAAGAAACTATATTTATTGTTTGATACAGTTTATTTTTACGCAGATTTTAAAAATATTTAGGACTCTACAGGGTGAGCCAAAAAACTAGGACAGCATAAAGATGTATTTTTTTAAATAGAACACCCTATATACGAATCGTATTTTCGATTTAGCTTATAATTTTAAATCTTTTTTATTAAGGGTTTACTATAACAAAACTTTATAGTTTCTGAGATAATTAAGTTTAAAGAAAAAAAGTCACATTTTCAAACATCAATTCAATCCTAAATAACGTTTTCAATTTTGTGACAAATATATTCAAATTTGTAATTTAGCAAGGCCAAGGACAAATTAACATAATTTTTTCCTAATATTTGCAATAAAAGTTACAGGGTGTTGAACACATCGGCTCAAATTTGAACAAGTTTAAATGAATAAATATCTTTTTTTTTAAATGGTAGTATATTTTCATGTTATTTAATAGAGTAATAAATATCCTAAAAGTTTTGTTCAATATATCCTATACCTATTTATAATAGTTTTTGAGATATTTCAGTTTTTCTTATTTTCCATACTTTTTTACAGAAATAGTCTTCATTATCATAGTAGCCATGGCAAAAACAATGTAAAAGAACATTTTTCTGTGTGTCAAATTTATAACCGCAATCGCTTCTTTTGGTTTTTATGTAGTGTAGTTTGGTTTTTTTTTTGCATTCATCTTATATTGTAAAATGAATTTTCCAAAGAATGAGTTAATAGATATGATTTATACAATAGGAGAGGCTCAAAAAAATTGCCTTCTTGCTCAAAGAATTTACAAAATGAAGTATCCTGATCGACGTCAGCCTAATACCCATACTTTTCAAAACTTAATGCAAAGATTTGATTCTTCTGGTACTGTTGATTATCCAAAACGTAAAGTGGTCAACAAACCAGTAACTAATGAAGAAAAAGAACTACAAGTATTGTTAAATGTTCAGGAAAATCCTTATATTGGTAGCCGTCAGTTAGCAGCATTATGTGAAACATCACAATCCACCGCTAATCGTACTACCAAGAAATATAGGTATCATCCATATCACGTGGAATTACACCAAGAATTGCATGGACAGGATTTTGAAAGTCGTGTAAACTTTTGTCGTACAATAAATGCGGAGATTCAATTAAATCCAAATTCATTATGCAAGGTAATGTTTAGTGATGAAGCTACTTTTAGAAGTAACGGTGCCGTAAATAGACGCAACATGCATTATTATGCCACAGAAAACCCATTTTGGATTACAGAGGTGCAACATCAAAACCACTGGCCATTAAATGTTTGGTGTGGTATTCATCATAATCGAATTATTGGACTCCACTTTTTTAATGACCACTAAATGGCCATAGATACCTGAACTTTCTACAAGAAGAACTACCCCAACTGCTTCAAGGTCTCGATAGGGATGAGCTCGACAGTATGTGGTTCCAGTACGATAGTGCGCCTCCGCATTACCATCGTGAAGTTCGTGCGTTTTTGGACCAACGATATCCGCAAAAATAGATTGGACGTGGGGGTTTCATTGAGTGGCCACCAAGGTCTTGCGACATCACCCCATTAAATTTCTTCCTATGGGGTTATATTAAAAATAAGGTGTATGTTAATCCGCCAACAACAGTGGAAGATATGCGAAACAGGATTAGGGATACCTGTAGAAAAATAACGCCACTAATTTTGTCCAGGGTCCGAGAAAATCTGCAAAAAAGACTAAATTTGTGCATTGCACAAGAGGGTCGTTTATTCGAACACTTATTAAAAAGAAATAATTAATCTCAGTATTTAATAGGTATTTTTTTTGTTTCAATTTAGTATAAAAGTAAATATGTATTTGCCTTGTCGTTATTGTTGTGTTAATTTTTTCACATTATGTTTAATTAAACTATTGCCGTTGTAATATAACGAATAATGTATTTCATCATATTTAACCACATTCTGTTTGTTTCTGTAGTTTCTTTTTATTATTTTACATGGCTACTATGATAATGAAGACTATTTCTGTAAAAAAGTATGGAAAATAAGAAAAACTGAAATATCTCAAAAACTATTATAAATAGGTATAGAATATATTGAACAAAACTTTTAGGGTTTTTATTACTCTATTAAATAACATGAAAATATACAGGGTGTACCATTTAAAAAAAAAGATATTTATTCATTTAAACTTGTTCAAATTTGAGCCGATGTGTTCAACACCCTGTAGCTTTTATTGCAAATATTAGGTAAAAATTATGTTGACTTGTCCTTAGCCTTGCTAAATTCCAAATTTGAATATATTTGTCACAAAATTGAAAACGTTATTTAGGATTGAATTGATGCTTGAAAATGTGACTTTTTTTCTTTAAACTTAATTATCTCAGAAACTATAAAGTTTTGTTATAGTAAATTCTTAATAAAAAAGATTTAAAATTATAAGCTAAATCGAAAATACGATTCGTATATAGGGTATTCTATTTAAAAAAATACAACTTTATGCTGTCCTAGTTTTTTGGCTCACCCTGTAGAGTCCTAAATATTTTTAAAATCTGCGTAAAAATAAACTGTATCAAACAATAAATATAGTTTCTTTGTTAATTTCACCGAAAAGGCACAAACCTACTTCATCCAATCGTTGACTCACCCTGTATATATTAGTAATTATTTATTTCATCTAGAAATAATTTGGCGCTGACTTCAAAAATTTCAATTTCATACAAAAATTTATAATTAATTTTCACTTTTTAGCGCATTTTTAGAAGTCGGTTCAATTTTTTTTATAAAAATTTTATTTTTCAATTTTTAGTTTTGAATTCATTATAATATCCATAAATTATTTGAACTAAGTACTAATCGAGATTAGTTTACCTCGCAATGACTTCAAGGTGGCAAAACATTACCCATTTTATCCAAAGTTGTCAATCACCCTAAAATGAACCACTAAAAATTCTTTGATTCTTAGAGTTCTCCAAATACCAGTGAAATTTTGTCAAACAATTAGTCTGTCATAGTAAATTCACTATCTTAAATTTCAAATTAATTTTAGCTTGGTAATATAGACCCCAATACCTTCCAATATCGATATTTAAATTACCTAAGAAGACGTAAATTTCTTAGCCCGATATATTTTATATTGCATGTTGAGTTTGTATACGCCCCAAGAACCCCGCAATATCGATTTTAGACAAAACCGGAAAGTGTAAAATTTTCAGTCCTTCATATTATATCTTATCAACTTAATAGTTTTAAAAAGTTAACTTCATATTCGTAATATAATACCCCAAAAACCCCCTAAAACGATTCAGTCCCACCTTTGAATAAAATGGGAAAATGTAAAATTTTTAGTCCGTCATACTGGATTTGTCATATTGAATCCTGAAAAAATATTTTCAAATTCATAATTTACACCCTCAAGAACCCCTATATCAGTTTTGGAGAAAATCCAAAAATGTAAAATTTTCAGGACACCATATTGAATCCGCCAAATTGAGTTTTTCAAAAATATTCTAAATTCGTAATTAACACTAACAAAAATCCCCAAAACTGATTTTAGATAAAATCGAGAGGTGTAGAATTTTTAATCCACCATCTTGGATCCGCCATATTTAATATTTTTTTAAATAATTTCAGATTTTTAATGTGCGATCCCAAAAACTCCTCCATATCAATTTTGAAAAAAAATAATTTTTTATTCGCCATATTGAATACGCCATATTGAATTTTTTAAAAATAATTTCAGATTCGTTATGTGCGACCCCGAAAACTCCCCCGTACCAGTTTTGGAGAAAATCGGACAAAATTGATTTTTTCGTCTCCCATATTGAATCCGCCATATTGAATTTTTTTAAAATAACTTTAGGTTCGTCATGTGCGACCCCAAAAACTCCCCTGTATCAATTTTGGAGAAAATCGAACAAAACTGATTTCTTTGTCCGCCCTATTGGATCCGCCATATTGAATTTTTAAAAAATATTTTGGATTCATTATGTGTCACCCCAAAAACTACCCCACACCAATTTTGGAGAAAATCTGATAAAATTAGTTTATTTGGTCGCCATATTGTCAGCGCCATCTGGGAATTTACTGCACCAATTTCATCCAAAAAAATATGCGACCACCGCAGCAACTTCTTGAATATAACCTAAAAAATTTCATTCAAATCGGTGCCACCGTTCCTGAGTAATCGGTGTACATACATAAAAAAAAAACATATATAGTCGACGAATTGAGAACCTCCTTCTTTTAGAAGTCGATTAATAAACGACACAGAATCGGAATGGACAGGATAACAAGGTGATTGGTTACTGCAGATACAACTTAATTTGGAAGGCCAATAAACTTAAACAGGGCCAAATGGTAGCAAGAGAACAACGTTAGATTGCTAATAATTTTCTGAATTTAACAAATTAGGCAATTTTTTTTGAACTTATATCTAATTTTTAATTTAAATACAATTTAGCTAAACTGTATAAACGTACGGCATGTAACATTGTATCTTTTGAAGTTCACTGAAGTAAAAATTCCATTGACCGACGGTATAAGACTAGCACATAAAATATCGTTATTTAAAGCAGTGATTTGCTGAATAAATTTTACATATAATCCAGAAGCTCAACTAGAATATTTAAATTATGGACTTCTAACACATCTTTATACTCCAATTCATGTTGATCCTTTTTTGGGTCGGTACCCAGTCTAGTTTTCGAATAAATTTTTCATTTAAATCCAAATAAACTTCCAAATTTTATTGTTATGAAAAAAGTTTTCTTGTTCGTAAACAGAATTTTTTAATAAAAGATAAATGAATAAAATATTTTATACCTCAACGGACCTGAAATATTTTGGGATTTATGCAAGTTCATATATAGGTTGTTTTAAATTATCGTTTGACGACGGAGACTAAGGATACGTTATAATCTAAGTTCAATTAATAAAAGGAGTTTTGAAAAATAAATAAATTTTGAAAATATTTGTCATGTCACATTCTAGCTTTTTTTCATCAGCTGAAGATATTAGTGTTCAGCAGACATTTTTAGTAACTCCAATCATAAATTTTCTTTTCACTTGAAACTTTTTTAAAGAAAAAAGCGTAGATGATTTGGTTGTATTAATTCAACAACACTAATTTATGGAAAGAAAACTCCACACTAAGTAAAAAGAAAAATAAAAATGATTAACTCTTTCCTTTTTAAAATTTGTTGCTGTTACCTCTAAGAAAAATATTTTACAAAATATAATTTGTGTAAGAAACGATAAACTTTAATAATCATTTTTTAAAACTTTATCTTGCCAATTTTACGTTTTTTCAATAACATCTTTAATGAAAACATAGAACATTCTATGGAATTTTCGCTACCATTTTCGAAATTTCTTTTTGAAAATGACGACAAAAAGTTTAAAGTAAAATAAAGTTGTTAAAGTGTAAAGGAGTAGTGAGCATTACCCGATTCTCTTTATCCCCCACTCCTCGACCTTGACCTTGACCTCGCTCCACTCCCTCTTTGGCCACGCCCGCGTGTCCTTGTCGTTGCCCTTGGAAGTGCACGTGTGCTTTGTCCTTGTCTTTGATCTTGTGTTCAGGGTTGTGTGTGACCTTGACCTTGTCAGTTGTCTCTGACTTGCATAGGTAGTACATGTGTTAATATTTGACAAATTATGGCATATGTTTGTGAAAATTGCGGTTCTAAGTTTACCAATAGTTATAATATGAGCGTCATAAAAGTGAATCGTGTGTAGCGAGATTTAATGAAGTCCTTGGAGGAAAACGGCTCCGAATTGAAGAGTATACATCGGAGATTCCGGTAATTAATTGCGCTACATGTATTGAAGATGTTCCAATAAATCATATGTCAGCGCAGAAACGAACACAACAACATAAAAATAATTCATGTTTGCCGGTATGTCAAAATATGCATTCAAAAGAAGAATTGCAACTCATCGGGTTAACAGTGATATGGAGCATTCCGATTATGTAATGTTCTTTGCAGACAT
Organism: Diaprepes abbreviatus; assembly: GCA_034092305.1. NCBI lineage: Eukaryota > Metazoa > Arthropoda > Insecta > Coleoptera > Curculionidae > Diaprepes > Diaprepes abbreviatus. The sequence goes on from JASJET010000050.1 coordinate 4,895,565, forward strand.
TAAATCGAAGGTGGTGGAACTTGCTAATAATGTATTACGTATGCATCATACTTTGAAAGTTAACATAACAGCTGTTGGCGAGTACATGCTTCCATCACAAGAAATATTCAGTGAGAAATCCTTCAATACTGCTAATCAAATAATTAGTGTAGAAAGTGATTTGGATGCCGTTTACCATTTTTTCACAGAATTAATAAAAACGCTGGCGACAGAGTTTCAAGAGAAAGATTCAAGTATGGAAAAAATCAAAACCTGATATATTAAACTGATTTTTATATATTATTTTTCTTGTTATAGGATGGGCTCTTGTGCGAATTTTATACTTGGAAGTTAACATCAACAAGTATACGCCTATAAATGGCTCATCATACATCATACGTATTCTATTAAAAAGAAAGGAGCTGTCGTCAATATGATTAACCAGGACGAATTTTGCTTTGCGTGGGCTGTAACATCAGCATTGGTTCCTCCAACAGCATTACCTTCGCAGCAGACATCCTATCCCCATTTTTCTAGGTATGGATTTTCCAGTAAAATTACGTGACATTAAAAAATTTGAGGAAATGATAATACGGTCTCGAATCTAAATATCAAAATAATGAAGTAATGCATGAAGTTATTAGTCCACTGAGGTATGCGTCAAGAAAGTTAGATAGACATGTAAATTTATTGTTAATTACAATAGACTCTAGTAGTAAAGATAGCGGTGAACATTTTTGTGATACGACTTGTTCAAAAAGTTATTATTGTTGGATTAAGGATTTATCACGCTTAGTTTCAAGTTAAATTAGTTGTCAACAACATAAAATATATTTTTGTGATAGTTGTCTCATTTATTTTAGTACACCGTCAGCTTTAACTTTACATCAAAACTACGATTGTAACCACATTTTCACGCACCCTCAGTGGATTTAAAAATCGATAAATTTGGAAAGAGTGTGCCGGAAAATATTTTAAAATTCGAGGATATAGAAAAGCGCGTTCCATTCGTGGTTTATGCAGATTTCGAATCTGTTTTAAAACCTGTTGAAACAGTACAACCAAACCCACAAAATTCTTACACTGTAAAAAGTTTTAAACATGAACCTTATTATTTTGCTTATTTAATTAAATGCCCTTTTGACTACTCAATTTCGAAATTTGAGCTATTTCGGAGAAATAATGCAGCTCAAGTCTTTGTGGATCGTATCGAGTGTGATTTAAGGGCTCTGGAAAAATCAAGAGGAAATATTTAAAGTTGCGATTCATTGACAGTTTTAAATTTCTGTCAACGTCTTTGGAAAATTTAGATAGCCGTTTAAACGATGACGATTTTATTGAAACCCGGAAACATTTTTCAAATATTGACCAATTTAATTTGATGCGTCAAAAGGGTGTTTTTCTCTATAGCTTTATTGACTCTATAGAAAAAATGAAAAATACATGTCTTACAAGTAAAGATGAATTTTATGATAATTTACGAGAAGAACACATTAGCGATGAAAGCTATAGAAAAGCAAAAGAAGTATGGCGCTTGTTTGGGTGTAAAACTTTGGGTGACTATTCAGACGTGTATTTAAAATCAGATGTGTTGCTATTGTGCAATGTTTTTCAGCAATTTCGGAATAATTGTTTAAAATTCGATAAACTGGATCCGGCACACTAGTATACCCTTCCAAATTTATCATTTGATTGTATGTTGCGTATGATTATGGTAGAGCTAGAGCTCTTAACTGATATAGACATGATACATTTTTTAAAGAAAGGTATACGCTGCGGCATAAGTCAATGTACAGAAAGGAAGCACATCGCTAAAAATATTAATTTACCAGACTATGACCCAACAAAACCGTCTTCATTCATAACATACCTTTATGCTACAAATCTATATGGTCATAGTATGTCATAAGCATTACCATATGGCGGTTTGCGATGGTTAACCGAGCGCGAAATACTATATTTAAATATTATGGCTGTTGGTGATCATAGTTGACATGGCTACGTTTTGGAAGTGGATGTGCATTATCCGACTGAGTTGCATGATGCACATTCTGATCTTCCATTTCGAGTAGAAAATATCATACCGCCAACAGAAAACGCGGAATTGCCGAAATTAATTCCTAATGTACAAGATAAAAGAGAATACATTGTACACTATAGAACTTTAAAACAAGCCATCGCAAAACACTTTTAAAAAATAACGCGATTTTTGGCAAAACTATGGAAAATGTGTAAAATCGAAAGGATATAAAATTATTAACGCATTGGGAAAACAGTGTAGGCAAAAGTGGAGCTAGATCACTAATATCCCGCCCCAATTTCAATAGTAGCTCTATATATACCGAAAACTTTGTTGCTATACATATGAATAAAGTTAAAATATTAGACAATAAACCAATTGACATCGGATTTTCCATATTAGATATATCAAAAACTGTAATATACGATTTTTATTATAATTTTATACAATCCAAGTTTAGCGATGATGCTTCGTTACTTTACACCGATACTGACTCGCTTATATTAAAAATGTACGCGGAAAACTTTTATCAAACTATATCAGAAAACCCCGAAAAATTTGATACATCAATTTACTCCGAAATAAATAATTTCAACATAATTAAAAGTAATTCTGTAGTTGGTAGAATGAAAGATGAGTTTCTTGGTGACCCGATAATAAGTTTTTATGGTACCGGCGTGAAGGCTTATTATGTAAAGTCTGTTAATAATGAATCTAAAAAAGCCAAAAATGTCAAAAAATGTGTTATCGAGAAAGACCTTCATCAGGAAGACTACCAAAGAATTGTTGAACGGGGTGGTTTGATATTAAGAAAGATGAAGACATTTAGAAGTGAATTACATAATATTTATACCAACATAATAAATAAAGTCGCATTATCACATAACGATGATAAACGTTATGTATTTCCCAATTCATCCAAAACTCTACCTTGTGGACATAGAGATATAGATTTTTACAAAACAGACCCGGAAGAAAACTTAGCAAATTTAGTCACCGTGTAGGAATCATTTCTAAGTCAGGACAGCGCGTAATCTAGAAAATCGATATTTCATTATTTGTACTGTTTTTTATTAGTTCTATTGAACCTACAAGATTAATATGTAACAGTAGTTCTGTAACTTTTTTTAAATAAAAATTATGTATTCATTACTTGATTGCTTTGTATTGAACCTTTATTTTAAAATTATAAATATAATGAAGTGTCGACAAATAACAAATGGTAAAAGTTATTGTTGAAAAATTTGTTTAACAGTAAATTAAACGCACAAGTCTACGAGTAAATGTTTAATGTAAAGAAGTTTTGTTGACAAGATCCTCCATAGTCTTTTAAATTTTCAACATTCTAGAATTAAGTTCATCACGCAGTTCGTCTTGCCTAAGTTCATATATTGCAATAACAGTATCATCAATGTATCCTCTAAGTTTTTGAGAAGTTTCAATTAATTTCTTGCGTACGTAACCTTCAAGTTGGTTTCTGAATATATCTTTATTAACAATTGTTAAGTCATGTACAGCTTTCTGCGTATCTTGCACAAAGTGAGCAAGGTTATTATCAACATAATTTCATGTGGCCGCATCGTCTCCTTCAAGAGGTTCCGCTAAGTAGCACAATCTTTTGCTTCCCATGTCGTAATCTCCATTAGGTGTAAGTTTAAATCCTATTCCTGAAAGACCTCGCATAAAGTTAAAATCCTTAAATTTTCTTTTGCGACCGAACTTATCAATAGTGTTTACTTTTGACATTGTTATGTGAGACTGATTTGAAACCATTACATTTCACCCTAATATATGATTCTATTTCATTAATAAACAGACTCTGCAAAAAAATATAAATTGCAAAACGTATTTTAGGTGATGTTTAATAAATACACATACAGATTAATTTCACTATGGTTTTATTGGTAAAAAAATTAAAATATAACAAAAAATTAACTTTACTTTTTATTATTAAAAAATAAAAATATAACAAATAAAAAAAATAAAAATAAAGAAATAAAATACATAAGTTAATTTCTTCTGTAGAGGTAAGTTTCTTCTATGACCCAATTTCTTCTCTGGATGGCACGTTCATTAATGTCCTTGCCCTGGTAGTGAACTAGTCCACAAAAACCGCATTGTACAAATTTGACCCTGAGAAGGTCAATGTAATTGAAATCGTTTGTGAGATCATTCCGCCAGCAGATACCTTGTCTTTTACAATGATGACAAATTAATCAAAAAGCTCTTGGGATATGCCTGTATGTTTTGGCTGCTTCATCAGGTAGTTCATCAATTGGCAACATGATGTTTGAATATATTGTACTTTTCAAACGCTGTTCTCTATTTATGTGTTACTTTTTAAAATAACCTTGACAGGGCCAAAAAAATCCTTAAAAATTACAACCTCGAAAACGACCCTGACATTGACGGGTACTTTGACCTTGACCTTGGCCTTTCATCTGACAAGTTTAGTACTATATTTATATATTACTTTTTAAAATAACCTTGACAGAGACAAAAAAAATCCATGAAAATTACAACCTTGAGAACAACCCTGGTATTGCCCGTTACGTCGGCCTTGGTCGTGGCCTTGCTGCATCTGACAAGTTCAAATACTATACTTAATGCATCGAACAAAGGAATAAAGGTGGTGTAGTGGGGGAAATAGGCATAAAAGCAGACTCGCTGGCTAGAGCTCCCCACAGTTCGTCAGAACAGCAACCAGTACAGTAATAACTGCAAGTCGAAGTAAAACAAGAAAAAAAAACGATGATCTCTTCAAGAGCACCTAGTGTCAGTTCACTTTTGGATGGACTTAATGTGAGTTGCGTATCCCAGCTGTTGAAAGACATAAGTGGTCTGGAAGTGTTAACTCCAGAGGTCTTCGAGGACTGGCACCAGCAGCAAGAGGATGTCGAAGACAAAGCCCTGAACGATGGTCGGGACGAAGATTTGGTGCAGTCAGCAGCGGAATTTCTGAAAAATTGGAGTGAGGAAAAGTTATAAGTGATATGGTAGTGCGAAAAGCGTGGCGTACAAATCGGGCACCTTCTTCAAGAGCTTCAAAATTGACTCTTGACGATGCCGAAATCGGAAATTGCGAATAAAACAACATTTTATTCGGCGATTAAAGGTACAGGGCAGTCAAGAAAAAAATTTACCTTTAAGAAACCCAAGACGCCCGCACCGCTACCCGATTTCTTGGCAACACCGTCACCACCACCGCGACTGATAGAACCATTGTCCCTGGAAGTCAAGATAGTGGAAGGCGACGGTGGACCAACTCCACCAACATCGGTCAGTGTAGTGGAAGTGTCAGAGGTAGAGCCTTCACCAGAGAAGACTGATGCTCCACTGTATCCGATATTGGGATGCCGCAAACCATTCAAGAGGCAGAACAGTGTTATGAAGGCGATGCAACATCTAATGTTTCATCGTCTTCATCCCTGAACGAAACTGATACATCAAAATGTTCTGCGACATCCCAACCGCAGTGGGCTGAAGGCTTTACCAGCTCGCAAAGGACACAACTATCAGACATGTTACAAATTAAAATAGACTTGATGAATAAACGTAGTTAGAATGGCAGTGCGATAAGTGAACTAGAAAAGCAATTACTCGACATACAAAAACAATTATCAGTTAGAAAAAGTACGGGTGAGCGGTACAAAAGACAATTGGCAGACTTTGATAAGTTGTGTAGTAGATGTTAAGTAGTTATAAGAATTAGTTTATAATTTATAGTATTAAGTTTGTTGATTAATAAAAAAAAAGAATTTATTTTAACAAATGTTTTTTAGAAATATATATTTTTTATATATAGAATAAAAAAATTGCTTGAAAATATACTTTTTGGTGTTTTATTTCGTATAGGACCTTTCCCGCATAATATTACCAGGTTGTAGCATAGTTGTAATTATTTTTAATAATATTTAAAACTATGCTGAAACATGGTTCGGTTTAAGTTCAGGTTCTGTCGCCAGGACTTCCAATACTTTGCATCTCAATATTGTATGTTTTTTATGAAAAAAACATAAAATATTGGTTACAAAGTATTATAACCAACTAAAACTACGATCTATGTATTTTGTGGTCCTGAAAAGGACCGTTTTGTTGCAGAAACATGCGACTCTTTATGGTGTTGTAGAGTCGCACGATCCTTCATCGACGGTGATGGTGGTGCTGTCCTCCGTCTTTTGAGTTATAAAGTCCCATAAATCATCCCACCTAGGATCATCAGGACTCCATTCTAGACAGTCGTCCGTGGTAGAATCTACGTATTGAGACCAAAGTTGTTTGTGGGTTCGAATACGAACGAATGATTGTGTTGGGTTCCACCAGCAATTAAACCTTTAATACTTTGTATCCAATATTGTATGTTCTATAAATACAATATTAGTAACAAAGTGCCAATATGAGCTAAAACTACGATCAAAGTATTCATTTTTCATTCATTTCAGGACCATCGTTTTGTGCCCGGGGGCGGGGAAGTGTCTGAGGCTTATGGTGGCACATCCTCATCAACGGTCCACCAGCTCTGGGAGTCGCACTGACCCTGGGGATCTTCGGGCGTCGGCGATGCTGGAATCTCCAACACCGCGTCCTCCGTAGAGTCCGGCTCCGACTGCGGACTGTCATCTTCGAGGCGCTGAAGCACCCAGTCGCCCACATCATCCAATTCCACAAGTCCAGGATCGTGGTCATAAAGCAGCGGAATTGGCTCATCCAAGTCGTTCCAACGTAGGACGTCAATCTCAAAGTCCACGTCGTCATCGAAGTCCTCCAGGTTCCAACGTTGCCGGCGACGGTGTCGTCGCTAAAAATAGATGAGCCTCTGCTTGCGGTCTTTCTTCTTCCATGTTAATCGTGTGAGAATTGAAGTGTATATGACTGTGTAGCTGACCCAGTCTCATATATATATGTATATATATATATATATATATATATATATATATATATATATATAGATATATATATATATATATATATCTATATATATATATATATATATATATATATATATATATATATATATATATATATATATATATATATATATATTGTTTATACGGATTTCACGGATTCCTCCATGTGAGATGCATTAGCAGTGGTTATATCCACATTATGCTGTTGTAGTGCTGAAATCACATTCAGCAAACGTACAACTATATGCAACTCCGTATGTAAATCACTAGACTCATCAGGGTACCGACATGCACCTGGCTGTGCAAAGGACAGATCGGAAGGAAGTATGCAACACTGAACGCGGCTTCGCCGACCTCTCGTCGGATGGCTTATATATGTTTATACGGATTTCACGGATTCCTCCGTGTGAGATGCATTAGCAGTGGTTATATCCACATTATGCTGTATCTCTGCCTTATCACTGTGGCGGGGAGTGTAAGCTTTGACTTTTTTCTCGGTATGGTGGTACAGGTAGGCCACCATCTCGATGGTGGTGGAATAGGATGAATTGTGTTTTATTACAATTTATTCTAACTGTGCAACCTCTAACACAGAAGGGATATGATGGAGAGAAGTTTGCATTTACTGTTTCGCATTTACTTCACTTACATACGGAGTTGCCGTATCACTGTGGCAGGTAGTGTAAGCTTTGACTTTCTTCTCGGTATGGTGATACAGGTAGGCCACCATCTCGATGGTGGTGGAATAGGATGAATTGTATTTTATTACAATTTATTCTAACTGTGCAACCTCTAACACAGAAGGGATATGATGGAGAGAAGTTTGCATTTACTGTTTCGCATTTACTTCACTTACATACGGAGTTGCATATAGTTGTACGTTTGCTGAATGTAATTTCAGCACTACAATAGCATAATGTGGATATAACCACTGCTAATGCATCTCACACGGAGGAATCCGTGAAATCCGTATAAACATATATAAGCCATCCGACGAGAGGTCGGCGAAGCTGCATTCAGTGTTGCATACTTCCTTCCGATCTGTCCTTTGCACAGCCAGGTGCATGTCGGTACCCTGATGAGTCTAGTGAGAGACGAAACATGTATCTCTGCCGTATCACTGTGGCGGGGAGTGTAAGCTTTGACTTTCTTCTCGGTATGGTGATACAGGTAGGCCACCATCTCGATGGTGGTGGAATTGGATGAATTGTGTTTTATTACAATTTATTCTAACTGTGCAATCTCTAACACAGAAGGGATATGATGGAGAGAAGTTTGCATTTACTGTTTCGCATTTACTTCACTTACATACGGAGTTGCATATAGTTGTACGTTTGCTGAATGTGATTTCAGCAATACAACAGCATAATGTGGATATAACCACTGCTAATGCATCTCACACGGAGGAATCCATGAAATCCGTATAAACATATATAAGCCATCCGACGAGAGGTCGGCGAAGCCGCATTCAGTGTTGCATACTTCCTTGCGTATACTGCAATATGTAGAAAAAATTCTCTCTTTAATTTCCCAATATCGTTTTTCTCTAAATCTTCAACTTTAGCGCGTATTCACCATTTTCGAAAAAAAAATTATTTTTTTTTGCACCGTTGCATTCTCCTCAAAATTTTAGGTTAATAAAATGCTTGAACGGTTCCTGAGCTGCAGCGCTTTAAAAAATCCAAATTACTAACTTATTATAACCCTTTTCTTCAAATTTCATCTTTCCGAATTTTGAAAAATACCAGCATATGTAGAAAAAAATTCTTTCTAATTTCCTAATATTGGTTTCCTCTAAATCTTCAACTTTGGCGCGCATTCACCATTTTCCAATAATTTTCTGAAAAAATTCTTTTTTTTACGTTTTTACTATCGGTAAATGCCTGGTTATAGTACTCGATTTCCTCTATAATTTTTTCCTATAACTCTTTTCCTTATTCCTAACTGTTACTTTCCTACAAATTTTCTAAATCGTTGTATTCATATTTTTCCTTAAAAAATTTTTCTTGCGTTTTCTAAGTATTGTTTTCCACTAAATAAACCCCCATTATCTAAACTCCCGTACTCCTTTCTTAAGAAGCGGAGTTTTCCGTCCGCTTTTTTTGGTGGGTTTCAAATAAATATAAAACTACTACTTCACTTTTTACAAATTTATTTATTCAAGTACCACATTTTAACATTATTTTGTGTTACATATAATCGATACCTTAAAATATAGATTTATTGGCCAAGGAACCGTTTAATACATTATAACTGAAAAATGAGTCGTGAATAACTAATGCGTACACTTTAGTGTCTTTGGGGAATTTATTCTATCTCATTTGGAACTCCAATTCCACATTCACTGTCGATGAGTTAATAGCTTCTGGTTGATGACTGCAGTTGATAATAAAAACGGGGTTTTTCATATATTCGGCGAACGTTATCATCGGATCGTTTATTTCGCGCCCGTAGTAGCTGCTTTGGAAGTTTTCATAATTGTAATAGGCTGCTGCGTACAGTTTCTTGGCGAAATCTAAATTCCATCTTTCGTAGGGATAAACGGTTGAATTCAGATACAGTCTAATGTCGCATACGTCGGCGTGGGTAAACTGGGTTGCGTTTTTTTCTTTTTTGTCGCAATTATTGCTGTCTTGAAATCTGACGATTATATAGCGCGGTCTTTCTAGACTTGTACTCGTTCTCAAGGTCCACACGTCGGAAGATGTGTATCTTAAAGCTGGCAATTCGTACAGATCTCATTTTCGATATGCCATTTGAATACTGGCATTGTTTCCACCTTTATTAATGCGAAACAATATTTTCAATTTTTGTTTATCGTGTGGAATGATGTGACTAATTTTCCAATCGATTTATGTCGATACTAGTTTCTGCGTCTACTTCGCCGACGTAGCAATTGGTAAAAGTGCAAGCTATAATCATCATAAGCTCTTGTTTTACGTTGAAAACACCTTTTGTATAATCTTCGGCGAATCCTATAAGATATTTTAACGGTAATTTCCCGGAGAATAAGTTCCTTGCCGTGTCTACGATATCTTGGTTTGCTTCGTCGAGACCCCATCCGCACGTCATGAGTGATCTTTGTTGCAAACTTCCGAATGAAACCATGGTTTTTAATGTCGTCGTAACTCCAGGTTTACGAACCACGGCGACCTGCTCACCTCCCATCTCGTAGCGAATTTCATCGAACAAAAATGCGAGGGCATTATGTGATAAAAAAAAAACATCTTTTCGTTGCATCTATGGGTTTAAATTTTCCTTCGATATATATGTAACTTTCGGCGATATCCAGTATAATACCTTGAAAATTAATGGGGATACGGACGTCATCGGAATTGTTGAATGATGGAGATCCATATGGTTTATACGTATGCTCTTCTAGACTAATAATGGAATTATCCAAGATGGGTTCAAAGAAAACCTTTATCTTATCGCTGGTGGTGGAAATCATTTTCGCGCTTTAAGACCGATTGATTTTAAAAATTTATAGTCTGGACGACGACTAACCTTGACGTTAACTCTTCTTTTACTTTTATTATGTTTCGGCGGTTCCCCAATCTTAGTCGACAGCATACATAATTGACGATTGAAGCAAAAACCCATTTCTATGAAAATTTCTTCAATTCCAATTTCAGGATCATTTTTTCGCCTTGAAAATTGATTAGATCACTGTCCAAGAGGCGAAGAGTAATGCTGTCGATAAACTGACGTCCTTCCGGCATTAACAGCATATAAATATTATTTTGCGGTTCTTTACTGATTTTGTAACCGGGCTCCACATCGATATCGAATTCGAATAAGATGTGACCTTCCACAAAATTCATATATGCTCCGGAAATTATATTACAACCTACGCTTAAGACACGAACTTTAATTATTTCCACCATTTCGGTTGATTCGTGCTTTTTGTCTCTTTTTAAGACTATATGATTAAATCCTAACATTTTACCGATTCTCGCCTCTCCCCGGAAATCTATAGTATATTTGATTTCAGTTCAAATTTTAGCGTATCATTATTAGCGACCAAGGAAAACATTCCATCGTTCTTTTCTTCAGTTGAATTCCTCAAAGCCTCCGACATAGCTTTACCTATCTCATCTATTTCATAGACCCCAGGTGGAATCTGCAATTGTATCGGCTCGGTGGTGCTCGGTGTTTTCCTTATGTAATGCGACTGGTGGATAAAAATTGGCGCTTAAGACACTCGAGTGTCCTATTAGTGTGAACGTATAAGACATGACTAACCATTAAATATCACGCATCTCGGTTTTATTCTTAGCGGCGACATTTAAAAAGATTCATCTTCACACCTTTTCTTACTGCATTAGATAGTGATATTTTTTATATTCTGCTTTTATGCGCACATCGCTGATTTTGCAATAACAACAAATATTTTTCTAGCCGTAAGACCCTCATCAACCGTATCCTCGTTTAAATTGCTGCTGAAATAATGTTTGCAACCGCACTAATATTTTAATATATCGATATTGTTTTCGAGGTGTTCGGGCAACTTATCCCAAACGAATGGAATTTCATTTGGGACTAATACAATCATTACTTCTTTGGGCATGTGTTCTAGCTGTTTCACGGTCATTTTCCTTAATCCACTGGCTAGATGAAATGCTTTCAGTGATTGTAACATTTTAATATAGTTATTGCGATCCATTTGTGGTGTTAATGGTGGCGATGATGACAACTTTTACGCTGATGATTCGACAAGAAACTATAAGCACAAATGTATAGTAAATAATTTTTGATGATTCAGATCCGGCTTGTAGATATTGTACTAATTCGATCGGTGGGGGTAAATCGCCGAAGCTGTCATAACATATTACTTTAGAATTGTTTTTTTCTATAAGCTACCCAATGAGTCCCTACGCCAGACGTACTATGCAAATTCACTATTGCTGTTTTGTAACGTCGACGACCTTATCTAGGTAATGAATCCCTCATATAAACACCTTGAAAGTGTCCTATTATCTTCTTTTTGGCATATTTTTCAATATCGATGTTAGATAGTGATCTTCTAGGTAGAAATTCAATTAGTTTTTTGATCTACGATTTTAAAATAATCCCATACTTTTACGATATGGCTTTAGAAACAAACCATTTCCTTTCGATTTAAAATACAGGCCGGCACCGGTTTTATCTTCACTGTTTTTTTTTTACAGCTTTTACGGCAACCCGGCAAAAATTGGTATTAATGGTAATATTCCACCAGTTTTAGAAATCGGTATTATTTTCGGTGTACGAACCTTCCTTTTGCCACTTACCGCTTTTACTGATCTATGTGCTGCCGACAGAGCTATTTTAGATGCATTCATGACATTTTTTTCCAACACACTTTTCCTTCCGGCTTTTAATAATTCCTTTAGAACTGCTTGTCGAATAGCTGTTCCGAAACTGACTTTCCGAACATGTCGAATTTTATTAACACCTTTCCTTTTTGTACGACGTGTGCCTTTACTAAATGTTTATTTTGTTGGTAATGATGATGGTACACCCATACCAAAACGTTGTTTTCCTTTCATAATGTTTGTAACTAACCAAGCTGATGTTTTTTCACCTAAACTGGAATCTTTCGATTTTACTTTATTCCAAGCACTTTGTTCGAGCTCCCAATCCGCTCGATGTGTCGCACTTATGTTGTCTTTGTTATGTAAATAGGCTAAATCGTGTTTTCTGCATGCGGCATCCAAAGGATTAATGTCTGGATCACCTCTTGTTTACTTTTGTTCCGGGTCCGCAATATTGATAACCGGAAATGTGTACCTCGAATGGTAATTCATTTATTAACGAATTCACAATACCGTGTCCAGTTTTATTGGAAACGTGAGACCGTCCAATTCGTTTGACGCTCGTCATCTGAATGACAGTTTTTGTGAAAATTTGCCTATCAAATATCAAATTTTCCTACGATGCGCGTTATCGATCTTAAACAAATACTTCCTATTGACAAACTCGATGAAAAGTCGGACTTGGATTTGAAAAGAAAATAATGAAGAGACACTCTACTTCCTTCCTCTATTCGCGGTCTGTTAATTGGTTCATCCAATTGTGGAAAAACTAATGTCATAATTTCGCTGCTTACACACCCCCTTGGGCTACGTTTCGAAAATGTCTATAATTACTCGAAATCTCTGTATCAACCGAAATATGAGTATTTAAGGAAAATTTTAGCATCCATCAAAGGTTTAGGCTACTATGCCTTTAGTAATTCCAGTAATATTGTGGAACCGTCCGATGCAAAATCAAACTCTATATTTATCTTTGATGATGTTATCTGTGAAAAACAAGATGTTATAAGATCGTACTTTAGCATGGGCGTCATAAAAATATCGACTCCTTTTACCTAGCGCAAACATATTCGCGAGTGCCTAAACAGCTTGTGCGAGACAATGCCAATTTTATTATTATGTTTAAACAAGATGGGTTGAATATGAAACACATATTTTCCAACCACGTTTCACCGGATTTAATTTTTACTCAATTTCAAGAAATGTGCTCAAAATGTTGATATAATAATTATGGATTTTTAGTAATTGATAAAGACAGTGATGAGAAATCGGGAAGATACCGCAAAGGATTTGATAGCTATATATTACTGTAATAATAAGAGAAAACACTCATTTGATTGCTGAAACGTCCTTTGTTAACATCATGAATAACGCGATCGACTTAAAACGTAAACTAGTGGAAGCTACCAATGCCGTCAAAAAAAAATTTAAACAAATTAAAGCGGCTAAAGAATTTCATGTTGTGGAATTGGAAAAGTTTTATGAACCCATTTCTAAACCGTTGACAACTATATCTGATGTGGTCAAGCAACGTCAACAACAACAACAACTACAACACAGCAACATTATCCAGCTACAAAGTCACATAGTCCCAGTATATCAGTGCAGTCGACTCAAATATCAGGTTTTTCCCAACCTACACATTCCTTTCAAACCTCCACCCTATTCAGCAGCAGCAGACTCGCATTTCAAAAGAGGATCAACTAATACATCTCTCGCATCCAACAACACCACAACTTCCGATACTTTAAACGCACACCTGAAAGGATTACGTTCAAAACCTTCTCTACACGATACTGTATATGGTGTACGTTTTGGTTCAAGAATAGATTATACCAAAAATTTTATTGGTAATTTTAGAGGTGCGTTTTCGAAATGGAAATATTGTCTTATACAAAAAGAGGAAAAGTATTACAGAATATGATGGATCATAGGCACTTTATGACTTGTTGTTTCTTAAAACACCCCCAAGTTTAGGCAAGGAACAACAATTAAGTGATAATGTACTTTCAACGTACAGGAAATTTTGGAATCCACGAATGCTGTCTACAAGAATTTTAAAAAAAGTGATGGTTTATGGGAGACCAGATGGAACAAATATTTAAGAGTTATTAAACCTCTGACAATGGATACAAAATTAGGTGGTAGTATTACAAATAAAAATATCTCTGAAAAACTACAGTTACTCACAACATTTCAATATGTCTACTGGAACAAAGCTAAAGAGTTGGTGGATGGTTTACGTTTGTTGTAGAGTTCCAAAACGGCCGGTCACACTGGACACGAAAATGAAATTATGTCAATCATAAAGGAATTACGAGAAGAAGATATAATATATTAAGCTCAATATTTAATGATATTCTTCAGTTCCCCCTTCGATCTGAAACCTTTAATATTGCTAATAATATGGAGTCCAGTCTAAAAAAATCAAAATTGTTAATGAACTACACAGAATGGCTAGAAAAAATTTTGTAAGAATACAGAGATTTGTGGCAAATTGATTGGGCTGAAATGCAACAGTATGCTGATGAAAACGATGGTTATCGTTATATTTTGGTCTGTATAAATTGCTACTCTAAATTTGTCTATACCAAAGCGATAAAAAACAAAACCGGTATAGAAGTTACTAATGCGATAAAAAGCATCATTGAGAAGGCATCATATACACCAACAAATCTGCAAAGTGATCAAGGAAAGGAGTTCTATAATACAAAAAATAGAATATAAATCATTATTCCACTTACAGTACAAAGAAAGCTGCAATTGTTGAGTGAGTCATAAGAACTTTAAAAAATAATTTATATAAACAATTCTCGGCAAAAGGATCTTACAAATGGATACATATATTATCGACAGTAACAAAAACCTATAACCATTCGAAACATTGCACCATTGGAATCAAGCCTGCAGATGTGCAAGAAGAAACGCAAATTAAAGCATACGATTATTTAAAAATTGTACCTAAAAAATTTTAAATTTCTATGGGTGACATTGTGCGTATTAGCAAGTATAAAATCTTATTCGAGAAAGGATATACGCCCTCTTGGTCAACTGAATTGTTTAAAGTTGTAAAAGTTAACGTTACAAATCCAGCAACATACTTGTTGGAATCGTTAGAAGGTCAGCCTATAAGATAGTATTTTTACTTATGAGCCAGAACTACAAAAAACAAGCAGTCCTGGCATTTATCTAGTAGAACAGGTCCTTAAACAACCTCAAGAAAAATCACACCGATCAATTGTTTGTCAAATGGCTAGGATTTCCCAACCACTTCAACTCTTGGATAGATAAAGCTAATATTGCTTAAATAAGATATTGTATGACTATAATTTTAATTTAAAATGTAAAATAAATAAACAATATATTGTAAAACAAAGTTTTTTATTTCAGTCTTCATCATTAGAAGCAATGACAATAAAACACCATACGCACAAATAACATTTCAATATTCTTGGAGGGAAGATCCAATTCACCGACGACTACGACGTTATCTTCAAGGCTATGCCACTCAGAATGCGTTCTCCTATTCTTTAACCTGCTTTCCCTTTTTTTTAGATTTTTATTTATGTCGAGCCCTACGACACACTTAATGAGTCATTTAAAGGTTGATGATAAAGTATTTTCTGAATAACTTCAATTTTTGTTTTAAGCTCATTATTATTTTTGTATATCATGGGGAGGACATCCTTGTTATATATGTCACATATTACAACTGCAAAATTGTAAAACTTTCTATTAACAAAGTTTTTTGTCACAGCATCGTCATCATCTTTAGGTTCGCCTAAATTGGTTATAGTTTTTCCACCCATATCATACTGCCCATCCGCTGTAAGTTTAAAACCAATCCCTTGTGGCCCGGATAAAATATGATATACGTGTAACATTATCGTGTAAACATAAATTTCTTAATTTGTTCAATAATATTTATTCGTTTTTATTTCTTAGAAAATTCTTACAAACTAAACTCGCTAAAATACACACTTCAGCATGGTTCATATACTTAAAAATACACTAAAATCCTGAGCCTTCGAATCTTGCATTTCATATGCCTAAAATTCCGAACAGGCTGCAGAAATTAGAAATTCTTCGTATATTTCTCTCACTAAACTTTCCATATTAACTATTACTACACGTTAAACGGAAGTCCTATACTCTTATTTCATTTAACACAACCGGATCTGCAATGAAACTAATCAGTTTTTGCAAACAGTCACTAAACCCCAACTTTTTTATTTCACAAAGTCTAGTAAATTTATTGTTTTACTGCAATATTTACGACATGCATTCGCAACCTTTTCATATTCAAAAGCCAAATCACCATAGCGCGACGCCCATTCTGCTCGACTTTTCATTACATCATTGAAATAATTACTAGCCGTTTCAGTGAACTCATCGCCCAATTTTTTTACTGTCTCTTGCAAAGCACTATTCATATTATTCTCTTATTTTTACACTCACGACACTTTTTTATTGCTGGTGGTGGCCCATCTATATAATAACGATATATTTGTTCACAGTGAATGTAACAGGGTAAGCTTAACTGTAGTTCCTTGTCACACCGATATGGCACTGGTAGCTTATCCCAGATGGCGTAAACTCAGTGAATCAATCTAAGTTCTTAAATTTCGAGAGGAAAAAATGCTAGATCCTTTTCTTCAAAATCACACAAACTTTTTAAATTACTCTGATATAAACAAATTACTCTGCTGACTTGTTCTATAATCTTTTCTTTAGATAGTTCCGTATCTGACATTTCACACTGAATGAATGTAAATAGACTCACACAATTTTATAGAAGAATTTGCAAGGTCAAAATCATTTCAAGATCATCCCACACTATTACAACTTCAAGGTCACACATCCAATATGGCCTTCAACGAAGCCAAGGCGACCTTGAACAATGTCAAGGTCAAGGTCGCCCGCACAACCTTGAACGCAAGATTAAGGCCAAGGACAAAGCACACGTGCACTTTCAAGATCAATGACAAGAACATGTGTGCGTGACCAAAGAGGGAGTGGAGCAAGGTCAAAGTCAAGATCGGGGAGTGGGGAGACAAAGAAGATCCGGTAGTGCTCACTACTTATAGGACCTTTACCAACAAAGATAAACTATAAGTTTTAGATGTAAATAACTTGAAAGTATCGTTGATTAAACTCCAACTCTGCCTTATAAAAATATTTTCTTGCATGTCTTACACAAGTGAAAATTCCTGGTAAGTGATGGACATGCATGTTTCCTTTTATTTTAATCTCATTTAAGTTCAAATTTTTAAGTAATATCTTATGAAGGCCAGAACAGAGGTCTCATTTCAGCATTATAAGGAATTAGAGAGTGTTTACATAAAATGCATCTAAAAAATTGTAACGAAGGACTATGAGAATTTTTTAATGCGTCTTGGTAGAAAAATATTATTTTGATGCGATTATTAATCATATTTCTGGGTAGTTGTCGACTTTTATGCTAGAATGTTTTTTTGAAAATTTCTCAACTTGTATTTCCGTATATTTTAAAAGATTCTATAGGTATATATATAGGGATAAGATATGAGTAAGTTAGTTGTATTTGAACAGTGAACATGTTAAGAACTAGTAATTAAAGAGATGTTATTTATTACTGGAGAGTACTGTATTGTGAGCGATTATTTAAAGACAGAAAATCGTAACAGTTGGTGTTAGAAGTGAGCATTTCCAGAAAAATCTTTTTATAAACCAGAAGAGATAGAGAAAAACGAACTTCACTGTTGTATTTGCTA
This sequence comes from Diaprepes abbreviatus, assembly GCA_034092305.1. Lineage (NCBI taxonomy): Eukaryota > Metazoa > Arthropoda > Insecta > Coleoptera > Curculionidae > Diaprepes > Diaprepes abbreviatus. The sequence continues at coordinate 4,913,521 of JASJET010000050.1, forward strand.
TCAAGTAAGAAAATAAGATAAAATTTAAATATAACTCTAGAACGTTCTATTTGAAAATTAGAAGAGTCAACAAAATACTGGACTTCATCACCGAATTTGTCATCAATCAAGAAGCTTGGAACCGAACTTTCGTTAAAGTTCTAGAAAATTCTATTCGAACACTAAAAGAGATAACAAGAAACTGACTTCATCATCGAATTGTCATCAATAAAGAAGCTTAGAACAGAATTTTCAGAAAAGTTCTAGAACATTCTATTTGGAAACTAGAAAAGACTTCACCATAGGATTTAACAACAAGGAAGAAATTATGATCCGCGTTTTCAACGACCTTCTAGAAGATTCTATAATAAATACTAGATAACAAACAGCCGAAATGAAGCAAATAGGTTGGTCGATTTTATGGAACTTATAGAACAACGTCGCCTTAAGGAAAAACAAGGAGAAGAAGAACGTCGCTAAAAAGAAGAACAACGTCGCCTGAAAGAAAAACAGGAAGGAGAAGATCGTCGCCTAAGAAAAGAAAAATGTCGTCGGAAAAAAAACAAGAAGATAAAAAACGTCGTCAAAAAGAAGAAGAATGTCGCCAAAAAGAAGAACAATGCTGTATGAAGGAAAACAAGAAGAAAAATATCGCCAAAAGAAGACGAACGTAGCCGAAAAGAGAAACAACAAGAAGAACGCCGCATTAAATATATAGATAAACTTTGCAAATGGATACAAGAGGGCATCGTACAAGGACTTTCGATCAAATTATACAAGGACAAAAACAAAAGTTTAAAAAAGAGTTAGGCGAAGTGCGAAAAGACGTAGGACAAGTACGCCAAGTAGTAAATAGTATAGAATCGAACCGATTGAAAAAAGTCGCAGACAAGATAGAAATAAACTTACGCCAAGAATTAGATATTACGACAAGACAGTAGAATTGAGACAAGAGATAGATATTATAGAATCTAAAATCAGGGACCTTCACACAGAAATCAATAAAATGAAGAAGCATGTCTCCTCTGATAAATTAATAACTACGAGATAGAACATTAAACCCCCAATTTACGACGGTTAAATATTTTGGATAATTTACAAACGCCAATTTGAAGCTACCATCACTGGACTTATTGCAAACCATTTCTATCACCCAACAAAAAGATTATGAAATCCTTAGTGCTGCATTGGAAAAAAGATTGGAGAATCAACATCGGCGCCAGTTATATCAGTCATAGTTCAAGTCAAGATATCAGAGAAATGGAGAAAATTTGCGATAATATGAAACGAATGTCGGATGCTTTTTTCATCTGGCTTACTCAGGAGCTACGGAAGAATTCCGAGAAGAGCTTACGATGGAATCAGAGATCAGGAAATTTAGCATATGTTGCGTATAAACGAATTCAGTTATTGCAGTAGAGTGTTGGACAGGGCTTTGGAAACAGAGACAGCTTATAATATGTTAAGGCCAAAAATAACATTGGCGCTGCAGAACGGAGAAACAGCTGATGTGATTAAAGAAACTCTATTGAAGCCTGAACTTGGAAGGCCAAAATTAAACCCTTTGGTGTTAGTTAGCGACATAGAAAATGAATTTATTTTGGTAATGGACGTGATACGTCAACATGGATTTTCCTTCGACAACAAACTTAATATTCTAAAGTTTAGCACCGAAGAATTTATTCTTTCTAAGAACTGTAATACCGAACCAATCAGAATTATTGCCGAACAAATAACGAGAATAAAGGTGAGCACAGAGAAATTCATTTACGGAAGACTGGAAGTTCTGGAAACCGCATCGGATTAGTTCAATATCCCAATAAATACTATAAATATCTGGTAGTGAAGATATTACTGAATTCTGATTACATATTACCAATAGGAGTAGCCAATATTCTTCCTAATTGTTCCAAGATTAATTAAAGAGACGAAGCCAGTAAAATGGGTGGTAAAGTGTAAACAACCCGACAAACCTACATCAAAATTGTCATATAACGGACTTATTGCGCAGCTCCAGATAAACTGGAAACATTTTTATACCGCAAGAACTTAAAAAACCAAGAGGTCTATAACGAAGCATGATGTTGTTTTTGAAGCAAAAGATGGTAATACCTGTACAACGAACATAATCCAGTATAAAATAAATACTAGTAGTGGACAATCAATACACCAGTCATCTAAACTTCCCATAGCAAGGCGCTAGAAAGTGGAGTTACTTGTTGACAAAATAATGAATGGGGGAGTTATAGAAGAATCGTCAAGTCCTTAATCATCTCCGGTTGTACTAGTAGCAAAAAATGATGGCACTAGTAGATTTTGTGTTGACTACATAAAGTTTAACAACGTCACTAAAAAGATGGCTATTCACTTCCGAGAATTGACAGTACTTTGACAATCTTGGCTGAATTACGATGGTTCTCCACACTGGATTCAAAAAATGGATATTGGTAAGTAGGCATTCAAAATAATTATAAAGAAAAGACCTCCTTTCCTCCTGGGGCGTATCTGTATCATTTTAATGTTATGCCATTCGGACTCCGCAACGCTCCTAATGGAAACAGTACTAAGACGTCTTGCATGGAAAACAAGTCTAATCTACCTTGATTATGTCATGGGGAAAATATTTTATGAACACTTACAGAATCTATAGGTAGATTTGCAGAACGCTAACCTTCAACTTAACCCTAAAAAGTTATTCCTGTTCTAATAAAATTTGAATTCCTTGATCATGTAGTATCACCACAGGGAATCTACACGGTTGAAAGAAATATTCAAACAATAAAAGATTGGCCCTGACCACCTGATAAACATGAGTTGAGACACTTTCTTGGATTATGCTGATACTATGTATATTCGTGGGTTTTGCCAATATTGCTTTCCCCTTACTTACTGAAAAATAGATTCCTTATCAATAGCATTCTAAGAATGATCAAAATTTTGGAAACTAAAGGCTGCCTTGTGTTCCAGTCCCATTTTGTGCTACCCACAAAATCACGGTAACTTCATATCGAATAATGATGCCAGCAACATAGGGGTAAGAGTTATATTGTCTCCGATACAGAATAGTCAAAATCGAGTTATTGAATATTCCAGTCCAGTGCATTAAAAACCCGAAAGAAATTAGTGTACCACGATAAAAGAACGGCTTGTCATGATCAAAACTATGCAAAATTTTCATGAATATTTGTATAGACAGGAATTCTTAATAAGAACAGACCGCACAGCTCTTAAATGGCTCCTAAATATGAGTTAACTTAAAGGACAAGTAGCAAGGTAGTTTGAGAAGCTAGAAGACAATTATAAAAATCAAACATAGATCAAAAAGACTGCATAATAACTCAGATGGCTTGTCAAGACAACCAGTAATGAAAAATGCAAGCACTATAGCAAAACAGAATAAAGAGAAGAGTTTACTATTCGGAGAGTCACTTTTGACCTTGATCTAGACTGGAGTACAACTCAAATGAGAAGAGACCAACTTGAAAACAAGGATCTGGCGCCATTTTTTCAAAATAATGAAGCGCGTCCTAGTTGGGAAAAGATCACGGATAAGGAACTCACATTCAAGGCACCTTGGGGTCAGCGGGACTCGCTATTAATTGGAAACTTATTTCTAAAAAGATCCTAGGAAAATGCAGAAGTCAAAGATATCAAAACCGTAATACTCAGAAACAAGTTCCAGTAGTTTTGGAAGAGATTCACGACGGGAAGTCTGGTCCTCATTTAGGAGTTAACAAAACTCTAAACAAACTCCAAGAGAGATTTCTGGTTCAATTACTGTCAAAACATAAAATCATGGTGTAAGCAGTGCACTAAATGTGGAGCTAGCTAATATCCAAGCACAAGATCTAAGGGAGAAATGAAGAAGTATAATGTTAAAATACTTTTGAATGGATGGCAATTGATATAGCTGGACCATTCCCATATCTTGGTTGCTATTGACTACTTCAGTCAATGACTTGAGGTATTTGCCACCCCTAACTAGGAAAACTCAACAGTAGCCGAAGTCTTAATCAATAATGTGTTCAGCCAATTTGGAATTCCTTTGAGCCTACAATATGACCAAGGACGTAATCATGAATCCAAACCTTTTCAAAAGCTCTTCGAACTACTTAGCATATCTAAAACCAGGACAACAGCTTTACATCCTCCCTCAAATGGCATGGTTGAACGATTTTATAGGACCACGGAAGAGCACCTCTCATAAGTTGTAGACAGACATCAGAGAGATTGGGACAAATATTTGCCAATCTTTGTAATGGTCTATCGATCCACAGTTCATGAAATTACCGGAATTACACCTATCAACGTCTTATTTGAAAAAGAATTTAGATTGCTTTGCGATATAATATTCGGTTCCTTAACTGATGAAAGTATGGAGAATGAAGACTGGGTGGATGCCTTACAAGAGAGGTTGTGAGAAGGTCATGAACTATTTAGAGAACGCGTGGATCCTAATGACATAGACACCACTCTGGAATAATTAATTGATGTAATTAAAAGGTCAGCACACTTAAATATACGAACCTCTTATGTAAACCCAAATCACTCACCAGTTCCTTTAATTAGGCGAATGTAATAATGCCATTGAAAATACGACAAATATTCTCAATAGATTTAAACTTAAACCCTGGTTAGAAAACCTTATAAGGTTCAAACAAGCGAGGGTCATTAAAAAAAGGAGGGCAAGAAAGACCTAATAAGGTTCTTTAAACAAATGTCTCAATAAAATACCCATTCTGGACAGACAGGCAGAAGGATTTTGAACCAAATAAATAGAATAAAAAGCTAACCAACAAACATTATATCGGGAGTTACTTCGAATAACTCTTTAATTAAAGACAGGGTAGAGATCTAAATATTTTAAAATATCTAACCTAAATAACTTAAACACCATGAAAAAAAAACAAAGGAAACCTAATTCAACTATAATAAAATTTTTATAAAAAAATTGAACCGACTTCTAAAAGTGCGCAAAAAAGTGAAAAATAATTGGAAATTTTTATATGAAATTGAAATTTTTAAAGTCGGCGCCAAACTAATACCTGACAAGATGTGATTCGCATAAACAGATTAAAAATACTTTATTTGTAATTGCTTTCTTAACATAATTTGTATATATTAGTAGTTATTCATTTCATTTAGAAATAATTCCGCAATATCAATTTTAGACAAAATCAGAAAATGTAAAATTTTCAGTCTCTCATATTATACCTCATCATATCAACCTAATAGTTCTAAAAAAATTAACTTCATATTCGTAATACACCACCCCCAACCTCCTAATACCAAATCTGAAAAAATGTGAATAAGGTAAAATTTTCAATCCACCATATTGGATCCGCCATATTGAATTTCAAAAAAATAATTTTAACGTCATAATCTAATCTAAATTTAAACCCTTCAAAGCCCCCTAGTACCAATTTTAGATGAAATCCAGAAATTTAAAATTTCTAAACTGTCATATTGCATCTGACATATTAGATTTTCTTAAAAAAATTTATATTTGCTACTTACATCCTCAAAAACGATTCAGTTCCACATTTGAACAAAATCGGAAAATGTAAAATTTTTAGTCACCTATATTGCGTGCACCATATTGAATCCAGAAAAAATACTATTAAATTCATAATTTACACCCCCAAGAACCCTTTATATCACTTTTGGGGAAAGTCAAAAAATCTAAAATTTTTAGGACACCATATTGAATCCGCCAGATTGAGTTTTTCAAAAAATATTTTAATTTCATAATAAACACTAACAAAAATCCCCCAATACTGACTTTAAACAAAATCGAGAGATGTAGAATCTTTAATCCTCCATCACAGAACCGGCATATTTAATTTTTTTAAAAATAATATCAAATTCTTAATGTGCTATCATATCAATTTAGAAAAAAATCGGAAAAAAATAATTTTTGTACACCATATTGGATACCCCATATTTAATTTTTTTTAAATAATTTTAGATTCGTCATGTGTGACCCCGAAAACTCTCTCGTACCAATTTTGGTGAAAATCGGACCAAATTGAGTTTTTTGTCCGCCATATTGGATCCGCCATATTAAATTTTTTAAAAACAATTTCAGATTCGTCATGTGCGATCTCGAAAACTCCCCCGTACCAATTTTGGAGAAAATCGAACAAAATCGATTTTTTTGTCCCCCATATTAAATCCGATATATTGAATTTTTTAAAAATGTTTTGAATTCGTTATGTGCAACCTCGAAGACTCTCTCATACCAATTTTGAAGAAAGTCGGTATGAGTACGGAATTTTTTAAAAATAATTTCAGATTCGTTGGGTACAACCCCAAAAATTCCTCCATACCAATTTTGGAGAAATCGGAAAAAATTAATTTTTTTAGCCGCCATATTCTAAGCGCCATCTTGGATTTTACTGCACCAATTTCATCTAAAAAAATATGGGATCACCGCAGCAACTTTCTAAATATAACGTTTCATTCAAATCGATGCAGCCGTTCCGGAGTAATCGATGTACATACGTAAAAAAAATACATAGTCGACGAATTGAGAACCTCCTTCTTTTAAAAGTCGGTTAAAAATATAATTAATATTTCAAAAAACGTTATTTGATAATTGATGAATTAGATCACTCTTACTGCAAACCTAAGAAACTTCGTACCTTGGTCTAGAGTTAATGATCCATAACACTTAAAGGCCATCTCGATAAGATAATGGAAAAACTTATAAACTTTCCTTGGACATGGTTCTTAGAAAAATAAACTTTCTGGATCCCAATCAGAAGAGCTTTAGAAAAAATTTGTGAACCGTAGAACATTTAGAGGGCCTTAATACAGACCTTACCAAAAACTTTATTTCCAAATTTCATCTGATTGCCGCCTTTTTTTACGTCTTACATGCTTTTAACTCTCCATAACCGCACTTTTCAGAGGACAGGAAAATTTTTTTCTAATGCCATGGTTCTGAAGTACCGAGTACCGCAAGGTTCAGTTCTCGGTACTACCCTGTTTGTAATAACGATGAATAATATGAAACAATATACAAGTGGGACGTGAAGTATAGAATAAATTCATTATTTAAAAAACAAGTTTTTTTCTTTAAATTGTTCTCACATCTCGACTTTGTTTTTTTCGTACGAATTTTTTCCAATATAATAAATTATGCAAGGTTGTTCGAAACAAGGTGTACTATTATAAGATTTGATTTAATAAATAATGGCCTCAAATTTTGTGTACACTTTTAGACTCTATCAAATTGTAAATATTTTTTCTTTTAGATGTCCTATACCTAAATGTAACTTTTTCGACATACCGACACTTAAAACTTGAAATAAAGTAGTAACAGCAGTTAATTTATCATTTTATTAAACGATGATAATGTCTCCCATTGATTAATTGACAGTAACCTAACCTTTTTATAAATTCATTCTGAACATTTGTGACGACTTCTGTAGTAATTAGCAGAATTTACATATTATCCGATTCTTTAAATTCTCTATATCAATTGGCTTAGTTTGTAAAACTTTACCCTTAAGGTAATCCCACAAAAAGAAGTCAAAAAGGTTTAATTCTGTAGACCTCGGCGGTCACTTTCTAGACCCCCTTATTTCAATCCACCTGGTTAAGAAAGGCGCAAACTTCTGTTGTGTAATGTTTCGAAGCACCGTCTTCTTGAAAACAGATGTTTTGACGGGGTAAATCTGGATTCCCTTCTTCAGAAAACAGCGTTGGAAGAGCCGAAATGAGATGTTCTTTTAGAAACTGTGAATATCTTCTAGCCGTTACATTTTTACCAATTAAGGTCGGCCCTATATTACTCACAATTCCAGCCAACATATCTACTTTTTGTCTATACTGAGTATGTCCCTCTCTCACTTATTTTGGTTTATATCGGACCAAACTCGACAAGTTTTTCTGCTGACATCACCATCTAAGCAAAATGACGATTTGTCGAAAAAAAAACAATGTTTTTGATAAAAATGGGATCTCGAAAATACAATTCTTGGAACAATTCACGAAATTGAAGACGCTTGCCATAATTCTTCATAAAGTTCTATAACAACTTGCATTTTGAAAGTATGGTACTTATTAGTACGCAATATGTTTAATACCACTGTATTCATAATATTCAAGTTGGTAGCTGTCTCGTTACAATTAATATTGTGATTATTTTGAACACTTAAAAATACTTCTACTTTTTTATCATCATTAATTGTTGGTGGACTGCTTCTTGGGGCGTGTCGAACATGACCAAATCTTTGAAATTTCGGTTCAATCTTACTCACTGTCAAAAATTAGGAAATGGCAGAAGATTAGGGTATTTTCTTCGTCTATCGTCATAAGAATTTCTGTCATCTCTGCCTCAGTAAGCCTCGTTTTCAGATAACATTAACTGAAAGTGACAATTTGACAAGGTCAGTGAATTAGTTATTATTGTATTTTATTTCGAGTTTTAATTCGCAATAAATCGAAAACAGTAACATGTAATAAAAAAATATTCAGAATTTTGCAAGCAGTGTAAAAATGTACAAAATATTGGGATCACTATTTAAAAAATCGAAGTAGAATATAGCATAGCTCCTTTCGATTACCCTGTAAAATTCAATATAATGGTAAGGAAATCGTACAAAAAAAGTCGACGTGTCCGAACAATTTTTCAAAAAACCCAGCGTTTTTTGAATAATTAATATTACTCCCTAAATAAGTGGTTCAAACTTTAACTCAACACGACAAATGTTTCCTCCTAAATCCCATCCCATTCAAGATGTGAAGTCCAAACATACTGTTCCCTAACATACTCGTTACAGTTTTTTCCCAAGAATATATCTTAACATTTTCAATCATACAACAACCTGCATACTACCCAATCTACCCTTGATCGAACACCCTACGATTAATTTTGAGACGACTAACTTCGATAAATAATCCACTTATCTTAAAATTTTCCAAAATCGTTTTAAAGACATGATTAAATCTATGTTTCTCGAGCGTAAAATAATCTTCAGCAATTGATCAAAAACACATCATACTCCTTCAACCTAAATCCTTATATCTGTAGATTTAGTGCGGAGCACCATACTATCAGTCGATAATTGTCTCAAATTCAAAAAATTCTCTTTTAGCAGAGCTGTTTCTAGATTCAGTCGCAATTGGTATTTTCAACTTTGTTATACATTAAAATATAATGAATATAGAAGTTTCTTTTCTGTTGATTCCAAGCCACTTTTGGAATGTGTGAAAACAAGGAAGATCATTCATTAGCTAAATCACCAACAACTACCTACGACAATGCTAACTGCATTTATTAGTCCAAGAACTCACACCTAGTATTTCACAATTCTTCTAAAAACCTATTTCAGATAGAGTGAAACTTCCTAGAATGCAATAATAATCCACTACATGAACTGCTCTCAGTACCACCTGAAGAACTTTTGTTTCAGGATATGACTCGACGAAAACAAATAATCATATATCGCCATATGATTGCTCACACTAGATTGACACAATCTTACCTATTAGAAAATGAAAATTCTCCAATCTGCCTATTTTAATATGATTCACTCAAAACATGTGCTAATAGAATGCAGGTTATTGTCTGCTTACCGTCTATCTGTCTCTGAATGTTCAACAAATAAACTCCTCTTGAATTCAAGAAAATATTTCAAAAGAAAAAATGTATTCAATAAAAATATATTTATCATAGACACATAAAAGACCCTTTAAATGCAAATCGATTACTCAATAATCAACATATTCATTCATTCCTCACAGTAAATCCATCCATCATTGATTGTCTATCTTTCCTAGCTCAATATCCAACTCTGAAAATATACCTTTCCCAATTCTACCTATTGAATGTGATTATGAGCTCTTTGAATCCACTTTGTAATTTGTACCCGCATGTATTTTAATATCATTGGTCCCCACATTTTTCACCGTTTTTAGTTTCGTACAAAGTCTTATTTTTCAGATAACGCTCCGCTAGTGAATAACCTAGTTTTGGTCTCCTGAGTTGAGTTCACAGGAAGATTGTTTGTTAATGTTTAATATAAACAGTACTTATCTTGACAAAGTAACGGTTACCTCCATAGCCATAACTGGACTAGATATTCACCATCGTCGCGTCTTCCACCCCTTCGCCCAGAATTTGTATTTGAACGCATTGCCATGCTGCATATAGAACTTTATAAAAATCTAGCAAACGTTTTCGTGTGGACAAACAGTATCTTTAAGTATTTTTCTTTAAAAGTCCATAACCTTCTAACCATGTACTACGAAAAAGAGATACTTAATTTAAACGTTATCTACTTGTTTCTGACAATGAAAAAATTTTAATATTGTTTAAAAAGCAGAATAACTTAGGTTATATCCTTCTTTTTACATATTCTTTTACCGAACCAAAGATAGTAAGAAGGCATTTTCATTTATATTATATTTGGCCTCTCTTGAGTTAAAAAATAAAAGAAGGATGATAAAACTCGAGAGTAAAAAAACCACTTTGTGGCTTTTTATCTTATCATTTTTTCCTACTACTGCTTTTCTTTGTTGCCGTCTTTCATAAACATCATAAGCGAAAAATGTTTTACTTCGCTTTGTGTTAATGGAAATATTTTACGAGCAGTAGCGGTAAATAAGGAAAATAAGTAATGATGTATTGACATATTTTAAGCAATTTATAGATTAAAAAAATATTTTTAAATTATGAGCCGAATAATTCAAAGTTTTTCATTAGAAATAAAAATACAGGATGTCCGGGAAAATGTGGGAAATCTCCCGGATATGAAAAAACACGTTAAAGGAAATACTACAAGTTCATATAAACTTTTTTCACCTTCGGAGATATGAGCTCCCAAAGGGCTACCATGAAATCAAGTTTTTAACCCATAATTATTGAATCACCTGGTATATTTCAATATTTTTTAATATAATGTATACCAGGTAACATCCTTCAAATTACTATTCAAGGAAGTGTTGTGAATTACGCAGAACTGCAGGGACAGATTAGCTTTCACAATCATGACCCCACTTATTTACACATATAGGATAAGAACTCTAGACAACGTTTTTTACATACTTTTAACTATTGACTAAAAATTAAATACTCTTCATTTATGTCGCTAATCCTCACCGTTTTCGAAAAAACATCATTTTATTAATATCATGTATTTGGAGTATTTCGATAAAAAATACATGTTTGTTCCTATCAAATGTTCAACTTTCAACCTTCAGTCCTCATGTAACTATTGTTTCGCATCACCAACATCAGTTCCAATCAATTAACGTCTGGGTAGGAATCACTGACAATTTTTTGACTAAACCATTCGTCCTGTCGGCAAGGACTGAATGGGGATCTTTATTTGGAGTTCCTCCAGAACGCTTTTTACGATTTAACAGAGCACTTACCACTGGAAACTCACCAACACAGGCACGAATCCAAGGGGGGGGGGCGGTGGGGGCAATCGCCCCCTCCCCCAAGAACTTTGAGTTTAGGAAAATGGACCCGATTTTTCCTCTTATACTATAGTTTATTCAAGAACTAGAGAGAGTAATAAATCATTTCCCTTTTTCTCTTCGCAAACTACCTGTGTTCTTTAGTCCGGTGTTTTTAGCAAAATTTATTAGAAACATATATTTTTCATAGGAATGGGTTAGAAATTTTATAATCAAAAATACCGGTCTATAATAAAAGACTAAAACGTGGGATTATTCTCTCAAAAAATTCTAAGTTTTAATTTAAATACTTACAAAATATCCATTGTCAAAAATACAAAAAATTAAACATATATAAAAAAATAAATTCGTCCATATAATAATAAAATATTTTTAGGGCTATCGGTCATTTTATTACTAATTAAAAACATTATTAGGCTATTTGACGTTTCAGTTTATTTATTTCTTAAACCATGTGCAGAATTACAATTAAACACTAAAAAGCGATTCAAATGTAATTACTTTTTTTATGTTGTAATTAAAATTAGACCTACTTATTTTTATTTCTATTGTACTGATATCTTAATTTAATTTACTTTTATATATGGAAATACGATAGCCCCAAAAAAATAAGATAAACATGTTAATCCTACACGCTTAAGAAAAAGACACAAACACAATAATAAAATAATAAAAAACTTACGGCTAATTAGAATTAAATATATATAAAATTAAAGAGTGGGACACACTAAAATAAAAATAAATAAAAAAATAAAAAAACATATAAACAACATTAAAAATAAAATACAACAAAAACAAAAATTGAAATAATAAATTGTGTTTACACTAGTAAACATTACGTATCTAATTCCTAATCAAAGTCAGTGAAACTATCTTCGCTAAAATTAATTATAATTGGTTCCTTTATCTCACCGATTATGAGATCGAGTTCTCACATTTTGTTTTATTCTTTTGTTATATGGATTTTTCCCAATTTTTCGCAGTAAATTTATTCAAAACAATCTTTCAAAAGTTTAGTTAAATTACTAATTTTATTAATTGTGTTATCTCTAGCAACTCTACCTTTTATTTGAGAGAGATATTTACGTCACCAACGGACAGTTTCCGGACGATTTATAAGAACAGATTTTCTATCTGGTTTTTCCTAGCAAAAATTTAGTTCTCTGAGCAATTTCCAGAGATCAGTTCTTTTAATTTCAGGTAAATCGCGATCTTCAATGATTTTAGTTAGAATTTTGTAGATGGCTGGGATCTGCTTCTCATAATAAAATGTATATACAACCCCTTTAATTGCAGTTTTCATCTCTTCTTCCAACGAGGTTTTTCGTTTGCATGTGATCGAATGTGGCTTGGGAATATTAACAATTCCAGTCGTTTTTTCTCCTTCAATATTCTGTACATAGTAGATTTTCCAACTCCTGTCATGTTGGAACATATCTCAACAGAGCTTTTAACATTATTATCTAGATATTGATATCTTAAGGCATCATAAACATTCATCGTAATAAGTTTTGCGTTGAGGAAAAAATGCCCTGGTTTAACGATTTTGGAATAAATATAAAGGTGAAAGCCATGTCTTTTGGGTATCTTACTAATCTCAAATAATATATAAAAACAAGCGCAAACAAGATAAATCACTAAGAAAAAACTGTAAGTTGTACTTTGCTCACTGACAGAAATTAAATTAAACTATCAGAAATTCTATGTTGCAGTAAATTTATAAAATATATTTAAATATAATGAAATATAATTAGATTTACGGCAGTTCTCAGTCACCTGCGGCACTGGAGCAGGTACGTTAGAGGTTTCGGTAACAGTTTTATTACTCTCTCTAGTTCTTGAATAGAATATAGGAATATGTATGCTTGCGATCGCCCAAGAGCTCTGGGTTCAGGAAAATAGAATAGATAAAGGGTTAGGTAAATGTTTGAGAACCGCTTAATTGAGGGCGAGCGGAAAGTGATAGCGGATCCGGATTTTCTTCAACCTTCAGAACCACAATTCTTCTATTTCCATATGCCAGTGACATCAGTAGCTGTCAAATTACATTTAATTTTTTAAAATGGAACACCCTGTATGTTGTCAATTGTTTTAAATCTCTAACAAAATTTTTTAGCTAGCATACCCACTAAGTAAATTCAACTTTTCCAAAAATATTGACAATTTAATCTAACAAACTCATAATACCTTTTATCCTCTCTCCTAGTTAAAAATTTCCATTTCCGTGTTATTTACTTAAATAAGTGTTGATAGTCTATCTTACTTTCCCCTAGCATTATTTTCTGATCAGTGGTATTAGACCTTTTATTATCGAGTAAACTAGTACTTATAGAAACAAAGTACTATGGTTCAACTAACAGAACAAGAACGCATTACTCTGCCTATGATGGTAGGATACGGAGATAGATATAGATCCTTCCAATAAGCAACTACCCTTTTCGATCAAGCTTTCCCTGAACGTGAGTTTATTTCCAAATCAAGTGCCAAGAGGATATTTCCTAATTTTGAACCTATGGATAAAGTAAATAACCTACCGAAGACGGAGCATCCGAAAACAGCTGTCAGTGACAATAAATTCTTGGATATTACGCTCACCCTACAAATAGAATCAGAAAATTCCATAGTAATAATTGCTCTTATATACGATAATACGAAAACATTCTTTAGAAGAATCCTCAAAAGAAATTTAATAAACCCTTTTGCATCAGGAACTATCAGAATAGAATTCTACACGATTTAATTAATTTATTTCATGATTAATACCACTACCTGATATAAAGAAACAACATTTGGTTTGAGCAAGATAGAGTACCTGCTCATTTTAGTAGACATATGAGAGATTTCTAGATACGTTTCCTGGAAGGTAAATAGGCTGAAGGGGCTCCATTTATTGGCCTCGTAAGTAGCCCGATCTAACTCTTATAGATTTCTATTTTTGGACCGATTTAAAGACTCTTATCTATAGTAAAAAGTCTTTAGCGGACCTTGAAAACAGAGTCAACATTTGCGAAATGTGCTTTCCCAGTTTTCAGAAAGGTTTGTACAGTCACGTGACTGAAGGAAAGTAATTCCAAGATTTAATTAAATAGCTATTAATTTAAATTATTGTCTTTTATTATTTTTCTGTTAATAGTATTTGTATTCGCACACCTTTAAAAGTCAGTATTTCCAAAACCACTGAATCTACCCATAGGGTATGCTATCAAACATATTGTAATAATATAATAATAACTGATAACATACAGGATGTTTCATTAAAAAAAATTATTCGCACAGTTGTTGAATTCATTGGCCTATGGAAAGTACAATCAAATATAAGACTGGCAGTTCTAAATGTTGAAGAAAAACCAAATGGACTATTAACTTTCCGTTCGGCCTTAGTTACGTTGTTCCGAAATATTTGCCCTATTCTGTATTTAAAATATAATAACCCAATTGTATCAAAACAACTTAGAATTGTAAATATATGTTTGCAGTTAGAAATTACCAAGTTAAGCTGTCTAAATGAATAGTTTAAACCAGAAAAAAAGACGAATACTATGTTAATATACAAGAGAGAATCCAAAACACATTATATATATATATATATATATATATATATATATATATATATATATATATATATATATATATATATATATATTAAGCTATTAGTAAATCAATACGCTCCAAGACGTACTGCGCAGTAGTAAAAAGACTTGTCACGGTTGACTTTCCAGAAGCAAATCCATGCTGCTGATTCATCATAAAAATCTATGTAAAAGAATATTTGTTCCTGAAGGACCCGCTCAACTACCTTTGCAAAATTGTACACAATATTTTAGATAATGAGATAAGATAAGAAATGTAACCATGACTAGAAGTAGGTACATAAGGAATAGAAACAATAGAGAACTATTAGAATAATTTCCCAAATGAATTTACGATGTCAGTGGGATTAGTTACTTCCTGATTTTGATAAGACATAGCAGCTGGCAGTGTATTGTTAGACTACCTAAGATTGGTGTAGGCAGAACGACTGGGAATTCTTTTTAAATGTATCTTCAATATAAGTTCCATAGAACGTACTGATAAGATTTTTTACGACTGTCCTAGCAATCTTGAAAGATAAATAGTCACAAGTCTCAGACTTTTTATATTTCCACTATAGCAACTCCTTATTTTTGAATAGGCGGATTACCTCCTTAGTGAATCAACGTGGGTACTATGCCTGAATAAAGTCCTTAGTATCTACTCATTAAGAATTATATCTACATGCTGATAAAATGTCGCCACAGCCTCTTCAACAGCAAGACCCTCATGTAGAAAAGACCAGTCAGTGTCCAGCAAAAGTTGGTACGTCCTAGGAAAATCACCTTTTCTAAAATAATATGAGAAATATTTTTTTTTAATTTCAATTTGTCTTATTTGCACGTTCGATAAGGCATGTTATCAACAATGTAGGATGTTGCACATCAACATTGTCGAGTCAACAGCTTTAAAAAAGTCGAAGTCAAGAAGTCAATTGTTTATATGTATTATCCTTTCAAGCAGAGAAAATGAAAGAATATACACAAACAGTTTGTTTCCTGCAAATTCAACTCTAATCCTCTCTCCATACGCGTTTCGACCGCCTTATGGTCTCGTCAGTGGAGCTGACTCATTCAGTTTACGAGTGATGCCTTTTTGATATTCTCGAAGCATTGCTTAAGATTTGACAGTTCAGACTATCTGTTAAACAGCCACTCTGAGACAAGCCTCTTTTTGTTTGACCACCAGGCAAGTATCAAAAAACGGGACAGGCTACAACAACTTAGGTGGTATTAATTTATACAAAAACCATCACAAAAAATACCAAGTTTCCACTCCGAACAACTCATTTTCAGGAAATTAATCTTACCTGCGGTTACCTCATGTAGACCAACTTCAGGCTAGTTGATTATCTAACTCAAGCTATGGTGGGATAAATAAAAATCCCGCGGAAGATGCACTTTATTCTAACTACAATCAAGAGTACGACAAATACGTTCGCACACGTTCATAAACAATTGCGAGATTTTCTAACCAATAATTCGAAATTCATTTGAAAAATCAAATTTTTAGAGGATGTTGGTCAATAATTGTCCGTCATATCAATACTCAATTTGGAGTCTGCCGCTATAACTAAGGAATTTAATTTCTGCCTCATCAATTTTCACATGATTTTCTTCGTTTCTTTTTCTATTTGTCATGGCTCTGACACTAACATTGCTTTTAAAATAAATAATCTGAAATATACAGGACCTCTTAAACTTACCAATCAAATTGTCTACTAGTTATATTTATTCGAGTACATTTGTTGGTTGACCAATTTTTTTTATCAGCACGTTTAGAATGCATAAAAAAATATATTCGACATTCAATGATTCAAATTACAAATGTAAGGTAATATTTTAAAGAAAATTATAAAGCTTTAAACGATATGTCACAACACCTTTTAACATTTAACAATTTTGTTGTTAAAGACACACCTGCTTGAAGGTTAAAGTTAAACCAATAAAAATAATAAAAGATCCACCGAAAACAAATATTAACCTATCGAGCACTTTTTGAAATTTCCATATAAAAAGCCATACCGAGGAAAACCATTTACAGTGGCCTATCCTGTATAGGTTGTCCCTTAGCTATTTAAAATTAGAGTTCTTGTACTACTTGATAATTCAGTTAAAAGTAACATATCTATTTTTATACATACCCAACAGGCAAGAAATCTTTATTTTTTTTTTAAATAAAAATATACAGACATTAAATGTATAGTTCAAAATTTATACTCATAAAATCTCAAAATCCTGTTACGAAATGACCTTTCGACACACATATGTACTTGTCTAATCTCACTAAATCCCATTAATAACCCATTATAATTTTCTAAGACGTGAAACCCTGACAAAAAATCTTATGAAATATAAATGATTTGTAAATTTTTATACGAAATATCTTACACCTCTCTTCATCCTATTTAGAAACATAAATTTAATAAAAATTTTTATGTGTTTTGACTAGCTAAAATAATCTTTTAAATTACGATTTCCATATAACTTAAGTTAAATTATTTTTTTAGGTAACTCATTATCCCCGATAGCCCTTTAAATTATATTATCTGATCTTAATATTCTCATTTTTTTTGTTAAAAATTTGTAGCTTATAACTCGGAAATTAGGACTGTAAACATTTTATTCAAATTTTTGGTTTACTTTCATGTATGGCATTTACCTGTTACTGCCGAAAATCACATATATTGATCAAGAGCGATTTTTTGCTAATCCATTTACCTACATATGCCAAGTTCAATACATGTCGGTAAACGAAATAATCTGTAGCTTATTTAGAACAAACAATATCAAAATGGCAAGACAAGTGAGAGGTACCCATATTAAATTACGAATTTCAGCCATTATTTTTTGTTTAATGATATCATGAAAATTTCCTTTCTGTCTTTTTCTACATGCTTTATTCCTGATTAATAATGTCTTCAATTTATTTTCCTTCTAGTTTTGTTTTCTTTTCTATCTCGAACGAAAATCTGAATTTTTTAAAAAATTTTCTCCCCTGGATTTCATTTTTTTTGCTTCAAAAATGGTAAAATTCTTTGAAAAAATAACGACACAAACTACGAAAATGATTTGTCTCATTACAGAGCTATGTTTTTATCCTTGATTCTTTAAATTAATTTAGTTAATATGGCAAAAAAATCAAAATAAAAAAGTAATATAATTATATACTCTCCAAAAGTTTTCATCAGTGCCAATCAGGCAGAGTTATACAAAAGCTACATAATTACCAGCAAAAAATCTGCTCTATGGTAAATTTAAAAATACATCAAAGAAATGATATGTATCATAATCCATTTCGGAAGTATGAAAAACAACATAATTTTCAAAGTCAATCAGAACACGTCGCATTTGGATTATATAGGAATACATGAAAACATTTTTTAAAAAAGTATTTTTGCATAGTCGCGATTTTTACGATAAGAGGAACGAGAAACTAATTTTAGTTATAAGCAAAGCCATGGTGATCCAAATTGTTTAAACAGACTAATTTATTTCAGATAAAACCTGGTGAGACAAAAAAAAATTTAAAGTTTGAAACTCTTAACTTTTTACTTTATGTATTTTTTGGGTCTCAGTCGAAAATAGCCAGTATTCAATTTTTATGTAAACCCTCTAGATCAGCGGTTTCCAACCTTTTTCTTCTTGCGAACCCCTTCTAAGAACCGGAATAACTTGGCGAACCCCCAGTGTAGTCTTTAGAAACAGTAAACGAAAGTTTGGTTATTAACCGACTTCTAAAAGAAGGAGGTTCTCACTTCGTCGAGTATGTATGTTTTTTTATGTATGTACACCGATTACTCCGGAACGGCGGCACCAATTTAAATGAAATTTTTTATGTTATGTTCAGGAAGTTGCTGCGGTGGTCCCATATTTTTTTGAACGAAATTGGTGCAGTTACATCCAAGATGGCGCGGACAATATGGCGGCCAAAAAAAATTAATTTTGTCTGATTTTCTCCAAAATATGGCGGATCCAAAATGGCGGATTAAAGATTCTACATCTCCCGATTTTGTCTAATATCAGTATTGGGGTATTTTTGTTTATGTTAATTATAAATTTAAAATATTTTTTGAAAAACTCAATCTGGCAAATTCAGTATGTTGTTCTAAAAATTTTACATTTTTCAATTTTCTCCCAAACTGATATAGGGGGTTGTTGAGGGTGTAAATTATGAATTTAAAAGTATTTTTTCCGGATTCAATATGGCAAATCCAAGATAGCGGAGTAAAAATTTCACATTTTTCAATTTTGTTCAAAGCTGGGACAGTATCGTTTTTGAGGATGTAAATAGCGAATATAAGTCTAGAAATTTTAAATTTTCAGATTTCATCCAAAATTGGTACTAGGGGGCTTTGAAGGGTTTAGATTTAGATTAGATTAAAATATTTTTTTTTTGATATTCAATATAGCGGATGCAATATGGTGGGTTGAAAATTTTACCTAATTCGCATTTTTTCAGATTTGGTATTAAATGGTTTTCGGGGTCGTGTATTACGAATATGAAGTTAATTTTTTGCAACGATTAGGTTGATAAGATACAATACGAGGGACGGAAAATTTTACTTATTCCGATTTTGTCAAAAATTGATATTGTAGGGTTCTTGAGGCATATACAAACTCAATATGCAGTATAAAATATATCGACCTAAGAAATTTACATCTCAGGTTCTTTAAACATCGATATTGGAAGGTTTTGGGGCCTATATTACCAATCTAAAATTAATTTGAAATTTAAGATAGTGGATTTACTATGACAGACTAAATATTTGTTTCACACAATTTTACTGGTATTTGAAAAATTCTAAGAACCAAAGAATTTTTAGTGGTTTATTTTAGGGTAATTTACAACTTTGGATAAAATGGGTACTTTTTGCCACCTTGGAGTCATTGCGAGGTACACTAATCTCGATTAGTACTTAGTTCAAATAATTTATGGATATTATAATGAATTCTAAAACTAAAAATAGAAAAATAAAATTTTTATAAAAAAATTTAACCGACTTCTAAAAGTGCGCTAAAAAGTGAAAAATAACTATAAATTTTTATATGAAATTGAACTTTTTGAAGTCGGCACCAAATTATTTGAAATGAAATAAATAACTACTAATATGTATAAATTATAGTAAGAGAGCAATTACAAATAAAGTATTTTTAATCTGTTTATGCAAATCACATTTTATCAGGTACTAGTTTAGCGCCGACTTCAAAAAGTTCAATTTCAAATAAAAATTTATAGTAATTTTTCACTTTTAAACGCACTTTTAGAAATCAGTTCAATTTTTTTTTTCAATTTTATTTAAATTTATTTTCCGTATTAAATAACAGTTCATAAGGAGAAACAAAAATTTCGTTAAACATTTACAGACAAGCATTATGGAAACTAAAATGAAAAATGACCTCAATGGGATATTTTTGCCTGTTTGTTGGAACAAAAAAATTAGATCAGGTTCTGCATTTAACCTGTTTCTGTATCTATCTTCAGGTAAGTGTATGTTGAAAATCCTTCCTCACATAGATATGTTGTACATAAGGGCAATAAAACTTTGATGGCTTTTTCCGTTAAAACAGGATAGTCATTTCTTATACTGAGACAAAAATCAATTACAGTGTGATCTTTAAAAATAGTTTTTAGGGAACTGCCAGAGGATAAATCAACGAGCTTGTCTTTTTCTAAAAAAGTTAAAGAAGTATCCAAAATTATATCTCCTTGAAAAGGATTACGCATCCAGTAGTTGAATCAAGACAAAAAAAGTTTATTAGGAAAATAGTCCTTGAACGTTAACTGAAGTTGATTGAGATGTTCAGTAATATCCCTTTTAATATTTTTGTTTAGTTTAATTTCATTTTCTAATAAAATGGTACTAAGAGAATTGGAACATTTATACTCATTCACTTGCATACATTGAATCCAAAACTTGAACCTGTATTACTCGAACGACTTTTTCTTGATATGATATTTGAACAAGATTTTTCATTGCCAGTTATTGTTTCAGGTAGTTATGTTGGAGTAGTTGCCGCTTGCAGTTATAGCAGAATTTTTCCAAACATATTTCCATAACTGCAATAAAATTGTCATTCAAACCTGGATCACATGTAAACTAGGACATCTTACATTCTTATCTACTCACATTTCTTCTCTTTGTCTCTTCCGTCATCATTACCTAACCATCATGTTACATTTTTGGTCTTAAGTCCACAACATGTTTTACTCCAAGATGAAAGTTGCAGTTTTGATCTTGAAGTCCTGCTAATCCTGGAAGCTTGGTCTGATACCGGAAATTAATACAACAATCGTGAGTTGATTTGTTGAGCCAAGATAGACACCGTGTATAACAATACTAAGAATATCAGTTGGTCAGAGACCAAACAGCTTGACTTACCTTTTAAGATGCAGTTGACGATTGACGGTCTAACATTCTTGTTTGACATTTTAGTCATCCCCATGAAAATTTAAATTGTTAAAGTAAAACAATAAATCGATTTTAAAATAGCATAAGATATTTCAGAGAAGTTTTGAGGTCTTTCAAAGAGCTAAATCTATAAAAGTTCAGATTAAAAATGAATTTACAAAAATTATTGTTAGTAATTTTAAATACTATTTGTGGAATATTTTCTCTAGTTTACTTCTCATCAGATATGACGTTTATGTCAACAAATTGGCTCCATTAAGATTATCATTGAAAATGGTTTAATTGTTTTTTTTTAAATATCCTTCACGATGACCAATACACAAAAACATTTTTACGACTGTGAAGATGGTATCCTCAAGAAATCATTTTTAAATGCAACAGCCACTTCTTTTGAAATAGAAAACCGTTGACCAAGCAATTTTTTCTTCATGTAGAGAAACAAACAGAAATTATTAGATACCAGATTGGAAGTCAGAGCTGTATGGCGGAAGACTCACCAATTCCACGTTTTAAGTGCTCAAAGAGCCACTTATTTACAGATGATCTCATACCCTCATTGTCATGGTGGAGCATCAACCGTGGTATTCGGTTTGTTTTTCTCAACTTACTGAAGTTTTCCGGCAAACAAATGGTTGTGTAGTATTCAGAATTGACTTTTGTATATATAAATATATATATATATATATATATATATATATATATATATATATATATATATATATATGTATATATGCTCGTCTTAGAATGAGCGTGCTGGTCCTCTGTCAGCCTTTTTATAGTTTGGTTTCCTGGCTTCTCTGAGTCTCTGCCTCCTCTCGGCTCATTGTCAAAGCTGATGTTGTTTGGTTATTATTTATGCTAGTTTTATGTTCTTGGACCCTGGTAGAGATTCTTCTGTTTGTTTGGCCGATGTATTCTTTTTCACAGTCACTACATGGGATGCTGTACACTCCCTGGTTTTCCAATGGTATTTCGCCTTTTGAGTTGCCCAATAATTTGTGTATTATTGTTTGTGTCTCGTAAATTGTGCATATGTCATGTTTTCTCAGAATTCTTCCAATTACGTCTGTTACACCTTTTATGTATGGCAGTGTGGTTTTTGGTTTGAATTTGTCATCTTCTTCTTTTTTCTATGTTATTGCATTTGTGTTCCATTTTATGGCATTTTTGATATTTTGTTACTTGTAATGGTTATGTTTTAGAGCTGTTGTGATACTGTTTAGTTCTTTTTGGCGGTTCGTGGATTTGGTTAATCGCAAGGATCTGGAGATCCGTGTGTTGGCGACCGATTGTAACTGTGATGGATTGTGCAATTGCCTAGAAAAAATCTGCTTACGAAACATCAACCAGTAGTAGGTAGTAAAAAAATAGATTACAATTCGGCAACACGACCCCAAACACTAGCAACAGAGCCGATGACACGCAGAAGGCCTCGCAACCTGATTGGTCAGAGTCATCCAGCCAACGAACGCGCCCCACGTACACACAGGACCGACAGCACCCGGAGCTTTGAAAATGGTGAATGGGTTTTCACCGAAACATCAGCTACTTTACAGTCCTGAGAGGGATTTAGCACATTCACGGGATACCCGAAAACCTTCGATCGCCCCTCCCCCCCCCCCCAGAGCTTTGAGTTCAGGAAATTAGACCCGATTTTGCCTCTTATACTTTAGTTCATTCATGAACGAGAGAGAGTAATAAATCATTTTTTACCCTTTTTTTTCTTAGCAAACTACCTGTGTTCTTTAGTCCGGTGTCTTAGACCAAATCTGTTAGGCATATATATTTTTTCATAGAAATAGGTTAGAAATTTTATAATTAGCAATACCGGTCTATAATAATGGACTATTTGGGTTCTATAACAACAGATATTTGGATGTGTGAAGTGTTAAAAAGTATTTTAATCCTTGTTATAGGCGTCGGAAGGAGCTTTATTTTATCAATAAGTATTTATGGCATAGAATATTATTTCGGTAATAAACTTAAAATAAAAAGTTTATATAATGTTATTTTATTTCTTATGATTTCTTAATAATTCACATACATTACAAAATGTAGACAATTTTGACATATATGTCACAAATCACAACTGTATTTTTATTATTTTTAATTTTGGCATAGAAACCATTTTAGGCACATTCAGACTAAAACATAGGATTTATCCCTCAAAAAATTCTAAGTTATAATTTAAATACTTACAAAACACCCATTGTCAAAAATACAAAAAATTAAAAATAAAAAATAAATTCGTCCATATAATATTAAATTTTTTTTGGGGCTATCGGTCATTTTATTATTAATTAAAAACATTTTTAGGACATTTAATGTTTCAGTTTATTTATTTCTTAAACCATCTCTAGAATTACAATTAAACACTAAAAAGGGATTCCAATGTAATTAAATTTTATATGTTACAGAAAATTTAAATAATAAATTCTGTTTAAGCTGGTAAACATTACGTATCGAATTCGTAATCAAAGTCAGTGCAGCTATCTTTGCTAAAATTAATTATAATTGGTTCCTCTATCTGACCGATCATGAGATCGAGTTTCCACATTTATATGGATTTTCCCCAATTTTCTGCAGTAACTTTATTCAAAAAAATCTTTCAAAAGTTCAGTTAAATTACTAATTTTGTAAGTTGTGTTATTTCTAGCAAGTCTACCCTTTACTTGAGAGAGATATTTCCTTCTCCAACGGACATTTTCCGGACGATCTATAAGAACAGATTTCCTATCTGGTTTTTCCCAGCAAAAATTAAGTTCAGCTCTTTGAATTTCAGGTAAATCCCGATCTTCATTGATTTTAGTTAGAATTTTGTCGACGGTTGGGATCTGCTTCTCATAATAAAATGTATGTACAACTCTTTTTATTGCAGTTTACATCTCTTCTTCCAACGAGGTTTTTCGTCTGCCTGTGATCGTATGTGGCTTGAGAATACTAACAATTCCAGTCGTTTTTTTCTCCTTCAGTATTTGGTACATAGTAGATTTTCCAACTCCTGTCATTTAGGAACACGTCTCAATAGAGCTCTTGACATTATTATCTAGATATTGATATTTTAAGGCATCATAAACATTCATCGTAATAAGTTTTTTGTTAAGGAAAAAATGCCAGATTTAACGATTTTGGAATAAATATATAAAAATAAGCACAAACAGGATAAATTACTAAGGATACACTGTAAGGTGTACTTTGCTCACTGACAGAAATTAAATTCAACTATCAGAAATTTTATTGTTGCAGTATATTTATAAAAGCTTATAATATTTAAATATAATTAAATATAATTAGATTTACGGTAGTGCTCAGTTACCTGCGGCACTGGAGCAGGTACGTTGGAGGTTTCGGTAACAGTTTTATTACTCTCTCTAGTTCTTGAATAGAATATAGGAATGTGTATGCTTGCGATCGCCCCTCCCCTTCCCAAAAGCTTTGAGTTCAGGAAAATAGAACCGATTCTGCCTTTTATGTTAGGAATGTGTGTGCTGCTGGCACTCCCCCCTCCCAAGAGCTTTGACTTCAGGAAAATAGACCCGACCCTGCCTTTTACACTAGAAATGGGAATGTTGCTGGGCCCCCCCCCTGTACTGTTCTATTGTGATATAACCGCCCATCCCCCCCAAAGAGAGAGGCTGAATTCGCCTCTGTACACACACATATATATATATATATATATATATATATATATATATATATATATATATATATATATATATATATAATTCCTGGTTTTGATTCTATTACTATTCCATCGTTGCATCATTTTATTATGATAAATTACAGACAGGCATAAGACTAAGCCTAACTTAGGCTTTTGAAAGTATAGGATTAAGTTTTCATCCAAAAGGATTTACGCTTACCAAAGTTGATGTAATGCTTCACAATTTGTTTTATAAAGCACAATATTAATTCCTACCTTTCACACGCAGATGGCTTTACCTAGTCTATAAAAGCATCGGATTTGCATAAATTTAAATTAAAATCATATAGGTGTTTGCAGAACCAGTTAATACAATGATCTTGTAAAATATAGATTTATTAACCAATTGAGTTTAAGTATCAATTAGTTTCAAATTAATCATTTTGGGTTTATTCAGAAGACCGAATATTAAATATTAATAGCAAAATATTTCCCAAACTGACTGTCAAATTATTTCGCTTCTTTGATTGATTCATACTTTTTCCGAACCCACAATACCATTTATCCACAACTGCTAATTATAATCTACTAGTTTAAAAAAAAAATAAGCAACTATAAAACCATATAAATCATTTTTTAATTTGGGTGTCTTAAAGTATTGGTTTGTCACGAGCATCTTGGCAGAAAGCCATATTGATGCTATGATAAAATTCCATGGAAATTTAATAATAATTGATCAACGATAATGGGTTCAAGCACCTTGCCTATACAGTCAAGACCAGATATCGGAGGCGATAGTTACCAATATCTTGTCTATCACCACCCTTATGAATTGCTGTGACATAGGCGGTTTTCCATATGCTAGGAAACTGACCCAAATTCAATGAGAGCTGATAAATATAACTAAGCGGCAACACTAAGTTTGGGATACGATTGTTTATGAGAACTGGCAAAATTTCATCAGGTCCAGCACTCTAAGTTTCGTCGAGCTCAACCAGTTTTTCAAACACCATGGAGCTATCAATATTTATGTTTGAGAGATATGAGTTAGTGATAGACGGAGAATATGGGCATTTAGTTATTATAGCATCAATACAAGTGAAAACTGATTGAAAAAAGGCAGCAAACATGTTCACGATTATTTTTGGATTACTTGACTCTTCATTATTAAGCCTCATTATTGTTGGATATCCTGTTGTGCACCGTTGAGATTTAATATAAGACCAGAAATCTTTAACATTTTTCAGGGTACCATTTTCTGTAGACCGAGAAAAATTATTGTAGTTACTTTTTATCGCGATCTTTGACTGGGATGTTAGACTTTTGTATAATATATATATATATATATATATATATATATATATATATATATATATATATATATATATATATATATATATATATATATAATCGAGTACGTCTAACCTTTTTAAATGCTTTATTTTTTTTTACTAAATTAATTGTCTCCCTTGAAAAAAAGTGATTAGGATAGTTTTTGGCACGAACCTTAGAATTGGGAACATACAAATCAAACGCAATGTTTAAAACGGTATAAAACATTTCAACTGCGTCGTCAATATTGTTACAACGCAGAAAACTCCAGTCAATATCCTGGAAGTAGTGCATTAATAAAGGAGGATGATGTTTATCTACATTAGTTAACGGTGACTGATTATGTGACATTGAAAAATTTAGACAATTTGAAAAAACCAAGTCCAGTATCACTTGATTAAAGTTAGAAATGCTATTGTATTGAATTAAATAATGACAGCATATACAATCAAAAATAATTTGTTCCTTATCATTTTTTGAAGTAAAAATAGTGTTAAGGTTATGGTCAGTGTTTCAAAATTAGAATAACAATCTCTGTTACTGACATTAGAATCTCGAGCGTCGATGTCGACAAATGAATTAAATTTAGTATAATTAGGCAAGTTAAAGTCTCCCAGTTTTAAGATTTGGGAAGATGGAAAGTAATCGAGCAAATAATTTACAGATTGCGCGTAGTCCTCACAGACAGGAGCGCTCGATGACGGCGGCAAGTAAACCGCCCCTTTTATGGATTTTGTGTTTCCAATTCGAATACAAATCCACAATTGTTCAATATCACTGTGTGGCACTGTGCAAACTGAAGATTCCAAAGATCGCTCTACCGTAATCAACACACCGTCACCTCTAGATTTATCAGAATCATCAGCATTTCAGTCTCTTCTGTGCACTACATAGTTCGTTGGAAATAACTCCGCACTCGCGATGACGTCATTCAGCCAAGTCTCTGTTAAGGCAATAATATCGTAATTTGATTTAATTACTTCTTGCTGAAATTGCACTGTTTTTGTAATGAGTCTGCGAATATTTTGATAAGAGATTAAAAGATTACGTTTATACAACGTAATCTGTTGCGGCGGGGATGATGGGGAAAATTTTCAGAGTCATGTTCAATATTTTAAGGTTCAACACAAATATATTTACAGAACATGCGTTTTTCCTCATAATCTATAGTTCCAATTCAGTTACGCTCAAATGGAGACATAACGCTGTCCAAGCAGAGATGAAAGCAATCAATGTTACATTGGCGTGCATTCCTTCGAATATTGAGATTGAAGCGATAAATAAAGTTGTTTAAAACCTTTCTATTAACACAATAAGGTGGTGTAACAATTATGAGATTTGTCCTATAAGACATCTGCGAAATGGTATCCCAACAGGTATGGTTCAAGACTTTCCCATTCAATGCGTCGCCAATTCCAGGAAACCAAATAACGAAGTCAGCCTTTGAAAAGCCTTGACTTAATGAACAGTAGTCATTGATCAGCCGTTAAAGGAGTATCGGAGTATTGACAATTTATCTCATACCTACTACCGCAAAAGAGTTTTATTAACCATCCAATTCCGCTCACACATGACTTATTCCCAAAGATAAGAATCTGGGGTTTTACTACACTACTCCCAGAAATACAATTGCCGGTAGTTAAGTCGTGAGCAGGCCGATCTCCACCTCTGTCGTTATAACTATTGCAAAATTCATTTTTCAATTTCTTTTCTTCATCTAGTTGAAGGTTATTTTATATTATTAGAGGTTAACAGATTATCCTTTAATAATTCAAGCTCGTCGAGATTGTCCTTCGTAGTTATAAGTTCATTTTTATATCTTTATAGATCCAAGTTAACCCTGTTTTCTCGTTCGCGCATGTCGGAAATTTGCTTGGACAGATCTCCTTGGGTGTTGTCTGCAAGCTTGATTGTAAGATCATAAATAACACTGTCCCTATTTTCTAACTCTTCGTGCAAGCGCATCTTTGGTTTCAAGTTTATTTTTCAAATCCTGACATTCAGCGGACATTTTCGCCATCTGGCAATGTATTTTAAATTAATTATGTGGCGAAAATTGTTTGAAAGTCAAAAAATAAAATTTTCTGTTTTATAAAATAAATTTTGACTAGGTGACTCTACCTTATCTACCCACACAGGCAACCGAACAATTAAAATACCACCCTTACTCAACTTATTATATGGTAAACATAATTTGTAAATACTTAAAAATGTACATATATGAAAAATTTATTAATATTTTTTTTTAATTAAATTTAAATAATATATCTGGGTACAATATAAACATCCTGTAATTACAACCCCACTATCTCGCGTCTAAGGTACACTGGGGGCATGTCGAGTGTCGAGTTCAACAAATGGTCCACAATATCCACAGACGCACAAAGCTCTATAGTAGTGCAGCTGGCTTAATCTATGCTTACACATCCATAAATATTTATCTCCCACAGGTACAAGTGCAAAAAACCACCTTTGCCAATTGGACTTTACCAGTGTTTAAGAAATCCAGTGAAAAATGCTCAAGGAATCTTACACATACAACACGCTCCAACAACAATCAACTGTCGGAAGAATTTTCTTCAAGAAAATCTTATACTACTAGACCAGAAGTTGATGGAATGACTAGATTTGAAATAGGCGTAAAATGGTACATTCCATCTCAATTTCTTAGCTGCGGGATTTTGGTAGTGAAAGACAACAACGACTTCAGTGGACAACCGATTCGTGACGATAGGGAATTTCGATCAACATTAGGAGTATGGCGTACCACATCATCAACGTAAATGGTACTCACCCCTTCTCACCCAACGGACTACGCGACACGACAATCTCCTCCAGACAGACTTAACGAGTGATTTAGTGCAGTGCACTCTTGTCCAGGCCCTCGAAGGCCGAGGGATGTGGCACGTAGGGAAAAATATAACACTTGATAAACTCGCGTTTGCTATTTCTATATTATATATATATATATATATATATATATATATATATATATATATATATATATATATATATATATATATATATATATATATATATATATATATATATATCTATATATATGAAGATTATTTCAGGTTTTATTTAATATATAATGTAATAAGTTTTAATATGAAATAATTCACTTGAAAAATTTGGCAGCAAAAATTTATATAATTATTGATGTTCCTGAACTCAAAGCTTGAATTAATTAATTGGAAATTTAAATTCAAAACTTTTTGTACATTATACGTTAAAATTTATTTAAAAGATTAATTGCCAATTAGGCTTTTATAGTTGACAGTTTATACATTTGGTTATTTAATCTAACTGGTAATTTAAAGTGAATTATTAAATAACAAAATATTTCGAAATGTAAAATAATTAAGCGGTAAATAATTTAAATTTTGTTTTTAATATTTGAGTATCAGCTACCTAGTTTATTGCTAATTTTTCTGTTTTGATAATAGATATGAAGATAGTTAAGCTACAAAATCCCTTAATATGTGTGGTGTCTACTCCAAGTTTAATAAGATTTAAATTCAGATTGATTGATTGATTTAATGATTGAAGACGCGTCGGTCGCCTGGACCATTTTGAGCCTTATGGAGTGGTGTTGAGGTGTATTATATTTTGTTGTATAGGCCAACATGTTTCAAAAAGTTAAGAATGTATTTAGCTTCGGTTAAATGTCTGTTTCAAAATTACTAGTAAGGTGAAGCGTAATTCTGGCGTTGGTGTATAAAGGACAGTCAGTTATAAGATGTTTTATACTGAGAAGATAGTGACATAACAGACATTGAGGAAGGTTTTCGTTATTGGGGATGGAATAATTTAGAATGACCGATGGCGAGTCTTTTCCATACAATGTTGCTTTTCTAGACAGTTAAGTGAAATGGTATCTTATAGAAAAATTCATTTTTAAGCAATATAATTGCACCGATCGTGTGCGATATTGTGTATGATAGTGTTAATGTGACCATTAAATTCCTTGAAGTTGAGCAGGGAGCGAAAGAGGGTTCCTTCAAATATCGCAGACTTAGTTTGTGTTTCTGCGATTTCCTTCCCGTCAATACCGATATAGCTTGGGGTATATGAATGCTACGTTGAGTTACCGTTTTTAAAATATCAAGGATTTGATTCATGATGGGGTAGACACAAATGGATTTGAGGTAACTTAGGAAATCTATGTTAATTAAGTGTTTGTAAGGAGAATGAACTTTGATTTTTTTTATCTGATACATTGTTTGATAGCAAACAGTTCAGCTGAAAAAAGTAGATGACAGGGGATTTAGGTTTGTTTTATAGCTAGAGAAGACTGTTATGGTGACTGCGCTTGCACTTTGTTCGAATTTCGAACCGCCTGTGAAGGATAATTTATAAGTTTATTAAGTTTAAGAAATGTTGTTTAAAGATGAAGGGAGAGGTACTGTTTTTGTCATACTGGATGAGATTTTAAAGGGCGAAGGTCCAGCAGTCATGAAGGAGAAAGCTCGACCATTCGAGCCCATGGTGTCGTTTGAGAGGGCCGGGAAGTTCGAGGAATTAAGAATATACCAATTGAAGAGGTGCGGGAAGCATCAGCCGATAGACGTAATGCCTGGTTTTGGATAGAGTCCAGCAAAGAAATTTAGGAGGGCCTAGCCGAGTCGTAAGCAATGTATCCATAATCAAGCATAATAGTGTTATATATCTTGAGGAGTGTAGGAAAGTCAGAGGCACCAATAGGTATTGGAAAGGTACTTTAGTACGCATCGGGCTTTAAAGCTGGCAATGTATGGACGTCATTTAAGCTGATCGTCAAATATGAGGCCGATGAACCTAAGCTGACGTTCATAGGGGCTAGTTCATAATGCAATATAACGGTACTGAGTTTAAAACATCTTCTCTTCTTGCAGAAGTAGGGTACAGTCGATTTGGTCTGACTAAGCGTATATATATATATATATATATATATATATATATATATATATATATATATATATATATATATATATATATATATATAGATATATATATATATATATATATATATATATATATATATATATATATATATATAATGCAAATTTATTTTATTCATTTATTAAAATCATCAAACTAGTTAAACTCGAAAATAATCTGTGTGGCAAAAAATTAAAAACGTTTTGGTTAAACTTTTTGAAATTCAAAAAATTTATAAAAAAAAATCTTGCTCATATTTTGATCTATTATTTATTTCATAAGATAGTCATAAGGTACATTCACATATCAATTAACCCATTGGCTTATATCTTTTAGGGTTGAAATTACCCCCGAAACATTTTTCCGAAGATAAGAAAACATGTGTCTAGATTTTGAGAGAGAATAACATATTTACTTCCTATAAATTGGCACAGTTCAAAGATAAATTTAATAAAGAAAATAGATCTACATCTTTGACATTTATAAAGAGTCATCTTTAAAACCTAAAAACCTCACATTTCTAAAGTTCGTGTTAACATAACAATGTCTTAAAAGTTTGTTAGATTACGAAAGAAAATTAAAACATTTTTAAGAACAATTTACAACTGCTTTGTATCGAATTACACTTTAAAAAAAAATACTTAAAGTGCAGTCCTAAGAATCAAAAAAAGCTGTTCAGCGAAAAATAAATGAGACGACAATTTACAAAAATCTCTCCCATTCAACTGTCGAAATTTTTCAAATGTTCGAGATTCCTCATCTAATAAACCCTGATTTAAACAGATTATAAGAAAAATTTTAAAACAAAAGATTACTCACAAATTTCAAATATGTGTAGCTTATCTCTGGTATATTTAATATAAATTTGAATATAAAAACAACCATGAAGTAAGTGTAACTTTTAAGTGTAGTTTTGAGAATTATGTATTTTGTGCCAGTATTTTCACCATAACTTGTATATTTCAAATTTTATATACTTCTTTCACCAAGGTTTAGAGTTTTCTTTCAACAATAAAGCAAATTTAGTATTTTCTTAGTGAAAAGGAAGTGTAGCCACCGAAAAGGACATTTTTTAACCCTAGACATCTAGACCGCTAATTACTTCTTGAAAAAAAAACCTAAATCAACTAAAAAGTATTCAATCAACTAAAAAGTAACAAATTTCTTAGAGGACCGGAACTGTAATGGTTTTTAAGTTTCTAAACTTCCTATGCTAATGTTTTATGAAGTCAGGGAAAGCCAAAATAATTATAGTCAAATCGTCATTTCAAACCAAAATCATGAATTTGTAAATTTATTTAATACGAACATAATAAAGTAACAAGATTTTTAAACAGGGTTAAATCATACCTCAAAACGCGTCAGTATATCCCCCGGATTATTTTTATTCTGACCAGCTATATAAGGGAAGCAATATTTTCGGTTAAAAATAATATATAATAAACTAGTAAACCGCATATTTTTTTATCCGCATGCCTACCAGGCATAAATCATATCCCGTATCAACTCCTTCAAGTTTTAACCATAAAAGAAATCATTCAACTGCAAGTGTTAGGAAACTGTATAATATACAAATAAAATTTATACTGGCGGACTTTTACGAGGGTAGTAAAATATTGTTTCCAAAAAAATACAATATTCAGGAAAAACTGAAACTCAGGAAGTTTATTCTAAAATGAAATGTGATTCGTCGGTTGTAAAAATATATCTTGTTTATAGATAACATAAATGTCTTGAATTTTCATTTTGTGTTTGGCATAAACAACTTTAAACTTATACCTTTTAAGTATATAGTTTTTCAAGCATATACATTTACTTTTTGTTTTCTTTTTCTTAAGAATATAGCATCCTGTATGCCCATAAATATTTTTTAAAACAAGTGAAGGGTCGGTTTTGCTCACCATGTTTCCATTGGATTATATACAGAGAACGATAAAATATTTTACATAAGGAATATACAGGATGTCCGGAAAAATGTGGAAAATATCCCGAATATGAAAAAAAAACACGTGAAAGGAATACTTCAAGTTCATATAAACTTTTTTATTATAGGCTTCCTCTTCGGAGATATGCCCAAAAAATGGAATCAAGTTTTTTACACATAATTATTGATCCACCAGGTATATTTCAATTTTTTTTAATAGGATGTATACTAGGTAAAACCCTTCAAATTACTTTCTAAGGAAGCTTTATGAATTACTAACAGCTGCAGGAACGGACTAGCCGTAACACTCATAATTCCATTTTTTTTACGTCCTATATGATAAGAACTTTGGACAACGTTTTTTACATACCTTTAACTATTGACTAAAAATTAAGTATTCCTAATTCATGTCGCTAATCCTAATCGTTTTCGAAAAAACGTCATTTCATTTACATGATGTATTTGGTGTATTTCGATAAAACATCTTCGTTCCTATCAAATGTTCAACCTTCAACCTTATGATAAAAAAAAATTCGATCCAAAATTGGGGTTTACCTTTTTGGTTAAGCATTCTATGAATTGCCGTTCGACCTAGGTTCGCAAAGAATATGCGTTTAAATTTATCAGCACCAAACACTAAGTATTGTTGTTGTAAAGGTTGCAAGGTACGAAGGAAATAAATATCCTGGATTTTAGAACTTGTCATCTTTCACATCACTAACACACTGGTTCTTTACTTGGATATTAATTTACTGATTTTTGGATTTCGTGGCGATATTAATTGTGAAATAATTCGAAATATGGAATACACTTTTATTGAGTATGCAGATATACATCTTATGTATGGTCTTGCATCGTGCAATGCTTCGGAAGTCAGCAGGTTATATCACGACAAATATCCTAATCGTACTCTTCCAGATCAGAAAACATTTCAACGAGTTGACCAACGTCAAAGGGAGAATGGTGGGCGATTCCATTTAATAAGGTTATATTATTAAATTTCTTCATAATTTTAGGAAATTTTGGAAAAAGTAGTACTGATGCTGGTCGGGGAAGAAGAGTACGTACGCCATAATTAGAGAAAAATATTACGAATACTTGAATATTATCGGCACTCTTTAATACGTCGAAAACAATAGTACATGAAGCTGTTCAAGAACAGTTGTTATATCCATATCATTTAGCAAAAGTGCATGAACTCATTCCTGAAGATTTTCCCCATAGAATACAGTTTACAAAGTGGCTATTGGATCAGCAACGAAATAATGTAAACTTCATTAGCTCTATTCTCTTCACGAATGAAGCAAGTTTTACCAAAAATAGTATCATAAATTTACACAACTCATGTATGGACTGATGACAATCCTCATACAATTATTTTTTCGTATCATCACCATCAGCTCCAATCAATTAATGTCAGGGCAGGAATCATTGACAATTTTTTGACTATTCGTATTACCAGCACGACTGAATGGAGAACTTTATTTGAAGTTCCTCCAGAATGCTTTTTTACGATTTAGTAGCGCACTTATCACTTGAAACAGGCGGAAACATGTACTACTACTTGCCTGACCTCCTCGATCTCCCGACCTAACGCCGTAGAATTTTTACCTTTGTGAACACCTCAAAACCTTTGTGTATTCCACTCCGATCATTAATAGGGAGGAGCTTCTTCGGAGAATCACGTTTCACTGTGATCAAATAAGGAACAATGCTGAGTTAATGTGGCCGGTACAACAGTTCCCAATTCGTCGTGCCCGCGGGTTTATCAGACTTAACGGAGTCCACATTGAACCCTCTTATGAAGTTATCAATTAAACAGTTAGTTTCTACTTTGTATTGAAACTATAGTGACAAGGGAAAATTCCTCTTTTTCATATTCAAATCGAAAGAAGTTAGGGGACTAACAGTGTGGCATGTAACATCTTTAAGAACACCTTATTTTCTCTTTAAATAAGAAATGAATTCAAAATGTTGCCGAAAATTGTAAAAAGAGAAACAGGCACACAACAGTGTATATTACATGATATATAATGGGTTTCGGATAGATAAGCATCACAAACACATCTTTAGACTGGCAGTAAGAAATTAAAACAACCATATGAATGCCCACAGCTAATACCAAGTTTCTAGGTAACCGGAGTATCAAGAAAAGTCTCAAATATTATTGACATAACAGTATATATACCCTGATATTATACTTGAGTGAAAAATTTCCCCTTACTCATGAGATATTAAGATTCTTAATAAACTTCGTTTAGCAGAAAACAATTTAAAATACAATTAAGACGTCCATAGAGTGGATAATTGGAAAATAATCCAATTGCTTTGTTTTGTTCAAGAAAAATGTCAAATAAGATTGCGAAGTTAACAAAGAGTTATAAACTTCTTATTGTATAGCATCCTTCCAAGATCCAAGATATTAAACACGAAGAAAGTCATTTCACAGAAATTTTACGTTCTATACACATTTTTGAACATTTCGCGAGGGAATAGAAGGGTTAAGATAGTTTTAATTTCATCGTAAACTGAAATTTATGAGGTTCTCCCCCAAGTATACTTCATAACTCGAAAATGTCTTCAGCATATTAAGTAACAATCTTATACTCATAATTTATTCAGTGGATTAGGTGTCACATTTTCTAACTAGGTTTTAGTTATTTCTTAGGGAATTTGCATTTAATAAATAGCTTAATAATACATATACTGAATGAACTTTCAGCGAACTAATCTTTATTACCATAGAGAATAGGAAATCTTTATCTTTATTTGATGCTCAGGAATTGCATATTAAACAAAACAATATTGCAATTAACTCTTTAATGGCAAATATAAGGTAATGTATCATTTTGTGTCAATTTTGATGCTCTTTTTACAATAATTGTAATCAATTTTTCCTAATAAAAAAATAATTTTTAAAATAATCGTTTTATTTACTTTATCTGGTTACTTTAAAGCAAACAAGTAATAGGATTAAAACCTGATTAAACCTGTTTACAACCAGATCAGACTTGTTCCAAACGGTTTAAAGCTGATTTAAAAGCTGTTTATAAGGTGTTTAAAAGCTATTTCTAAAGCTGTTTATAAGCTGTTTAAAAGCTGATTAAAAGCTGATCAAAACCTGTTCACTAAACAAATTTAAAAAAATATGAAATCTAGTGAAAAAGAACTTAAAAAAACTTTAATTCGTAAACGAAAAAACGTTAAAAATAAACTTAACCTATTAAAACATAGTGAAATTGTACAGGAACAAGTATTTTTACCAATTACCAAACGTTTACAAAATATTCAAAGTGAATTAAGCACAAAAGCTACAGTTACATCAGCAGCACCACCACCAAAAACTAACGAACAATCTGAAATAAAAACTGACGATACATCTTTAGAATATCCTTTTCTAGTTGAAAATGAAAATGATGATATTGATGATGCAAATAAGACACTAGATACAATAAATGAAATTGATAATGATGATGATGATAATAAAAACGAGAATGAAAGTAATTCCTCTGTTTTCCGACAACAACAACAATAACAACAATTGGAAGACAAATCCTTAACAAATCTTTTAAAACAATATGATCCATTACCTAGAAAATATATCAGCGATTTGCATCATGATTCTCAAAACAAGCTTGATCACAAATATGGTGTTCGATTTAACGTTGACACTGAGAAATTTCACTTTGGTGATTCTAATCTGAGTATTGATGGTAAAGATATTATAGTAAAAAACAAACGTTACAAAGGGACACATGGTCTCTACGAACTACTATTTAAAAAACACCCTACAAATTTCTCCAAAGAGGATGAAACAAACTATAGACAAATTATATGTAAAACAAATGCACATCGTCGCTACTATCAGTCCAGTCAACAAGTTGATGGTAGTAAATCAATGAAATTCAAAAAAATTATAGCACCTTACATAACGGGAAACGGTTTATACATTAATGTTACTGATCATCTCATAGATTCTGTACATTGGGATAATCCTAATGAACTAGTTGATAGATTACGTTTATTGCTAGCCTCTCAACAAGCTGGACACACAGGACATCACAACGAAATCAATTCCATAGAAGAGGAACTAAGAGAAGCTCAAATTATTGAGTGAAAAAAACAAAACAAAAAAAAATGAATAAATTTATTACAGATACAAAACGACAACTTGTTGAAGAAATTCACAAGCCAGCAAGAATCAATTTTAAAAGGCAAAAAATAATTATTAAATCTCTAAATGATCTATTTCAAGCAGATTTAGTTGAAATGATTCCTTATGTTAAAATAAACAATGGTTACAAATATATACTTATCGTTATTAATTGCTTTTCAAAGTTTGTATGGGCTTTTCCGTTAAAAAACAAATCAGCTATGGAAGTAAGCAAAAATATGGAAAAAGTTTTTAAAATACAAACTCCACAAAACATTCGAACAGACATGGGTAAAGAATTTTACAATAAAGAATTTGAAAAACTCGCAAAAAAATACAATATTAACCACTATAGTGTATTCAGTGAAAAAAAGGCATCCATAGTCGAGAGAATTAATAGGACTTTAAAAAACTGGATGTGTAAGGAATTTAATATACAAGGAAACTACAAATGGATTAATTTGCTTGGTAAAATTGTTTATAAATATAATCACACAAAACACAGAACCATTAAAATGAAACCAGCAGATGTCACTATCAAAAATGAAAAAATTTTACTTCATACTATTTACAACAAAATAAAAAGGAGTGATTTAAACGTTAAACTTAAAGTTGGTGACTACGTAAATGTAATGTAATAAAATGACTAAATTAAGAGTGTGTTTTCGATAAAAAATACAATCCAAATTGGTCTCCTGAGATATTTATTATACGCAAAGTTCAGTTAACAAATCCAACCACTTATTTTTTGAAGGATATGCAAAACGAAAATGTACTTGGAGTGTTTTACAAAGAGCAATTACAAAAAACTCTCAATCATAATGTATATTTAGTTGAAAAAATTATAAAAAGACATAAAGACCAAGTATTCGTTAAATGCTTTGGGTTCACTGATAAGTACAATAGTTGGATTAATAGAACAAGCATTATATTAAAACCCACTTTATCCATAATATATATTTAGTACGTTTGAAACCTCTCAAGGGGAAACATGTCTTTAGCATATTTTCTGCTCATAATTTTATCATTTTGTAGTGTTATTTCTGTTGAAAATAGCACCTTAAACAAAAACAATAAAACTGAGTACTGTGAATACCTACAAGATGACTATGACGTTCTGTATAATACAAGTTTAAGCCTATACCTACTATGTTCAAAAGAACTTGATAACTATATGTTTATATGAAACTGAATCAAATCTCATCGAATTATATACAAAAAAATATTCAAGAGTGTGAAAATAAAGCAGCTAATCTATCATCTTCAATTAATTGCACCAATATTCTCAACCTTTTAAGAAAAAATGTTGTATTGGAAGCAAATTTACTTCTTGAAATGAAAAAAAAACGACATATGTGAAACCAAAAAAAATTACAGCCTACACACAACTTGGAGAAACCAAACAAGAATAGGCAAATGCAAAAAATAATATCAGTTATTTTCTATTGGATATTAATAAATTAAATCTATCGTTGGACCAATGTAATGACAACTTTATACAAAGCTTAAGACATCAAAATAAACTCTTTGTTAATCTCAATGTCTGCTTGGAAAGAGAAGAATTTCTTCTAGACCAGAAGAATCGATATGTTATCAAGCTAACCTCCTGCAGAAAATGTAAAAATAAGACATTCAAAAAAGTGTTGTAGCATAACATATTTAATTATTTTTGTAATTTTATTTACCCAATATACCACTCTGATATATAAAATTTTGTTTTATTTTACCCGATATTCCACTCTAATTTATTTTTTCTACCAATTACTTTATGAAACAAGAGCCTCTGGTAAATGATATTGTCGATACTTCTTCAGCAATAAGGCCCTTTTTGGCTAAGGACTCTTTTGGTCCTTCTTAAGCTACTAGGACACTTCTTTGGCAATAAGGCTTTTTTGGATAGAGATTTTTCAGGACTTCTTCGGCAATAAGACCTTTATGGATAGGGTTTTAGGAGGATTTCAGGCACTTCTTAGGCTATTACGTCACGTTCTTTGGCAATAAGGCCTTTTTGGTTAGGGTTTCAAGAGGGTTTCAGCACTTCTTCGGATGGTAAAGGGCTGAAAAGGGACAGATGCCATCAGGGTGTCACAGTACCCCGCCCTCATAACAACCTTTTTCGTAATTGCAACAAATTGTTTTAAGGAGACTATCGGGTAGCAAGTGATCTTCAGTGATATTCGGCTGCATGATTCCTTCCACTCATTTTTTTCAGTCCCAAACCGCAATTTTTTTTCCAAAGCATGTTTGAAGTTGATTATATGCTCTAAAACAATGTTGTTTTGCTGCTCCTGATGTTGGTGGTGATTTGTCCAATTTGAAGGTTGATTTGATCGTGGCTGTTGGGTACATGTGAAACCCTAAATCATGAAGCGCTACATTTTTTTTACTGTCAATCCATGCTATTAATTTACAGTCACTTCAACTATCAACTCCTTGCCTACATCTTTTTTGTAAAAGATATCAGCCAAGGCAGCCAAATCGTTATTTTGCAGAAGTGTTTTGATCGTCGTTATTTTTCCTTTGCCTACAAAACATGAGGCAGTGTCACAGCCAGTGAAACAATGCAGAAAAGCTAAATATTTTCGTTGTGATGGGTCTTTGAAGCTATTAGAAGTGTAGTAAGAATCGCGAATGTGACCCGTGGATGTTTCTGAAATAAGATTTCCGAACTACTGTCATTCAATTCATTTAAAAGCACAAGCAGATCAATGTCTTATTCAACAACTATCACAATTTTATCATCTGCGGCGACTTCCATTACTGTATTTATTATGAAGGTATCAGCATCTTCTGTTGCCTGTTTACATGTGAATTCTGCTGTTTCAAATTATCGTGTTAATATTTATATTAATTTATTTTTATTACTTTCAGTAGATAAAAATTTTTCTTCCAAATACGGTATAGTAGAAGCCAGTCCGTTCCCCTCCCTTGTTTACAAGAGCTTTGTATTGCTTCATTTTCATTATATTCCAATATGTTCTAGAATATTACCAAATTATAGAATATTGACAGTACTCTCGAACCTTTCACTTTTAAATATTGGAGTTAAGTAACTAAGGGGGTTCTTTTCAGCGGGGGTAGGGAGAGCTGCAAGAGCCAGGGTTGCCAGCATTACTCGGAATAATAATGAAAAATTTTGAGTTAAAATATTTAAATTAACAAATAAATAAAAATAAGTTTGTAAGTCGAACCTTTATTATTATGGAATAAATAACATCGGGATTGAAAAATTAATAAAGAAACAATTTCAAGCTCCGCCAAGCAAAACTATTTTTTTTTGTTCATTTGATAATTTACCCGGATCACAGATTACCCGGAATCTGTGAGTTTTTTATTTTCCGAGAAATTCGATGTCAAAGTTGCAAATTCAACCTCAATTTTCCGCTTTCCTAATTAAGATACAATGCTCAATTTTAATGGAAATTGTTTGTATTGTTTTATATTTTGCAGGTCTATTGAAAAAAAAAAAAATTTTTCAATTGTAGACCGAGAAATTTAGCAAAAACCAATTTTTGCACCAAAAAAATTGCGATAACTTTTCACCGGATGGAGATAAATTTTTTTAATACATGCATTGGATTTAGATGTATCATTTTCGATCTCAAAAAAAAAATAATTTTGGATGAACGAAACGATTTTTTTTTCTTCAAAAATTCATAGTGGCGTGGAAAATGAATATTAAGGGCTCAAATTTGCAGATGGTGCTTTTTAATACTTGTATTTTACCTGTGAATTTTATGGATCCAAGAAATACACTTCCATACGATCTGTGAACCTTCGAAAATTGGGCCGAATCTAATCGAAAATAGCTCCTGCAGGCAGTAAAATATAATTGAATATTTGTATGATTTTCTGTATAATTTTTTGTAAAAATTTTGTTCATAAACAATTAATAATTAATATGACTAAACAAATTGTTACTATCATATAAGTTTTCTTGAAGCGCCAATAAATAATGCGCCTGAACTATGACAACCCGCCGACAGCTGCCTATTTTCGATTAAATTCGGCCCAATTTTCGAAGGTTCACAGATCATATGGAAGTGTATTTCTTGGATCCAAAAAATTCACAGGTAAAGTACAAGTATTAAGAAGCATTTTCTGAAAATGTGAGCCCTTAATATTCATATGCCACGCCATTATAAACTTAAAAAAAAAACAAAAAAAAAACGTTTTTTTTTCATCCAAAAGTATTTTTTTTGAGACGAAAATGATACATCTAAATCCAATGCACGAATTAAAAAAAATTTATCTCCATCCGGTGAAAAGTTATCGCAATTTTTTTGGTGCAAAAATTGGTTTTTGCAAAATTTCTTAGCCCACGATTGAAAAAATTTTTCTTTTAATAGATCTTCAAAATATAAAACAATACAAACAATTTCCATTAAAATTGAGTATTGTATCTTAATTAGGAAAGCGCAAAATTGAGACTGAATTTTCAACTTTGACATCGAATTTCTCGGAAAATTACAAACTTACAGATATATATATATATTTATATATATATATATATATATATATATATATATATATATATATATATATATATATATATATGAGTCGATAGGTTTTTTAATTCTCTACAACTTTTGTTTGAAATATTTTTCGATACAACTTTTACTTTTCGAGATAAACTCAAAAAATCGAAAATCGTGGCCATTTTTGGTCCGCCATTTTTTTTTGCACAGGTGTTTCAAAGTTACCATCGAGATATGTATTATAGGATGCCGAAATAAACACATTCCAACAAAAAAAAACAATATTACATTTTTGTTACAGACGAAAGTCTATTTTCCATGGAGTAGTCTTCGACAGAACCATAAACTGCATTTGATTATGTTCTATAAAACCGAATGGATTTAAGCTATTATTTTAAGTATATTTGAAGTTACTTCAGTGTGATATGTGCCCTTACATACAGTCGCACAAATTGAGTGAAGTTTTGAATTTCATGTAACCAATTATTGGGTTTTAATATATAGTTAATAAGGACGCTTTTGGAGAATTTCTGTTCTTCATGCCTAATGGAAAATAATTTACGCATTTTCAAAGTTTAGCACTGTGTCCGGGCGTATGCCTTCTGCGAATTTATCGCCACCGCCGCTGTAGGCGAATAGTGCCGCTTGAAATTTATTAATTTATTGAATGGTATGTTTGAGTGATATATTACTTACACGGTAATGGTATATTGAAATGGTTACTACATGATAATAGAATGTATTTAAATAATATATAATAGTAATAACTGAATCGACAACTCGTAATTAAATGAAAGCCGCTGAAACACAATGAAACTAGTCGTTTATTATACACATCACACGAATCATTGCAGTTACAGATATCATACTATTTCAAATTGGAAACTATATAAGGACAATGGTTTTCTTCCTCTATACATATGCAGTATAAGGAGATCCAATCAAAATTTGGCTTTAATAGGATGTACACTCGTTTTCTTTTATTTTTTCCAACCATATCAAACGATCCAAATTCGTTTTATCGTTGTTAAATAATTATGCGCGGACTACTCAGTGTTACTCAAATATTCTAAGAGAAAAAGGATCAAAAGTATTGCATTCAGTTTTTGTTATTTCTCCTCAAATGTGTACCTATTTAAAACGTAATAAAAATGGAATAATTACATATTCTCACACAAAATAAATGATGAATAATATAGTACTTTGTCCTTCAAAGCATCAGGCAGTGTTGTGATGTTTCGCTTAAAATAGTAGTCTTCAATAAACAAGTGACTTCATGTTCAAGCTACATTATTAAACATAATATTATGATCGTGACAATGATTGGTATTTTGAAATAACGTGCCTAACTTTCGATCATTCTGGTAGATTTAAGCAAAAATAAATTTGACTAAAATGTGGTTGTCGGACTTGCATTGTCTTTATTTTTGTTTGTTTATTATAAAGTAGTGGTTGCCAAAGATTAGAAATCTGAACATTCAATTTACTGAAGGTTACATTATTATTTTTAATGTAAGCTACTTCTATAATTTTTTTTCTTTTTCATCTTGGGTAGCCGCAGCTTCACAACATTTTATATTATGTTGTTTGTCCCAGGCGTGCTCTGCAATACCAGATCTCGACGTCTCCCCTTTTTATGTATAAATTTTAAATTCCTTAATTCTATCTTTCAGTGGAACGCTTGGTTTCTTCAATATACATTCCACTACACTCACATGAATGTTTGTAACCACATTCTTCCTTATCGGAAGTTTTTGGTTTAGTCCTGTTAGTTAGTTGAAAATCATGGTTCTTGGGTTTAGACCGTGTCAAACTGGAATTATTATACGATTGCACCAAGTATCTTCAAGGATGTTTACTCCACGAGATTAGAACATTGAATGATTATCGAGGAGCAACAGTCCGGTATTTATACCCGACTAGTGCTCAGCGAACCGTGATCCAGCGTTACAATCGATTTTCAAGTGTGATGTGTACTGTAACCTGCATCTCTATTAATATTATTTGGATATTTACAAATTTTGATTGATTCTCTAATTTTACGTTTAAAGAAACCAGACACTGATGCTACAACCTTAGTTGCTGGTGTTCAGCTACTGCAGATTGTATAATTTGTTTCTTTTTTCTACATCTTTTATGGTCGTTAAGTCTAATGGATATAGACCATCCTGTTTCACCTACATACATTTTACCACAAGAGCAAGGTATCTTGTAAACGCCTTATATTTGAAATGGAATTGTGTCCTTCGGAGACTTCAAACATTGTCCATGTGTTGAAAATTGTCCGAATATTTGATTTTCGGAGCAATCTGGCAATCTTGTCAGTGCTTCCGTGTATGTAAGGTAAAACACCACTGGCCATAGGAGGTACATT
The DNA here is from genome assembly GCA_034092305.1 of Diaprepes abbreviatus. Classification (NCBI taxonomy): domain Eukaryota; kingdom Metazoa; phylum Arthropoda; class Insecta; order Coleoptera; family Curculionidae; genus Diaprepes; species Diaprepes abbreviatus. The sequence continues at coordinate 4,957,742 of JASJET010000050.1, forward strand.
TGCGACATTTTGTTGGGGAGTTGGGTTTTTATATTTATTAATAGAACGTCTTATATTTTCAGCGCAATATCCATTGCCTTTCAGAGCATTAGTCAGTTTTTCTGTTTCTGATTTCAGTCATTGTTCGTCACATATTGAAAGTGCTCTGTGTACCAAAGAGTTTATGATGGATTGTTTTTAAGAAGAATGATGGTGTCACGTTACATTGAGATATCGATTTATATGTGTTGGTTTTCTGTACATATAATGTCCTAATTTGTCATTAATAAATACAAAAACCCAACTCCCAAACAAAATGCCATAAATGTACCTCCAATGGACAATGTTGTCTTACCTTACATACATGAAACCACCGACAAAATCACCAGATTACCTTGCTCTTGTGGTAAAGTGTATGTAGGTGAATCAGGACGGTCTATATCCACTAAGCTTAAAGGACATGAAAGATGTATAAAAAGAAACAAATTATACAATCTGCAGTAGCTGAACACCAGCATTGCACAGGTCGCATTTTTAATGTAAAAGAGACTAAGGTGCTAGCATGAGTGTCTGATTTCTTTAAAAGTGAAATTAGAGAATCAATCAATTGTAAATATCCAAATAATATTATTAGAGATGCAGGCTACAGTCTAGATCATACGTGGAAATCGATTGTAATGCTGGACCACGGTTCGCTGAGCACTAGTCGAGTATAATTACCGGGCTGTTGCTCCTCGATAGTCATTCAATGTTCTAATCTCGTAGTGTAAACATCCCTGAAGATACATCGTACAATCGTAGGTGAAGCATCGGATAATAATTCCAGTTTGCTCTAAACCCAAGAACCATGATTTTCAACTGTTTTTATGTTGTAACTGCTGGCAATTCGCCTGATTTTTTCCGAGGTTCCTTTAATATGCGGAATTGTGAAGACCGAATGTGTGTCTTGCTCTCCAGTGGGCTTTGTTCTAAGGTTAAATATTACATCATAGATCATTTTTAAAAGGTAAACATTTTATTGTTAATTGTATTGAATGCTAGCCAGCTTTTTTTTCAAGTGAATCTGCACTGTTGTATAAAGATACGGCGCAATTATATAGGTTGTGTATAATTCCTCAGTTTGTTACAACAAAATCTAGTCCAAATTTTCTCCAAGGCAGAAGAATTAAAAGAACTTCATAAGGAAGAATCCACAAAGATTGAAACAGCGGTCAAGTGAAATACAACAATAATCATGGATATCGTAATATACAACGAAAAAGTCGAGGATATCCTGGAAAAAGGAAAATAAAGACAGCTAGCTTGTAACCAAAACAAATCTATAGAGAAATATAGACTATATACCTGAAGAACTTCAATTGGCGCTCATGCCACATTATAGTAAGCCACCATTTCTTTATATACTGCCAAAAATTCACAAAACTAGCATTGAGACCAATAACCAGCTCCAGAGGATCGCTATTAAGTGTCCTAGCGGAGTTTCTTTTCATCATACAAACCGTAGAAGATGAGACGAACATATATATTAAAAATTTAACATATTTTACCAGACAACAGATTAATAAGTTTTGATGTGGAAAATCTTTATATTACGCTCATGATGACAAACTTTCAATGGGTTTTTCGCTTGGGTAGCGCGTTTCTTATACTGGATTTTATATATTCCTGTTTTAATTCACCGTCGCGCCACCACAAGGCGGTTTTTACAAACTTTGTTGATTTGTGTGGTTCTTGTGTTATCAAGTGAACCATAGAGATGTCGCCTTTGTCGTCTTGTTTGCTGTTTTTGATTTTAAATTCAGTTTTATAGGATGCAAAGGCGAGATGATCTTTCGGACCCAGAGTTTTTTCATACTTTAGAATGCTTCGCACTTTTTAACACGAGAATGATGTGGATTGACAAATTTCACGTCCGCTTAGCCAAAATCTTATTCTATTTTATATATATATATATATATATATATATATATATATATATATATATATATATATATATATATACAGGGTGTCCAAGATAAGGATCCTAACCATGGGGATCTCGGAAACAGTTGGAGATACGAGGTCGGTTAAATTAGAGAAAAGTTGCGCAATTTAGTGCTAAATTAAACGCAATTTAAAAATTTTAAAAATTCAAAATACTTCCGGAGATTTCCGGAAAAAGCCGAATTTTGGCAAAATCGTTTTTAATTTTTGTAGGCTTTATTTAAAGAGATATCAAAAAATAAAAGGTAGATTCTTCTTGCCACTTTTTATTTTTTATAATTTGGTCTAAACAAAATTTAAATCCGACGTTTCGTTTCTGAGATACCATCATGAACTTTCATTTTTTATATGGAACAAAAAAAGTATCCCAAGTATTTGATAGCATTTTTATTACAAATTCAACGGTGTATCACACTTGCATATCAAGTGTGTAGTTCATTGGCTTTTATAAAACTGATATACCTTTCTCTCTCGCTCTCATGGAGCTCTTATGGAAAGTACTTGAACTACGTATTCGATATGCAAGGGTGATACATCGTTGAATTTGTAATAAAAAATGCTATCAAATACATGGGATACTTTTTTTTGTTCCATATAAAAAATGAAAGTTCATGATGGTATCTCAGAAACGAAACGTCAGATTTAAATTTTGTTTAGACCATATTATAAAAAATAAAAAGTGGCAATGAGAATCTACCTTTTATTTTCTGATATCTCTTTAAATAAAGCCTGCAAAAATTAAAAACGATTTTGCCAAATTTCGTTTTTTTCCGGAAATCTCCGGAAGTGTTTGAAATTTTTAAATTTTTTTAACTGCGTTTAATTTAGCACTAAATTGCGCAACTTTTCTCTAATTTAACCGACCTCGTATCTCCAACTGTTTCCGAGATCCCCATGCTTAGGATCCTTATCTTGGACACCTTGTATATATATATGTATTGCATTTATTACACCACCATATTGAATATATTTACACATTCCCGACTTAAAACTCGTTTAAAATGTGTTTACTTTTAAGAAGATTGCATTTGACAAAGTTGTATTTGCTTATGATTGCAGCATTGAAATGTGAGGGACCAGCTTTATATTCATAAGGTGAGAGAACAAATATCGTTTTGAACTCCCTATCTAATATAACCTGACAAAATGGCGAAGGACATTTTAAAAATATCAAGAATTTAATGCAACGCCAAGGGAAAATGAAATATATGAGTAAAAAAAATTAATTCTTTCTTTTAAATTTTTAATTCGTATTAATCTAAATTAAATGTCTAATGAAAAATTAAACAAATTTTATTAATGGCAAAATGATTATTGCAATCAACAGATGCTTAAATTCTTTTTTAAATACATTGAAATATCTAATAAAATATAATTTGTAAAGGATATTAAAATGTAAAAAAATTACAAGACTGTACTTACTCCCTCTTATCCTTCTACTTTTGGATTCGTGGTATTTAAGGATGCTTTGGGTCGTTTTGTTATTTTATATACGATTACGGTGACATACCGGTTTTAGTGCCGTACGACTATTATCGAAACAGACGGCTATATTTCCCATTATGGAAAAGTCAAATAATGTAAGTAAATTTGAATAATGTTTGATATATTTCAGGTTTATAGTATATCATTATTTATATATCTAGCATTCTTTCGAGACAAGGGAGACAATTTTTAGAAATAAGTATGAGTAGGGGCAATAATAAAAGTGATAAGGAAAGTAAAATAACTTTGAAGGCAAAAAAATTAAAATTAATTAATTTTAATTTTGAAAAGCACAACATTTATTTTTTAAAAATATCCCTTAACGCATTTAAAGAATGCTTTGGTATGCGTGGTTTATTTAGATGTCAAATTCGATTTAGATACGAAATTCTGTATTAATTTAAAGTTTTGCTGGAACATTATATGTCGCGATCCACTAAAAATTATTAATGCTCTTTTATAGAGGATCAAACTCGTGATCGGTTAATGCCGAGAACCATGGTTTGAAGTCCCGATAAAAATGGCGACATATTATATAGTTAATTTCAGATTTTTTAATTAATATTTTCAATATGTCTACGAGGATATTATACGAGTAGAGAGGCTTGTCTCGTAATTACATTGTACAATTTCACATTTTCAGATATCAACTACCCAAATGGTTAAAGATATATTTTTTCGAGACTGGTGTAAGAAAGATATAAGTTCACTAAGGTACGTATTATACTACATGTTTTATTCAGTTCTAATTGACTAAACCGTCATAAGACCTATATAGTGTGGGTCAGAAAGTCCGTCACAGGAAATTGTTTCAAAAACTATACAACTAAATTTTTACATTTTAACACTTTATAGTTGTCGAGATATACATCTAACAAGTGTCATTGTTAACAATGTGATATGTTATAACGTCTTAAGAATACTATTTAAAATGAAATTACTATCAATTTTTCATCTTACGTGTTCATGCTCTACTCAAAAATGTTAAAATTCAATTTTTTTGCCCTAAAGTTGCCGTTCTTAGTAGAATATGAAAAACTAGGAAAATAATAATAAATAAATTTTCCTCCAAATTGTCAAGATACTATAGCCCGTTAAGGTGTCAAAAATAATATTTTTTAGATTCTAATTTATTGAATGTGATTGAATGTAGGCGCATATTCTATATTAATTTTAAAATTATTTTATCACCCAGATTCACTATATATATATATATATATATATATATATATATATATATATATATATATATATATATATATATATATATATATATCATACAGTAAAGCTGCGATAATGGCACTGAAGTCCAGTGTCCTAACTTTGCGTCTGGTGTCTGAATACAAAGGTGTACTGAACAGTCTGACAAGGAACGGCTGCACAATCAGACTCATGTGGGTCCTGAATCACTCGCGCATATGCACGAATGAGGAAGCGGACCGTTTGGCAAAGATGGGGTCCATAACTGATCCGCAACCAACTCTACTAGTCCCAATTGCCATTGGTAAAAGGGAATTAAAGTTGTTGCTGGAAAGCAAATTTATTGAATCGTGAAGAGGAGCTCCTGGAATGAGATGTGTCAAGGAACATGTCACTGGACCTAGCGCATGGCTTACTTGGGAGCTTCTCTCCTTGGGAAGAAAAGAGTTGCAAATTGTGGTAGGATTGTTGACAGAACATTGTCACCTGAGAGGCCATCTTCATAAAATCGATGACGTAGACGACCCGACGTACAGATGATGTCTGGAGGAGAATGAAACTGTTAACTACGTTCTCAGAGAGTGCCCAGCACTCAATGGACTGAGGCAGAGACATTTCAGAGATAAAATTTTGTTACCGGAAGCAGTTAGACAAGTTCAATTAACGAAACTGCTTGTTATGGCAAAAGCGATTGGCTTCGAATGATCTGCAGCTATGATGGGATATAAAGGGCCTAATGAGGTCTAGACATCAATTATCAATTATCATCATCTTTTGTTCCTTCATTCATTCATTCAAAGTCAATTAAGTTATTTGTGGTAACATAAATGAATAATTGTAATTCGCTACTACTTTTTTTATTTAAAAAAATCAGTATGCCAACATTTAGACAGTATAATAAGGCCAAAATGGTACATATCATTGCTTTATGTTTCAATGAATATAGGCAAAAAATACAGTAAGTCGCTTCAGAAGAAGGCAATTTTCAGCATGGAATATTTTAAAAAGTTGTCAAGATACTATAAAATCCAGTTAAGAACAAAAAAGTGTCCAACAGCTATTGATGACCGATTTTAAATACTTACTTCTACTAAATGTCACGTTAAGCTACTAAATGAAAGACAAGTTAATGTTACTGTAGTCGAAAAGAGTCATATGGCGATTAAAAGAAGCAGGTTTAAAGCCAAAAGGCCTATCAAAATTTCAGACTTTTTCCGAAATCACGAAATTCGTCAATTAGAATTAGCCACAATATATGTTCAGAGAATGATGGACAAGACTATATCTATCGAAGAGTTGGCGGACGGTCGCCAAGTGCAATCTCTTGCATAGTGTTATTTTTGGAGGAAGCGGCATAATGCTTTGGAGGTATTTTTAGGAAAGACACACCGAACTCGTGGAGGTGTTGCATGAATGATTGGTGATCTTTATATCAAAATTCGTATTAATGGGCAATAACGCTCCACTATATGTAGCTGGCCTAGGGATTAATTACCTTGATGCTATCTAGATTCAAAAATTTGGTTGACCATCGTATAGCACAAGCTTAGATACTAATAGAGCGTATATGGAAATAGTTAAGACGCTGCATACGACGAAGAAATTCTGATTTTCTTTTCGTAGAAACCTTATATGGCTCGATTGAAATTTTAAAAATAAACTCTTTTTCCTAGGACAAAGTGCTCAAACCAGTTCATCAAAAATTAACTGTTGCAAGAATAAGTTTGAAAATTTATAAATATTTAGTAATTTTTTCTAATAGTTCTAATATATTATTAATAAGTTACAGTTTTTATAAAGATTTATAAAAAAATTTTATCAATTATGAGCAGTTTTATAATAGTCTAGTTAATCCGATATTTCTATATAAATTTTCCATTTTTTTAAAGTGATTTATTAAATTAAATCAATATTTATGTGTCTAACTGCCCCACATTTATAGGTCTAAAGAAACAATATATACTCAACTTTTTGAACGCCTAAAATGTATTATTGATTTGAAAATTGTTTTACTTTGAAAACGCAAGCCATTGAAGCTTAAGGCCGATCCTCAACGCAGACCACTTCAATATGTGCATCTAAATCTCACATCTCTATTTTTTTAAATATGCGATTCACCTACGCCATAGGTCAGCTGTCACTATACCTAACGCTTCATTTAATAATTATTTCAAGAGTTTGGTTACATCGCACCACTTTATATTTTTTAGATTTGGCTTAGAGTCGTCCAGCCATGCATCAAGTAACTTTATTTATGATATAAATTCGTAAAATAATTTTTAATGTTTAACACATTTAAACACCATAAACTAACCGGGATGCAAATCCAGGACACCAACATTGAGAAACTAATCACTTGACCGCTACACACTACCGAAGTCATCATTTTATTTGTATTTCTTATATTACATATTTTGTAACAATATTAAATACTATTTTCTTTCTATCTTCCGTTTCATCCTTTTTTTTTCATTGTTTTCATAGCTATCACTGTCACTTATACGTAGAACAACCGTGCTAATTGACATTATATTTGAAAATAGACATAGTTTTATCAGATAATCAAAAAAACAAGTTTTAACAAAAAAATCATTCATAATATACTTATGCTTCCCGTGACTGGTGCTATAATAAATGGACTTCAACTAGAATAACCTACCTAAAAAGTCAAAGTAAAAAAGTCTTAAGTTTTTAGAGACCCTGGTCTAAGATGCTATGACCTCAATATAGCGCAATGTCGCCGTTGTTATTTATAATTGACTTATCCGCATAATCAGCTCCAAATCAGCTTTTAGCACAATTTATTAAACATTTTTCATAAATTCCTATCTTTCTCAGTGCGTTCAGGTTTTCAGTAAAAGAACACAATGACCCAAATTCATGGAGAGAGAACCTAGACATGCACTTTAATAGAGTATTTAACTGTTCTCTGAGTAGTTCTGTATTGCACAGTAGATCAACCTTTCCTAGCAGAACTCGAGCCCCAAAATGAGGATTCGGTAGTAAAAATAACATTTGATCAATCTCCATCGATGTTCTCTTGTGCCCAAGTTAAACGTTTTTAGATAAGGTTTTCAGACGGTAAAGGTTTTTGCTTCGTTGTTTTATACTTAATGTCATTTAGTATTTAGGCCAACACATATAACCTTATTTCGCACTTATTAAACCACTTATATGAAAATCCTCGACCATTTTTTTCTCGATCCACTCGCTTTGCACCCACTTCTATGAAAGATGCAGACTTATTCATATATTTTGCTGTAGCAGCGTACGCCTTTATCGTGTCTATACGGAAAAATTGCTTCTAATCTTTTATGATATTTCACACTCCTTATGAATATATATGTCTGATAGACTTCACGAATATCAAGCAACGTACTATCGCTGAAGAGTAATTTAGAGCCTTTTTATGGAATTAATTGTACTATATAGAGGTGCATTCTTTGTTAGGCTTTGTTGGGTAATAGGAACACATAACTAGTTTTATTTATTTTAAATACAATATCTATTTAACAATTTCGGTAGTTATTTAACTAAACGACTCCATGCCACAATTAATCTTCTTTTTCCAAATATTTGCAATATTTCGGTCTTGAACGTTATATTTGTCAATTCAGTGCAAAAGTCATTCTGGTAACATTCCAAACTTTAAAAAAAATTTTAATAAAAAAATTGAACCGACTTCTAAAGTGCGCTAAAAAGTGAAAAATTACTGTAAATTTCTATATGAAATTAAAATTTTTAAAGTCTGCGCCAAACTAATACCTGACAAAATGGGATTCGCATAAATAGATTAACAATACTTTTATTGTAATTGCTTTCTTACCATAATTTGTATATATTAGTAGTTACTTGTTTCATTTAAAAATAACTTGGCGCCGATTTCAAAAATTTCAATTTCATATAGAAATTTATAGTTATTTTTCACTTTTTAGCTCACTTTTAGAAGTCGGTTCAATTTTTTTTATAAAAATTTAATTTATTGATTTTTAGTTTTGAGTTAGTAGTGAACATAACCCGATCCTCTCTATCCCCCCACTCCTCGACCTTGACCTTGACCTTGCCCCACCCCTCTTTGACCCCGCCCACATGTCCTTGTCATTGATCTTGAAAGTGCTCGTGTGCTTTGGCCTTGACCTTGTGTTCAAGGTTGTGTGTGTGACCTTGACCTTGGTCGAGACGACCTTGACTTTGTTGAAGGTCATCTTGGGTGTGTGACCTTGAAGACATGTTGCGTGGTTTGGGGTGACCTTGAATGGTTTTATATAAGGTATGGGGCAGTTTCAGGCTCTGACTTGTATAGGTAGTACATGTGTTAATATTTGACAAATCATGGCATATGTTTGTGAAAATTGCGGTTCTAAGTTTACTAATAGTTATAATATGAGACGTCATCAAAGAGAATCGTGTGCGGCGAGATTTAATGAAGTGCCTGGAGGAAAACGGCTCCGAATTGAAGAGTATACATCGACGATTCCGCTAATTAATTGCGCTACATGTAATGTAGATGTTCCAATAAATCATATGTCGGCGCATAAACGAACACAACAACATAAAAATAATTCATGTTTGCCGGTATGTCATGGTGTGCAACTCGTTGAATGTGCCTTCAAAAGGAGAATTGCAACCTATCGGGTTAGCAGTGATATGGAGCATTCCGATTACGTAATGTTCTTTGCAGACATTAAATCCAAGGTGGTGGAACTTGTTAATAATTTATTGCGTGTGCATCATGCTTTAAAAGTTAACATGACAGCTGTTGGCGAGTACATGCTTCCATCACAAGAAATATTCAGTGAAAAATCCTTCAACACTGCTAATCAAATAATTAGTGTAGAAAGTGATTTGGATGCCGTTTACCATTCTTTCACCGAATTAATAAAAACGCAGGCGACAGAGTTCCAGGAGAAAGATTCAGGTATGGAAAAATCAAAACCCGATATATTAAACTGATTTTTATATATTATTTTTCTTGTTATAGGATGGGCTCTTGTGCGAATTTTATACTTGGAAGTTGGTATCAACAAGTATATGCCTATGGGTGGCTCATCATACATCAAGTTGCCGTGTTCTATTGAAAAGAAAGGAGCTGTCGTCAATGTGATTAACCAGGACGAATTTTACTTTGCGTGGGCTGTAACATCAGCATTGTTTCCTCCAACGGCAGAGCCTTCACAGAAGACATCCTACCCCCATTTTTCTAGAGTGCTAAATGTAACAGGTATGGATTTTTCAGTAAAATTACGTGACATTAAAAAATTTGAGGAAATGAACAACATATCAATTAACGTATACGGTCTGGAATCTAAATATGAAAATAATGAAGTAATACATGAAGTTATTGGTCCACTGAGGTATGCGTCAAAAAAGTTGGATAGACATGTAAATTTATTGTTAATTACAAAAGACTGTAGTAGTAAAGATGGCGGTGAACATTTTTGTGATACGACTTGTTCAAAGAGTCATTATTGTTGGATTCGGGATTTATCACGTTTAGTTTTAAGTCAAATTAGTTGTCAACAACATAAAATATATTTCTGTGATGGTTGCCTCATTTATTTTAGTACACCGTCAGCTTTAACTTTACATCAAAGCTACGATTGTAACCACATTTTCACGCAAACACCCTCAGTGGATTTAAAAATCGATAAATTTGGAAAGAGTGTGCTGGAAAATATTTTAAAATTCGAGGGTATAGAAAAGCAAATGCGCGTTCCATTCGTGGTTTATGCAGATTTCGAATCTGTTTTAAAACCCGTTGAAACGGTACAACCAAACCCACAAAATTCTTACACTGTAAAAAGTTTTAAACATGAACCATATTCTTTTGCTTATTTAATTAAATGCTCTTTTGACGACTCACTTTCGAAATTTGAGCTATTTCGGGGGAATAATGCAGCTCAAGTCTTTGTGGATCGTATCGAGTGTGATTTAAGGGCTCTATACAACACATATTTAAAAGACATTAAGCCTATGAAACCGTTAACGCCTGAAGAAAAAAGGGAGTTTAATGATGCTAAAATATGTGGTATATGTGAAGGCCCTTTTGAAGAGGGTGAGATTAAAGTACGAGACCACTGTCACATAACTGGTGCAAAAAGATTTGGTGCTGCACATTCCGTTTGTAATTTAAATTATAAATTACCCTCTTTTATCCCTATCATATTTCATAACTTAAGCGGCTACGACAGCCATTTATTTATAAAAGAGTTATGTAAATATGGGGATAAAATTGGTGTTTTGGCTCAAAGTAAGGAAAAGTACATATCATTTACCAAAAGCATTTATGTGCACGATTATTTTGATAGTAAATGTGGAAAAGTCAAGAGGAAATGTTTAAAGTTGCGATTTATTGATAGTTTTAAATTTCTGTCAACGTCTTTGGAAAATTTAGGCAGCGGTTTAAACGACGACGATTTTATTGAAACGCGGAAACATTTTTCAAATATCAACCAATTTAATTTGATGCGTCAAAAGGGTGTTTTTCCCTATAGCTTTATTGACTCTATAGAAAAAATGGAAAATACATGTCTTCCAAGTAAAGATGAATTTTATGATAATTTACGGGAAGAACATATTAGCGATGAAAGCTATAGAAGAGCAAAAGAAGTATGGCGCTTGTTTGGGTGTAAAACTTTGGGGGACTATTCGGACGTGTATTTAAAATCAGATGTGTTGCTATTGTGTGATGTTTTTGAGCCATTTCGGAATAATTGTTTAAAATTCGACAAACTTGATCCAGCACATTACTATACCCTTCCAAGTTTATCATTTGATTGTATGCTACGTATGACTAAGGTAGAGTTAGAGCTCTTAACTAATATAGACATGATACATTTTTTTAAGAAAGGTATACGCGGCGGCATAAGCCAGTGTACAGAAAGGAAGCACATCGCTAATAATATTTTTTTACCAGACTATGACCCAACAAAACCTTCTTCATTTATAACATACCTTGATGCTACAAATCTATATGGTCATAGTATGTCACAAGCATTACCATATGGTGGTTTTCGATGGTTAAGCGAGCGCGAAATTCTGGATTTAAATATTATGGCTGTTGGTGATGATAGTTTACATGGCTACGTTTTGGAAGTGGATATGCATTATCCGACTGAGTTGCATGATGCACATTCTGATCTTCCATTTCTAGTAGAAAATATCATACCACCAACAGAAAACGCTAAATTACCGAAATTAATTCCTAATTTACAAGATAAAAAAAAATACATTGTACACTATAGAACTTTAAAACAAGCCATCGCCAACGGCTTAGTGGTAATGCAAACTCATCGAGTATTACAGTTTAAGCAATCAAAATGGCTAAAATCGTATATTGATTTTAATACCAATTTACGTAACAAGGCCACCACAAAATTTGCGAAGGACACTTTTAAATTAAAAAATAACGCGATATTTGGTAAAACTATGGAAAATGTGGAAAATCGAAAGGATATAAAATTAGTAACACATTGGGATAACAGTGTAGGCAGAAATGGAGCTAGAGCACTAATATCCCGCCCCAATTTCAATACTAGCTCGATATTTACCGAGAACTTTGTTGCTATATATATGAATAAAGTTAAAATATTGTACAATAAACCAATTTATATCGGTTTTTCCATATTAGATATATCAAAGACTGTAATATACGATTTTTATTATAATTTTATTAAATCCAAGTTTGGCGATGATGCTTCATTACTTTACACCGATACTGACTCGCTTATATTAAAAGTGTATACGGAAAACTTTTATCAAACTATATCAGAAAACCCCGAAAAATTTGATACATCAAATTACCCCGAAATTAATAATTTCAACATAATTAAAAGTAATTCTGTAGTTGGTAGAATGAAAGATGAGTTTCCTGGTGATCCGATAATAAATTTTTATGGTACCGGCGCGAAGGCTTATTATGTAAAGTCCATTAATAATGAATTAAAAAAAGCCAAAGGTATCAAAAAATGTGTTATCGAGAAAGACCTTCATCAGGAAGACTACCAAAGAATTGTTGAACGGGGTGGTTTGATATTAAGAAAGATGAAGACATTTAGAAGTGAATTACATAACATTTATACCAACATAATAAATAAAGTAGCATTGTCACATAGCGATGATAAACGTTATGTAATTCCCAGTTCAACCAAAACTCTACCTTGGGGGCATGCAGACATAGATTTTTACAAAACAGACCCGGAAGAAAACTTAGCAAATTTAGTCACCGTGTTGGAATCATTTCTAAGTCAGGACAGCACGTAATCTGAAAAATCCATATTTCATTATTTGTATTGTTTTTATTATTTCTATTAAACATACAACATTAATATGTAACGATAGTATTGTAATTTTTTTTTTAAATAAAAAACATTTATTCATTACTTGATTGCTTTTTTATTGAACCTTTATTTTAAAATTATAAATATAATGAAGTGTCGATAAATAACAAACTGTAAAAGTTATTGTTGAAAAATTTGTCTAATATTAAATTAAACGCACAGGTCTACGAGTAAATGTTTAATGTGAAACAGGTTTGCTGACAAGATCCTCCATAGTCTTTTCAATTTTCAACATTCTAGAGTTAAGTTCATCACGCAGTTCGTCTTGCCTAAGTTCATATATTGCAATAACAGTATCATCAATGTATCCTCTAAGTTCTTGACCGGTTTCAATTAATTTCTTGCGTACGTAACCTTCAAGTTGGTTTCTGAATATATCTTTAATAACAATTGTTGAGTCATGTAAAGCTTTCTGCGTATCTTGCACACACTGAGCAAGGTTATTATCAACATAATTTCGTGTGGTCGCATCGTCTCCTTCAAGAGGTTCTGCTAAATAGCACAATCTTTTGCTTCCCATGTCGTAATCTCCATTAGGTGTAAGTTTAAAACCTATTCCTGAAGGACCTCGCATAAAGTTAAAATCCTTAAATTTTCTTTTGCGACCGAACTTATCAATAGTGTTTACTTCTGACATTGTTATGTGAGACTGATTTGAAACCATTAGATTTCACCCTAATATATGGTTCTATTTCATTATTAAACGGACTCTGCAGAAAAATATGGATTGCAAAACGTATTTTAGGTGATGTTTAATAAATACACGTACAGATTCATTTTACTATTGTTTTATTGAAAAAAAATTAAAATATAACAAAAGATTGAGTTTACTTTTTATTATTAAAAAAAAATAAAAAATATAACAAACAAAAAAATTAAAAATTAAGAAATAAAATACATGTTAATTTCTTCTGTACAGGTAAGCTTCTTCTATGACCCAATTTCTTCTCTGGATGGCACGTTCATTAATGTCCTTGAACTGGTAGTAAACTAGTCCACAAAAGCCGCATTGTACAAATTTAACCCTGAAAAGGTCAATGTAGTTGAAGTCGTACGTAAGATCATTTCGCCAGCAGATACCTAGTCTTTTACAATGATGACAAGTTAAATAAAAAGCTTTTGGTATATGACTGTATGTTTTGGCTGCTTCACTAGGTTGTTCATCAGTTGGCAACATGATGTTTGAATATGTTGTACTTTTCAATCGCGGTACTCTAATTATGTATTACTTTTTAAAATAACCTTGACAGGACCAAAAAAAAAATCCTTGAAAATTACAACCTCGAAAACGACCCTGACATTGACGGGTACTTTGACCTTGGCCTTGGCCTTGGCCTCGCATCTGACAAGTTTAGTACTATATTTATATGCTTCTTTAAAATAACCTTGACAGGGACAAAAAAAAATCCATGAAAATTACAACCTTGAAAACGACCCTGGTATTGCCGGTTACGTCGGCCTTGGCCTTGGCCTTGCATCTGACAAGTTTAAATATTATACTTAATGCATCGAACAAAAGGAATAAAGGTGGTGTAGTGGGGGAAATGGGCATAAAAGCAGACTTGCTGGCTCGAGCTCTTCACAGTTCGTCAGAACACCAAACAGTACAGTGCTAAGATAAAGTAAATAGTGTGAGTTTTAATATCGAAGATGTCGAGTGTACGGTCTCTTTTAGATGCTCTTGACGTGAGCTGCGGTTCGCAACAAGGCATGCTGGATAACATTAGTGGTTTGGAAGTGTTAAGTCCGGGGGTATTCGAGAATTGGAATGGCATGAAGCATGAAGATGCCGAAGACAGAGCCCTCAATGATGGTCGCGACGAAGAGTTAGTTCAGTCGGCAGCGCAATTCCTCGAATGCTTGACGGAGGAGAAGGAGCCAAAGATCAATGTGATAAGTGATGTGGTTGTGCGAAAAGCATCGCGGCCTAGGGAATCTTCTCCGAAAGCTTCTAAATTGAAAAAGCTCTTGACTATGCGGAAGTCGGAAATCGCCGATAAAAAAACATTTTATTCGGCGATTAAAGGTGTGGGACAAGGGAGGAAGAAAAAGTTTAACTTTAAGCGTCCCTCCACCCCTGTTCCATTACCCGACTTCCTGAAAACAGCACCACAAGAGCCATTGTCGGTAGAAGTGCAAGTGATAGAAGGCCCCGATGGACCAACACCACCAACGCCACCAACACCGGCCAGCGTAGAGCAGGAAATAGTATCGGAGGTGAAGTCTTCCCCAACGCCACTGTCGCCGATATTGGGGTGCCGGAAACCCATGAAGAAGCGGTTTAAGCGGTGTTTTGAAGGCGATGAAGTTTCCGCTGCTTCGTCGTCGTCGTCGTCATCGTCGTCTTCACCAAATGAAACCGCTTCTTCTTCGTTAATATATTCCGAGCCATCGCAACCGGAGTGGGTTGAAGACTTCACCAACTCTCAGAAGAGCAAATTAACAGACATTTATCAAATGAAAAAACACTTCGTGAAAAAAGTGAACGAGTGTGCCAGTGACATTTTAGAACTTGAAAGACAATTAGAGTTAAAAAAGTTGGAATCTGCGCGGTTAAAAAGACAATTAGAGGACTTTAATAAATTATGTAGTAGGTGTTAGGTAGTTGTAGATATTAGCTTTTAATTTATAGTATTAAGTTTGTAAATATATATATATATATATATATATATATATATATATATATATATATATATATATATATATATATATATTGTAGTTAATAAAAAAAAGTGTTTGATCAAATTTTTATATTTTATAATGAGAATAAAAATGACTTGAAAATTTATTTTTGTGTGTTATTTCATATAGGCCCTGTCCCACATAATATTAGGTAATAAAAAAAAAAAGTGAATAATCCACTAAAACTACGCAATAGCAATAGTTGTAAATATTTTTTGATAATATTTACAAGTATGCTAAAACATGGTTCGGTTTAAGAAGTTAAGGTTCTGTCGCCAGAACTTCTAATACTTTGTATCTCAATATTGTATGTTTTTATGAAAAAAAAAACATAAAATATTGGTTACAAAATATTATAACCAACTAAAACTACGATCAAATTATTTTGTGGTCCTGAAAAGGACCCTTTGGTTGTAAAACATGCTACTCTTTATTGTGTTGTGGAGTCGCACGGCCCGTCATCATCAACGGGGGTGGTGGCGGTGCTGTCCTCTGTATATTCGATGATGAATCGCCAAAGTTCATCCCATCTGGGATCGTCCGACTCCCACTCCAGACAATTCTCTGTGGTAGAATCTACCACAGGGCATTGGATGGGTTGTTGTTGTTGTTATTGTTCAGTCGCAGACATGTTGAACTAAAATGATTGTAATAAGTATTGGTGGTCGTATATATAGAGACAAATTAATGGTGGGGGGTGAAAACAAATGTCGTATTACGTATTGAGACCAAAAGTTGTTTGTGGTCTCAAATACGAACGAACGATTTAGCTGGGTTCCACCAGCACTTAAACTTTTAATACTTTGTATCTAATATTGTATATTCTATACATACAATATTATTAACAAAGTACTAATATGTACTAAAACTACGATCAAAGTATTTTGTGGTCCTGAAAAGGACCGTTGTTGTGTGCCCTTAAAAAGGGCCGGGGAGAGTGTGGGGCTTATGGTGCCCCATCCTCGCTGGTCGACCACCAGCTTGACGAATCGCAGGGGCCTTGCGGGTCGTCGGGTGTTGGTGATGCTGGAATTTCCAGCACCGCATCTTCCGTCGAGTCCGGCTCTGGCTGCGGCGACGGAGTTTCGAGTCTTTGTAAGACCCAATCGCCCGCATCGTCTAATTCCACTAGACCCGGATCATGGTCATACACTAGCGGAAGAATACATTACAAAAAAAATAATAGAAACCTTGTTTGGACTGTTAACATTTTCATAGGTTCTCAAGCTTATAACTTGGCACTTAAGCTACGAGACAATTCGTCGTTAAACGAATATCTCGCCCCATAAGTGACGATTACTAAACTACGATCAAAATATAATGTGGTCCTGAAAAGGACCGTTTTTGTGGCCCTAAAAGGGCCTGGGGGGGAGGGTGGGGTGCCTACCGTGGAGTAATACCCAACGATATTAGCACCGACCTAGGTGCAGCCCTTGTTCTTCTCATTGGCGGCACCGTCGCCGTCGCTGGTGGTGTCGGCGTTGCAGGCGGTTCCGAAGGTGCCGCTCCTGGTGCGGTACCCCCGCACTCCTCACACTTACATATTTTGCCGGGCACGAATGGCCTGACAATGCCAATGGTCCTTTTTGGTGTATCTTCCATCTTGCCGATCGAATGTGTAATGATGAAATAATTCTAATACCGGCCTCTATATACATTCAAAAAGTTGGAGGGGGTAAGGTGGAGTGCATATATGCATTATATATGTTTAAGAATAATATGATTTTATAACTCACCGTATCTCTGTTATGGACACAAACTACCCCCCTCCACTTTTCTAGCATATAGTACTAGACTTTCTCTACATTTTTTTCAAATAATTTTTTTTGATATTTCTAACCATTACTTTGCTACATATTTACAAAAAATGCAAATTATGCATATATTTTAATTATTTTCAGGCAAGGTAAGGAATATTTTGAAAATGTTTTTACGGAATCGTAATAAGGAAGAGTTGAAGTATATCACACTATTTTTCCCGATTCGCTAATATAAAAAAAAAATTTTCATCTCATTTTGGATGGGCTCTGGCGTCGTAACGGTTGACGATAAAAAATTGGAAAAATACATATATTGTGGGAAATTTTCTCTAGAATCCAAAAAAAAAATTTCCGAACTTCTGTCACCGCAAATAAAAAAATCGATACCTCAAAAATTGCGAAAAAATGGTGAAGGAGCCGCGCAATCGCTCTGAAACCATAAAAAAACCCTCCCCTACAACTTCCACATACTCCCGTTCGGCGCTCTAGCCTCCTAACTCGAAGAATTTCAATTTTTTCGTCTAAATTTTTTTTCATTTTTAAGATTTTCCAATTTTTTTTTTCACCATTGTATTCTACTCAAAATTCTAGGTAATTAAAGTGCTTTTATTTTTTCTCTATCTTGAACGGTTCCCGAGCTACAGCGCTTTAAAGAATTCAAATTACTAACTTTCTATAACCCTTTTTTTCAAATTTCATTTTTTCGAATTTTCAAAAATACTACAATATGTAGAAAAAAATTCTCTCTTTAATTTCCCAATACCGTTTTTCTCTAAATCTTCAACTTTAGCGCGTATTCATCATTTTCAAGAAAAAAAAAATATAATTTTTTTTACACCATCGCATTCTCCTCAAAATTTTGGGCTATCGAAGTGCTTTTATTTTTTTGCTATCTTGAACGGTTCCCGAGCTACAGCGCTTTAAAAAATCCAAATTACTAACTTACTATAACCCTTTTCTTAAAATTTCATCTTTCCGAATTTTGAAAAGTACTACCATATGTAGAAAAAAATTCTCATTCTAATTTCCTAATATCATTTTGCTCCAAAACTTCAACTTTGGCGTGCATTCACCATTTTTCAATTTTTTTTGAAAAAAAATTTTTTTACGTTTTTACCATCGACAAAAATGCATGCTTATAGTACTCGATTTCCTCTATAATTTTTTCTTATAACTTTTTTCCCTATTCCTAACCGTTACTTTCCTACAAATTTTCTAAATCGTTGTTTTCATATTTTGCCTTAAAAATTTTTTCTTGTGTTATTTAAGCTCTTTTTTCCACTTAATAAACCACCATTTTCTAAACTCCCGTACTCCTTTCTTAAAGAGCGGGCTTTTCCGTCAGCTTTTTTTTGGTTGGGTTTCAAATAAATATAAAACTACTACTTCACTCATTACAAATTTATTGATTCAAGAACATTATTTTGTGTTACATATAATAGATACATTAAAATATAGATTTATTGGTCACCGAACCGTTTAATACATTATAACTAAAAAATGAGTCGTGAATAACTAATGCGTACACTTTAGTGTCTTTGGGGAATTTATTCTTTCTCGTTTGGAACTCCAATTTTACATCCACTGTCGATGAGTTAATCGCCTCTGGTTGATGACTGCAATTGATAATAAAAACGGGGTTTTTCATATATTCCGCGAACGTTAACATCGGATCGTTTATTTCGCGCCCGTAGTAGCTGCTTTGGAAGTTTTCGTAATTGTAATAGGCTGCTGCGTACAGTTTCTTGGCGAAATCTAAATTCCATCTTTCGTATGGATAAACGGTTGAATTCAGATACAGTCTAATGTCGCATACGTCGGCGTGGGTAAACTGGGTTGCGTTTTTTTCTTTCTTGTCGCAATTATTGCTGTCTTGAAACCCGACGATTATATAGCGCGGTCTTTCCAGACTTGTACTCGTTCTCAAGGCCCACACGTCGGAAGATGTTTGCCTTAAAGCTGGTAATTCGTACAGATCCCATTTACGATATGCCATTTGAATACTGGCATTGTTTCCTCCTTTATTAATGCGAGACAGTATTTTTAATTTTTGCTTGTCGTCTGGAATGATGTGACGAATTTTCCATTCGATTTTGTCGATACTAATTTCTGCCTCTACTTCGCCGATGTAACAATTGGTAAAAGTGCGAGCTATAATCATAATAAGCTCTTGTTTTACGTTGAAAACACCTTTTGCGTAATCTTCGGCGAATCCCATAAGATATTTTAAGGGTAATTTCCCGGAGAATACGTTACTTGCCGTGTCTACGATATCTTGGTTTGCTTCGTCGAGACCCCATCCGCACGTCATGAGAGATCTTTGTTGCAAACTTCCGAATGAAACCATGGTTTTTAATGTCGTCGTAACTCCAGGTTTACGAACCACGGCGACCTGCTCACCTCCCATCTCGTAGCGAATTTCATCGAACAAAAATGCGAGGGCATTATTTGATAAAAAAACATCTTTTCGTTGCGTCTATGGGTTTAAATTTTCCTTCGATATATATGTAACTTTCGGCGATATCCAGTATAATATCTTGTAAATTAATGGGGATACGGACTTCATCCGAATTGTTGAATGATGGAGATCCGTATGGTTTATACGTATGCTCTTCTAGACTAATAATGGAATTGTCCAAGATGGGCTCGGAGAAAACCTCTATTTTATCGCTGGTGGTGGAAATCATTTTCGCACTTTAAGGCCGATTGATTTTAAAAATTTATAGTCTTCGGCAGATAACTGTTGAGATGTTTGTGATCTAACGTCTGGACGACGACTAACCTTGACGTTAACTCTTCTTTTACTTTTATTATATTTCGGCGGTTCCCCCATCTTAGTCGACAGCACACACAATTGACGATTGACGCAAAAACCCATTTCTATGAAAGTTTCTTCAGTTCCAATTTCACGATTATTTTCTCGCCTTGAAAATTGATTAGATCACCGCTATCGTCCAAGATGCGAAGAGTAATGTTGTCGATAAACTGACGTCCTGCCGGCATTAACGGCATATAAATATTATTTTGTGGTTCTTTACTGATTTTGTAACCGGGCTCCACGTCGATATCGAATTCGAACAAGGTATGACCTTCCACCGAATTCATATATGCTCCGGAAATTATATTACAATCTACGCGTATGATGCGTACTTTCATTATTTCCACCATCTCGGTTGATTCGTGCTTTTTGTCTCTTTTTAACACTGTATGATTAAATCCTAACATTTTACCGATACTCGCCTCTCCCCGGAAATCTATAGTATATTGGGATTTCAGTTCACATTTCAGCGTATTATTATTAGCGACCAAGTAAAAGATTCCATCGTTCTTTTCTTCAGTTGAAATCCTCAAAGCCTCCAACATAGCTTTACCTATCTCATCTATTTCATAGGCCCCAGGTGGAATCTGCAATTGTATCGACTCGGTGGTGTAACCCTCCTTCATGTAGGCAAACTTATTGTTGCTTTCGTCCACATTAAAAATTGAATTGTATGTGTAAAATCCCAGCAATGCCAGACCATATTTGTTTTCTCTATTTAATTCGACTGGTGGATAAAAATCGGCGCTTAAGACGCTCGAGTGTCCTGTTAGTGTGAACGTATAAGACATGACTAACCATTAAAACATCACACATCTCGGTTTTATTCTTAGCGGCAACATTTAAAAAGATTCATCTTCACACCTTTTCTCACTGCATTAGATAGTAATGTTTTTATGCTATTTTCTGCTTTTATGCGCACATCGCTGATTTTGCAATAACAACAAAATATTTTTCTAGCCGTAACATCCTCATCAGCCGTAACCTCGTTTAAATTGCTGCTGCTGAAATAATGTTTGCAACCGCACTGATATTTTAATATATCGATATCGCTTTTGAGGTGCTCGGGCAACTTTCCCCAAACGAATGGAATTTCATTTGGGGCTAATGCAATCATTACTTCCTTGGGCATGTTTTCTAACTGTTTCACGGTCATTTTCCTTAATCTACCAGCTAGATGAAATGCTTTCAGTGATTGCAACATTTTAGTATAGTTATTGCGATCCATTTGCGGTGTTAATGGTGACGATGATGATGACATCTTTTACGCTGATGATTCGACAAGAAACTTTAAGCACAAATGTCCACACCAGACTGTTCCAAAATCCTGCTGACGATCGTATGTATAGTAAATAATTTTTGATGGTTCCGATCCCGTTTGTAGATATCGTACCAATTCGATCGGTGGGGGTAAATCGCCGAAGCTGTCATAATATGTTACTTTAGAATTATTTTTTCTATAAGCTACCCGATGAGTCCCTGCACCACGCGTACTATCCAAATTCACTATTGCTGCTTCGTAACGTCGAGGACCTTTTCTAGGTAATAAATCCCTCATATAAACGCCTCGAAAGTGTCCTATTCTTTTCTTTTTGGCATATTTTTCTATATCGATGTTAGATAGTGGTCTTCGAGGTAGGGATTCAATTAGTTTTTTGATCTACGATTTAAAAATAATCCCATACCTTTACGATATGGCTTTAGAAACAAACCATTTCCTTTCGATTTTAAATACAGGCCGGCACCGGTTTTATCTTCGCTGCTTTTTTTTACTGCTTTTATGGCCCGCACAATTCCCGGCAAAAATTGGTATTAATGGTAATATTCCACCAGTTTTAGGAATCGGTATTATTCTCGGTGTACGAACCTTCCTTTTGCCACCTGCCGCTTTTACCGATCTACGTGCTGCCGACAGAGCTATTTTAGATGCATTCATGACATTTTTTTCCAACACATTTTTACTTCCGGCTTTTAATAATTCCCTTCGAACTGCTTGTCGAATAGCTGTTCCGAAACTGGCTTTCCGAACATGTCGATTTTTATTAACACCTTTCCTTTTTGTATGACGTGTGCCTTTACTAGATGTTTTTTTTGTTGATAATGATGATGGTACACCCATACCAAAACGTTGTTTTCCTTTCATAATGTTTGTAACTAACCAAGCTGCTGTTTTTTCACCTAAACTGGAATCTTTCGATTTTACTCTATTCCAAGCACTTTGTTCGAGCTCGTAATCCGCTCGATGTCTCGCACTTATGTTGTCTTTATTATGTAAATAGGCTAAATCGTGTTTTTTGCATGCGGCATCCAAAGGATTAATGCCTGGATCACCTCTTGTTACACGTTTTATTACTTTTGTTCCGGGTCCACAATATTGATAACCAGGAATGTGTACCTCGAATGGTAATTTATTTATTAACGAATTCACAATACCGTATCCAGTTTTGTTGGAAACGTGAGACCGTCCACTTCGTTTGACGCTCGGCATCTGAATGACAGTTTTTGTGAAAAATTGCCTATAAAATATCAAATTTTCCTAAGATGCGCGTTATCGATCTTAAACAAAAACTTCCTATTGACAATCTCGATGAAAAAGTCGGACTTGGATTTGAAAAGAAGATAATGAAGAGACACGGTCCTCTACTTCCTTCCTCTATTCGCGGCCTGTTAATTGGTCCATCCAATTGTGGAAAAACTAATGTCATGATTTCGCTGCTTACACACCCCCTTGGGCTACGTTTCGAAAATGTCTATATTTACTCGAAATCTCTGTATCAACCGAAATATGAGTATTTAAGGAAAATTTTAGCGCCCATCAAAGGTTTAGGCTACTATGCCTTTAGTGATTCCAGTAATATTGTGGAACCGTCCGATGCAAAACCAAACTCTATATTTATCTTTGATGATGTTATATGTGAAAAACAAGATGTTATAAGATCGTACTTTAGCATGGGACGTCATAAAAATATCGACTCCTTTTACCTAGCGCAAACATATTCGCGAGTGCCTAAACAGCTTGTGCGAGACAACGCCAATTTTATTATTATGTTTTAACAAGATGAGTTGAATATGAAACACATATTTTCCGACCACGTTTCACCGGATCTAACTTTTACTCAATTTCAAGAAATGTGCTCAAAATGTTGGGATAATAAGTATGGATTTTTAGTAATTGATAAAGACAGTGATGTGAAATCGGGAAGATACCGCAAAGGATTTGATAGCTATATATTACTGTAATAATAAGAGAAAACGCTCATTTGATTGTTGAAACGTCCTTTGTTAACATCATGAATAACGCGATCGACTTAAAACGTAAACTAGTGGAAGCTACCAATGCCGTCAGAAAAAAATTTAAACAAATTAAAGCGGCTAAAGAATTTAATGTTGTGGAATTGGAAAAGTTTTACGAACCCATTTCTAAGCCGTTGACAACTATATCTGATGTGGTTAAGCAACGTCAGCAGCAGCAGCAGCAACAACAACAACAACAACAACAACAACAACAGCAACAACATTATCCAGCTACAAAGTCACATAGTCTCAGTACATCAGTGCAGTCGACTCAAATATCAGGTTTTCCCCAACCTACACATTCCTTTCAAACCTCCACACCTATTCAGCAGCAGCAGCATCGCATTTCAAGAGAAGATATTAGCCAATCGGTGTTTGATACACCCTCGGCATCAACTAATACATCTCTCGCATCCGCTGACACCACAACTTCCGATACTTTAAACGCACACCTGAAAGGATTACGTTCGAAACCATCTCTATACGATACTGTATATGGTGTACGTTTTGGTTCAAAAACAGATTATAACAAAAATTTTATTGGTAATTTAGAGGTGCGTTTTCGAAATGGAAATATTGTCTTATACAGAAAAGGGAAAAATATTGCAGAATATGGTGGATCACCGGCACTTTATGATTTGTTATTTCTTAAAACACCCCCAAGTGTAGGCAAGGAACAACAACAATTAAGTGATAATGTACTTTCAACGTACAAGGAAATTTTGGAATCAACGAGTGCTGTCTACAACAATTTTAAAAAAAGTGATGGTTTACGGGAGACCAGATGGAACAAATATTTACGAATTATTAAACCTCTGATAATGGGCACAAAATTAGGTGGTACTATTACAAGAAAAAATCTCTCGGAAAAACTACAGTTACCCACAAAAAAGAAATTATCTTCGAAAAAATTTCCATATGTCTACTGGAACAAAGCTAAAGAGTTGGTGGATCGTTTACGTTTGTTGTGGAGTTCCAAAATGGCCGGTCACACGGGACACGAAAATGAAATTATGTCAATCATAGAGGAATTACGAGAAGAAGATATAATATATTAAGCTCAATATTTAATGATATTATTCAGTTCTTCCTTCGATCTGAAACCTTTAATATTACTAATAATATGGAGCCCAATCTAGAAAAAATCAAGATTGTTAATGAACTACATAGAACGGCTAGAAAAAAATTTTGTAAGACGGCGCACGATAATAAAAGGTTACAGAGATTTGTGGCAAATTGATTTGGCTGAAATGCAACAGTATGCTGATGAAAACGATGGTTATCGTTATATTTTGGTCTGTATAAATTGTTACTCTAAATTTGTCTATACCAAAGCCATAAAAAACAAGACTGGTATAGAAGTTACTAATGCGATGAAAAGCATCATTGAAGAGGCATCATATACACCAACAAATCTGCAAAGTGATCAAGGAAAGGAGTTCTATAATACAAACTTTCAAGCCCTGTTGAAAAAATATAATATAAATCATTATTCCACTTACAGCACAAAGAAAGCTGCAATTGTTGAGCGAGTCATAAGGACTTTAAAAAATAATTTATATAAACAATTCTCGACAAGAGGATCTTACAAATGGATACATATATTATCGGCAGTAACAAAAACCTATAACCATTCGAAACATCGCACCATTGGAATGAAGCCTGCAGACGTGCAAGAAAAAACACATATTAAAGCATATGATTATTTAAAAATTGTACCTAAAAAATTTAAGTTTTCCATGGGTGACATTGTGCGTATTAGCAAGTACAAAAGCTTATTCGAGAAAGGATATACGCCCTCTTGGTCAACCGAATTGTTTAAAGTTGTAAAAGTTAACGTTACAAATCCACCTACTTACTTGTTGGAATCGTTAGAAGGTCAGCCTATAAGAGGGTGTTTTTACGAATCAGAACTACAAAAAACAAGCAGTCCTGACGTTTATCTAGTAGAAAAGGTCCTTAGACAACGCAAGAAAAATCACATCGATCAATTATTTGTCAAATGGCTAGGGTTTCCCAACCACTTCAACTCTTGGATAGATAAAGCTAATATTGTTTAAATAACATATTGTATGACTATATTTTTAATTTAAAATCTAAAATAAATAAACAATATATTGTAAAATAAAGTTTTTTATTTCAATCTTCATCATTAAAAACAATGACAATAAAACATCATACACATAAATAACATTTCAATATTCTTGGAGGGAAGGTCCAATTCACCGACGACTACGACGTTATCTTGAAGGCTATGCCACTCGGAGTGCGTTCTCCTATTCTTTAACCTGCTTTCCCTTTTTTTAGATTTTTTTTGTAGTCGAGCCGTACGACAGTGCGCTTAATGAGTCATTTAAAGGCTGATGATAGAGTATTTTCTGCATAACTTCAATTTTTGTTTTAAGCTCACTATTATTTTTGTATATCATGGGGAGGACATCCTTGTTAAATATGTCACATATTACAACTGCAAAATTGTAAAACTTTCTATTAACAAAGTGTTTTGTCACAGCATCGTCATCATCTTTAGGTTCGCCTAAGTTGGTTATGATTTTTCCACCCATATCATACTGCCCATCCGCTGTAAGTTTAAAACCAATCCCTTGTGGCCCAGATAATATATGATATTTTTCATTATATTTCTGACGACCAAATTTATCAATTTTGTTGTTTCCTCGACTCATTTTCAATCTTTACTAAACTATTTTATTTTTATTTGCCCTACTTATATTAAATATTTCAGCTGAGAAAAAGAAACACTGACTATGATCTACTGGGTTGGTATGTTTATAAAAGAAATAAAATAAAACTGTGATTGTAACAGATATTTATTTACAGTTATTTAATTGCACAAATACAAAAATTATAAAAAATTAATTTTCCATGTCTTCGTTTTCGTTGCTCAAAATTCTATCCCATCCGACACTATTTCGATCGTCAACGTCTTGGGCTGTTGCTGTTGCAGAAACCAATTCATATTTTGCAGCAAGCTCACCTGGTAAATGTGGAATATTGACGAGGTATTCTTTTAATTCTTCTTCAACCATTTCAGCACAAAATGTATCCATGTCTATGGAACCATATAAAAATTTGTCGCACAAGTGTGCCCCAGCCATAAAATTGATTGTATCCCTGATCTCGTTCTTATATTGATCTTTGGTTACATCAATATGCGACCAATCATTTACGCTATCTAACATATCGTGAGCCCTATTTCTTAATTCTCTCCCCAACCAAAATATGTATCTATCTACACATTCGTTGGCGGTCGTCGTCGTCGTCGCATCAGCAGACATCTTTAACAGAAATAATGAACACGCGTAAGTATTCTGACATGTGCAACTATATTTTAAATTTAATTACATCCTTTTTTTTCAAACAATTTACATACAATTTACTCCAATGAGCCAAAACGTAATAATGTTCGAGTATTGTTTCCAAAAACTCTAGT
Organism: Diaprepes abbreviatus; assembly: GCA_034092305.1. Classification (NCBI taxonomy): domain Eukaryota; kingdom Metazoa; phylum Arthropoda; class Insecta; order Coleoptera; family Curculionidae; genus Diaprepes; species Diaprepes abbreviatus. Next base: position 4,984,733 of record JASJET010000050.1, read on the forward strand.
GCCCTGCCCCAAATAAGTTAGAGTGTATTTACCTTTAGTTTTACTCATAATATCTACAATATCGTCAGATAGTGTTTCGGCCACACGTTTTGGCAAAAAAGTCTCAAGTGTGCTATTATCACCGTCATCGTGTAAAGCCACTAAAAGAGTTTTACCAAATCGTGTAGTCATTGAAACCATCTTTACAATTTTATACACTTTGCCTACAATCATTTCGGTAACCTTTTTTCTCTCTAAAACATCGAAATCTTTGCTAAACATTTCATTAATTTCATCTAGAGTTTCTTTTGCAATACTCATTATTGAAAAAATGGTATATAAATCCAAAAATTACCGTGAATATAAAAGCACTTTCAGAACACTACACGAACACAATATTTGATGTTTATGCCACTGATATCTGCGACTGTTTGAAGTCACTTCTTTTCCCACGAATTTTTATAGCGAGGTTTCAAGGTCGAATTGTAACAATGGTGGGGGTAGCTTAACGATAGAAATAGTGGGAGGAGTATTCAAAGTCAAATGACGTCACACATTTAAATTGGTATAAGGATAACTTCAAGGACAAAATATAATGAAACAAATAACTACATTTTATGTACTTTATTGATTGATTTTTTTCTGCCATTCTTCTATACGTGTAACATTATCACCTAAACCTAATTTTCTTAATTTGTTCAATAATAATTGTTTGTTTCTATTTCTTAGAAAATTCTTACAAACTATACTAGCTAAAAGACACACTTCGGCATGGTCCATATACTTAAAAAATACACTAAAATCCTGAGCCTCCGAATCTTGCATTTCATATGCGTAAAATTCCGAACAGGCTGCAGAAATTAGAAATTCTTCGTACATTTCTCGCACTAAACTTTCCATATTAACTACTACTACGTTAAACTTAAGTCCTACACTCTAATTTCATCTAACACAACCGGATCTGCAATGAACCTAATCAATTTTTCCAAACAGTCACTAAACCCCAACTTTTTTATTTCACGAACAAAGTCTTGTAAATTTATTGTTTTGCTGCAATATTTACGACATGCATTCGCAGCCTTTTCATATTCATAAGCCAAATCACAATAGCGCGACGCCCATTCTACTCGACTTTTCATTGCATCATTGAAATAATTACTAGCCGTTTCAGTGAACTCATCGCCCAATTTTGTTACTGTCTCTTGCAAAGCACTATTCATATTATTCACTCATTTTTTACATTCACGACACTTTTTTATTGCTGATGGTGGCCCATCTATATAATGACGATATATTTGTTCATAGTGAATGTAACAGGGTAAGCTTAACTGTAGTTCCTTGTCACACCGATATGGCGCTGGCAACTTATCCCAAATTTGCCGTAAACTCAGCGTATCAACGCAAGTTTTTAAATATTCGAGAGGAAAAAATGCTAGATCCTTCTCTTCAAAATCACACAAACTTTTTAAATTACTCTGATATAAACAAATTACTCTGCCGACTTGCTCTACAATTTTTTCTTTAGATAGTTCCGTATCTGACATTTCACACTGAATGAATGCAAATAGACTCACACAATTTATAGAACAATTTGCAAGGTCAAAATCATTTCAAGATCATCCCACACTATTACAATGCACAAATAACTACTTCAAGGTCACACACCCAAGATGACCTTCAACAAAGCCAAGGTCGTCTCGACCAAGGTCAAGGTCAAGGTCACACACACACAACCTTGAACGCAAGGTCAAGGCCAAAGCACACGTGCACTTTCAAGGTCAATGACAAGGACATGTGGGCGGGGCCAAAGAGGGGTGGGGCCAGGTCATGGTCAAGGTCGAGGAGTAGGGGGATAGAGAGGATCGGGTTATGTTCACTACTTGAGTTCATTATGATATCCATAGATTATTTGAACTAAATACTAATCGAGATTAGTGTACCCATTTTATCCAAAGTTGTAATCACCCTAAAATGAACCACTAAAAATTCTTTGATTCTTAGAGTTCTACAAAAACCAGTGAAATTGTATTAAACAAATAATTAGTCTGTCATAGTAAATTCACTATCTTAGATTTTAAATTAATTTTAGTTTGGTAATATAGACCCCAAAACCTTCCAATATCGATATTTAAAAAACTTGAGACATAAATTTCTTAGCTCGATATATTTTATAGTGCATATTGAGTTTGTATAGGCTACAAGAACCCTGCAATATCACTTTTAGGCAAAATCTGAAAACTCAAAATTTTCACTCCCTCACTCCCTTGTCAACCTAATATTGTAAAAAATTAACTTCATATTCGTAATACACGACCCCGAAAACACCCTAATACCAAATCTGATAAAATGCGAATAAGGTAAAATTTTCAACTCACTATATTGGATCCGCAATATTGAATTTCAAAAAAATAATTTTAACGTCTTAATGTAATCTAAATCTAAACCCTTCAAAGCCCCCTAGTACCAATTTTAGAAGAAATCCAGAAATTCAAAATTGTCATGTTGCCTCTGACATATTAAATTTTCTTAAAATAATTTTATATTCGCTCATTACATCCTTAAAAACAATTCAGTCCCACATTTGAACAAAATCGAAAAATGTAAAATTTTTGGTTCGCCATATTGAATCCTGAAAAATACTATTAAATTCGTAACTTACACCCTCAAAAATCCCCTATATCAGTTTTGGAGAAAATCGAAAAATGTAAAATTTTTAGTATCCGTCAGATTGAGTTTTTCAAAAAATATCTTAAATTCGTAATTAACGCTAACAAAAATCCCCCAATACTGATTTTAGACCAAATCGAGAGATATAGAATCTTTAACCCGCCATCTTAGATCCACCATATTTATTTATTTTTTAAATAATGTCAGATTCATAATGTGCGATTCCAAAAACTCCCCCATATCAATTTTGGAAGAAATCGGCCAAAATTTATTTTTTATCCCCCATATTAGATACGCGATAATGAATTTTTTAAAAATAATTTCAGATTCGTTATGTACGACCCCGAAAACTCCCACATTCCAATTTTGGAGAAAATCGAACAAAATTGATGTTTTTGTCCGCCATATTGAATTTTTTTTAAATTAATTTTTGTTTTGCCATGTGCGCTTCCGAAAACTCCAGCTTACCAATTTTGGAGAAAATCGAACAAAATTGATATTTTCGTCAGTCATATTGAATTTTTTTAAAATGATTTTAGATTCGTCATGTGCGACCCCGAAAACTCCCCAGTACTAATTTTGGAGAAAATCGGACAAAATTGATTTTTTTGTCCGCCATATTGGATCCGCCATTTGAATTTTTTAAAAAGATTTTGGATTCGTTATGTGCGACCGCGAAAACTCCCCCGCACCAATTTTGGAGAAAATCGGAGAAAATTAAATTTTCTTGTCTGACATATTGGATCCGCCATAAAATAACGCTAAAGATAGTCATGACAAAAAACATCTTTAATTTATTTGCTTAAGCTTAAAAACACTAATCGCATTGTTATTCAATTAAATTTTTCGAAGAAAAATAGGCGATTTTTATGATTTTATCAAAATACGGGGTGAACATAGATATAAAAAAAAGAAAGTGGTAATTAAAGCAGTGACAACCTAGCTCCTAAAAGATACATTTTAATAAGAAACATATCAAAATTTAAACAGTTCTGCTAAATTTCGTGTTTATTATCAATTCAGGTCCCAAAATTCGATTGTTTTAAATAATAATGTAATATAACTAAATAGTTACTGTGGTTTCTAATAAAATATATTTAAAACATTTTTAAGGATAAGCAAAAATTGCGTCTGTTTTCTTAATTTCAAATGCTAAATGGTCTAAAGTATTAAATTCATAATGTTAAGGCCATAAAAAGTTCGAACCTAATGCCGCGGCTTTTGCTACAACGTTAAACCGTTATTGGAAGGTCATCGGAAACTTCGATTACCTCACCGGATCAGCTATTACTGAAGTCCTTTTTTCAGATTTTTACCATTACCCGTTCATTAAAACGTATGAAATGTCGCACTTTTTAGCAAGTAGCTGATGTTTTACCATGCTCTATATTGTCAAAAACTCAATAAATCATATTGTAAGGACTAGAAAAGCAAACTATATCAATATTTTAAGTATAATTAAAAATTAGTCTACTGCTACACTGGTATTTAGGGGCGCAACAACTCAAAATTAAATGGGAAGAAAAGTTAATTAATAATAAAAAAATCACCAGAGTACAGTTAAAGGCTAGTAGTAGCGCCAACGAGCAGAAATGCCAAGCTAACCCCTAAGCCGGAGAGTAGGGGGTGTGTTATTCAGAGAGCCACTATATCTCAACCTAGGCCGTATGCAGAAATCTTCCGCGATATCGTTAAGAACTAGCTTTCAACTTTAACCCTATAAATTAACAAGTACGTAAAGAAAAGATAATACAAACACAAGAGAGCTTGTGGGACCAATAAAACTCAGCATAGATACTAATAATAAAAAACTAATTTAACGATATAAAGTAGCGGAAGCGTAAGCGTTAGATATATCCAAAGCCAAACTTCAAAAAAGTCACAACCGGAAAAAAGGAAAACACAAATAAATTAATTTTAAATCAAATCAATAAAACTACTACGATGCTCCCTATATTCTACTGACGTTAAAACAAAGCATAAATGAAACCCGTTTATACTAAGATTATAGGATAGGATTATTACGCAATGCTGTAAAAAATAGAGAATAGTTTGAATTACTAGATCGTTTTTACAGCTAGGAAAAAAGGTAATCAATACAGTTTGCCTATCTAATGACTTGGCTACCAGAGGAGGATCTTTCTTCTCAGGCATTAGAGCAGAGTCAATGGGTACACGCCGTTTATAAACCAGTTATAACAAAACCCGTTGGGAGAATCAACCATAAGTAGAATAACCAGTAGGGAGGATTTCAATGATAATAACAAGTAAAGAGAATTCCAATAAAAAAATAAAACCAGTAGGGAAGTGCCTAAGATAACGTTTACGCGAAAATAGAACTAAGCAAGTGAATTTATTAAACAACTCTCGCCAATTTGTCAAAAATTTCATTTAAAATTTCAAACTTTTTAAATATTCCAAAAGGAAAAAAATATCGAATGGAACCTTTAAGGTAACAAAAAACGAAATTTTAATCGGAAACAAATTACAAAATTAAAAAAATAACAGTCGACTGAAATAGATATGTAATCCAGTAATCCAGTTTATTAATTATTAGTATTTCCTACTAAAAAATTAAATAAATATGCCAGCATTTATTTTTAAATTAACGGAATACATTTCAACACAGGCATTTACGCAACTTCAAAATATTCCACTCAAATATTAGTAGGCTGGAAAACGAGATCTATATGAATAATGGAAAAAAAGGTAACAACAAAACTGTACTTCATGAAATATTTTTATTCAAAGAATCTATGGGAAATACTTAACGAAAATGATATCATGTTCCCCATAACGTGAGTATTTGCAAAAATAAGGTAAATTTAACGGAATTAGCCATAGTAATCTTAAACGGAAATTTAAACCATAACACTACTTTTTAAATGTGGATGGAGAAAAGAAAAACTAGAATTGGCAATTTTAAAAGTTGAAAAAGTTAAGAGCTCAGAAAAATAAAGTTAGGTTGGTTCTCTTTAAGGGCTGCTCATAAGTAGCTATTTTTGATAGAAAGGGGGTACGTTTCAGCTAAAATAAAACGTTCTATTGTTCACGAACCAAAAGTTTTTTACTCGAAGCTTATTGTTTAAAAAAATAAGTTTATGATGAAAAGAGATCATGGTGTCGTCCTATTTCCTTCTCGAAACCTCTTTAAAATAAAAACAAATTATAGGGAGCACATAAAAGAACATAACTACATCAGCTCGTTCCTTTGGAGTATCTTCTGGATTCCTTCTGTCAAAATAATCTGGCATCCCTGCCCTCTATAGCCAATATGTGCTCTTGTATTGCAAAGTGTTGCTATATTTCAAAGCTTTCCGGAAAGTTAATATACAGGCTAGTATTAATCCAGTTAAATTAGATATCGAGGTTGCTCTATTTTGACGTAACTTTAGTTTTTGGATGAATTACTCTGGAATGATACCAAGAATGATAATTAACCTGTGTGCCAGTCTGAAAAAATGAGCTCGAAAAAGGAAAAATTATTGATGACAAAAATTGTAAATTTTAACGACTTTTTCGGCCTTTTTCCGTTTTATCTCCGCAAGTACCAGTACCTACCTACCATAATATTGTCGGAAAATTTTGGTTCAGTTTACGCTATTCCGACTTTCGAAATATGCAAAATTAACAAATTTACATTACAAATGGTTAAAAAGTTAATTAAAGCCATTGTTTAGGTTTCATTACTTTTTAGTTCAATTTTACTCGCGTTTACACGTGACACATTTTACTGGCCCTCACGCATTTGGACAAATGTAAAAAGGGACAGAGTAGTAGTACCATGGTCGTGTGGTAGCACAGTAATTGTCATATAGTATTGTACTCGACGTATTGCACGTTCTTCGCCTTATCGAAAAGGCTTATCGTTTTGCTCTCAAATATATTGACTCTCGCCTCAAAGAAATCTTTCTGCTGTATTTAAATAGTTTGTTATATATGTAATTCTCCTTTCAGACAGAGAACATGAAAAATATATATACAAACAGTTAATATACAGAGTATTCAAAAAATATGGAGCCTAGGAAAAAACAACAAAAGTTGTAGGATTTTGCTTGGGCAATCTCACGGTGGCCTTAAATTTGACCGTGGGTTCAGGTCATTTGAAGGTCGTGTCGAATTTTTTAAATGGAAATCCTAATTTTTTAAAGCAGAGAAAATTTCCTATCCAACGATATAAATAGTATAAGGAGTAAGATCATGTCTGGAGGTCACTTGAGGGTCGAATATTCTTATACCATGGATTGGTGTAAATTATTTAATGACTCTTAAACTAAGAGTGATAGAAAAAACTTTCCCCACAAAAGTTTCAGGAAATCGAACGATACATCTTGAAGTGACCTTAAATGTGACCTTGACCTTATCCTACAATGTTATTTAAATATCAACTCCATAATTTTAGATAAGATCTCTTACTTTTAACCCCACAAATGTAAAGATCAGCGAATTTTACTTCCATATCTGATGACCTTGACGTTGAGGTCAAGATCCGGTTATAACAATATTGGAAATAATGGCTCGTATAAAAGTTGTAGAAATACACTAGGACAATATTATGATGACCTCAAATTTTATTGCCACATTTACCATCAAGTTTGTTTAAAGGTCAGTTTCAAAATTTAGAATGAGACGTATCTCTTTTGACACCACAGAAAGAGCAGTGGAGTTTGCGTCTCTGATATCAACTGGCTGAATCAGCATGCATGCCTTTGAGAGCCAAGTCTCTGAATGATTACAGCTATTCCAGAAGTAGAATAGTTCATTACATCGACCTTGTTGTGACCCTGACTTCAAATTCAAGTCTGATCTATATGTAAAATATGCCGTCCTATTTGTGAGTTAAAAAGTAGAGAGTTCCAGTTAAAATTCTGAAATGAACCTTCTAGTAATCTTGAAGGTCATAGTCAAGGTCGAATTTAAGGTGCTTATTAGATCGTCCACTACGACTTTTGTCGAAGTGTTTTTCCTGCATTGTCAGTATTTTTATAAATAAGAGATTCCACAATTTTGACCTTGCTACCTTAACTTTGACCTCAAATTCTAGGTCAAGGTAATATGTGGATGTAAGATTCAGTGCTCTTTCTATTTGTGGCGTCAAGAGAGCCAAAAGAGTAAGCCTCATTCAAAATTCTGAAGTTGACCTTGAAGGTAAAGATGAAGTGCAAATTTGATGTGATCATAAGATTGTTCGGTTAAAGCCCTATAACTTTTGTAGAGTTATTATTTCGAATAGTTTTATTACCTGACCTTAAGCGCAACGTCTATGTCAAGGTCATGTGTAGGAAATATCATTAGAAATTCTTAGGTTGGCCTTCAAATGACGTTGACACCGTTCGATTCCTTAAAACTTTGTAGGAAAATTTTTTACACCAATCCATGGAATAAGTATATTTGATCCTCAAATAACCTCTAGATATGATTTCACTACTTATGTTTTAATGAAACTGATCAATAACCATCTCATTTCAATAAAATCATAATTCTAATATGTTTTGTTGAAGAATAAAGAGAATTTCACTATAACGGCATGACATCCGTATAATATTGTGAGGTTGTAAAGATGTTATCTTTAATAGGCGTTCATAACACGTTTTTAATATCAAAATTATTCATCTTTGTGACCTCCATAAAATGTTTTGTGCTGTTTAAGATAATAGTAATGTTTAAATTTAACAGCTATAGACATAAAATAAACACAATTTTTCTACTCAATAACTAATTTAGATTTTTTATTAACCAATAAAACAGTGCATCGAAACCAAAAAAACGAAAAGAAGTAGGTGGTCCAATAGTAGAATGGGTTAAACGTTCAAATTGTATGGATAAAAACTTCTTCAAATTTGCAAGAGTTGGTAAGTATATACTGCTCTAACTGATGTTTTTATTTTCCCAAAATTTCATTGATAAGTATTATATACAGTATGTGTCATAAGTCTTAAACCACCTGGAGAATTTTCTTAACGAATTTTGGTAATTTCGACTTAAAAGTATGGTTTTACACAACTGGAGCAATTACCACAACACCTTTTATCAGAATCGGTACTAGATAATTGAAAAAATATATATTTAAATTTGATAACTTTAAGAATAAACATTGTTTATAATCTAATCTACAAGTCTATTAAACAATCTAAGGTTATGTAATTATTAACTGTATTTTTTCTATCTTCTATTCGAATTTTTCAAATTCTTACTATAGTAGGGAAGTTTTAAATGATGAAGGAATACTTAATTAAAAAATTTTATTCCAATTAATAGCGTCCGCAATACATAATCTAAATGAAAATTAAAAATTTAAATAAATCATCTCCCTTAGTATTAATGTATAAATTTGTACAGCTATTTTTTCAATATTACACTTACTAAATAGCGAAATTAAAAATATTTATATATATATATATATATATATATATATATATATATATATATATATATATATATATATATATATATATATATCCTTGTTTCTAACGCAAAATTCTGATCGGATTGAAATTATCGGATGAAGACTTTTTAAAATCAAATTCGCTTTTGTCGAAAACAAAAAAAAAATATATTAGAAAGAACGAGATGCTAGCTGTTCTTCTCTCCTTAGGAACGACAACAACTATAAATTACTTCAGGTTGGTAGATGTCCAATTATTTTGAAAAAAAAATCAACTCCTTTACAAGAGTTTAAAAATATTTAATTTCAGCTCTTTGTCATATATTTTTTTTTCTTACCTTTTCTTTTCCTTCTGCTTCCATTTGTGACATTTTAATCAAAAAGGATTTGAGAAAAAGAATGAGTTTAGTAATAGAATTTTTAAACTGCAGCTTCGAGCCACATGTATCTAAAAAGCGACATATAATTTTAGCAGCAAATTCCAAATTTGGGTTAAAAAGAATAGAATGTTGATATGAAGGGTAGCTGGGAACTTAAAATTTATGAAAGCTTCATAGAAGACTTGTGAATTTCTCGAATGACGATCCAATCTAATACAAAATCAAATGCTTTAAAACTCCTTTTTCTCCAGATTTGCAGTTCTGGGATTGCTTAACGTTAACAGGTCCCACATGAGCCAGAGAACTACAATCTTTAACAAGGTCAACCTGCTTCCAACTTCCCCTCCAGGAATTTCATATATTATTCTTGAATTTAGGAAAAAACTCTTTAAAGCTCAATTTGAAATTTAAAGGAGATTCTAAGCGAGCTGAGTTAGCAGTCTCTTCAGTAATATCGTTACCTCTGATTTCGCAGTGACTGGGAATTCAGCACAGAACAATTATATCGTGAGGCGCATTCTTCGAGTCAGAATAAATTACCGCTTTTTGTATATTATTAAATTTAACTACATCTAAAGCATACCCAGTGGCAAAAGTTTCGGCCGAACAAATTGATAAATCACCAGGAAGTCCTTGTTCTATTCGCAAATTTCTTATACGGTAATTTACTCTATCCTTCTTGTCCATAAACGCGTCTGTGAAGACAGAATGGAATTATTCTGACCATTTTCCTTCACCTTTAACTGAAATATAATGGAATTGTTTTCCTGTTTAACAAGTCCCAGGTCGTGGACTGTCAATGAATGCAGAAGAGTTACCTAGATCAATGAAGCATAGAAGGCAAGAAGCAAAAATAATTTAAAGAATACTAGTTTGCATCTTTCAAAAGCTTCAATCAATAATGGCACGCTTTTCCTTTTAAAAATAGCATAGTTAATATTGTAAATTATATACAGCGTTCGAACTGCTCTTACGACTGGATTGTCTTCAATGCTGTTGTTAAAAGATATTTGGAAGCTAAAAAATACCTTTGGTGTTCCAAATTTATTTCGGATACTTTACCAAGGATTGGATCTCATATGTCCCAGTGCCAATCTTACGGTTTCGTACTGAATCTTGTCTAACTGAGGCATTACTTTCTTTGAACATCCGCCTAGAAAACAGGCACCGTAATCTAAATGGGATCCAATATAGGCTTTGTAAAATGTTAAGAGAGTGGAAGGCTGTACTTCTGCTAATAAAACGCATCAAATTTACCCCGTTAGATCCTTTTTGTAAGGAGCCGTGTTCCTCCATGAAATATTGTCACCGTGAATAAACAGGTTAAGAAGCACGTCGCACAAAAGCTTTTTCCCAGAAAAATATATTGCCGAGGTTTTACTAGAACTAATTTTTCGCCTTAAATCTGTCGACCATTGATATGGTTACTTCAACGCCAAGTTCAGTCCCTCCAAAATAATCCTTATCTTTACCACACTTCAATATAGCGATGTCATCATTATATTATAGAATAGTTATATCCTCTCGAACAGCATTTTTATTGAGTTAGCGTACATGTTAAAAAGTTAGAAGGATAATGGAGATCCTTGCGGAACTCCCCTAGTTGTCTGTTAAGCTCTTGTCAAGTAGAAGGATCTGTGATTCAAATGATCCAGTTACGAGGAAGGCATTTTATCAATAATACCAGGTCCCTAGCGATCCCAACTTTGGCTCCATTGACATTATCATAAGCAGAGGTAATATCCAAAGTTACCATTGTAGCCGATTAGTTACTGACAAAATAGTTAAGTATAGTTTTCGACGAGTGAATTTTCTGATGATTTTCTATATACCATTTCAATCTATTTTTAACCATATTTTTTGAATTGCTAATACAGGAAGCAAGATTACTAAGTCTATAAGAGGATGAAACAATCGGATCTTGTCTGTTAGTTCAGGTTAATTCAACTTAGTCTCGTCCCAGTTTAGGGATAGAAATAAACACTCATGCTTTCCACTCTTCCGGAATGGAGGACTTCTTTCTTAAAATTTTATTAAACAGCTCAACGAGGTAGTTGACAACTTCAATAGAAAGACACATAAAAATTGAAATACTGTGTGATCCAGGGCAAGAGTTTTTTTCTCTTAATAACTGCAATAATTTAGCAATATTCAAATCCTTTGAGTTGTCCACCTCGCAACAAGCAACTAGAAAATTTTCCAAAGGGAAGTTAGATTTTGTTAGGGAAATAAGAAGTTCTTCCAGAATAGAGAAATCTAAAGAAAAATGAAAATTTTGACGGTTAATTCCTTTTGCGAATATTTTAATAGTTCTAGGAAAATGAAAGGAAACCAGCTTTTTTCGTTTTTAAAATGCTTTGGGGTCATTTCTAATGACGACAGTTTGGGCTCGAATCCTTTAGGCTTCAAGAAAGTGATCTTCTGAAATGAATTAATTCCTCTTACGATTAATGGAACAATGAACCGCATTCCTCTTACGATTAATGGCTTCATTGTCCCAATAAGGAATACCTAATTTCGCTGGGTTGTATAAAAAGATACTCTCTAATACGGTCAATCTAACAATACCTATGAACTCTTTGTAATTGTTAAGCTGATTATTTCTAATGTTATATGAAACTATTCCCTGTTGGCTTTTTTAAACTTCAAGCATCTAGAGACATTTTCCTCATTAAACTGAGGTAAAAGATTTGGAGAAGGTTGATGAAGCATAGACAGATTGTTGTTCCTGTCTTGAAATACTTTAAACTTTGCATTTACCTAAACTAATTTAATATGAATAAAAAGCAATATCATGTTCGCTGTGTAATCCTGCTCTAGGTAATCTTCTAGCCAAACTGTCGTCATTAAAAATGGTGAAATTCCTTTCCATAATAAAAATTAAGTAAAACATTTCCAAATAAGGAGCCTCTAAAGTTATTACCCCTTGAAGAAATTGACGGATTTTGTATTTCAGTGTATATTTGAAATTATTACAATCGGCCAAGCGCTTTCGGTCTCTCTATCGGACCATCCAAACAATAAAACTGTTTTAGTGTCAATGTGCACAGTGTATTGAATGTTCTAGTTTTAGTTTTGATTTTAAATGTTTCTAGAGGTTTTTTAATTGTATACATCTTGTTCTGTGTGGAGGCTACGCGCACGACTTTTCTCAAAACTGGCAGGGTTGAGGTGTGCCCTTTGACAAGGTCTGAGCCCTGAGGATGGTCCGATAGAGAGACCGAAAGCGCTTGGCCGATTGTAATAATTTCAAATATACACTGAAATACAAAATCCGTTAATTTCTTGATTTCTTTGGTGTACAACCTGTTAATAACTTATTACCCCTTGAACCCCATAGAGCGTTATGACTCTATATGTCTCCAATGATCGGAACAGGCGTATTTCTTGACAAATCAAAAATTGAATTCTCTATTGGAATCAGTTTCTTGGAAATAGCTTCGCAACTTTAAAAAGGAAAAGGTTTCATTTATCTTTTTCTGCCTGAGAAACTCTGGACAATTTTTATCTGTGGCAGAGTGTTGAACGTCACAATTTACACATGACGTATCACTTATCAAGGTAATAAAAGCTCCTATAAACAATGTTGTCCTTTAAGTAATTCTTCCCGCTTAGGACATATGATTAGCATATGGTCATCTTTACAAAATGTACATATAGATTTGCCTCTACAATTACTTCTCACATGGCCAAACCTACAGCAATCCGTACACATTATACCTGCTCTTATATATTTTTCTACGTCTGTGTCATTCTTAAAAACCGAAACTACTTCTGGCAAGGTTTTGCCTTCAGAAATGACTAGGTAATCATTAAAAGGTACTCTCTTCAACCCGACAGTGTCATTTACCACCGTTACTTTTTTTCTTCTTGCCAACCTTTGCTGTTGCCTCTAAATAGAAATCATCATCTGTAATTTGATTATCGATGTCTTTCATAAGCCATCTACAAGTTATTGCTCGCTGAGGGGTATATCTGTTATAGCCTGGAACATTATTGAAATTCCTCTTTTTTAAAACAGATTAGCATACTCAGAAATTTTAAATTCTATTTCAATTTTGTTGGCTCCTTTTCTGTTTATTTTAATAATGTCCTGTAGGTTATTTCCGTGAAGAAGTTTGCCAATATTCATTGGGTGTACGCAACTAACTCACTTTTGATATAATACCTTGCACAGTTATTAGAAAGGAACCCTGATCCGTAAGATCATATTGTGTTTTTTGATTAATCGTCCTTCTCAAATTTTCAGGTACCGTAGCAATTTCCAACATTAGCTCTATGTCTTCACTAAACATAACTTTAAGTGCCTTCAACTCATTCCAAAGATTGTATGTCCTCGTGACAGGGAATTTCAAATATTTGACTGATATCTTCAGCTGTCTTTTTAGCACAAGGAAATAGTGTCGAGATCAGACAAGGATTAATGATCAATGCAGGAATTTGTTTAGATGATGAAAATGATTGAGTCAGAACCTGTTGTACAGGATTATCTACAGTGATATTTACTTTATCATGCACATTTGTTTGCTATACTATTTAATCAGGAGGCTTTCTGCCCCCTGGTTCAGGATTCATGTTGAAAAGATTAAGTTAAATGATAGGTATAACAGTATGTATGTAGTCCACAAATCATATAGAAGAATGTTGGCTCCCGCTTAGGAAGAGACAGAGCGTTTTCGATGATTTGTATCTCTCTCCTGACCATCAAAAGAGGTATTACTCATCGAAAACTTCTGTCTCTTTCTAAGTGGGAGTCAATCTTCTATAGAATTCGCAGTCTATATACTTTTATGTCTATCTAACCAAGCAATGGATAATTTTTAAGAAATGCTTCAAAAACAATTATAAACTATTAGAAACTCACCAGACGGATAACAAGGGAAGTTAAATTTGCAAAGCACAGAAAAATCCAAAATTTTTCTATCAAAAAAAAAAGCTTCACATTAGACCAAAAACCAAAATGATAAGTTTTAATGAAAAAAAAAATAACAAGAAAATAACTACTGACGTACTTGTCATTTCAAGTCGATTCCGTTTTTATCGTACAAAAACGTTTTCCATCCGACGTACATTGGAATATTTCATCCGGTCGAACCTTTTACCTGAAGATCAAACGGATACAGTTCGGTCAGATCAGATTCGAATGCTACGTTAAAAACTAGGTCTTTGATTGGAACTTACAACAAATTATTTTATTTAATTAACAAAGCGTGATATACGATATTTAAAAAAGTTATTTCGTGCAAACTGGTTCAGTCAGTATTTCCTGTCCCAAACAATAGTTAATTCTATCCTTTTATTTTTGAGGTACATTTGGAAAAACGTATGTTTTATTCCTTTTAGTTGTATGCAGCAATAAATAATTTACACTTCCAGTAAAACGAGATTTGTGATAAAACAATTTAACCACTTTATTATATTCTGAGGTTCTGCAAAAGTTTTAGGAATTATACCTGTTTGGGCAAAAAGTGGATTCAAAATCCCAAATGTACTTTTATAAGTTCGTCCTGGAGTTAGACTAATTTATTTGTCTTGAGATTTTAATGAGGAAATTTTGAGCCCTTGGTTACTAAGAATTTAAAAATGTATCAAATGAAATAAAAGAATTCGGCAGTTTTAGATTTACCGAATACGAAATAATTGTTTACGACAATAGTGATAAATAATTCTGGATTTAGTAAATTTAATTAAATTATCTTCTCCTCTTCTTCTACTTCTTGGAGATCTGTCGATCTGTTAGTTCTGAAGCTGCCTCTGCATCTTTTCTTGAGAGGCAGATTGCCAACTATCTTTCCACCTTTTAGGGGGCCTCCCGGGAGGTCTTGAGCCGGGCGGGTTATTTTCTAGGACTATTTTCGGAAGTCTGTTCTCGTCCATCCGTCTTACATGGTTGTACCACTGCCTCTTACGTTGTCTTCCCCATCTCACAATGTCTTGTATCCCGCATTGTTCTCTAATATCTGTGTTTCTTACTCTGTCTCTTCTTGTTTTCCCCACTATTGTTCTCAGTGTTTTCATTTCGGCCACCCTTAGCATGTGTTTCGTCTTGTTAGTGTCCTCACGGACTTCCGTGCCGTATGTCATGATGGGTCTGATATAAGTCTTGTAGATTCTAATTTTGCTATCTTTGCGCATGTACGAGTTTGACCAGACTATATCTCGTAGGCATCCTGATAGTGCGGATGCTTTGTTAATCTGGCTCCTTAGGTCTTTAACTGGGTCGTGGGTGCTTGATATGTCTATGCCTAGGTATCTGAATTGCATCACCTGCTCTATGGGATTGTCCTCCACCACCAGCTTACATCTGAGTGGATCCTTTGCGATTGTCATGCATTTGGTTTTGCTGATAGAAATGTTCATATTGAGTTGGCGGCTTACTTGGAAAAACTGGAAGAGTTGTCTCTGTAGATCGTTTTCTGATTCAGCAATAATTGCTACATCATCGGCGTAGCACACCAAACCCACTCTTTTGTTGCCTAGTCTGTATCCGAGATTGAGACATGTTACCTTGTTTATGATTTTATTCATGAGGAGATTAAACAAAAAAGGACTCAGACTGTCACCCTGTGTAATTCCTCCCAGTGTTGGGATATTTTCAGTGAATTGATCTCCTGCCTTGACCTTTGTTACGTTATTGTTATTTAGGTTATGGATTATCTTCGTTATGTTCGCTGGTGCCTTATTTTCCATTAATATATGTAGAATGTCTCCCAATCGGACTCTGTCAAACGCCATTGTTAGGTCAATGAAGCAGATATACGCTGGCATACTGTACTCTGTAGCCTTTTCTTTTATTTGTTTTATTATAAACACTGCGTCTGTTATTGACCGTCCCTTTGTGAAGCCCTGTTGTTCCTCAGCATTCTTAATTTGTGTTTCCAGTTTGTCCTTGAGAATACTCGTGAAAAGTTTCATTACTGTGTTTAAGAGAGTTATTCCTCTATAGTTTTGTGGGCAGGTTTTTAGTCCTTTCTTAAATATAGGTATGGTGATGCTATTATGCCATTCGTCTGGTGTTTCCGTTTCATCTAAGATTTTGTTAAATAGTTGCGATAGTTTCCTTGCCAGTTCGGGGCCTCCATATTTTAAAAGCTCGTTGGGGATGCCGTCCGGCCCGGGTGATTTTAAATTATCACTTTACTGAAACTAACGGGAAAATTATGTCTCCGTACATTTTCTGAAAGGTATATTAACTTTTACTACCAATATCTTAAGAAGCGAATTTTGTTTTAAGGCTGTTGTAGCAAGAGAGTTGAATGAGACTATCTTCTTCTTGCAAAGAGAATTCTAGTGGAGCTTGCGCTTAGAAAGGATCTTGGATCCACTTGGATCCAAATTTATTGACATTTTCTTTCGCAAAGTATTTTGCAAATCATTCAGAGAGCTTCGAAAGGTGTTCCGTGAAAAGGGGCAACGAGTCTTGAGAGACAATGAGCTCATTAGAGAACGCGTATTTATGCAAATGTGGAAAACAATTTTGACCGCTATCCTCATTAATTTTTCTTATCCACAACTGCCGTTTTCTCCTAAATGCCGCAATCTTCTCCAGTAGTTCAGATGTGCATGTTATTGCCTTACAGAGGCTGATTCAAGGCATTCAGTTTGTCAAATTTAATAAAAAATCTAGGTCGGCTGGAGTTTGCATGACCTTCTAATTCCAGAAAAACATGAATTTCTTGATGTAACTCGAATACACAGGATAAAATATTTTTACGTAAGTCATCTTGAACTACAATAGTATAACAGGGATGTGTGTTCAGCTCCCATGTTCATGCTAAGTTTTTTGAATAGGCTGGCTTTTAACGGTCGAGTTTTTATGTTTACTACGATACGTTCCAATACCAAATTCGATTAACAGCTCATCGACTTCGACGACAGTGCTTCCTTATGGGTGATACAATGGGTCCACATAACATGCGTTGATTTATTGCAAATAAGCGCTTGCTCTCTTCCATAACGACCAAACATCGATTCAGCGCCATCAGTACATACACCGTTACACTTTTCCCAATCTAAATTATTTTTTGTTATAAACTTGTCACAACTTTCTTGTCTTGAGTTTTTGCGCCTTCAGTGATGCTTTCGCAGAAAAGAAAAACTTTAACAATAATATTATCATCCAGAAAGCGTACGTAACAAATAAGGTGTGCATTTTTATTACTGTTAGTAGCCTCATCAAATTACAAACTAAATTTTGTTGC
The DNA here is from genome assembly GCA_034092305.1 of Diaprepes abbreviatus. Classification (NCBI taxonomy): domain Eukaryota; kingdom Metazoa; phylum Arthropoda; class Insecta; order Coleoptera; family Curculionidae; genus Diaprepes; species Diaprepes abbreviatus. The sequence continues at coordinate 5,002,345 of JASJET010000050.1, forward strand.
CTTCCATTTCCTCTATTAATTGGTCATTGAGATCCTCAACTATATCATGGATTCTTCGACTAATAGTGTAGTTAGATAAAGGTAATTTTGTAATTAGTTTTCCCACCGATTCTCCTACCATAATATTAACCGTATCGAGAGTAGCAGGTAAAATAAATTGTTCTGCAATGGTATAAGTTTTTTTGTATTTCAACACCCTATATGCCACCTTGAAAGGTGCTAACAGTGCGTTGCTAGGTACTGAAGTTTATTAAGTGAACAAGTTTTTTTGTTTTGGTAAATTTTACAACTTCCTATTAAAAAATTAGCGAGAATTTTCAACCATGGTGGGTAAATGGACTTTAGCTTACTTAGGGGCATACTCTCGGACGCTAGAATTTTCAAACAGAGCACACCCTGCGGTATTTCTTCATTATTTACCTATACTGAAATATAGTCAAAGTCCAAATAATTATTATCATATTTGCTATATTTCTACCTTTCTGCTACCCCGCCACTTTTCGAAGCTTGATCACTCTAACTTGAAGAATCGACTTGCGTATTTAATCTAAATCTTTCCATTTTGTGACTAACTTTTTACGAAAACATAAAGCGGCAGAATTAAAACAAAGCAACTGACCTGCTCCCGTATATAAGTTTAAATATATATTATAACCGTTACAATGTAACGATTTCTGTCCTGTGTTCGTAAATCACAACACTCTGTACCACACTCTCAGTACTTAAACACTTTATTATTATCTCTATTTATTATAACAATTTAACTGCTTACTCTTACAATAAATGAACTAACTTGACAATGCGGCCCATTGGCCTATGGCAGCTTATAAACTATCAATGAGCGCTCGCGAAAATTCCCGGCGACAGTCGAATGCGGGCTTCTGGAACATATTCTGCTCTCTTTCGGGCCCATCCAGCAGCGAATTCGACATTGCCAAACCTAACCCAAACTCTGTGTTGCGGGGAACCGATCCCCCGTAACAATATGAAGTGAATAACTGTCGAGGTTACTAACGCAATGAACGATTTATGCAGTGCACGTGATTGGAATTGTTTATTTTGTGCCGGCGAATATAAATAAATTTAGATTCCGTAAAAAAAAACGGCGCCGCGGCGCACACTTTGGGAACCCCTGCTCTAGCCAATACAATTGCATTGTATTGTAAAAATACAACTATTTACTATTGCGATTGTTACTATAATAATCTTTAACCAATAGGAGATTTCTTTATCAACCAAGGCGATAATATCCTAATACCTTCGGAAGAAAAGGATGAAGCTCCTCAAATAGCTTACATTGCTTATATGTTTGAGGATCCCAATGATCACGATAAGATGTGCCACGCGCATTTCTACTGCAGAGGAACGGATACTATTTTGGGAGACAAATCCGATCCTAGAGAACTGTTTTTAGTTGACCATTGCGAAGATATTGCTTTAAGTTACATTATAGGAAAAGCAAAGGTAGGTTTTTTGTCAATAATATTATTTTTTTTTTTTTTTTAGTTTAAATTTAAATATGAATAGAAATTTGTATTCCATTTGTAGTAGATTCTTTCTTAATTTTAATTTAAGTTTTACTATACTACCATAAAGTTTTTTTTTATTTAAAATTAGTCACATTTTTAGCTTTAGGAATGATAAGTCACCATTGTCTTTACAATTTAGTTTTTAGCATAAAATATCCTTGACATTGCTGAATATTACATATAAATTTGGTTCTGGTAATTTTAAACAAATATATTTAATACTTCAGTTGCAAATTTAATGTTAAAAGAATTACCAACCATTGTTGATCCGTTGAAATCAATATTTTTATCCCTGAGGAACCTTTCATTAAAACGAAACCTTAGCAACAAAAATATAAGGTTTTTCTTTAACCTACTGGCCACCTGGCCGATTCTAGTGGAGGGACAAGATGGTGTACAATCAACACGTGGGTGGCAAAATGATCATAAACCAACGTAAAAAATTAGCTAAATGTAACAAAATGTTTACATAAATAATACCGTACATAACCAACTGTTCATTATAATCGGTCTGTTCAAATATAGCAAATCTAAACTTCCGCACGCAGAACGAACTGCATTTTCAGTTGCAGACAGAGAATTTAGGAATATTTGATTTATTATCATTGTTTATCTTGATTAATTTCAAGAGAAGCGAATGGCTCTTGTCGTTGCTTACTATAGGAGCAATTGCAAGTCAGTTATAAATATGGGCGATAGGCGTAATAACCCAAAAATATTTTAAGGCAAAAAGAAAAAATGTTATATTGGAGTATTTGAGACTTAAGTAGAAAAAGTATGGAGTTCGTTGTTAAATGCAATAAGTGTGATTATTGATAGGAATAATGTCAGTGTTTATTTATCGCAACAAAGTAAGATATTAAATAAGTGTCAGTAAGAATTTCAATTTGGATTGCTGATCTTAAAAAAGCTGCTGTTCGATGTTGTTGAACAAATAAATTATTACGATGCCGTGTTAAAGAATCATGATTATTGAGGCCCCTACTCCAAACACACTCAGATTATTTTTGACTTAAGAACAGCAATCGAATAAGATTCCAGTAATTATAAAGATTAGTCTACAAGTTCCTCTTTTTTTAATATTGATAATTTATCTTAATATACGTTTCTGGATTAGGTAGACTCTATTAATGCCAACAGCACTCCCCATATTATCATCCCTTAATATTCCGGAGGAGTGTTACTCTGTCGAAATTATTTCAGAGCTGCAAGAGTATAAAACTAAGCCTTATTAATCTTTATACTGACATAATCAACATTCAAGTTTTTTAAAGATTAATAATCTTTTTTATCTTGCCTTATATTATAATTTCTCAAAAATTATTTTATTTTTAAATATAAATGCACACAAATTAAAAATGTTGTTACTTGGTTTATTACTCTTATTAGGTATTACGATCATCTTATTACTAATTACAATATCTATTGTTGCTTAAGCGTACCCGTTCCGTATCGCGTTTCGGCTTTATTCGTCCATAAATGATCGTTAATATCGTTAGTACTTAACGGAAATTCTGTCCCCGCATGTCCTAAGACTTTCTGCGGAACCGGTACCTCTTCAAGGTTAGTATCGCGCTCTTTTGCCGAATGCGTGCTCGGCTCGTTAACGGAAGTATCGAATGAAATCGATATGTGTCGTTGGAGTTCTTTTGTTGGTACATTTGCAACAATATTTGTTTTAGATGGGGATTGGCTTATCTGAGTTCTAGGTTTAATAGTAAAACTAGGCGTGTTACTAAATCTGACATCTCTTAGGCTAAACCTGTGACCAACCTCTGGAGTTGAGGTAGTCTCATAAAATTCTATTAGGCTTTTCACAGATCTTCGCGAGGTATTAGTCGAGTCTAGTCTTTTGTCAGTGGGGGAAAATGGGGGGATTGCCGTGTTAAATAGGGCGACGGGTTTCCCCGCCGCCGAGGTCCCACCAATGGACATTTTAATAGAAGGAAATATTTATTTACTTATTCTTTATTTTACTTCAGAAATTTCTGAGAATTCTTTGGCATGAAGTTTTTAGTCACGGAGGGCTTGTTGAATTACTGGGCTGGGCTTAATTAATTTTAGGGAATTTTATTTAAAGTATTTTTAGATTTTAACTAGTGTATATTGTAAAGTTTGGTTTTGAAAGGTTAATAAATGGATTAGTCAGTGTTTTGTCAAAAGTTCTGTATTGTCCCGTCAGTGTCCTTCCTATAGGATTAGTTGTATACCTATCGTTGTTTTTGTTTTCAAAAATATTTTAATTTTTTCCAAATAATAAAATAATAATATTTTGCTAATAGTCCCTAAGAGCTCAATTTTTTGCGCAAAGTGTCTATTCTTAACTAAAGACCGATATACTACCGTATATCAGGGTCTTTTACAATTCGAATCAATTTGTTTATATCACTAAATAATTAATTATAAATTGGGGTTTGTATTACAATATGTTATTAATTGGTATTGTTACTAATTAAATAAAATTGCTTGATTTATTAGTTATGCGTATCTAATCACAATGTGATTATTACAAAAGTGATTTCAGATTTTTAATCCGGGTTTTCGCGTTAACAGTTTGTTTAATTATAATTATAAAAAAGGTTTTATTTATAACAATTTGATTTTTTAGTTCTACTGAACTTTGTGAACTAAGTGCTTTTATCTTGGTATTGATTAATTTTTTAACTGAAGTTAAATTGATAATAATAGATTTCGCGCAAAGTATTGGACTTTAGGAGTACTTTGAATAAATGAATAATAAGGTTATTAATTAACCAAAAACGCTATAATAAAATAAAATAATAATTCTTCAACAAATAATTAATAACGAAAAAATAAACTTTGTAATTCTTAAACTATTAATAAACTAATAAAAGCAGTTAGCTGCTATAACATTTAAACGATAAGGAATTTTAATTCTATTCCTGTACAACAAAAACTAATTGCTAAATTAAATAATTAAAACTAATTAACGATTTGAACGTCAAAAGTTTTTTAAGTCCTTAAGGGTGAAAATTGCGGAACAACTCTATTGTTTCCGAACAAAAGAAATCCTCGGGCTACTATCGATGGCGCTAGCCTGGCGGTGAAATCTGCCGGTTTGCCGACGGCGTCTTGTCTGGTACGTGACTATTTGTGGTTTTTAGGAAATCTGGGTTTTTCCCAATTAATATTCACTTGTAATATTCGCGATTTTTAATGATTTTTTGCTTTTTTAAAATAATTAGCACGCGAGCAATTATTTTAATTAATGTCTGGTTTTGATAATGTTCACGTATATAGGTTTTACAAAGTTCCGATTGAGATTTACCGCACTTTTTAGAGTTTGCTAATAAGTCAATTTTAATTTCACGATTCAGTAATTTGTATTTCCCACGGCGATACAATTAAGCACAATTAATTTATATCGCGTATTCAATGAGAGTTTTTCTCAATGAATATAATTATAGAAATTTTCTAGTTCATACTGTGATAAGGTTAAGCGCAATTAACCTATTGTCGCGAATTAGAAAAACCGATCTGTTAATTAGTTTCCCACACACGAGAATAATTAACTATCAATGTCTAGAAGTTTTTTAACAAAAAAATCTATAACAAGGTTGGACGCGGAATTCTAATGCTGGTTCCTCCCGCAGTACCGAACACTTATCGGATACTGCGGTTAGCCATGGCACGAATTTAATTATCAGAAAAAGGTCAGCAAGACTTGAAACATGTGAGGAAAGTGCTGTAATGGTCAGCTTTCCACTTACCAATGCGTGTAAATGATTGTTTAATCGCTTTACACTTTGCCTACTGAACCTTTTGGAAAAATTGACTTCCCTAATCGCGAAGCGCAATAAATGATTGTTTCTTCGGGAAGGGAATCCCGGCCCTAATTTCTGGGGAGAAATTAGAAGCTCGGAAAGCCCACCAATTGCAAATCCCCGGGAGCTTTCACTAGCTTTGTGCACGTGCTAGTTACTGACTCCACGACGGCGATTTCGCGAACCGAGGACAATTCAGCAAAATGCGTGAAAATTTTCATACGAACAATAGCCCGTATGCAGACTTGCGGCATAGACTTCTTCTTAATGACGAATCCCTTCGTTGTCAAGTCTGCGTAAGAGAGCTATAATAGAGCTATGCTACGTGTTTTTCTGTTTTTATATTCCCTCCGCCGGCGAAAAAGGGTCACGCACCCCTTCCTTCGATCGGCCAATCGCCGAGCCCAACCTAGTCACGTGTTTGAGGAGGAGCTTATCAACGGAGTTTCTCGTCATATACACAAAATTTTTTGACTCGATGTTCTTTTTTCTGGATTTTAAATTTAGTTCGAGCCATTGATACAACACTATATACATATTGTAGTTGAATATTAAATATTTTTATTTATAATAATAAAATAAATTCCTGTTTTATTTTTAACTGACAACTCATATATATATATATATATATATATATATATATATATATATATATATATAGAAATTCTCGGCTATGCGGACTAAGACCGTCGATAAATATTATTCTCATGCTAAAAAGTGCGGAAATCTGCAAAGAACATGGAAAAACTCTGGGTCTTAAAAATGACGACAGCGCTGTTTCATCCTAGTATGGGACTCGTCAGGCCATTGCATTCGGTATAAACCATTTTAACATTAAACAAATTTCACGGTTGAAAAATAATAAATAAGACACAGTGGCGACATCTCGATGGCTTACTTAATAACATAAGAATAGCATAAATCAACAACTATTGTATAGAACCGCCATGTGGTTGCGCGACGGTAAATTAAAAAAGAAATATATCAAAACTCGATACACGAACTTGCAACTCTAAGGATAGAGGTCGCATTATTCGGCATCGGCAACCATACTAACTATGAAGAGAGGAGATCGCACTTTTTAAAATGAGAATAATATTTATCAAAGGTCTGAGTCCGCATTTCTTATTTTATTTTAAAATTATACGGACGTTAACTTCTTTTTTTTTATTTTTATATTTGTTGGCTTAAAACATACACACCAGCTCTCTTAGGGAGATCGTTGATGCGATACTGAACTTGAACTGTGGAATTCATAGTTAGTTTGGTTGCCGATGCCGAATATTGCGACCTCTATCCTTAGAGTTGCAAGTTCGCATATATATATATATATATATATATATATATATATATATATATATATATATATATATATATATATATATACCTATATACAAACGATTTTCTGCTAGGATAAATATAAGATGTTATTTAATTTACGTAGCTCAAGTAAATGGTTTGCAAAAAAAGGCGGTCATTTTCAATTTGCAGGTGAGCGGACAAGGGTCTAGGAGTAACCCTAACTGTCTATCCAATAAATCATTTTCATTTATCAAACTCTTAAAATATAACAAAACCTCAAATGTCCATTTCTATACTTATCTTGATTATTGTTATTTCTTCATATAGGTTCATCAGAGGGAATACAAACAAAATTGGCAGTTTTCTGGTGCAAACGATAGACCGAATATAAATGAATCGGATGACGGCAAGAACTATTATTCTTCAAAACGTTATGATTACAATAACAGTCGCTTTGTAGATTTTGTAAATTACGATCATTTAAGATGTATGTCGTGTGCTTGGGAAAAGGAAGAAGAAGCATATGATAAACTAAAATTTCAATTTTATGAAGAATCTGTTGGAAAATCGTTTGTCGAATGGAGAGGTGAAAAATATTATGTAGGATCTGGTATCTTTATTGATTATGAAAGGGAAACTACATTAAAAAATAAATATAATAAAGATAATGTGGACGTGAAGGTGAGGTTATATGAAAACTAGAGGTATTCGTCAGAAATATTTGGATAATTTAATAAAATATCAGTTAAATTAACGATATGATACTATTCTTATTGCATTTAAAATCACAAATTATGACAATGGAAAAGAAAATTGACTGAGCGGTAACCATTTTATAATCCTTGTTGTATGTCGGATTTAAGCAGTCTTAAGCTGCCATGCAACTTTCAAATATGTTCTTTTAGTAAAAAAATAAAATGGGTATTTTTAGGTCGAGAGAACCATATATGAGTAACACAAGATAATAAAAGTACTCCTCAGAATAAATAAAGATAATAAGTTTCCATGCTTACCAACTTCTTAGGAAAATATAAAAAGGAGGAGGTTCTAAAGTCGACCACTATATATTTTTTCTGTATATATGCCAGTTACTCCGAAACGGCGACACCGATTTGAATGAAATTTTTTTCATTATGGTCAGGAAGTTGTTGCGGTTGTTCCATATACTTTTAACTTGTTTTAATTTTAAAATTGTTCCAATAAAATCCAAAAGGCGCTAATATTGTTGAAAAAAAAAATTTTTTTACCAATTTTCTTCAAAATTGGTCTGGGACTGTTTTCGAGGTCGCATATAACGAATCTAAAATTATTTTTAACAAATTATATATGATGCAATAAAAATTTTACATCTCTCGATTTAGTTAAATCAGAAGTATTCGTAAGATATAAGTGTATGAAGCTATAAACAATTATAGAATATTTAGGTTTTTTTTATGATATATATATATATATATATATATATATATATATATATATATATATATATATATATATATATAAATTCAAGATAGCTGATTTACTATGGTAAACTAAATATTTGTTTGATCGAATTTTATTTAAAACTGGTTCATCTCGAATCAAAGAATTTTTTGTTCTCCAAGTGTAGTTGTAACTTTGGATAAAATGGGTAACTTTTTGGGACTTGGAAAACATTGTGAGATACACTACCACATCTCGATTAGTACTTAGTTCAAATAATTTATGGGTATCATAATGAATTCGAAACTAAAAATCTAAAAATACAGTTTTTATAAAAAAAATCTAAAAGCACCAAAAAACGAAAAATTACTGTATAAATTTTTATATGAAATTGAAACTTTTGAAGTCGTCGCCAAATTATTACTAAATGAAACAAATAACTACAAATAAAGTATTTCTCCATTTTTTTTGTATGAATCACATTTTGTCAACTATTAAATAAACGCATATAAAAATATACGTTGTTATTTTTCCCTTTTTTAGATGCCGGTTCAGTTTTTCTTATAAAAATGTATTTTTAGATTTTTAGTTTCGAACTTGTTATGATAATCATAAATTATTTGAACTAAGTACTAAACGAAATGTGTAGTATACCTCGCGATATTTCCAAGGCTGCAAAAATTACCCATTTTATTCAAATTTCGTTATCATTCTCTCCCTCTACGTAGAGGACATATCCTAAAGAATTTGTAAATTTTGGCTTGGTTTGATTTAACCAGAGAAATATTTCTTTCTACACAAGTTTTACTCGCACATTTATAATAAGTAACTTTTATAATAAAACTAACTTAATTTTAATATTTCATGTTTTTTTTTACTAAGAAGCTTATATGTATATCTAAAATATGAGAAATAAATTAAAGCCTCAGAAAAATAATTGTTTTAGGGACATATTCACAAATCTAACTCTGTATTCTATAGATAAGGTTGTGTGTTTAACAATTTGAAATTTGATATTTGAATCTAAAATTCAATATCATCACAAATCACTATGTGATTTGGTTAAAGAAAAATTACTATAAGAAAACGTTGAAAGAGGTCATTCAAAGTAGTAAAAAGTAACCATTTTATCCAAAGTTATAAACTACACTAAATTGAACAACAAAAAATTCTTTGATTCCAGATGATATCAGTTTTGAATAAAATTGTACCAAACAAATATTTAGTTTGCCATAGTAAATCTTGAATTTTTTAATTTTAGATCCGTTATGTGCGACCTCAAAAACTCTCTCATACCAATTTTTATATATATATATATATATATATATATATATATATATATATATATATATATATCGTAACAAAAACCTAAACAATCTATAATTTTTTATAACTTCGTGCACTAATATCTGACGAATACATTTAATTTTTATTGTAAATATATCAATCCAAATCAAATTTTCCTTATTTCCGTGTTCTAGATTAAAAAAATTATTTCTACATTTTAGGATGAACCATATTTTACTTTGGAGTGTATTAATAACGATAAAATATGGATGACTAAACTCGATCGAGAAAACATATTTCCCGAAAAGTACAGAAAGTCTGACAAGAAACAGGACGAAATGGAAAAACCATGCGAACCATATACGACAGGAATAATCGAGAAAATATTTAAAAATAAAACGATCCAAGTGAGAGAGCTTTATCGAGTAGAAGATGTGGGAAGCAAAGAATACGGAAATCCTTATTTGCTCTATTGGACAAATAGAATCTATACTATAAGTAGGCGTTATATAGGAACTTTGAAATTTAAATATTAAAGATAAATAATTCGTATCTTTCAATTTTTTTATATAACGTACATAAACAAAATATTTGGAATTCCGTCAATATCGACTTCATTTTGAAGCAGGAAATTTATTTTTAGAAAATTTCGCAAAGTGGAAAGATGTTGTTAAGGGAAAATGCTATATATTAAATAAAGACGATATTATTGATGTGCATCAGTGGATAAAGGAGGGGCCATTCAGGTTTTATTTTGAAAAGCAATATGATCCAAATACCAAAACTATTAAAAAGTTACCGACAGCCGCTAAAATGTTTGGTAGGTTCCTTTAAAATATAAAACGGTATTTAATATTAAAATATTCCTAGTAAACCAACAATCGTTCATGTTGACCGCCTGTTTTAAAAACAACAAATGCATGATATAATATTTTAAAATTTTACAAACAAAATATATCTTACTGCCATTTATAGAAAGGAAAATAGCAATTTTTATGCTACAATAAACTGTAGAATATTTTTACTAGAGAAGGAAAGTTCCAATGTATTTTCAATTTGCCTCTTTGCCTCTTATTTCTCTGTATAAATAAATTAAATTTTCCACTTAAAACAAAATTCAACTATTCTTAGCTTTAAAGATCAGTCCCATATTAACAAATTTTATTATACTTCCCGATATTTGAAAGAAAGAGAAAGAAATTTTTATACTTGCTACACCGGTATTTAAGGGTGCAACGCCTCACAATTAAGTGAGGAGGAAAATTAATTAATAACACTAAATCACCAGAGTATAGTTGAAGGCTAGTAGCAGCACCAGCTAGTAAAAATATCTCTCTGCTAACTCCTATGCCGGAGAATAGGGGTGGTAGGTTATTCAGGGTGCTACTGCATCTGTAGCTAGGCCAAATGTAGAAATCTTCCACGATGTCGTTAGGAACTAGCTTTGAACTTTACCACCATAGATTAATAAGTACATTTTAGAAAAATAAAAACGCAAGTAAGCATGTGAGACAAATAAAGCTCGGTAAAGACAGTAATAATAAAAGATATATCTAATTAAATATTTAATCATGTTTTAGCCGCTTAAAACTAGATATGCTTGAATAAATGTTCGGTACCAAATGGTTATACAACTTAACGAAAGAGATCAAAGAACGGTTACAAATAACGCACACTATTACCTACCGGTGCTTCTTCTTCTTTAGGTGCCGTCTTCGTTCCGAAGGTTGGCGATCATCAGAGCTATACGTATTTTCGAGACTGCTGACCTAAACAGCTGGTTATTGCTGCAATTATACTTTTCTCTTAGATTTTTTAACCAAGAGTTTCGTCTTCTTCCTACAGATCTCTTTCCCATCATTTTTCCCTGCATAATAGTTCTCAGTAGTTGATATCTTTCTCCTCTCGTAACGTTTCCCAGGTATTGCAATTTTCGTTTTTTAATTGTAAGTATGACCTCCTTTTCTTTATTCATTCTCCTCAGTACTTCAGCGTTCGTGATTTTCTCCATCCATGATATTCTTAACATTCTGCGGTATATCCACAATTCAAAGGCTTCCAACTTGTTAATATCGATCTTTTTAAGCGTCCATGCCTCCATTCCATAAAACAAAACTGACAGTACGTAACATCTTGCCAGACGAACCTTGCCACCGGTGCTAAAACAACGCAAACGTCATATATTTCGTGATAATAGAATGTTAGTAAATTGCTCATCACCTTAGAAATAGAAACATAGGGGATTATACTTAATTTTAAAACTTTATAGGTAATAGATTAAAAATCAAAAAAAAAATAATATAATTAATAATTAAAATTTGTCTATCTGACGATAAGACTGTTAGCTTGGTGGTATCTCGGCTTGGGTGCATAGGTACTAGTGTGACTATAAAAGAGTAGGCGCACAAAGTAAACCAAAACATAAACAGAACGGGTATTAGTAGTGATGACCCGTAAGTAAAACTCGTAAGTAAAATCCGTAGGTAAAAAAAACTCGTAGGCGAAAAAAAAACCGATGTTGGTGGGATCTAACAGAATTCCTTTTACCGAAACGTGCGAAACGGCCAAAATCTCCGTCTTCAGGTTTGTTCCGGTAAAAATTACTCAAAAACGTCGAACAGGCAAAGGATAAGGTAACTAATCAACAAAAGTCAATTACCGGGATGATTTAAATGACTTTCCAGCACCAAATCCCAAAAGATGCTTAAAAAAAATGGAGATGGAAATCTTCAGTTTCATCAGCCAAGTTGAACAAGAAAAAGTCAAAGCCAACGCAAAATGGCCTCCATTTATAACCAAGATCCTTGCTTGCGCACAACACTACTTCTTTTGGGCGCGTTCAATTGACACGTTAGAACGAAATGTCAGCTCAAAAATGAACCTGGGCAACAACAGTCTCCTGAAATAAATATGCTAAGTAAGCCAATTCGTTAATTATTATCATTTTCCTCTCTAAAAATTAAGTAAGTATCCCAATAGTTATTTTCCTATTAAAGAAATACATTTCAAGTCACAGAAATTTAAGCAACCTAAAAATAACCTCTCAAATAATAATAGGTAGAAAAACCGAGGTATATTTGAAAAAAATGTGACAATAAATTCAGCATCGATAAGAAAACAACCAAGCACAGTGTAGTAAAATATCAGTAATAATGATCAGAGTGATAATAAAATTAACTTAAAAACAGTACTTTATAGAATGCTTTTATTCATAGAATCTATGAAAAATACTCAAGGAAAATTATTGTGTTGCCAATAACGTAAGTACTTGCAAAAATAAGGTAAAATTTACTGAATTAGTTATAATATACTTAAACGGAAATTTGAACCGTGACTCACTTCAGTTTCTAATGTTTCTAAAAGGTTAATTTTTCAAAATATTGAAATTTTTAATATAGTACTTATATTTTTTTAGATACTTTGTTAGGATCCATGAAAAATACTTTTTACTTCAACGTTTCGTTATTTAAAGCAAGTCTTCAAGTATATTTTTTTAAATGAGATCTCTCTTTTTACTTCATTTTTTTAGCATTGTCAATTCTGAGTACCACATATCACAACAAAGATTTTTTCAGAAAAAAAATTTACGGCATAAAACACCATCGTAAAAAGTCATCACTTCTCATCAAGTCGCAAAGAAAATTAGGTATTCCCTTTTAGGGGTTATACATACTTAGAAACACAACATGTCGCACACAAGGTGTCGCACAGAAGAACCTCAAATCACTTAAAGAAATAGCAATTTAGTCAAACTTACCTTAGTCCATACCAATAACTTAAATAAAGGACGTCAAAGTTAAAATTTTGTTTTGGATTTTGTTATAATGTCTAAATAGTTGAACAAAATTTAATGAAAAAGGGTTTATATCGTAACTTTTTGCGCTATAGTTTATCTTTGTTTTTGTTTTTTTTTTCTTTTCAATGTTTTTCGTACAATATACATAATAACTATATGGAAGATATCTGTTTTCTGAAATTTTCGAAGTAAGGAATTTTAAATGATTAAAACTCATTTAAAATTCCTTACTTCGATAAAAAGCTTCATCGCTTATTAGTTTTTAAAATCAAATTTGTATGAATATGAATACTTGTGTATATAAGAGAAATCAACTGAAAAGCAGTATATTATAAGAAGAAACATTTTCTGTTCCAATTACAAATTAATACGATATTTTTTATTTATTTAAAATGTCTTTCAGTAGCAATTTTAAAAACAAATATTAGGTGTATGAATTAATTCGTGCTACTCAACTTTGCACAGAAATATGAAACATTTTAATTTAGATTACTAAAGCACTTTTCTGGTAAATCACAATATTTTTACCCAACGTATGCTATATACACTATTACATTCGAGACACCTAGTATACTATGTAACTATTTTTGCTGCTACCATCTTAAAGACTAATAATACATTTACCAAAGCCAAGCACTATTTATGTTGGATAATAAAAATTGACAAGCGACAAAATTTTTAAAAATATATATTCAAAATTTATTTTTAGTCTTTTTTTGAATAGGCAAAAGCTTATCTCGTTTTAAACGTATCAAGTCCCATTTTGACCTTATCGCATCTCTTCTCGAAGTCTAATTTATCATATTTTCTATAGTTTTTACAGCCTGAAACGATGCAAAACATTCTACTATTTTACCTTATTTCAGCCCGATAGTTATCTTGTGTCATCACATTTCACCTAATTATAAGAGTCTTACTATTATTTAACTAATAAATCTATTGTTTTGATACAGGACAAAGAACTAGGAAAACGTCAAGTGGCTACAATTTTGAAACACCACCTGTTTGGCCAGAAATAAAAATAAAACTTAAAAGTTTGGATATTTATGCCGGCTGTGGTGGACTCTCTGATGGCCTTGAAAGGGCCGGTCTAGTACATACAAAATGGGCAGTAAGTTGTCTGATTATTTTTAAACCATTTTACATTACATAATGATAATTAACTTATAACCCAGTAAACGTTATTGGCGAAATCAACCCAGTTGTGACCGCCAACCGGTAAATATTACACAGGTATTCAGAAAAATAAATATTTTTTTCGGTACACTAGGCCCCTCTACTCCTATGTAATTTGGCACACTAAACCAAATCCGAGATATAAATAGCTCTTCAAGTCAGAGTTTTACGTAAATCTGCGGAAATGATCCAAAAACACCAACATTGGCTATTTCTCGGACTGAACGGTAATTCTGATTACTTCTATCAGAGTAACTTCTTGACTAAGCCTCCTAATCCTAAGTATTTAGATACTCTGAATTCTCCATAATTCACAAAAATGATTCCAAAACGTTAAAATTGGCGATTTCAAAGATTAAATGGTAATTGTGACAATATAAATTATTCCTATCAAAGTAACTTTATGCTTGAACCCCTTAACCTTATGTATTTCAATTGAGCGACGTAGTAGATATCTGTTGAACTTTCATTGTCTTTATTTTTTGTTGAATATCACGACGTTTCAGCTAGTAGTTACCTGTAGCCGTTTTCAAGTGGAACTAAATAAATTCCTAAGCTACACAACTATTTATACTAAAAGTAAAAGCAGAGTGTGACTAAGATGGATGCAGTCATAGGTGCTACGCCAAAGTCTCATTTATGCTGCATTTAGTTTTAGTTTACAATTATTAAAAAGTTGTTTCCACACTTCTCTTATATCTAAAATGGTTTACTAAAGCAACTCGGGTTCTGATGTGTAACCGCGGCTTCTTTGAATTTCCGTTTTCTCCAGTGTTGTTCTCGGTGTAGAATTTTAGCTTCAGACCATTTTATGTGGTGTCCATGAGTCTAGACATGGTTAGCGGCACCAGATTTTTCTGTTTCTCCTCGAGATGTGTATTTTTGATGTTCTTTGATCCTTACCTTAAGGGGTCTCTTTGTTTCGCCAACGTAGGAGTTGCCACATTCACATGATATCTGATACACACAGTTTTTCATGTCACTTTGAGTTGTTGGTTTGACCCTAGTGAGCCGACTTCTCAGAGAGTTATTTGAATTGAAAACAACGTTGTTTTAAATCGTTTTCCTATTCTTCTAACTGGTTTCCGTTCTTCGTCTTTGTCGATATTGTCCTATTTCTGTGTTGTTCCAGAATTTTATCCACTAGATATACATTGTACCCGTTGGCTGTCAGGTCATTTTTAATGTGACCTATCCCTTTCAAGTTTTCATCGTAGTTGCAGAGAGTTAAGGTTCTATCTACGAGATTTCTTATAATTCCTTTTTTGGTGTTGTGGGAGTGATTCGATGAATAGTTTAGATATTGTCCTGTGTGTGTGTGACTTTTCTGTAAACTGAAGTTCGAATTTGTCTGCCATTTCTTTTAACCAAAACATCTAAGAAGGGTAATTTACTTTGTACTTCTTTTTCTGTGGTGAGTTTAATGGTTGGGCTGATATTGTTGAAATGAGAAAAGAGATTTTGAAGTTCTATGTCGTTTCCATTCCAGATAATGAAGGTATCGTCTACGTATCTAAGCCATAACTTTGGCTTCTTAGTTGCAAACATCTCGAACCATTACATGAAAATATTTGCGATCACCGGTGAGAGTGAGGATTCCATCGTTAGTCCATCATCCTGGATGTAGAATTTTTTCTTTTTCTGAAAATAGGAATTAGTCAAACAATTTTCCAACAAGTCCGTGACGGTGTGCGGTGGTAAAGATGTTCTTTCTGCTAAGGTCAAGCTTCTATCTTATGATTTGTAGTGACTCCTTAACTGGAACGTTGGTGTATAGACTTTCCACGTTAAAGCTAATAAAATGGTCTTCGGGTTGTACTTGTATTTCATCTATAATTTCTACGAAATGTTGCGAGTTCTTAACCCAGAACGATGTATTTTCATGTAATGGTCTCAGGATTGGAAGAAGGAAATTGGCAAGCTCAGAAGTCCGGGAACTCGTGATACTCGTAAAGGCATGCTTTGTTTATGTATCTTCGGGAGTCATAAAGATGTGAAGTTCTGATTTGGTGTGGCGTCAACTTTGTCCGGGACCTCTCAGGAATATACCGTTCATGTTTCTTAAGAACGCGATAAATTCTTCCTTCAGTTGTAGATGTGGAACCTTTAGCAAGAGATGTAGAATTTCCTTTCCTTAAAACTTCGTCAATTTTTCGATTGTATGTTTTAGCATTCATTACGACTATGGCATTCCCTTTATCCGCTGGTTAAAATTTAATATTGAAATCCTTCTGTAGGTTAGCCAGAGCAGTTTTCTCGTCTTTGCTGATGTTTAGTTTCGTTTTTCCAGATTTTTTTTAGAGTTTCTTACTTTCCACCTGAAATCATTTGCAAAAGAATCTTCGATGTTTGCTGAATCCGCGGCGCTAATTATATCGAGAATAGGAACCTCTTTTGGAGCAACCGTGAAGTTCAAACCTTTGGCAAATAGTAAGTTTTTCGCTGAGATTAATTCCTTAATAGATGTATTAACTATTGTCCTCTGGCTTTGAGATGGCTGTTGTCATTTTTGTCTGCTCTGGTATTTGGAAAATTTCGTTCTGTGTATGTCTTCTTGTTTTGTATTCATTTGGTCACAAGTCAATTTTCCTTAGGATGGGGGCGTAGTCTTCTTTTAATGTATATTATTTGATTTCTTCGAACCGTCGACGAATGTCCTCTAGTAGTGTTGCTTTTTTGAAACGATGATAATTTATCTGTGAACGTATTAATGCCTTACTAGCATTTTCCAATATCCTGTTTTGCCCGTTGTCCTGGAACTGGAGATTTTATACGGAAACCATCTGGTATTATTCCCTGATCCCGTACTTGCAGAAACTAGATAAGCATCTCCCCTTTTGAGAGCTTAATCTTAGATTTCTCGTTACCTAGAAATTTGTCGCTTATACCGGGTACATACCGGGTTTCTTTCAATTGAATTTGCTAGATCCGAATCCAAAGTCTGAATTACACCATACGATCATGACTGTCCATTAAGACGTCAAAGCGCAGATACCAGATGATGTGGAACATAAACATAATGACAGTATTATTGGACAATAAAACGGGAGCATTTTTCCACGAAATCCATAGAACCCGAAAAAATTAATAGGATTTTTTTTCAAATCGTAGCCGATGTAAACATTCTAGTTTGAGAGAGATTTTCAGAATTCCGAAAATTGTGGCAAAAGAGTTATAAATAATTTCGAAAAGCTTTAAAACTTACCATCTCACAGACAGTTCAAACTTTTTAGAAAAATTATGATCTTGCTATTTGTAATGCGTTTGTAACTTCAAACATCTACAGACTTGCAAATTTTGAAACCATGTAGACGAATCAAAAAATTAAGCATCTTGGAAAAAGTTTTTTTTACAAACAGTTGTAGTTTCAAGAATCGAAAAACACTCCCAAATCTAACACTTTTAGAGCTTTTCTCAAAGTCGAAAGATCATGTTTTTTCCCAATTTACCACCCAGACGTGAACCAAGATCCACATCTTTCCTTGATAGTATACAAATTCAAAGTTATTACAATCGGGGTAATTCAAATTATCAAACGAAAAAATGGCAAATTTAGTCGTTTTGGGATCAATTCCGCAATTTATGAAGAACCCTGACCCATTGAATCTTGTATTCGAATTTTACACATCTAAATACATAGGAATAGGATGCCTAGGCAAGAAATTACTCTGATAGGGGGGTCAAAAAAGTAATGGAAAAACAAAATAGAAATTTTATAAATCGTCATAAAATTTTTCAGCTAGAGCAATCAGGTTTTACATACTGTGAAATTGTTTTTACTGATATAAGCGAAAATATTTTTAAAGCATTCAAACAAAATAGAATAATATTCTAACTTTGTTAGGTTTCAGTAAAGCTTTTGATATGCTTAACCAGCAAATATTCTTGTCAGTTTTTCATTATATTGGCGTAATTGAAAGTGTTATCATGTGTGATTTTTTTTGACCTCATCTTGTATAACCAATACTAAAATCTGCAAAATATTCATTCGGAAATTCCTCAGGATAGTAAAGTGAGTCAATTGTTATACACTATATCCGCTGTTTAATTTCTTTAATCATTTCAGTTTTTCTTGCTATGTGGATGACGCATAAATATATTTTTCTTTTCATAATGATAATATAGCTCTGGCTCAGAAAATAAAAAATACCAACCTGGAAATTTTTAACAGTTTAGCTTCAAATTATCTTAGCAACTCAAACTAAATAAGCTTCTTTAATTATTTTCAGAAGCGACTATCAAATGGTCTAGGGTGAAAACAATATTAAAATTAAATAAAATAACTATTCCTTCCTTATTGGGAGTTGATTCTTGATTCGAATTTCGTTTTAGGCAATATTTTCCGGCAAAACTAATCATTAGATTAATATATTTTCATAGATATTTCCTGTCACACAATAAAAAATCGGTGTCAGATAGCTGATAGTTAGAACAGAAAAACAGAACTAATTGTACAAATCGAGTCGACTCTTCCTTCTAAAAGCATACATCAGACTGTACAAATACAGTAAGATGTGTCACGTATTCTCCGAAACAGAATCGGCATAGCGACCTTTAGAGTTTGAAAAGACCTGAATAAAAATGATAACATCATAATATTACCAACAGATAAAAGCAATGTAACCGTCATCATTGATACCGAAGACTATAGTACAAAAATAAAAAGATTCTAAAAGACCCTACTTACAAGCCTGTACCAAGGGATTTTACCACATATCTTGAAAAAACAATTAAGATCAAAATCATATACACACCCTCAAAACAGAATATCATACGAAAACTGATAGCATGGAAAAATCCAGTAGATACCCAAAACTCTACGGACTTACAACAACTCATAAGAAAAATGTCCCTCTAAGACCCATCGTTAGCTCTTACAACTCTCCCATCCAAAAATTAGAAAAATACCTTGCTAGCATCATTGAACTACAAATGGAAAAAGCCACATTTTACATTAACGATTCTACACTGCGTAAGACAAAGATAATATTATTGTAAGCTTAACATATCTATAGCCTACAAACAACAGAAAACAATAGGCTCATCTTTAAGAAGTGCAAAGGACAAAATCGATTGGGAAAATCAAGGCGTATATAGGATCGCATGCAACACCGACAGTAAAACATACCTAGGACAGACCAACAAAAGAATATCGGCAAGAATAATATAAACTCAGCATAAGAAATAAGTAGACGTCAACCCTTTTCCAACATCAACTCGACACATGATAAATTGATTTTGACAACTGCCAGCAAATCGCTAACGTATAACACTACATAACAGAACTAAATCGCGAGTTTATTGAAATTGAAAATAATAAGAGGGACGATGCACTTAACTTTCCTTCTACCTGGAAAAATTTCCTCAAGCGAAATCATTGTACCGGTGTGATGTCTGAATCTAGACTGACACCACTAACGGCTCTAAAAAAGGGAACCGAGCCAATGCCAATCGATAGGTACGATCTAGAACTGCGTGTAGAGCACGCATCACATTAAGTTCATTGATCGAAAGATTTTTAGACTTTCTTCGTAACTGTTTTTCATGAAAAAACAACTTTTTGAATTCTGACTCCAGCACTTTTTAAATAAATTAAAATTTCGAAAAACCAATATACTAAAGAAACGTCCTTCCGTTGTAGATTTGAGATAAACAAACAAATCTATTTGCTATGACTTGCTATTAACTTCGATTTTAAAAAACGTACTGAGAGAACATCTACTGTACTAATACTACTGGCTATTTTACAATAAAAATTTTGTTGCACTTTATTAAAAGTATATACTTTAAAATAAAATAACAGATTTTAAACTCAAAACAAAAAAAAAATAAATAACACTGTTTAAATTTATAACTACACATGACCTCTTAAATTGAAAATCCTGTCAAATAAACGCGCTGTTGCGATAAAGATAAGAACTTCTTATTATCGCCTTTATGACATATCAAAATTAAGAGCAAAATGTTTTGCTTTTTCGAATCATAAAACTAAATTATATTTCTTTATTGTTAATATTTTTCTAAGCTAATTAAAACTACTCTTCCAGATATCTAGGTATCGTCAACTCTGTTGTAGATAGAAATTAATCCTTCAGCTGCGAAAGCTTTCAAACTTAACAATCCTAGTGCTATGGTTCATGAATATGATTGTAACGATGTTTTAACATTGCTGCTGGAAAACAGAGGGAATGAAATTAACATGCCAGAAAAAGGAGATGTGGACATAATTGTAGGTGGACCTCCGTGCCAAGGATACTCTGTCATCAACAGATTCAAAAACGCAGAAGCAGCAAGGGAAAATAATTCTCAAATAAATACATATTTGGGATTTATTGACTACTATCGGTAAGCTGCTTCTCTAGTACCAGACGGTTATAATAACTGCTTGATCAAGAAAAGTAATGTGACTTTAGTAGCATTCAACGTTATTGTGAATACTAGCATTAGAATAAATTTTAATCAGTGCTGGCCAGGTCACATGAAGATAAATTAACTCATTTATTATGACTTAATATTTTTCAGTGTTGAGTCATTTTATTTCAAACGGTCAAAATTTCCTAAGGAATCTTTTACCTTTTTATTTTCTGTAAAATTATGTTATCAAACTTGGTGTAAAAGAATGCATCCCTAGATTTTCCAATAGCTACTTAATTTTTGTAAATATGGACCTGCGTTTTTTATTCCAGTTTTAAAACTTTTTACCCTCAATGCAGCCATGTGTCATCCTATGACTTTTTTCGAAGTTGTATGTTAAATATCCACCATCAGGTCTTATTTAGTATTACGGTACTAATTTCACTTGATAATCGTAATACGAAGATAATTTTTTTCATAATAATTACAAAAAAAATGCTAATTTTTTTAACTATTTCAAACCCAATGACTAAATATGTGTTAACGAGGCCGTATACTGGCCGGCGCGTTCTCTAAAACTGACCCCACGGAATTTTTGTTTATGAGGCGTTATGAAAGATCAAATTCATTTAATAATCTCTAGGGGCTAGAGGATTTCGAGAACAGAAGTTCATGAGCTTGTAACAAAATTACCCCCAAAATGGTCGGAAACGTTTAAAAAGGTTATTAAAAATGCACGATTACACTTAAGAAATAAGGAAGATCAATTTTTATGTTGGTTTTATCTATTTTATTTGCTTCTTTTTATTATTGTTAATTAGGTAAAGATATAATTCAAAGTTTAAGTTTATGTCAATGGTACTTTTATTCCTTTCAAATATACTATTAATTTATACGTTCGAATTTCGTTGTAATAAACATAAAAAAACATCGCCTAGGTATTCTTATTATAAAGCGAAATCAGGACCGTAATAGGAATAATATGATTTAATATTAAAACGTCCAGAAAAACCATGAGTTATCGATGATAAAAAATTTATCTTAAAATGAAATTTTTATTTTGGTATTTTGTTTTTTAATCTTGTGAAAAAATCTTATAAAACTCAATTATTTTAAAACTAAAATTTGTTTAATGGTTTTTCAAATAAGGTGCCACAAGGCACAGTGTTCCATTAAAAAAAGTAATGGGGTTATCACCCTTAGGGGGGTTAATAACAAAAACACATTATAAACATGTCCAAATAAAACTAACGTGTTTTTGAGTTTTCCTGTAGAAAGATTTGCCTTTATAAATAAAATAAAATAAATATTACTTATAAAAACCATCTTTTCAGACCAAAATATTTCATATTTGAAAACGTTAGAAATTTCGTTAGTTTTAATAATACACTTTACTTGAGACTGACAATAAAATGCTTATTGGAAATTGGTTATCAAATATCTTTTGGAGTATTGCAAGCTGGTAACTATGGGCTTCCACAAACAAGAAGAAGATTTTTTATTATTGGTGCTGCACCTGGATTACTTTTACCAAAATTACCTGAACCCACTCATTGCTTTGGACGTTTTGAGAGAAACGTGGAATCAATAAAAGTTGATAATCTCAAGTACGACATTGGTAAGTTTTTTGGAAGAATTTTGATATATTCTTTAAAGCATTACTTTAAGTCAACCCACTTATTAATACTAGTTTTACATTTGTAAACTTTTCCACAAATTTTTTCATAAAAATCAGAATTTGATCCATATAATTCCAAGATTTTCCAAATAGTCAACAAAAAATTAATAAGTTAGGGAGCATCTTGAAATTCATCGAGAAAATTAGGATAAACTACACAAATATAGAGCATCTTTAATTAGTGATTAGTTCTAAATTAAAGATCACATATACCCAGTTCAGAGTATGAATTATACTGGGTAATCATGGAATCGTTAGCCAGTTTCCTATTTCGCTAGGTGTTAATATACGAATATAATCTCTATATTAAACTGTTATAAAACATATAAGAAAATTAACATAAAATTATTTTAGTATATATTTTATTAAATTTAGTTAGCAAACTGGTGCATAAAAGTAAACCTAACTGCAATAAGTGTAATGCCAACCGACTATCTTTTCTGACTGATATTAATTGAATAATTCTGTTTTTGGGTTGGCAACATAAATGTTCATAAGTAATTAGAAAACTTTTTAAAACGCATACAAATTGTATTATATTTTTGTGAAATTTGTTTTATTATTATTCACTGTTCTTTTGTCAATTTAATTGATTTTTGCTCAGAATTTGACAGTTAAAGCTGATATAAAATTTTGTATACTGAGAATCAGTTCAATTAACATTAAAAAAGATTGGAACTATATTGGTATATTTTATATTTGGTATATATTAAAAACATGCTAAGATGAAACATTCTTCACTTCTATACAACATATACCCTTTTTAATAACTTAAACAATCTTACCTTAGGAATATCCCAATTTGAAACAATTAATTAAAGAAAAGAAATAAGTAATTTATATTTATTTAATCAAAATTTGTACATCAGTAATAGACTAATATACTACCAACAAAATCATCGTTTAGTTACAAATAGGGTGACGATCTATAATAAAAATTTTAAAAAACCCATTTTTGGACAATTGTATATTCATGATTTTTCTTAATATATAACAGCTCTTGGGATTTCAACTAATGATATCCTCCGTATAAGAAAATAGCTATTATGTTGACATCTAAAATGTAGCTTCTGTAAAAATTTCATAAATATTTTTTTTAACTCTGGCATTTCTTTTCGATTGAATCAAAAAAATTAACTTACATTTATTAAAATTGGAAATAAATATATTACCGACACCCTGTGTTATAAATTAAATAATATAATTATTACACACAATATATAATATCTTTACTTTAATATATAACTCATTTAACGACCCAATGCATTTATATGTAAAAGGGAGATGGGAGATATTTAAGATTCGTAAAGAGCTTGTGTTTCCTTGATCAACTTCTGGCTCACAGGAAATAATCTAAAAATAAAAGAGTGAACCTTTAGTCCTCTAACGCACTTGGCGAATTTACAGAGAGTTTATCATATATATATATATATATATATATATATATATATATATATATATATATATATATATATATATATATATATCATCAGTGAAGCTATAAGGAACCAAAAGCAAAACATACCACTCTGGTGTATGCATAGATGTAGTTTTACAATCTGGCAACGAAAATGTCTGCAGGTTTAACATGCTGCCGCCAAGTCTCGGAATTTAGATATTATATAAACAGTGAATTTTGGTCTTAGTTCATGTCAGCTCCATTGACGAGATTATTAGATAGCTGAAACGCACATGGACGAAGAACACAGTTGGATTCACAAAAAAATAAACTTTCTATCTGTTTTCCTTTTCTTTAACGACCTGAAGACGAAAAACGTTAGTTTATTAAACTAATATTAAAGTTTTATCGAAATCGGAGCCGGATAGTGTACGTCGGTAGTTAATTAAAAAAACTTGTAATATGATAAAAACTTATAACTAATCTGCATCTTTTCGGACTTTCCTCTTTTGTAATAACTAATTTGTACTTTTTAGGTATTTTCTCTTCTGGGTTTTTTCGGTTCTCTTACAGCTTTAGGGATTATTACCTAACCGTGTTCTGTATAATGTACCTTTCATTTACATCTTTTTCCATACTATTGTAATACTCTTACGAGTATATGTGCAGGGATAAGTTTTGAATATAAATCTATATTAGTACTATAACTGGCATGTTGCAATATTGAGATAATAACGTTTATTGGTAATTGTAAAAAAAAAATCCAAAAATACCAAAAATTTCTTTTACTACTGTAAAGAAAATTCGAGAATATATTGACAAAAATTGCAGACCAAATATCAAACAAACTGATGGGAACCTAGACGTATTTTCGTCAACAATTACGTTACTAATATTCATGGATTTTATGATTTGCCTTTAAATTAACCCGGCTCAGTTAAGGTTCTACTAAAAAAATATTTAGGTACTTTTTTGTTTCAGGTGATTCCGCCATCGGAGCCTTAGGATCACTACCGTATAGAAGAGTTACTGTAAGAGATGCAATTGGTGACTTACCTTATACTAGTTATGAAAAAATGACTTCAGAAATGTCTTACAATGAAAATGGCAGCATATCACATTATGCCAAATATTTAAGGGAATATTGCAATAAAAGTGATGTAATAACAAATCACGAATGTAATTACGCCTCGTCTCTTGTAAAGAAGAGAATAGATTTGATACCGCAAGGTGGTGATTGGACAGACTTACCAAATATTACTTTAACTTTAGAAGACGGAGCAACAACTGATATTTTGGAATATTCTTTTAAGTAAGTTTTAATTCTTTTCTCGCAATAATCATATTACTTTTGTAAATTCTACCATAAGCCAGCATAAGCAGTAAAAAAGTTGCTACAGATGAAAAAAAGAAATGAATTATTAATATAAACACTTTTTTAAACAATTTACATAAATAAGTACGAAAAACATGATTTTTTTATAAAATATTAAAAACAAAAAGCTTGAACTGTTTCTATCAACTTTATTATTCTCTTTCTTTTATGTATAGTATAGAAAGAAACAAACATTTATTATTTACATTAGATACGTGTAATTCGTGTGTGCGTGTGTATGCCACATCTATTTATACTAAGTATATTGTGGTTGTATTATTCTAAAGTTTTAGTGTGAATTGCACAAATAAAAGAATCACTCATTATCTTAAAATGAAAATAATATGTATTAATTTTTCTAAAAGTTATATTAAACTATATTTCATCTAATTTATTCAACAACAATTTCTGATAATATGTTATTGCAAATTCCATTTCAAATCATTTTCACTAATTTCAACCTGATATACCCTTGTGTACGTCACTGATATTTTATTCCTGTTAATATTTCAGAAAAGGCAAGTTATAAGGTGATTTACTGAATTGATATTAGGGCTAACGCAATTTTGTGATCATTAAAATATTTTCGTTTTTTTCTTTTTCTTCTCAATTTTTAGTTCAAACACCAAGTTGTTTAGAGTTTTACACAAAATGTATTTTAATGAAAATAACAAAATATGTAGGAATATATCAGAAAATACGGCATATTTTTTTTAAACTCTAATCGACAGCCAAAAAAACTTCCGATTCGTATTCTATGACCATGAACTAGAAAGAATATAGAAAAAGAACGAAAACTTCACTTGTTCCACTGTTCCGAATAATTATCAATATGTAACAAACAAATGTGGGTCAGATACTAAGTGATAAAATCGTATGACCACTTTTAACGCATCGCTTTGTAAAAGCCGTTAAACCTATTTCTTGCAATTTACTCATTGACTTATCTAAATCTTAAAAAAAAATAGTATTTCCTAAAATTAAATGTCAAAACCTTCAAATTAAATAAAAATTGCACTGTTTTATTTATTACCTTGTAAGTAGAAATTGGGATAATTACTAAACAGAGCACTGTACATTATGACCGCTATCATAATGAAAATTACATTAAAATAACTTCTGTATTCTTTAAGAATTTGAATTTTCTTAATACACCTCAAACTTCCAGTAGTTCGGATCTGGCCAAAATGAATGTCGCCCAAAATCATGAGTTGAAGCCAAAATCAAAGCATGTTGATTAACTTTATCAATTAAATATCGCAAACAATTTTTTAATATTCTAAAGTGAAAAAACTTTGATTTTTATAATTTTAACAGAAAATTGATGAACATCACAGTAAATAATGGATCACGGCAAATAAAGCATTAGCAACCTAACTGCTGAAGTGAGTACAGTTTTTAAAGAATTGAGTTTTCATTCTCACAAAGTAGGCCTCAAGATACATATATTCTGAAAAAAATGTTTATTTTGGTGTGATATAATGTAATTAAATAAACTGTAATTTCATATAAGACATGGTAAAACAAATTTCAATAGAAAAGAAGAAATTCTGCCTGCTTCCCTTCTCGATTTGAAATGCAAAGCAATAAAAAGTATCAAATTCACAATACCATACAAAGCTAAAACCAATCGCCGAAGCTTTCGTCACAAGAATAAACTTTTTTCGGAAGACTTTTATAAGATCATCGAAAACTTAAGTTGATTCAAAATCGACGAGAGAACCTGCTTGTTGTTGTAATTCTACCACAATAACTTAAATGGGATATTATTCATCTGTTGCCATCTTTGACATAGACATCTAAATTATTTTGCTAGGACTTATTCTTAAATTTATACAGCTTTCATCTGAACTTTTTTGAATCCGTATTGAATTGTATAAAGTTCCTGTACTGTCTAAAAATATTTATATGAATATGGATATGAAGAATCATTTTTTTCGAATCTGGTTCATCAGTATATTTTGTGTTTCGTAATGTTATAATATATAAATTATAAAAATATGTCTAAAGACTTTATTAGTAAATTCTACCATAAGCCAGCATAAGCAGTGGAAAAGTTGCTACACATGAAAAAAAGAAATGAATTATTAATATAAACACTTTTTTAAACAATTTACATAAATAAGTACGAAAAACATGATTTTTTTATAAAAAATTTAAAAAAAAAGCTTGAACTGTTTCTATCAACTTTATTATTCTCTTTCTTTTATGTATAGTATAGAAAGAAACAAACATTTATTATTTACATTAGATACGTGTAATTCGTGTGTGCGTGTGTGTGCCACATCTATTTATACTAAGTATATTGTGGTTGTATTATTCTAAAGTTTTAGTGTGAATTGCACAAATAAAAGAATCACTCATTATCTTAAAATGAAAATAATATGTATTAATTTTTTTAAAAGTTATATAAACTATATTTCATCTAATTTATTCAATAACAATTTCTGATAATATGTTATTGCAAATTCGATTTCAAATCATTTTCACTAATTTCAACCTGATATACCCTTCTGTACGTCACTGATATTTTATCCCTGTTAATATTTTAGGAAAGGCAAGTAATAAAGTGATTTACTGAATTGATATTAGGACTAACGCAATTTTGTGATCATTAAAATATTTTCGTTTTTTTCTTTTTCTTCTCAATTTTTAGTTCTAACACCAAGTTGTTTAGAGTTTTACACAAAATGTATTTTAATGAAAATAACAAAATATGTAGGAATACATCAGAAAATACGGCATATTTTTTTTTAAACTCTAATCAACAGCCAAAAAAACTTCCAATTCGTATTCTATGACCATGAACTAGAAAGAATATAAAAAAAGAACGAAAACTTCACTTGTTCCACTGTTCCGAATAATTATCAATATGTAACAAACAAATGTGGGTCAGATACTAAGTGATAAAATCGTATGACCACTTTTAACGAATCGTTTTGTAAAAGCCGTAAAACCTATTTCTTGCAATTTACTCATTGATTTGTCTAAATCTTTAAAAAAAATAGTATTTCCTAAAATTAAATGTCAAAACCTTCAAGTTAAATAAAAATTGCACTGTT
Source organism: Diaprepes abbreviatus (assembly GCA_034092305.1). Taxonomy (NCBI): domain Eukaryota; kingdom Metazoa; phylum Arthropoda; class Insecta; order Coleoptera; family Curculionidae; genus Diaprepes; species Diaprepes abbreviatus. Next base: position 5,030,507 of record JASJET010000050.1, read on the forward strand.
TTATTTATTACCTTGTAAGTAGAAATTGGCATAATTACAAAACAGAGCACTGTACATTATGATCATAGAATGACTGCTATTATAGTGACAATTACATTAAAATAACTTCTGTATTCTTTAAGAATTTGAATTTTCTTAATACACCTCAAACTATCAGTAGTTCGGATCTGGCCAAAATGGATGTCGCCCAAAATCAGTAGTGAAGCTAAAATCAAAGCATGTTGATTAACTTTATCAATTAAATATCCCAAACAATTTTTTAATACTCTAAAGTGAAAAAAACTTCGATTTTTAAAATTTTAACAGAAAATTGATGAACATCATAGTAAATAATGGATCAGTGAGTACAGTTTTTATAGAATTGAGTTCTCATTCTCACAAAGTAGGCCTCAAGATTCGTATATTTTAAAAAAAATTGTTTATTTTGGTGTGATATAATGTAATTAAATAAACTGTGATTTTATATAAGATATGTTAAAACAAATTTCAATAAAAAAGAAGAAATTGTGCCTGCTTGAGTTCTCGATTTAAAACGCAAAGCAATAAAAAGTATAAAATTCACAATATCATACAAAGCTAAAACCAATCGCCGAAGCTTTCGCCACAACAATGAACTTTTTCGAAAGACTTTTATAAGATCATTGAAAACTTAAGTTGATTCAAAACCGACGAGAGAACCTGCTTGTTGTTGTAATTCTGCCACAATAACTTAAATGGGATATTACTCATCTGTTACCATCTTTGACATAGGCATCTAAATTATTTGGCTAGGACTTATTCTTAAATTTATACAGCTTTCATCTGAACTTTTTTGAATCTGTATTGTATTGTATAAAGTTGCTGTACTGTCTAAAAATATTTATATGAATATGGATATGAAGAATCATTTTTTTCGTATCTGGTTCATCAGTATATTTTTTGTTTCGCAGGGTTAAAATACATAAATTATAAAAATATGTCTAAAGACTTTATTACTGACTTTCACTGAGGAATTTGATTTCAAAAGGAGGAAATGAAATTTCATTTTGTGGAAAGATTTTTTTAATAACTGTATCTCATAAAATATATTTTATTTTCACTGGTCCAAAATTATTAACATTTTTTTAAATTAGATTTTATATTCATCAAAATTCAAAATTTTTGTAGAAACATTTTTAATATATTTAATATATCAAAATGCACTCGTTTTTTGTGTAATTCTTTGTGCATAGTTTCGATTAATTTTGTTGTAAGTTTTTCTTGCGCAAAATTATTTCTTTTATGATTACTGCCCAAACAAGAGAAATTTTTTCATGTACAAAAATTTAACAGCAAACTGCCTGCACCTTGACTTAAAGGCTAGTTCATAAATGACTGAAACACATAATCCAACTCCAACTGAGCCTAAGTATTTTTTTTTACACAATAGACACGGTAAAGAAAGTAAGAAATGGGTTATTTTTTGATTTCTCGCTTATGTTATGGAAAATTTTGTATACATCGCATTACTTTCAATGGGTCTTTTATAGATAATTAAAAAACTTACAAAATGGTTTTTATAAATCCCCATTGGACAATTTTTCTCCGATAAGGATCGCAAAAAGCCTTAAAATGACGAATGGGAAAGATTTTCGGGAAATGATTTATTATTTGTGCTTTAAACAGGCAATAGATGAAATTTGCAATATAAAAAAATTTTGAGAACTTTTTGTCACTGTCATCCCACAAACCTAATAGATCTGTTTTCAATTTACCGAACGGATTCTAAAAATAGATATTATGAACTATAATTCGTTTGTCTCGGATTTTTGTATAAATTTGTTGAAATATGTTAAAAATGCTTCCCAACATAGCGCGATTCGCATCCGAAGTCGAGCGAAACAGTGGTAATGGGAAGTTACAAGGAGCGGAGGAGAAAAGAACCAGGGGTACTCACTTCAAGCGCTACGACTATGTTTTATATGTGCATAGCATAACAGGCCTCTAAATAAATAAATAAATAAATCTATACATATTTTTTATTTACAATAAATATATATGTATATTTAATAAAATTTTATTGGAACGTGGTTCAAAATGTACACAAAATCTGTCGTCAAAAGAAAGAAGAGATCATTAAACCTGTTTTTCTAGTTTCTTTACACGTTTCATTGTAGGCCTATTGCCCCCTTTTGAATTAAATTCGAAGAAGATATTTTTGGTCCAATGTTAGGAAGATCTATACGTTAGTTGCAACGCAGCTTTCACAATGTGTAGTGCCCTGTTTTCGAAGAAGTATACAAAAATTTGTTTGTTTGTAGAATTATTTATTTATTTATCTATTTTTAGGTCCATAATACGATGAATTCCCATATATGAAATATTGTCGTAGCGCCTAGCGTGAACAACCTGTGGCTGTCTTCTCCTCCGCTCCTTGTCGCGTCGCTCGGCTTTGGACATGAGATCACGCGTATCATGCTATATTCGAGAGCATTTTTATCATATTTCAACAAATTCAAACGAAAACCTGAGATACAGGAATTGTTGTTCATAACTTCTACTTTCAGATTCCGTTTGGTAACTTAAAATCGAATTAAATCGGAGGCTTTGACAAAAAATATTCTGAATTTTTTTATTGCAATTATGGAAAAACTACTAATGCGACAAATTTCATCGTCTTCTGTACAAATAGTCCATTGAAAATAACGCGATTCATTCAATACTTTCCATAATATAAGCCAAAAACCAAACACTTACACATTTTTTACCGTTTCTATTGTTTAAAAAAATCCCAATGCTCAGTTGGAGTTAGATTATATGTTTTAATCATTTATGGACTGCCTTCCAAGTCATAGAACAGGCAATTTGCGGTTAAATTTTTGAGCAAAATTAGCATATTTTTTTGCTCCATTGATTGGGTTATAGGTACTTATTGAAAAGCATGCAATGATTAATTTATGAAATCTCAAAAATATTTTTGAATTAAAATATTTTTTCTTTTGCGTCCTACTATCACCTGTTTTTTTATATCATAACCACTCGGAATCTAACATTAAATTATAGACTGAAAGACCAAGGCAAATACGATGCCCCAAAGGGTGTTTGTGCTTGCGCAGAAGGAAAAGAATGCAACAAAAGCAACAAATCTTCAAAATCGACCACTTTAATTCCATGGGCTATAGCTCACACTGCCGATCGTAATAACAACTGGAGAGGAGTTTATGGTAGATTAGAATGGGATGGCTATTTTGGAACTATTACTACTAATCCAGAACCTACAAGATCTCAAGGCAAAGGTAAATTTACAAATAATAAAATATAAACTGCCTATAGGCTATCAAATGCATACATTTTGAGTACGAATGACAAACTTTTTAACCGACTAAAAGAAGAATATTTTAAATTCCACCTCTATGTATTTTTTATGTAGTTACGATTTAAATTAAATTTTGTGCATTATATTCAGGAAGTTACTAAGGTAGTCCCATATCATTTTGACAGAAATTGGTTCAGTTTAATATAGCGGACAAAAAAATTAATTTTGCCCGATTTTCTCCAAAAATTGGTAGGGGGGAGTTTTCGGGGTCGCACGTGACGAATCTAAAATTCAATCTTGCGGATTAAAACTTTTACATCTACAATTCAATGTGACAGATACAATATATCGGTGTAAAAATTTTACATTTGCGGTTTATGTTCAATATTAGTACTAGGAATTTATCGAGAGTTAGGTTAATGTTAGATTAAATTTAAAATTATTTTTTGAAATTCAATATCATGGAACTAGTAGGTTCTGACGTTAGTTTTTTACAATTTAATATGACAGATACAACATGCAGAAATAAATATTTTACATTTTTTCGATTTTATCCAAAATTAATACTGGGGAGTTCTTGGGATGTACATAACAGATCTTAAATTAATTTTTTCAAACTCGATATATTTGATAAAATATGTCGGACTCAAAAACATACACGTCTCAAGTATCTTAAATGTCTGCATTGGGAGGTTTTAAGAGCCCAGCAAGTAAATTATGGACATGATAACCGAGTTCAAAACTAAAAGTCGAAAAATAAATTTAAAAAAAAAAAGTAAACCGACTTCTAAAAAGGCGCAAAGAATGAAAAATATTAATATAAATTAAATATGAAAATGAAATTTTTGAAGTCAGCACTAAATTATTACTAAATGGAACAAATAACTACTAAAACTAGATACATGCAAGTCACGGTAAAAAAGCATTTTCAAATAAAGTAGTCTCAATCTTTTTATGTGAATCACATTTTGTCATGTATAAATAATTTAGCACCGACTTCAAAAATTTCGTATTCAAATAAAAATGTATATCATTTTTTGCTTATTAGCGCTTTTTTAAAAATCTATTCGATTTTTTAATAAAAATTTCACTATTTATTCTGTTTATATTCTTTTTTAAGAAAAACAACGAAAAGTTTTAAGCCGTATTAGAGAATAGAACTAGTCCGTAGAGCTGGTGGTAAACACTAAGGCCGTAATTCACTAACATCTTTAAACTTTAAAACTGATCTGAACTGCCAGTATGGAGTTTAAACTGACTGCAACAATAAGTCAATCCGAATTCATTTTCAACTTGGACCAATTTTAAAGCTAGGGCATGTTAATGGATTAGGTGGTAACAATTCACCCCTCTATGGTTGAATTTCGAAAAACATGTTCAATAGTAATTAAAAGTCTATATGATAAATTTCATTCCGTCGATATTTGCTGTTTTTAATTAACTTACAAAAGAAGGAGGTAATCAATTCGATATGTACTTTTTATTAATGTTTGTTCATGCATAACTTTTGCTAGAAGTAATGTATTGTAATTCCTTTACAGGTTTATTGCAAGGAGGCTAAAAACTAAAAAATAATAAAAATTCACTAAAAAGGTATAACAAGTTAGACGTGCTAGTTTACCAATTCTATTTTGCTTCTGATATTAGTATAATTTGAATAAGAAGTCATGGATAACCCGTCAACCGCGGATGAGCTACATCATGGTCTACCAAATATCCAATTATGACAGTAAAAGTGTTTTCCAGTTGTTTTTTTTTTGAACTTTTAGTATTCTTTAAAAATTAATACTAGTGCTCAGCTTTTTTCATGCCGTTTCTACAAATGAAAACTTTTTCGTTCTGTATTATTTGAATAGCAAAGGATACTTTTTCTCACATTTTTAAAACTACGGTTTTGATATTAAGAATGATTTTTTTAAGTTATGTGAGTACTGATCGATACAAATAAACAATAACAAATGTGTATGTATTATTTTATTATAACAGAAGTACGAAAGGTGTTCAAAACGGGGTCCTTCCGCTCTAATGCACGCCCTGCACCTCTTATTAAAAGTATGCTGTCCCGGGATTAATATTATTTTTACGTAAAGTTCAAAAATAAATATTTTTTAATATTTAAAAAGTAAAAATTATCCTAAGTTTATAAAAGGAAAAGTCGGAATAAAATATATTTTAATTCAAAATAAATAAATAAATTTTCTTCAAGTCTTCAAAAACTATTACAAGTATTTCCTTTGAAAATCAATAACAGAAAAAAAATCTTTATTAAAATTAAATGTATTAAAATAAAATTATATTACTTAAGACCAAATTTTTCTAAGTCATAGGTTTTCAAGTTTTATCACAGTCGCTCACTTCTTGCTTCGCCTCTTTACTAAATTCGAATAAAATATAAAAATACAAAATCTGAATCTAAACCACAAGATGAGTGACGTATTTTGTTCTGGAACGCTGAAAAATAAGTAGGCAAAGAAAGGAATGTCCATTTACTGACGTCAGAAATCATGACATTTAGGTAAAAAACCACTATTTCAACATATAGAGTCTCGATCATGCGACTTTTTCTTGGAAAAGTAGGCCAAGAAAGAATGTGGATCTGGTAACATCGAGATCACGAGAATGTGGTACAAAACCAACATCACGCGACTTATTCTTACAAAAGTAGGCCAAGAAAGAAATTTGGGTTTGCTGACGTCGGGATCACGAGGTTGGGGTAAAAAACCAACATCCCGCGACTTCTTCTTGCAAAACAAGTAGATTCGAAAAATCTAGATTTCTGCCAAGACGTCACGGCAAATGTTGTTTAAATACGAGCCATCTCGCTATGAAAGAGGCCGTAAGAAACAAGAGTTAAGTACGGTTAGTTGAAATCGGGATTTAAGTCGAGATTAAGAATTAAGGTTAAAATCGGTAGTTAACGAGTTTGTTCAAAAAGGTGTATAAACAGTGAAAGCAATGTATTTAGCAGCATTTTACAGTAATAGAAAAAAGTTAAATTTTTAAGTCTAAGCGCGTTTTTGAAAAATTAAATATTCTTTCAAAATTTTCTTACACAAAAAGTCAAAAAGTCAGTGTTTTGCTAATAAAAATTTATGTATTTTTACTAGTACCAGGGTGGCTCAAATACTGTTAATTATCTCCCTTTCTTTTTATTATTTTTTTTTTTTTTTGTATCAATTTTGGCATTTTCTTACGAAGAATTAATAAAGTATTAAAATATACTGTCCAGTGAGTTTTAAATCATTAGAAAGAAAAGAAACTCAAATAGTAAGTACTCTAGAACCTCGATCCTGCTCTCCTTTGAATTTTAGTAGTTCTAACTTATATAATGTAAACAGAGAAACAAAAGGGCCAGACACTACAAAAGCTCTCAGTATTTATTTGATCAGTGGATAAATGTATGCTTTCTAGTAGTTGTTCAGCCTTAGAAATTGGCGTTTGATACACCAGGTTTGTAAGATAGTCACAATAAAAAAAAAAGGTAGGCTAGCTGCTCATAAGGCGCAATAATTTGACCATTAATGTTTAATCCTGTCCACAGATTAAATTTAAATTGTATCTGGGAACAGTCTTCTCTAATAAAATGCTGTTTTGCTAGCGCTCATTAATGCAAATTGTGCATGTTCATGCAACCGTCTTTACGGCGTGATGATTCCTCGACCCATAAAATTTTGTTAAAAAATTCGGATCTTTCTCCACTTGCCTACAAAACGTAATAATTTGCGTATAATCTCCAAATGATAGAGTTTACACTCTCTGCACGTTATAAGAATACACCTAATATCGTTCTCGTAGATTTAGGAGTGCCCGCAAGTCCAGCTATTTAGCGAAGTTAAATTCCATTATCTCGACGTCCATTGCTTGTCTCCCTCCGGTGCCTCTCGCTTTAGAGTTATGAACTCTTATAAAAATGCGACATCCCGGATAACGGGCGTTGGTATACCTTTAACAATGAATTCCATTGTAGGGGCTTCACTCAAAATTGCCTCTAAAATTTTCAACATTTCTTATTAATTATTATTTCTTACCTCCCTCGATACAAATAAGCATCCTATTCAAGTATGGCGTGTATGAACTGGATATTTCACCAAATCAATAATAAAAATAATATTCCGGAAAATCGCCAAGTAGTCGTTACCACCAGTAGAAACAATATTCAAACCACTTAGCAAAAAAAGTCCGGGAGCACAGTCTAAAAACGTTAACGGGTCAGGATCAGGAACACAACAGAAAACTAGTCATCACAGCAAAAGTGAGGCAAGACACTAAATCAAATCAATAAAATTTGAACTAAATCCAACATCCACTTAGGTAGGTGTCCATTTCAAGGTTAACAATTGTCACGTAGGTTAGGGTCTGTTTTTTACAGCTCTGGAACTTAAGCTTCGTTTTCAGAACTCTTATTTATATACAAAGCGACTACAGTGGGGCGATAAACTGGGAACACAGTGCTCTTTAGTCTCTTTCGTTTGTATAGTCCATTAAATTCGCATCCATTATTGCTGCTCTTCTGCAGCCCAATGGGAAACCATTAAGTATCTTTTTAGGGCAAACTGGACTAGTATGATAGTTTTGTAAAAATGTGCCCTTTTTTATTCAAATAATAATAACAGTAATAAAACAACATAAAAGTAGCAACTTTATACCACTTTAGAATCTCTATTAAGCAAGTAAATTTTTAAGATGGCATAACACGCGCGGTATTCTTTTTCACCTCGGCTGGTCAAACTTTGAGGTAAAAAAATTTCGGACTAAAAGTTTGTTTAGCATATTATTTTTTAATGTTCAAAAGTAATTATTGAGAATACCTCACACTCTATCAATAGCGCAATCATTTAAGATAACAATTTAAAAAAAAAACAGAAGAAGGAAATGTTTTTATTTGTAGAAATGATATGAAAAAAACCGAGCACAGGTAGTGATTTTTTAAAAATAATTAAATTTCAAAAAAAGTCGTACACCGTAACGCTTTCTCTAAGATCATAATTGAATATTTGGAAAACCATGATGGAAGCCATCCACGGTTGACGGGATGACTTCCTGGACACCCTGTATATGGCAATAAATAAATTTTTATGTAGAAAAATTAAGGCTAAAACCCAAAAATAATGCCTTGAAATTAGTAACACGAATAGTGTTTTCTAGAACTAAACACTTTTTCATTTTTCCAGTTTGGTAATAGAAGAAGACGATTTTTTTATTCTGCATTTTCAAGGTTCAAAACTTCCGAACATAACTCCTTTACTGTCAACTGTCTGTTTTAAAGTTATACCAAATGTGTTAGCGAACTTTTTAACCACTTCACCCGCATTAACTCTTAATAGAAGTGAGGTAGATAGGTAAAAATGCTATATACTACAATCATACTACATGAAATATTTCACCATTTCCTTTCTTACAACCTATCTTTTACTCCTCTATTGCCCGACGCATGAAATACGTGCTTATTTATTAGTTAGCAAGACAGTACAAGCTAATTTTCAAGCTACTAATTCTAGCCAATCATGATATATAAAAATTTTATTTAAAAATGAAGTTATTTTGATGCAGTTTTTAGTATATTGTAAAGAAAAATTTTTTAAAGTATTTTCATGGAAGGGTTATGCACGGAGGAGAAAAAGAAAAAAAATTATTGACTAGAGACCTTGTTAACCAATTTAATTTCCTATATAACTTTTTATAGGAGTGGTGTGTTTTAATGCAGTTTCAAGTATATTGTAGTACTTCTCAGGAGATCTTGTAAGAATATTTCCACAAAAGGTTTATGATTAATAGGTTAAAACTGAATAAAATAAATTAATAACTATTTTATATTATTATTTATAATCGTAGATTACATAATTTGTACGATCATCTACAGTGACATTTTAATTTAACATCACATGGTTTCAAGATTTATTGCCCGGAATAAAATCTACATCTGGAAGTTTTTAATGTCCCTGATTATCAATATTAGATCTACATTTAGATATTAAAGGTAGCGAACAAATTTTAGAATTTATATTCCAGTCTGAATTTTAAATTGATATTTGGGTGCTTTTGGGTCCGCTGAGTAATGAATTTTTATTCTGAATTTAAAAATTCAAGGTGATCGATATCTTTTATTATTTATTTATAGTTGGATTCAACTCAAAATCGATATGTGATGGTTTCAGATTTGCTGATTATGAATTTTTGCCCTCAATTTAGATACGTTGTTGGGTGCCTTTTGTCGGATCTCTAGTGAGAAATGTGCCAAAGCCTAAGTAATGGATTTATGGAAAAATTAAATGCTGAAAAAAATGGCTGACTAGCGATTTTATGCGGTTACTGTGACTATTTTTGAAACAGTTTTTTGCATCTTGTATCAAAGAAATTTATTTTTATTTTCACATTTTTAAAATGTCGTTCATGGGTTAGCAACATTATTATTATTATTACCCATTTTAAAACTAATTGAATCTCAAAATAATAAATTAAATATTTTTTTTCAAAAAAATTAAATATATATTTGGAGAATACATATATTTACGAAAATAAAAAAAATACCCTTAAAACTAATACTTAAAAAATAAAACAAACAACCCTCTTTAAATAAAAAAACCTCTTAAAAAGGACAAATTCATTTAATAGTATCAATTCACAAAAGGTAATAAAATAATCCAATTTAATCCACAAATTTTAAAAGTAACAGGCAAATTTATATTAAACAAATTCATCAACCATGTAATATATTTTTATCGACACGACTGACGATGCTCTCTGTGTGCAGATTTCTTTCGAGGCGATATTTGCCTCTTTGATTTGCTTGCACTTGCGGCGCTGTCGCCTCACACATGTATCAAAAAATTGTTTCATAATTGTCATGCTATTTTGACTTATATATTCAGATTATAGCTTTTATAAGGGTTAATTTGACACCCCACACGAACAAAAAAAGTAATTTAGTACAACAAACAACTTTAAAATCATTCCTAGGATTAGGAGTTTAGGATTTCGTATCTTGGCTATTTGATCATGTAAAATTGCGTTTTAAATTTTACCTTACTACTCCCATAATATTTTATAAACATTATTGGGAGCTTGGTACTTACGTTTTTTTAAATTTTAAACCTCGTTTATGCCACCCTCTTTTTTATAAAATCGGTAGAAAAGTTAGCCTTCAAACAGAGTACGTTATCTTTCCAACAGTGAAAACATTTATTAAAGTCGGTTCTTTATTTCTGAAGATTAGCCCGAACAAACAAAATAAAAACTTTACCTCTTAATTATATTAGTATAAACCAACGTCGATAGATTGAAGATCCTAGAAATAACAGTGTAATTAAACAATTGCATTAGTATTACGGCTCACAGATGTTAAGAGAAATTTGGTTATTATCATTTAAAGATGCATGAAAATTTCTCTCTTTCAAATAATAATTTTATTATGCTTTTTATTTACAACAGTTAGCCGTTGGATCAAACTATAAACAAAAATTATACATAAATTATTTTCAACAGAAAATAACATTCATTCTAAGTTATAGTAGTTTTGTGTGATATATGAGATTTTCACTCATTTTTAAAATATATTTATGATTCATTTGCTGTTCCTCTTGTCGATTGTTAAGTAAATTTATTATAACAGATTAACAAGGCATTGATCTTTCTACCCAAAATATTATTCTCTTTGTTAAAATGATAATAATAGTAATACTCTTAGAAACTGATAGAATATTAATTGTATGGTAATTTTTTCTGCCCGAAATATTAACATGAAATACGTTATTTTAGCAGTATTTTAGCGACGCTCTTTCTGTAAGCTGGCGGAAATTTTCCAGCTCAAAAAAAAATCATACCGTTGGCACAGATTATTTCATTTTATAGATACGACAAAAGGCGTTCTCACCAAAATCAAATTTCATGACTTCGCTTGTTTCACGACCTACTGTTACAGTGGGATAAAGTGTCAAAACTAGAAAGAATATCGCCACAGCTTATATCATCTTCACCAGATGCGCCAAAAGGAGTTCCTACCAAATTCCCGTGAGGATTTCTATTAGATTACAACTATCTTCACTGTTCACGTTTAGTCATATCGTTTTCAATTCCTATTTAATATTTTGCATGTGAAATGATCTTATATTTTACGTTTCGTCGTATGGTTATCTATTAATATTCTTTATATATGAAATTATCATGTATAAAATATTTTTGTTTAAAAATGTCACGAGGGACTTCCTATATTTGCTGTGACTGCTTGTCGAATGCTCAAAAAAATAAGGCTCTTTTTAAATTTCCGAAAAATCTCGTAAAGTAAGCAATTGGATATTCTCAGAAATGAAAAGAGCAAAAAAAGTTATGTGATGGTCCAAACTAACAAAATTTAACAATTGATTAACCTATGTGGAATTGTAACCTACAAGGGTATTCTGATATGTCGAAGTATATCAAAAAATACTCAACACGTATTTTCTGACTCTGAATTACATTTCTATGGGATGAAAACTACCCCAAGTTGATAACTAAAAAGTTTTTTAAAATAAAATATAAAAGCTTGATTTTTTCATATAAAATCACCCGTATATTATTTGGTTGATGAAAAGAGCTAATTTCATGTAATTTTTATCAATAAAACGTTTTTAGTGATACTCCCAGGGGGAGGGTAGTTTTCGTTCTCTAAAATGCAATTCAGGATATAAAAAAATAAGTGTTGGATGTTTTATAGTAGGTATACTCCAAAATACCACAGAATGGGAAAAATCGGATGCAGACCCCTAAGAACGCTCCCCTGTTAGTGTAAACATATTTATCTGTATAACTGACAAATAAATAAATACAATAGGAATAAATACACAGTCATTAACAAACCAAAACTGAAAAAAATTATTAATATAATTTGTTAAGTAAATGTTCAAAATTATTCAAGTTGAACTGCACTCTTTCCATCATTTCTGCATTTAAACATGAAGTGTTAACTGAATTTTATATTCTTGCTCACAATTCTTCTTTGTTGTTTCCAGATCTACAATATACCATCTGTTCGAGAGTTTCCCATGAAAAATAATCCATAGGTGTTAAATCCGGTGAGCAAAGTGGCCAGTTTGCAGGAGCATAATTTCCTCTGCTGGTCCAACGACCAACCTGAAAAAAATTATTAATATAATTTGTTAAGTAAACTCTAAGTAAATATTCAAAATTATTCAAGTTGAACTGCACTCTTTCCATCATTTCTGCATTTAAACATGAAGTGTTAACTGAATTTTATATTCTTGCTCACAAATCTTCTTTGTTGTTTCCAGAGCTACAATATACCATCTGTTTAAGAGTTTTCCATGAAAAATAATCCATAGGTGTTAAATCCGGTGAGCAAAGTGGCCAGTTTGCAGGAGCATAATTTCCTCTGCTGGTCCAACGACTTTGAAAATTCTCATTTAAATGTTTTCTTATATTTAATGTGATGTGTAGGGGTGCACCGTCGTGTATGAACCAAATATTTTCCCTAGTAGACAGTGAAAGATCATCCAAAACATTTGACAAATTTACTACGTGTTCTAAGTAATTTAAACCATTTAAACGAGGTAGTAAGATAACAGGACCAGTAATAAATATGTTAAGAATCCCTATCCATACGTTAATTTTAAAGTCATGTTGATAATGATCAATCTTTATTGCATGCGTGTTTTCGTCAGCTTGAACATGTTCATTGTGTAAATTTATCATACCCCTTCATGTAATGTAACACACAAATCAATTTTTTTTTAATGAAAAATTACATCAAATGCTCTCCATTCAATAATGAATCAACAAACGCCTAGTCTCCATCTGATATCGAAAGGTAAAAGCTCTTGTACTATCTGGAGGTGGAATGGATGCAACAGTCCTATTTACTATATTTTTATTAACTCCAAGTTCCAAAACTAAGTGTCTTCCTCAGCCTCCATTGTCCTAGTAGTCGTAAGATTCATTCCACAATTAATTTTTGCAGGAGCAAAACTGCCCGCTTCTCGAAGACGCCTTTCAACAGCAGCAGATGTTTTTTTATTGTTGTTGGTCCTTAAACATGCACCAAATTTTCTGGACCATCCCAGGCTTATGTAATAAAACATTTAGATTCAGTTATCTCCGAAACAACTGCTCAAAACGATACCTACTAGGTATAATATTTTTGGATAAAGGATATCAAGGAATAAGAATTTTTAATTAGAAATTTAATATACTGAGACATGATGGAGAGAGTGCGGTGCGACTTAGACAATTTTGAATATTTACTTACAGTTTAATTAACAAATTATGTTAATATTTTTTTCAATTCTGGTTTATTATCGAGTTTGTATTTATTCCTGTTGTTCATTGCCAGTTCATTCTCACATTATTATCATTGTTAGCTCGTTTCTATGTAATTATTGTTGGCCCTTAAATATGTTCCAAATTTCGTGGACCACTCCTAAGCCTGGACAAAGTATGAAGGAGGACTACGACGAGTCTCAGTACGCAATAAAACCTTTTAATTTGATTATCTCAGAAACGACTACTTGAAGCGACACCTACTAAATATAACTTTTTTCGATAAAAGATGCTAAGGATTAAAAATGTTTAATTTAAATTAGAAATTTAAGTTATGAAGCTTTAGAAATAAACATGTTGCTAGCGGTGCCCTCCGCAATACACAATAAAACTATATCTTAATTTTTCGTCATAAAAGCACAAAAATACCAAATTAAGTGGAAATCAGACTATTATTAAGATGAATATTTATAAAAAAAAAAATTAAGACGTTATAATTTCCTCACCATGTATTTTGGAAATTTTCAACTTTTGGACTAAATTACACAGAAAAAGTTTTTTTTTAATCTCGAAAAATCCCCAACTTTTGGAATATCAAAACTAACAAGCAATAATTGAGACTGACGCTTTATTCGTTTATAAAAAAAAGTTTTCCTTTTTTTGAGATTATATACGATACGTTTTTATAAAAGAAAGTCGCTAGCCAATATTTCACACCAAATATCTCTATATCCTATTTACTCCGGTCTACTCAGGTACTATAAAAGACTATATTAAAAAACGACCTAACTCCCTAATTAGCGTAAAAACATTTGTCTAGATAACTGATAAAAAATATAGGATACGAAGTTATCTAATAAAGTATTGTTACACCAATTTGTCAAGAATACTCAATGTATTTGGCCGTTTTAGTCAAACCCTAGTATTGTAGAAATTAGGCTAAGCTACAAAACTTTTATTTGGATTCTGGAAACTTCGTCAACATTACCTTAATATGCGTTGTTATTTTTAGGTACATAGATTCGGTTATTGTATGTTTTATTCCCAGTTAGCGGCCTTTGCTGTATTGTTATTTTCACAGTTTTGAAATACTCTGTTTTTTTTTAGTTTTACATCCCGATCAAAATCGGATTGTGAGTGTAAGGGAATATGCTCGAGCCCAAGGATTTCATGATGAATTTTTATTTGCTAATTCTACAGCGGATAAATATAAGCAAATAGGAAATGCGGTACCTCCAATTTTAGCTACTGCTATTGGAAGAGAAATCGTCAAAACCATTGCAGTTTCTACAAAATCCTAATTTATTTGACCCATAAATAAGATAGCGTTTTATTTTTCATTATTAAAAAAGGATTTTTCATTCAGTTTGTTATACGTATAAATATAAAATCAAGAAAAGTATCATGCTTTTTATTTATATTAAAATAAATAACGTACAAAGTTTATACCACTTTGTGGTAGTGGAATAACAATAGTGTAACTACCGCTGGATACCGTAAGTTATTTGGCGCCTCCGAATATACGGATAATAACATAGGCATGCGGCATAAATGCAACCGAAAGAATTTAAGAACATCTTCCAAAATATGTCAAAGTTTAATATTCAAAACGTCGTTTTACGTGGTATGGATGTCTGTCATGGACGTTAAACAATATTTCCTTCCTCCTTCACAAAATGTGTATGGAATATTTTAATTATATTGAAAAACAATGATTTTAATCATCGATCAGCTTAATCAAAATTGCATAAAAATTGTTCCACTGATTACATAAGCATACCAAGAAGCACTATCTTTTCCGTTAAACTCTACGACCATAGAATTTGATGCGCCGAATCTAAATCTGAGGTCAGTTCTGGGTTTTCAATAAATCCCTGAAATGACCAAAAAAGCCACAATTGGCCATTTCTCAAATTGAATCATAATTATAACCCATCAGATAATCAGATTGTATCTGTATCCCATCAGGTCAGAATTCTCCGTAACTCGCAAAAATGATCCGATAATGCTAAAATTGGTCACTTAGCTGATTGAATGGTAATTCAAATTACTACTATGAGAGAACTTTAATGTCTGTGCCTACATAATCCAATGTATTCAGATGCGCTGAATCCGAATCCAGGATGCGTTTCCACCAAGACATCAAAGAAATGAGGTGCAGGTACTAGAAACCTAAAGATATTAATATAATAACTGACTACTGTTGGACATTAAAAGGGGAGCATGTTTTGACGCACTGACTCCAAATCGGGGGTCTAAATAGCCCCATCAGGTCAGAGTTTTCCATAAGTCCGTTAGAATGGTCTAAAAACACCAAAACTAACTATTTCTTGGATTGAATCGCAATTCTGACAACTCGGAGGATACCTGGGGTCCAAATTTTACATCAGTTCAAAATTCTCTGCATTTGCAAAAATTATTCAAAATTCAAATAACTCCTATCAGAGAAACTTCGTGCCTGGATTAACTTACTCTTATCTATTCCGATACACTACCTAATGTGCGTTTCCATCAAGATATAGAAGCGATGAAGCTCAGGTACTAGAAGTGTATGAATATGAACATGATGTTTAACTACTATTGGATATTTAAACTAGAGCATGTTTTAAAAAAACTCTTCACAGATACTGGTTCAGATTTTTCAAATCTCAGTCATTGAAGTCTTCTAGCTTTACGTTATACCATAAACAATAAAGGTTTAAGTTCACCCATTATGGATTAAGAGCAGAAAATTTCGAAAAGTGCGACAAAACATTATAAATAATTTCCAAAAGCTCTGAAACTCTCGATTTCTCAGAGAGTTGAAAGTTTACAAATTTAAAAGGTAATTAATTGCCGTGTGACCTAAAAATATGAAATGTGGACGCAGTCGTTTATTTTCAAGAAAAAAAGAGTAAGTTCACCAAACACGTTAACGGAAGTGGTAAATTTTTAAAATCTTTTTTGACGCTAATTGAATCTCCAAAAAATATTGAATTTTAGGATTTTTTAATTGAATCTTTCTCCCCTAACGAAACATTATTAATTACGAAAATCAACCTAACTTCAATCAAGCTGGAAGGATTGAAGAGATTAAAAACTAATTAAGAACAGAACAATACAACTCGAAAGAGAAAGAGTTAATAACAAATCTTCGTTGGGATATCACAACATATTTCACTTCGAGAACGACGACCTAACTTTCACTAACGAAGTTAAACATAATATAGAAATCAACAACGCATGTCATATATTCACAAAATCATATAGGTATCCTCAAAATGTTCAAACAATGAATTTATTCGAAAGTCTGTTTTAACCTGGCCTTTCCCTATTTGGATGCTACTCAAAAAATTAGATTCATCTGGCAAACAAAAGTGGCGCATTGTCCTAAAAAATCGAAAATTCAACGAGGTCAGTTTTTATGATCGATGTCTCGTCCAAATATGGATGACAATCGTTTACTCTCCCACAATACATAATCACAATTGGATAACATAATCGTTTAGTCTACCACAATACGTAAAGAGACGAAACGACTTAAAGAAGTATTCAAATATCTTCGAAAAACTAACTTAAAAATTCAACCAGAAAAATGCAAGTTTCTTAGAAAAGAAATCTCCTACCTTGGCCATATAGTAATCAAAAGTGTCAAAGTCAAGTCTTCCAAGGTTAAATTTATCAAAAATTTTCCTGAAGTAAAATCCCCTATGGAAATTTAGTCCTTCTCAGGAGTAAAAGGTACTATAGGCGATTTATTCCCAACTTCACCAAACATTAAAATTCTTGACTAACCTTGTAAAGAAAGACCTCTTGTTCTTCGTCGATGCTGAATGTAAGTCTGCATTTGAAGAACTAAAAAATGCTCTTATCTCAGATTTAATTCCTATCTACCCCAGTTTCGAAGAACTTTCTCCTCACCACAGATGCAGTGCATTTGTAATAAGTGTTGTCCTTCCTCAATGACTTGTAGGTAGAGATCTCACGATAACCTTCGCATCCAGAACTCTTTATAATGCAGACATTAAAGGTTCCACCATTGAAAGAGAACTGCTTGCCATCGTCTGGACAGTAAAGCACTTCCGTCCTATTTATCTGGAAGAAAATTCATCCTTATAACTATGATAGGCCTCTCATCTGGTTCTTTTTTATTCAAGACCCTGATAGTAGATTGGCTCCTCACATTTGAGGAGTACACTTATCAAAATCGAGTACAAAGCGGGAAAAAGAAACAAAAACGCGGATGTTCTATCCAGAATTCGCATTAATCATTGTAATTCAGCAAAAAAAGATGTGCCCGAGGCCCACTGGGTTGCATGGAGCAAATTATTATTGATTCGGCCATCTTCAGTGAGGCATATACCAAGGATCCTTTTCGCCGCCTACGAGAAGTCCTAAAGAGCCTTCACCTCAGTGTCACATGACTGACGGGTAGTTATACTGAGAGTATATACAGTCGACATACATGTGTCCTTTTTAGAACATCTCATGTTAACTTGGAGATTAGGATCCAAATGCAAATACCTTCCAGCAACAACATCGAAACAGACACATTCCCAATATGAAACTGATTTATTGATCTAAGTATAGTTCTGCCTTGCCATGAACTATCCCGTTTAAATTTTACCAGATGCGACTTCAATATCAAGAACAATCACGAAGAGATGAGATTAAATCATCGGCTGCCACTATAAATCAGGTAGAACAAATTCTCACAATTGTAAAAGACTTTTCTGAAGAGATGGGAATGCTGTCATTTGAAACACAACTAAAAAAAAGATACAGCGTGGAGCATTTGAAATGCAGAACGATCTTACCATTACGGCAATGCAGGTAGAACAGACCTAAAATACTTGCGCATGGGACAGGCATAAAGAATTGACCAACGAACTGTGAAGACCGAATTAACCAAACGGTTGAGGTAGGTGCTGCGAACCTACCTAAACAGTAAAAACCTGTTTAAGACGCTCAACACCTGCACTCAGTGACTCTTTGGAATTGTGAAATATAGCAAAACAAACATAAAATATCTGCAGAGGAGATTCGGAATATTTCCAACAAAGGCACACAAATATCATCCTGGTAATGCTACTGAACTGACAATGCTACCAAGATACCACGAAAGAAGAGAGTTGATGCGAAATATCGATAAATTAACGTCGAACCACTGGTTGATGTCATGGGAAATGTCCCCTGAAACAGAAGGCTTTCTACTAACTATCCAAGATTAGGCCCAACAAGAAACAATCTGAAATATATAATCAGATCCAGAACGCCCAATGTCAGACCAAACCTCATTTTAATGGATAAAACATCCAAGCGATAAAAAATAATAGACGGCGTCATACGTAACAACAAGAATCTAAGGGACAAGCATAACGAGAAGATCCCCAAATACGGAGACCTGAAGGTGTAAATACGAAGACAGTGAAGAATGAGTAGCGATTCTAGGGACTTTCCGTCCTTTATTCAAGATTTGCAAAGGTAAGACAGCTTTCTAGCGAATCATCATTAACATTCGTTAATCGACTACAAACCCTGAACGCCAAAATGCTAGCGAATGTCCAAAAATCACCTTTGACAAATAAACAAAAGGCAGCTCAATCTACCTTAATTGACACAATGTGTCTAAACACCCTCCTGACAGGCCTTGAGCCAAGACTAGGCCAGATAATTCGTGCAGGACATCCTAAAGATCTCTTAGAAGCTCAGTCTCGCATTAGACGCGAGCTGCAACTATCCTATTTCGAAATTCAAAAGTCTTCCAAACCCGCCATTCAAAAACCACCCCAACTTGTAAGGAAATCCTCGATGCAAGTGAACCGTTGTTTCAATTGCGGACGTATGGGCCATTTAGCCGTTGATTGCCGTTCCCAAATGCAATCAGGTCCTAATAATTTCCAAAATTATAATGCAAATTTCCAAAGACAAGCCCCCCCCCCTCGTAAAACCAACCCCCTCAACAACAACAGAGACCCAACATGTTTCAAAATCAAAATAGGCCTTCTCTAATGCAACAAAATAGCACCCAAGCTCGTCCAAGCATAATTCAACGGAACCCATACCATTCTTCGAATCAACAAAGGAAACACCACATTAATTTAGACTATCCAAATTATGATCAAAGTTATGACTACTCCGAATATTAGGCAAATGATAGTTAAGATTACCCGGATTACGACCCAAATTTTCAAAATTTTGATGAAAACTTTGAACCTGTAATCGATCCTCATGATTACTAAAATTTTCTTTCACTCTCTCAACCAGACCAACCGCCCAACAACACATACACACAGGCAGATTATGTCACAGCGCTCCAGGAACAAATCCATACCCTGAATTTGGACGACCTGAACCCAAATCTGAACTTCCCGGAACAAACCTTCATTTAAATCCATTACTTGGAGTTAATCCGAAAAACCTGTACTACATTTATGATTCTACTAATACTTTCAAATTAATTATCGATACCGGCGCTGGAATTTCTATTCTTAAGGGAAATACAGTAAAAAATTTCTCTAACCGTTCTCCACGGTTTTCCCAATCTGTTTTCCTGGGATTCCTTCTGTCGATGCCTGCTATTTTCCTGTTATTGGGAAAGAGTGTCGTTCGCCCACATGAGGGTGGAGTCCACTCCTATGAGGGTGATCTCCCCCGTATCATCTTCTTCGGTTTCTTCAAACTCCGTTGTCGTTTCGTCAGATGATGGTGCTTCGAGATGGAAGTCGAAGATGTTAAGACTCCCCACATCGTCGTCTTTAGAAGTTCTAAGAGTCACTTCTCCCGTTTCCTTCTTGTCCCTCTTTAGGCCGTGTACGGGAATTTTCCCATACTAATAGTGGATGGTATGCCCGTTGTCTTGGATTTTCTGGCAGGATAGGTTGTCGATTCCATCCCTCAGTATTTGGCCTTATGATAGTGTTATATTGTATATTACTTCATCAAAAAAATAAATGCTTCTATAGGAATATTAAGGAAAAAAGCTTAAAATACATACATAGTTGTCTCCCGAAAATAAACAATATTTTTCAGTTCTGTCGGTTAAGTAAGAAAAGAAATTTTTTTTTTCCTTTGTTATTTAGAGGTATAAAAAATTGCTTGACTTATTGTGGTACTTGTCAATATAAACCCGTTACTGTCAACTTAGAACAATTTTTAAGTTATACTATGTTAGTGAATTAGGAGGTTAACTGTTATATCAGAATTTCTTCCAAAAAATTTTCATAAGTGGTTCGTAGCGAAATTTTGGCACTAGTATGATAATTTGTTACTAAATATATAACATATTTGAATGAATGTCAATCGCAACATCGATAATGACAAAAATAAAAAATGAACGCATGACTAAAAGTGCATCCGTTGACATGGAATTTCTCATAAAAATAGTTTTAAAATTTTGACATATAAAATGCTACTTTTTAAAACTAACAAAAGTTTTGATATGCCTTACCTTCCTCACCAGTTGAGAAATTGGAAATTTTTCCGCCCTGGTTATGAAATATTGCTTTTACGTAAAAAAAATAAAAAGATAAATAATATCAAAGACATCAAAAGAACTATTGGAAGATGATTCGATGATATGTATATGTAAACACTAAGAGGCTATCAAGAATATCGGTATAAAATTGTTGAAGGTAATAAAAACAGAAATAGGACTTCAATTTGATGGGAAAATGATACGTTCAACGCAGTAAGAAATTAGTTCTGAAACAGAAACGTTTATTTTGTTACCTGCTTACCTTAGTAATCTTTAAAGGTACAAAAAAAGGCAGCTCAATTAGCTGAACATACAGTGATAATAAAACGTATTGCTGAAACAGTATCTACAGCTGTTCGCAATGCCGAGAATTAACTCCAAGATCAAGCGAGATTAGTGTTTGGTTTTAAAGGAGAGACACTAGATGTATCAATTATTGAAGTAGATGAAACAACTTTTAAAGTTAAAAGTATTTGAAGGAAATGCTTTTTGAGCCTTTCACCTGATCGTCTCATCAGTGAAGTTGTAACGAACAGAGAACAAATCCACAGAAAACAACAACAAAAATTTAAATTCCAAGACAATTGGTCTTTGACTTTTCAACCATTGGTAAAAACTGCGTTTTGAAATTAGATTATTGTTACTGCCTCTTTCTCATTCGACTAATGCTCATCTTATTTTGTTATATATGCCAATCAAATCATATTTTTTTTGTCGAAATTGTGATATACTTGCTATTTTCTAGGTGTTTAAACTGGATGAATAAAAATTACAATCGTTCTCTGAAAAACTCTTTTAATATCACCACGCAACAAATTTTAATTTATTTGTTGTATCTTGTATGAAAAGTAAATTTTTATGTTAATTTTGAGGCGCTGAAGACAAAAATTACAATGAAATTAAAAACTTAGTTCCTATTTTCAATATCAAGTTATTTTTTATTTTATTTTTAACAAAATAATAAAAAATACATACTTTTACACTTGTAGAGACACTAAATATCCTGTGTTTTCGCTTTTCTTTTGTGAATTGTTTCTGGAGCATCTCTAATAAAAGTCAAACAGTAGTCGGCAATCATTGAAGCATGCCACTTTCTCTGGTACCTTTTCTCCATTGTTGATATATCCTGATAGAAGCGTTCGCCGTGCTCATCACTTACAGCTCCGCAGTTGTCAGGAAAAAAGTCTAGATGTGATTGAAGGAAATGGATCTTTAAAGACATATTGTGACCCATTTTTTGAAATCATGACAGCATATTTTAACAAGAGTAACATAATTGTCAGCTTTTTTGTTTCCGCAGAAATTAGTGACCACGAGGCGAAAGTCGTTCCAAGCATTTTTTCAATATCTAGTAGAGTGCTGTCAAAATGGTTGTCTTTCAGAATATCTCGAATATATGGCCCAAGAAAAATACCTTCTTTAATTTTTGCTTCACTTAGCCTTGGGAATTTCTGACGCAGGTACTAAAAAGCTGGACCATCTGTTTTCAGTATCTTAAGTTTTTCAGGGGTGGCAACAAAATCTTTTTAAGGTATACCAATGGCACCTGACTCTAATGATTGTCGAACGAGCCAGTCTTTTCTCTTATAATGGAGTGTCTTTGCCTGACTGTCCCATTCACAGCAAAACTTGGTGTAGCCTAGCTGCAACCGAAGTAAAATGCGATCACTTTTAAGTCATCACAAATCTACTATTAGTGTTCTTCGTATTTTATACTGATCAATATGTACTTCATATTATCGTATGATTCTTTCGTGTGAATTGAATATCCAACAGGAATAGACGCTCAAATATTTCCCATATGCAATAGTATTGCTTTTAAACTCAATGTTGAATTGTCTGTAAACAATCTCCATTCCTCTGACTTGGCAGTATAACGTACTGGGTGTGAAATCAGGATCTTTTGATGTTGATAACATATTTTTTTCTTGAGAAATCGTATCCATAATATCTGATTTGTAATTGAATGTTTCTGAGGTTTCTGGAATAGAAAGTTCGTCACTATGAGGCATAGGTCTCATGGCAGATGGTATATTTGGATAGTTGATAACCGACTTTTTCTTCTTGGATATACCTGTGCCTTACCCAATACGAAGTATGATGCAGAAATAGCAATCGTTAACATAATTTAAAAGCTCTCTCCAGATCATTGGTACAGAAGTCGTTATACTTTAAATGGCTATCTCCCTTATTTTAAGCCCTGGGGGTTGGGACTTCGTGTATGGGGTCATCCCTGGAGATCCTCATGCGGTGTTGTCAAGTTGTGCAAAATTTCCTTAACTTTGGGAAACATATATTTGGCAACGTCATTCCCCTCTCTTGTTATAACAATACAAATATACCACGTGCATTCTTGTGGTTACATTATAAATATATAGAGAGACATGACATCACGTATCTCTAAAACTTGGTTTAATATTAAAAAGATAAATTTGGTTTCGGTTTTAAAACACCAAAAATAGTAAGATTTAGTAGATCTTATTTTAGATACATTTTGGCTGTCGTTAAGTGTATTTTGACGCCTGGGACAAAGAAGTTAATAAAATAACAAAACATTGTATTTCCGGTAATTTCATTTTGAAGCCTTTCAGTTGATTTTAAAAAAATATCTATACATTCTTTGTATTAAAAAGCGATAAACAACATATTGTTCTCGAATCAGTTATTAGTTTGTGCTTTGTTCTTTATTTATAAACAGAAATATTTCATAAAAAAATCTTTCTGTAGTTTTTTAATCGTTATGTTTAAGTTAAAGGTGAATGCACCTTTAAAGTTGTTTTGCTACACTTTTAACTCCAGAAGAACAATTAAGTTTCTAGAATTTTCAACATTTTAATCAGAGAAACTTTGGTAATTTCAAATTTTATACACAAAAGCTAATTAAAAAGTTATACCCTTTACCACAGGCTGATATAAACCTTCATTTTAGGACAGCCTCGTGTACAGGATGTTCATTTGTTTTCATGTTATAGTGTTAATCTCTATACCAATCTTTTATTATACATACGAGTTTATACCGAATAGACTCAATAATTAGATCTTAGGCAGGTGATCCAAATGTCATAGATTTTGTGTGACCCTTTTATATTTTTTAATTACACTTAAACTGATGTTTGAAGTTTCATATTAAAATCCTTTAGGGCTTTTTAGGAACTATAATCATTTTCAGTTACTGTATCAAATTATTTAAATACTTAGCTGCAAGCTGTAAAAGTAAAGTTTTCTATATTTTATTATTTATTTATTCTCTCTGGTATCTGTAATATGACTATTGCATAATAATTTCAAAAAATTGACTCTACATATATGATTTTTTTCCTCGTAATTTTAACAAACAATTAGTAAAGAGTGAAAAATAACAGGTTTAAATTCCACAATGGTAAGCATTACATCGTCATGTTGCAAGCCTTTAAAGGAAAAAAATATAAAATATCTAATTTTGTTTTTGTAAATAACTGCTGATGTGTATCTTATTTACTATACATCGAAAAAGTATAATTCTTACGGAAAGATAATATTTGAAGCATTAACATTACCGTTCACTAATTGGTTTAATCGCGCCATGACAGGAAATATGATTTTTCGAGAATTTTCAGAGCATCCGTACATAATGATATCAAGCTACAGATACAGGTGTAGAAAATCCAAAAGAGAACCTCTAAATAATGGGAATGTAACAGAAAGAGACGGACAACCCGTTTAGTCATGTTGAAAAAGTGAAATAAAACATACTGTTGTATCATAGCTTGCTTTCTGGTTTCCAGCAAAGATGGTTGGGGGTGTCGTCAAAACACAGTGGGTTGAAAGCACGGATTTAATATTAAAGATAAAAATCGGATCCAACATAGCAGACTGAATCTTTAAAATCATGAAAATAAATTCGAAAAACGTCTAATGTGGTTCAATAGTTGTTAAATATGCAATTTAAAAACAAAATAAAAAGAATTATTGTATTTCCATGAATAAAATATTGCGCTTGAGTCCAAGGTGCATTTTAAAAATAATACTAAAATAATAAATACGTGTATATGAATAATCGTTAAAAAGGAAAAAGTACTCTTTCCTCTATGCTTAGGACTTCTTAACAAATAATAATGCAAATAATTTGTAAGTAATATAATAGTTATTGATTTACATAAATGAATAAATAATACGACTGTAATAATAATAATAAAAAGAACTTTTTAATCATTGCCCTCTTTGTTAACAGCTCTTTACTCATTCTCCAATAAGTACGAATTGTTGTCCGAATCCTTACGATAACAAAAAACAGTGTAAGGATCCATTGACGCCAAAAATTTTGGAACACATCCTCCATATTTTTCTCGAGAAGATTTTCGGGCAAATTGTAGGCGGTAGTTTCTTATTAATTTGTCCGTTGATTTTTGTGCATCTTTCGATACTTTACCTATCGATAATATTGCAAATGCTATGATGTCTGGTCAGTGGAGTAAGTAATTTGTGGATACCTGTTGGCATGTTGTACCAAGAATATCCTTTGAAGAATAATCTTGCTATTTGAAGTTTGTATTCCCAAATCTTCCTTATTGCAGTTTAATGTCCGCTTTCAATAGTTTGCAAAATGACGGGAAACCGGAGGATCAGTTTTCGCTTTACTCTTGTTATAATGGCTGACTCATCAGTGTTCTCGAAGAAACGTCGAACTATGTTGCCATCGTTAGTGCTTCCTAACCCTTTTTTGGCATGTCAACAAAAAGTCTTAATCTCTCTCCTTACAGGCCTGTTGGATGGTAGCCTTTGTCTGTGATTTCACCTATTTGTCTTTCTGCTTACGGGCTTGCCACGTGTGTCACGTTAATACGACAAATACAAGCAGCATTCGAAGAATCGAATACATGCATGTAGCGTTAACAGTTGTAGATTGAAATACTCTGTATTTACTGGGACACAGTATCAATGTTGTTGAACTGAGATGTTGTTTGGCAGAGGTAACAACGTTGGACCGATTTCGCTCCAGCCAAAGCATTCACCTAGCCGTCTATCATCGTCATAGATACTGATACGTACTGAAGCTCGGGTAGCAAAGTGAACTTTTTTATATGGTGCAAGTTGTCTGATTCGAGTTCATAATTTTCTATTTTCTTTAAAGACTTTTGTTCGGTTTCCTTAATAAATTTAAATTTCAGAGGCCCGCATTTCATAGAAGAGGAGAGTTTGGAATTGTACAACACAATTTGTTCTTGTTGAGTTTGCGTGTTAATACCTGCTAATTGAAGATGAATAAGAGAGGTGAAGAATAAGTTTGTATCAGAAATTTTCGGATCAATGAATTTCATTTTGTACTGGCTCTGACCTGACGTTCCATCGAAGCCCCATTTGTAAATGAAACTTATATCTACAAATCTAATTTATCGATTTGTTCAAGGGCGTCTAATTGAAGCAATATAATTCGATCTACTGTGTGATCCAGTAAGCCTTGGAATTTAACCTCGGATTTTGATTTAGTAAAAGTTAGATACTCGTCATATGGATAACATGCTTTTTTTGTATTTTGCACACCAGAGGACGGCGAAAATATATTACTGCCTTTCTGTTGAACCCAATTTTGTAATCGTTGATATTTGTTTCTCGACAATCCAATGTCAAATAGAAGAGCGGCGCACAAATGTAACTGGGCGCGACGCAACCACAACACTGTTGCCTTTGACCTGAGACGACAGACTGACCGTTCATATTACCGAGGTTTAATAAAAACGTTACTATAGCCAACCTTCTATTTTAAATTTCTTAAATAGAAATTATTTTGGCCGTATTCTCAAATTCTGACCCACTAAGCCCGTCTAACTTCTTTCAGGTTAGTTCGGGACAGAAAATCGTAGGGAACGCCTACGCGCAATATTACTCCCGCTAACTTCCGTGCGATACGAAGACGAGCAGTACCTTGAAACCAATGACAGGGTGTATTTACTTTTCGTCTAAACTTATAACGTAATCTACGAAATTTGGAATATTTAATGACTATTTGATACATTGATTGTTTTAAATACATCAAATAGTCGAAATACAAAAAAATTAGTTTTTGTTGGCCGTTGAGCATGAAGAAAATGGATATTTCTGTTACAAAATAAACATTTATTCTAATAAAAATACTAGTGAAACGCAACGGTAATTTCTAAGTAAATAAGCTAATAGACCACTTTAAAATTAAAAATCATTCTCAAATTTTTTTCTCGTAAAAAATAAAAGTAACACGTTCACTAATTGTAAAAAAATAAACAAATAATTAAATTCAATTTAAATCAACAAAAACACCTAAAAGTCTATAAGAGATGTTCAAACAGGCCTCCACTTTGAGCGAGACAATAACCCAGTCTATTGTAGAATACGGTTCGCATACTTGCCAAAACTTCAAGGGTTATATCCCTATTAGGCCTTTCTATCATGTCCTCACAAAACACTATACGTGTTTCCTGGTCTTTCGGAAAAATTTCTTGAGTTATTCGCAATGTGTAACAGCGATATTTATTCCGCTTTAAAATATTCCGAACTGTTCGAGCGTTCATATCAAGTTCTTCGGCAATTACGGTACTATTGCAAGGAAAATTAATTTCTGCTAAACTACAAACGTCAATCTCCCGATTTGCTCGTTCTTCAATAATTTGAGGAACCAGTTGCTCCTGATTATTATCAGTGCATTTTTTACAAATTTTAGACAACCGGTTGTCTCAAATCTCTTTATCTTACTTAAGAAACGTCCAGGTTTCGGTTTGGATTTTCCACACCTGTATACCACAATGGTGTATCCGCGAGTGCCCCGCAATCAATCACCGGCATCGTAGTGGAGCCGTGAGAACAACCGACCGAGAATCTTCGAGCTGTTTAAGGCTACTATCACTTCGAGGAGAACTGCACGTTCTCCACGCGGTATTAATAGTCCAAACGGTCTGACAGGGGACCTGCCGAACTTTGCCTTCCCGATCTACCATTGTAAGTAATGTAAGGAAGGGCTTGAGTGCATGTAGTGTTTCACCGTCTCGCTGCTTTCTTTACATCCTACCTCCAGTTGTCAACATTGTCGGAGGCCCGTTAAGAATGGGCAATGTTGTTCCATAATACCGACACTGTCGTAGACCCTTAAAGAACAAGCAGTGTCGTTCCTTTCCTTATATCCTACCGTTACTGGTCGACACTATCAAGGATCCGATAAGAACGGGCAATGTTATCCCATCTTACCGACACTATCGAGGACCCTTAAAGAACGATCAGTGTCGTTGCATTATATCGCCGAGGACCTGACAAGGACGGGCAGTGATGCTCCTTTCCTTATATCCTACCATCACCTGTACACACACGTATTAAATGTCTTTAGTTTCATTTAGTACCGTAATCACCAGAAACATGTTTACCACAGGTGGTCACCGGTGTCGTCATTAAGGAGGCATAACGTATGTCGTCGCCCTTTACGGCCAGAGTTACGGTCCTGATGTTACCGGCACCGTATAGCTAACCAAGCCATCGCCTACCGCCACTAGACGCTGGGTTACCGCTAACATATAACGTACTGCCACCGATCGAGTAGTGCGAGGAGCCTACTCTTCTTCTCCATACCGTCCAGTTGGTTTTGATCATTGTTTTCTATCGTAGGTTGTTAAGTCAGTTTTAGACCATATATATAATGTATAGAATACATTATACATGATATTTTAAAATCGTTTATATCATTACTAGTTCCCAGCTGGTATTAAGGGTAAGCGTAGGATATCCTGACGATAGAGACCGCTCAACCGCTGAATGGCTATCTGTATATCTACCTACCTATACTCCACTGTCTTAATAGCAAGACATCCTTGTATTTCTACGACTAAAGGATTCCACAAAATTCGACACCAGAAAAAGTGGCGTCAGAAATTTGGTGATTGACAAAGGGCGTCAAAAAGGTAACGCCAGAAAAAGAAGCGTCAAAACCTTTTCATTTTTATAATTTAAGCAAAACTTACCGTATTTATTATAATATGAGTTTTTTTTAATTCTGTGATAAATTCCTACATTTAATGATAAAATTTGATAATTGTTTCTGTACTAAAACAAAAGTAGCAACACAAATACTACAACCTTTTAATAAACAATGACCAAACTAGATAGCAAATCTATCGCAACCACTTGACAGTAATCTGCTGTACAGGGTTCAGCTTTTACATCTACACAGGGGGATTTTTTCAAACCTTTAGCTGAAATCGAAAGTATTATCACACGTTCCTGAGCTGGCCCTAAATAGATCACGATTTCTTTTTGAAATTTTGCTACTTTAAACATGCCTCTACATCTCAGTTGTTATTAAAAATGGACAAAAAATTTTATATCTTTTATACTTTTTTAGTGATAACAAAAAACTGGGATTTTTCAAATAGGTCACCCTGTATATGTATATATATATATATATATATATATATATATATATATATATATATATATATATATATATATATATATATATATATATATATATATATATATATATATATGTTATCAATTCGACCAAAAATTAAATTATCTATTTATCTATTTATTTTCTCTTCCTACAATCAGTTGTAATATCCAGTTGCCCAAACTTGTTCCCCTCTCAAGCAGTTAAATGAAAGAACATATACTAAAAGTTTATTACCTGCTCTTGGTTCGATATAGTCCCACTGACGAGACTATTAAGTAGCCGAAACGCGTATGGAAAGAGTGCCAGAGCTATATTTGCAGAAAATAAACGGCATATACATCAGTTAATTTCAAATACGTGATTTAAAACAATGAAATCAAAACTATCTTCAAAGAAATTCAATATAAAAAGCAGATCTTCCCTTTCGTCCCTTACGATTGAGTTAATTATGCACGGAGGAAGCTGTTTTGTAGGTAATAAGAAGAAAACTCAACAAAAATGTTATTTAATTATATTATTTAATTATATGAGTCAACTAAATTCGAAGTCTCTTATTAAAACCAGATACAAATATAAATTCTGAGATAACATAATTTGTCCTTATCAGCAATACGTGTAAATAAATAAAATCTTTGTTAGTAATGGTTACAACGGCGACCTGACTGAATCATGTGAATTACCCAAAATATAAAATAAATTATTGGTAATTTTAGAAATATTGCAGTTACATTTTTAACGTCCATCTTAGTGAAAGTGTCTGGTAAAAATTTACTAACCGGAAAGTAAGTTCTCTGCTTTTTATGATTATCAATTGGATATAAACTCGCTTTTAAACGAAATGTGTGTAATGTGTGCGGAGGAAAAACGAATTATAAGCTGAAATTAGTATGGTTTTAGTCTTTAGATCTTTTTTAATATAAAGAAACACTATGCCATTTGGTATTCAACATCAAGGGCGTAACTAGAATATTATTTAGGCCAATCAACCGAGAAAAAATAAGTGATTCTGTGTTAAAAATATCGTCGGGAGTCCCACTGTGCCATCACACTTAAAACAATCCCTGGTAATATTCTGTTATGTTTTTCACTCTCTTCTATGATCCAATAATTTCTTATAAACAATTGGAACGAAACAATTGTTTTTTTTTAGCTTTTTGTTTATAAAGTCAAAACTAATGAAGCAATCTTGATGGTGTAAAGAGATGAATTGTAGAGAATAATAAAATTTTTATTAAAAAAATTGAACCGACTTTTAAAAGTGCGCAAAAAAGTGAAAAATAACTAGAAATTTTTATATGACAGAAATTTTTGAATTCGGCGCCAAACTAATATCTGATAAAATGTGATTCGTATAAACAGATTAAAAATACTTTATTTGTAATTGCTTTCTTACCATAATTTGTATATATTAGGGTTTATTTATTTCATTTAGAAATAATTTGGCGGCGACTTCAAAAATTTCAATGTCATACAAAAATTTATAGTTATTTTTCACTTTTTAACGCAAAGTCGGTTAAATTTTTTTTATAAAAATTTTATTTTTCGATTTTCAGTTTTAAATTCAATATGATATCCCTAAATTATTTCAACTAA
The DNA here is from genome assembly GCA_034092305.1 of Diaprepes abbreviatus. NCBI lineage: Eukaryota > Metazoa > Arthropoda > Insecta > Coleoptera > Curculionidae > Diaprepes > Diaprepes abbreviatus. Next base: position 5,061,467 of record JASJET010000050.1, read on the forward strand.
GTACTAATCGAGATTAGTATACCTCGCAAGGACTCCAAGGTGGCAAGAAAGTACCCATTTTATCCAAAGTTGTAAATCACCCTAAAATGAACCATTAAAAATTATTTGATTCTTAGTTCTCCAAATCTCAGTGAATTTGTGTCAAACAAATATTTAGCCTGTCATAGTAAATCCACTATGTCAAATTTCAAATTAATTTTAGATTGGTAATATAGACCCTAAAACCTTGACATAGTGCATATTGAGTTTGTATACGCCCCAAGAACCCCGCAATATCAATTTTAGACAAAATCGGACATTGTAAAATTTTTAGTCCCTCATATTGTACTTATCAATATAATAGTTGTAAAAAATTAACTTCGTATTTGTAATACATGACCCTGAAAACCCCCTAAATACCAATTCTGAAAAAATGCGAATAAGGTAAAATTTTCAACCCACGTTATTGGATCTGCCATATTGAATTTCAAAAAAATAATGTTAAGGTTTTAATCTAATCTAAATCTAAACCCTTCAAAGCCCCCCAATAGCAATTTTGCATGAAATTTAAAATTTCTAGACCCTCATATTGTATTCTTAAAATAATTTTATATTCTCTATTTACATCCTCAAAAACGATTCAGTCCCATCTTTGAACAAAATCGAAAAATGTCAAATTTTTAGTCCGCTATATTGTATTTGCCATATTGGATCCTGGAAAAATACTTTTAAATTCATAATTTACACCCTCAAGAACCCCCTATATCAGTTTTGGAGAATATCGAAAAATGTAAGATTATTAGGACACCATATTGAATCCGCCAGATTGAATTTTTCAAAAAATATTTAAAATTGGTAATTAGCACTAAGGGAATCCCCCAATATTCATTTTAGACAAAATCGAGAGATTTAGAATTTTTAATCCGCCATCTTGGATCCCCCATATTTATTTATTTTTAATAACTTCAAGTTCGTAATGTGCAATCCCAAAAACTCACCCATATCAAATTTTGGAAGAATCGGAAAAAATTAATTTTTTATTGGCCACCATATTGTCAGCGCCATCTTGGATTTTTCTGTACCCATTTCATCCAAAAAAATATGAGACCACCGCAGCAACTTCCTGAACATAACGTAAAAAATTTCATTCAACTCGGTGCCGCCGTTCCATAGTAATCAGTGTACATAGATTAAAAAAAATACACAGTCGACGAATTGAGAACCTCCTTCTTTTAAAAGTCGGTTAAAAATACCAATAGTGAGCCCTACTCAGTTGGTGCGTTAATAATTGAGAGAAGCAGGAAAAACCGGAAAATTAGGCATTTTTTCAGAAATTCTTATCTCCATCATTTTTTAAGTCGTGGCACTGCCCCTTCGCTAAATACTAGTAATTTATATGTATTTTATGCGTGCCAAAGCTAGGCGCGGATGGTCCGATTTTAATTTCATAATATGATTTTGAAAGTAGAAATATCAATCTATGAGCTTTTATTTTCATTTTCCATTAAAAAATCTGTAAAATACGTGAAAACTGATAGCAAATATGCCTGAAAACGGCCCAGCGCGTGAAAGTAGAAAAGTAGTGAAGGCAATGTGACTGCCGAGAGAAATCGTTTGTATGTAGTACATACGATTCCTCTCGGTAGCCGAACTATACCTACTATGTTTGCTAGCATTTTTCACGTATTTCACAGACCTTTTGATGCAAAATAAAAATATGGGCTTGTAGAATGACAATTCAAATTTCAAAATGTTTTCAAAAAATTACAATCGGATCATCCATAACGCATGTAGGCCCGCTAAAAGAAAGTGCACTGAAAATTTCAAATGGCAATGGTGCAAAAACGAATGAACTGACAGAGTCTGGTTTTCACACGCATAAAGGATGATGGCACAATGGGTATCCTGATAGTATTTTTGTCACGAAAAAATCTCTTAAAATTATGCATTCTCAATAGACTTGCTATTATAAATGTTTTTATTCCTCGAATAAGGGCGAATTTTTTTACGAGATAGGACCCTTTCAAATCAATGAATCAATGGTTGAAAATAATTTTTTTATTTAAAAATGCTTAGAAATAAAATTGTGATATGTATTCAATTCTTTTGCCTACAATAAGGATGAAAATTAAATGCCCTAGCATAAAAAAATATTTAATCAACTTGCCCTTAATTTTGTATCAGAAACTCAAAGACAAGGCTCTGGAAGATAAATAAACAGGGTATCCGGGAAAATGTGAGGAAATTTCCCGGATATGAAAAAAACACGTGAAAGGAATACTACAAGTTCATATAAATATTTTTCGTATAGCTCTCCTCTTCAGAGATATGGGCTCCATGGGACATAATTATTGAACCACCAAGTATATTTTAATTTTTTTTTATTATGATGTATACCAGGTAAGACCCTTTAAATTACTATCCAAGAAAGTATTGTGAATTACTCATAGATGCAGGGACGGACTAGCTGTGATTCTCACGACCCCATTTTTTTACGCCCTGTATGATAAGAAGTTTGGAAAACATTTTCTGCATATCTTTAACTATTAATTAAAGCTTAAGTACTCTTCATTCATGTCTCTAATCCTAACCATTTTTGAAAAAAACGACATAATATTTACACTGTTAGTTCTCTAACTTCTGTCGGGTTGAATATGAAAAAGAGGAATTTTCCCCTGTCACCATAGTTTCAATAAAAAGTTAAACTAACTGGTTAGTTAAAAACTTCGTAACAGGGTTCCGAGAAGTCTGATATACTCGCGGGTATGACGAATTGAGGACTGCTGTACCCGCCACATTAACTCAGCATTGTTCTTTATTTGATCACAATGAAACGTGATTCCCTACGGGTAAAAATTCAGTGACGTTAAGTCCGGAGATCGAGGAGGCCAGGCAATAGGTCCTCTACTATCTATCCAACGATTTGGATAGACGTTATTCAGGTGTCTCTCAACAGCAACGCTGAAATGAGGTGGTACCCCATCGTGCATGTAGTACATGTTTCGGCAGGTTTCAAGTGAAAAGTGCTATTACTAAATCGTGAAAAGCGTTCTAGAAGAACTCCAAATAAAGTTCTCCATTCAGTCGTGCCGGCAATACGAATGGTCCAATCAAAAAATTGCCATTGATTCCTGCCCAGACATTAATTCATTGGAACTGATGTTGATGATGCGAAAAAATAGTTGCATGAGGATTTTCATCAGCCTATACATGTGAGTTGTGTGAATTTATGATACAATTTTTGGTAAACCCTGCTTCATCCGTGAAAAGAATCCTGCTAATGAAGTTTACATTATTTCGTTACTGATCCATTAACCAGTTTGCAAACTGCATTCTACGGGAAAAACTTTCAGGAATCAGTTCCTGCACTTTTTTCAGATGATATGGATATAACAGCTGTTTTTGAAGAACTTCATGTAATATTGTTTTCGACCTATTAAACTGCACTTATAATTTTCGAGTACTCGTTGAAGGAATGTCATCTACAGCATTTAAAATATTTTCCTCTAATTGCGACGTACGTATTGTTTTTCCTCGACCAGCATCAGTACTTTTTTTCCCAAAATTTTTTTAAATTATGAAGAAATTTAATAATATTACCTTATTAAATGGAATCGCCTAACATTCTCCCTTAGATGTTAGTCAACTCGTTGAAATGTTTTCTGATCTGGAAAAGTACGATTAGAATATATGTCGTGATATAACCTCCTGGCTTCCAAAGCATTGCAAGATGCAAAACCATACATCAGATGCATATTTGCATACTCAATAAACATGTATTCCATATTTTCAATTATTTCACAATTAATTTCACCCTGAAAATCAAAAATCAATAAATTTATATACAAATAGAGAAGCAATGTGTCAGCGATGTGCAAGTTATGCAGGATATTTATTTCTTTCGTACCTAGCAACGTTTGCTACAACCATACTTTGTTTTTGACGCCGATGAAATCAAACGCACCTTTTTTGCGAACCTAGGTCGAACTGCAATTGACAGAATTAGAGGTTTTTAACTAAAGAGATAAACTCTAATTTGAATCGAATTTTTTCCATCATAATGTTGAAGGTTGAACAGTTAATAGGAACAATGATGCCTCTTTTATCGACATACGCCAAATACATGATGTAACTAAAATTACGTTTTTTCGAAAATGGTTAGGATTAACGACATGCATGAAAAGTTCTTAATTTTTAGTCAATGGTTAGAGGTATATAAAAAACATTATCTAAAGTTTTTATCAAACCGGGCGTAAAAAAATAGGGTCACGAATGTCACAGCTAGTCCGTCACTGCAGCTGTGAGTAATTCACAACACTTTCTTGTATAGTAATTTGAAAGATCTTACTTGGCATACATCGTATTGAAAAAAAAATTAAATATACCTGGTGGTTCAATAATTATGTGTAAAAAACTTGATTCCATTGCGGCTCTTTGAGAACCCATATCTCCGAAGTGGAGACCGAAACAAAGAAGTTTATATGAACTTGTAGTATTCCTTTCAAGTGTTTTTTTTTTCAAATCAGGAAGATTTCCCACACTTTTCCAGACACCCCGTAAAGTTCTGAAATAACCAGGAATAGAAACTTTTTATTAAGTTTAATTTGTCCAAAAGTTAGCATCAAAAACATTATTTGTTCACTAAAATGTAGTTGTCGGACTTACATCGTTTGTACAACGTTTCGACTTGGTTGTATCTCTAATCGTTATAAAGAGTAAAATGTGTATATAAAAGTCAGACAACCACATTTTAGCTAATCTTCAACTTTGCGTACAACTTTCAAACAAACTTTTTGCTATAAAATATTAGTTAGGACTTGACCTGGAAAAAGTCAAAATAAAATACAAATACAAAGTACAATAATATAAAAACTGCCAATAATTTTGTCAAATTGCTATTTATCTTTTAACTATGATGTTTCTAAAAAAAAATATTACTTGCCTGTACAGATGTGTTTAAATCATTTTCTTTGAAATCTACATAAATATAACGCTATTGCAAAGCTTTTAGCCAGTGGCGAATATATGCCTGGACAGTTATGTGTCTTGCCCGGGGGTCCATTGCCTAAGGGGGCCCCGATCAGACTTTTTTAATGATCTAAATAACTGTCGAGAGGAGCTTCTAGAATGAGATGTGCCAAGGAACATATATCTAGATCTATCGCACGGCTTACTAGGGAGCGTCTCTCCTTAGGAAGGAAAGAGCTGCGAATTGAGTTGGTATTATTGACAGGACATTGTCACCTGATGGGCCTTCTTCATAAGATCGGTGTCGTAGATGACCCGAGGTCCAGATGGTATCTGAAACTATTGACCATATTCTTAAAGAGTGTCCAGCACTCAACAGACTCAGACAGCGACGATTCGGAGATACAACTTTGTTACCGGAAGCAGTTAGGCAAGTTCAACTAACGGGACTGCTTGAAAATTCAAATTTGCAAATGCAAAGACGATTGGCTTCGAATAATCTGCCGCTACGATGGGATTTAAAGGGCCCAATGAGGCCTAGGCATAGATGATTAGATATCCCCAACTCTTTTTCATTCATTTATACATTCGATCTAAATAATTATTACCTATTCATCCACCGATTATAAATATTAAATTAAAAAATTATAAATCGACAAATTCGATTTCTTTTAACGATAGGCGACATGGCGGGTGGCCAGAAAATGCAAGTCAGCGTGAGGGGAAAAAGTCCGGGTGACATTGTGATAAGTATTTGCTGTTGTATTAGGCACCTAACCAAAATAAATTATTTATTTTGAATGTGAATTTTATTCTTTTAATATGTTTTTATTAAGGTCGAATGGCTGTCTTACAGCAACGTCCAACGGTGGTGTCTATACAAAACACTGACTGCTCTGTGAATTCCCTACTATTTTATGGTTTTATTGGCTTTGTTTATGAAAAATTAAATGAGTGTACTGAATATTTGTGTGACTTTCTTTTGTTTTTAAATTAACGTTTGCGTGGTATGAAACTGATAAGAGAGAGAGAGAATTTTAATTAATGACGCATCGACAACGAGGTCATTTAGCGTCACTTCTTTGGTTTGGGTCACTGATTGAAAGATTAAACTATTGAATCATGGATACCTGATTCGTACTAACGTTTTATATTTTATCAAACAATTGTGTCTCCTTTAAGAATTCGATTACTTGAATTATGTTGGCTGGATTAATGGGCAAAGAGTGATTAATAGACTCGGTAGGTATGTTATGTCTATGAAGAGTCATAGAATATTCCTCGCATTCTGTAAATATGTGCTTGATCGTTAGCATTGTGTTGCAGTGAAGATATTCAGGGGGATCATCTCCCTGCAGCAGATACAAATAAGTAAGCTTGGTGTGTCCTATGAGGACGTGGCAAATTTTTAATTGTTCCTTTCTATTTAAATTGAGTTCTAAGAAAGTATTGTGAGTAGAGCTGCGAATTTCACCTAATTTGTTGTTTTCCTCCAATATATCCCATTCAGACTCTATGAGATTAGATATAAATCTACAAACGCCCTGGTGCAAATCTTTAATATGAAGAGTAAAATTAAATATATGCCCACCTCTCCCGGAATTCCGGGAGTCTACCGGATTGCAATAAATTTTGGTACTTTTCTCCCGGCTCCCGGAATCCAGGTAAAATATCCCAGAAATTTCTTGATATCCAAACGCGCCATCTTGCATTCATCAGTACCTTGCGTCAATCGTTAAACTACATGATATCAATAGGAACGTTCATCACTAACTTGAGCTAATCTTTTGTTTTGATTTTTGCCAGTGTTTTTCTTATTTTCCATAGATTAAATAATGAAGAGAGTATTTTCCATAAGCGAACGGCGAGGCGAGAATATTTAATTCCGCGCGAGGATGGAATTGCAAATTTATATTTTTTGATATTGTTTGGATTTAGAAACGTTCACTTTAAATCGGAATTCCTAATCTGTAGCAATTTTAAGTATTCTTGTAAAGATTTTTACAGAATTTTATCTCAAAACCTTTGTTACTAAAATCAAGTAGGAGAAATGGTCAGGTGTACACGTTCAAAAACAAGAATTTGTAATTGTATGTTTTGTTAAATATTATGTAGTGTAACGACGGAGAGAAAATAATACGCATGGTAACTTCTCAACAGTCGATTTTATTCTAACTTTCGAATTTTAAAACGCTAATAAGCAATACAAAGAGCTGGTGTGTTGCCCCAAAATAAGGGATTAAATTACATAAACACTCAAAGACGGTCTAGACTTTCTTCGCGTATCTATGCAAATCCGCTTGCCTTGAGTAATTAAACAATGTTGTTACAAAATGGTGAATGCGTCTCAATACTTTCTCCCGGAAAAGAGCTAAATATTTCTATAAATGAATATTACTGTCCATGTCATGATGATGCTAACGTGATGAGTAATATACAGAACGGCCTTTAAGCTAAAATTAAAGAAATACAAACCAAACGCGGAATACTTACATTGTGCTACGCGCAATCTTAATTTAGTAATAAATGATACCGTATTAGGTTGTAGTGAAATTTCTGAATATTTCGATTTACTAAAAAGCCTATAGTTTTTCTAGACTTAGCAGTCCGAGAACTATATTATAAGTCAACCTTACATTTGTTAAAAAAAGTACTATATCATCAGAATTACTGTTGTGTCCATAGTACCATAGTTGGAATCATACTGAATAATAACAGCATTTTTTATAAAAGACTATTTTAGTGAAAACACCGTACTTTAAATATAATCAAAACCTTGATCAAGTTGTTACACAAACACACACATACAAAGTAGAAAAACGGATTTGGTTTGTCCTAATGAGACCTTTTATTATAATTTACTGGTGAGTCAGAAATAAGAATAATAAAGCTAAATCATATCCGTTGGTCAGGGGAATCTAATCATTGTTTGCAGTTGAATTAAAATTACGTAGAAAAGGGAAGATTGCGGATGCTTCTTCTTTAAAGAAAAAAAATAAGTAAATTTATATTTATTTAATTACTCTCTTTATGTTTAAAATATTAAATCAAATTAACGTTGCTTTAAAACTTTACAAAACTTGACATTGATTTAGATCTTGCAACAACAGTTTTAGATCTCACACTTCAACAGGTATCTACTTTCAGAAACCTAGAAGCTCTCAACACTATAAAATCTGACGCTATAAATCTAGCCATCAAATGGGTTATTGATCGGATATCTTAATCAAAAAGACAACAAAAAGTAAAAAAAAATCACTTTGATGAACTTTCTTTAGACTATCGTTTCGAAAATAAAGAAGAATGATTTAGGGTTAATGTTTACTATTTTGTTGTTGACATAATTTGCAACCAGATTTTCCACCATGCTCAGCAAAACATACTTTTGATTTTTGGAACCGCTATTAAAAGCTTTTTGTGAATCAGTTTCATATAATGCTTGTTTTAATGAAAAATGACCTTAACCTTAAAAAAAATAATTTGAATTTTTTATTAAGATTTATGCATGCATGAAAGGCTTGTATGCAGGGGCGGATCCAGCCTCTTTCTTGGGGGGGGGGGGGGCGGTGATATCAGAAAAGTACAGCATGGCAAGCAAAGACAAGTACTCGACGGAGGGGGGGGGGGAGGCACCAGCATCGTTGCCATTTTTTGTTTAAAAGGCTGGGTGGGGTCTATTTTTCTAAAGCTCTTGGAGTTTCCGACAGGGGGGGGGGGGTGTAAGCAACATACATATTCCTAGTATAAGATGCAGAATCGGGTCTATTTTCCTGAACTCAAAGCTCTTGGGAAGGAGAGGGGCGATCCGAAGCATTCACATTCTTATACTCTATTCAAGAACTAGAGAGAGTAATAAAACTGTTACCGAAACCTCCAACGTACCTGCTCCAGTGCCGCAGGTAACTGTGGACTGCCGTAAACCTAATTATATTTAATTGTATTTAAATATTGTAAGATTTTATAAATTTACTGCAACAATAAAATTTCGGGTAGATCAATTTAATTTCTCTGAGTGAGCAAAGTACACCTTACAGTGTGTCCTTAGTAATTTATTTTGTTGGTACTTGTTTTTATATATTATTTGAGATTAGTAAGATACCCAAAAGATATGGCTTCCACATCTGTATTTATTCCAAAATCGTTAAACCAGGGCATTTTTTCCTCAACGAAAAACGTATTATTATGAATGTTTATGATGCCTTAAGAAATCAATATCTAGACAATAATGTTAAAAGCTCTGTTTAGATGTGTTCCAACATGACAGGAGTTGGAAAATCTACTATATACCGAATACTGAAGAAGAAAAAAACGGCTGAAATTGTTAGTATTCCCAAGCCACATTCGATCACAGGGAGACAAAAGACTTCGTTGGAAGAAGAGATAAAATAAAAGGAGTTGTACATACATTTTATTATGAGAAGCAGATCCCAACCGTCGATAAAATTCTAACTAAAATCATTGAAGATCGGAATTTACCTGAAATTAAAAGAACTAAGCTCTGGAATATGCACAGAGAATTAAATTTTGGGAAAACCAGATAGGAAATCTGTTCTTATAGATCGTCCGGAAAATATTCGTTGGAGAAGGAAATATATCTCTCAAGTAAAAGGCAGAGTTACTAGAAATAACACAACTTACAAAATTAGTAATTTAACTAAACTTTTGAAAGATTTTTTTGAATAAAGTTATTGCAGAAAACTGGAAAAAATCCATATAATATAAGAATAAAAGAAAATGTGGGAACTCGATCTCATAATCAGTAAGATAGAGGAACCAATTATAATCAATTTGAGCGAAGATAGCTTCACTGACTTTGATTACGAATTAGATACGTATTGTTTACCAGCGTAAACACAATTTATTATTTAAATTTTCTGTAACATGTAAAAAAATTAATTACATTTGAATCCCTTTTTAGTGTTTAATTGTAGTTCTGCAGATGGTTTAAGAAATAAATAAACTGAAACGTCAAATGTCCTAAAAATGTTTTTAATTAATAATAAAATGACCGATAGCCCAAAAAAAAATTTAATATTATATGGACAAATTTATTTTTTTATATATGTTTAACTTCTTGTATTTTTAACAATGGGTATTTTGTGCGTATTTAAATTACAACTTAAAATTTTTTGAGAAAAAAAGGCTACGTTTTAGTCTGAATGTGCCTAAAACGGTTTCTATGCCAAAATAAAAAATAATAAAAATACAATTTTGTTTTTATTTGTTGACCGTGTAGTTATTAATTAGTTTTTACTTTTTTGGGTTTCGGTCATATAATTACTTTATTAAAAAATTAACACATGTTTTTTTTCTGACGTTTCGGTTTATTTTATTGATTAAACCATCTTCAGAGAATTACTAATGTTAACAGGTGGTTCACTTGAATAACTTACATTTAACTATTTTATTACTTTAATACAATATAATTAAAAACTTCTTATTTAATATAAATATAAATATAGAAAACTATTATTTTTTGAATGCATTTTTTTCACATCTGTTTTGTTTTGCTATTGACAGAGAGAAAATCGGACAAAATTGATTTTTTCGTCCGCCATATTGGATCCGCCATATTGAATTTTTTAAAAATAATATCAGATTCGTTATATGGCACCTCGAAAACTTCCCTATACCAATTTTGGAGAAAATCGAACTAAATTAAATTTTTTTGTCCGCCATATTGGATCCGCCATTTTGTTAAATGTAAGTTATTCAAGTGAACCACCTGTTAACATTAATAATTCTCTGAAGATGGTTTAATCAATAAAATAAACCGAAACGTCAGAAAAAAACATGTGTTAATTTTTTTATAAAGTAATAATATGACCGAAACCCAAAAAAGTAAAAACTAATTAATAAAAATACAGTTTTGATTTGTGTTAAATATGTCAAAATCATCTATATTTTCTAACGTATGTGAATTATTGAGAAATCATAAGAAATAAAATAATATTATAAAAACTTTCTATTTTAAGTTTATTACAGAAATAATATTCCATGCCATAAATACTTAGTGATAAAATAAACCTCCTTCCCACGCCTATAACAAGGATTAAAATCGTTTTTAACACTTCGCACATCCAAATATCTCTTGTTATATAACCCAAATAGGCCATTATTATAGACCGGTATTTTTGATTATAAAATTTCTAACCCATTCCTATAAAAAATATATGTGTCTAATAGATTTTGACCAAGACACGGGACTAAACAGGTAATTGGCGAAGAAAAAGATGGTAAAAAATGATTTATTACTATCTCTAGTTCTTGAATAAAATATAGTATAACAGGCAAAATCGGGTCTGTTGTCCTGAACTCAAAGCTCTTGGGGGGGGGGGGGGGGGAGAAGGGGCGATCGCCCCCACCGCCCCCCCTTGGATCCACGCCTGCTTGTATGAGGTTTATACAACTTTTCTTTTCTTTTGTAACTCTTTCTACACGGTTGCATCTTTGGAAGGATCTTTCAATAAACTTAAAATGTTAAAAGACTCTATGAGATTTATGGCCTGCGAGTAAGTGATTGAGTGATTTATCTATATTTTCTGTAGAATATAAAATTGCGTCAACTTTAAATATCACTGACTTAATAGAACGCTTTGGTAATGCCAAAGTTAGAAAAAGGTCTATAATATAATGAAAATTAACTTTTTTATATTATGTATGTATCTACTGCCACCTTCTAATGGTCTAGTTTTTTTTGTGATGTAAACTGGAATAGGATAATATTTTGAAATTATTTCTAGGAAATCATTTACAAAATCAACTTCGGTTAGTTTGAGTAAAAACTAAAAAAATCCGCAAGCATAATTTACACCGGGGCCCAATGATGTCTACTGCATATAAAGAAAAAAAAATTATAAATAACCGATTCCATTCAAAATTATGCAATGAAAATAGTCACAAAATATAATGCTTTCTCCGTGAAATACTATTCTCGAGCTCAAAAAAAAATAACTTTTGTCGTTTTGCGAAAAAATCATTTTCCAAAAAGTTATCAATATTTTAAAGTTGAGCTTAGAGTATTTGCAGCGAAGAAAAAGGAAGTCATTTTTTATTCAAAATTATATATTTTTATATCTAATCGACGTAATTCAGTTTTATTTAGATATAAAATACAATATTTAACACGAAAGATTTCCTTTACAATCTAATCATTGTAACATAGTATCGTATTCGATAAATCGACTTGTAGAATTTACTTATTAAGGCTATTAGTAGTGAACATAACCCGATTCGCTCGATCCCCCCACTCCTCGACCTTGACCTTGACCTTGCTTCACCCCTCTTTGGCCCCGCCCACATGTCCTTGTCATTGACCTTGAAAGTGCACGTGTGCTTTGGCCTTGGCCTTGTGTTCAAGGTTGTGTGTGTGACCTTGACCTTGACCTTGGTCGAGACGACCTTGACTTTGTTGAAGGTCATCTTGGGTGTGTGACTTTGAAGATATGTTACGTGGTTGGGGGTGACCTTGAATGGTTTTATATAAGGTATGGGGCAGTTTCATTCATCAGTTGGCTCTGACTTGTATAGGTAGTACATGTGTTAATATTTGACAAATCATGGCATATGTTTGTGAAAATTGCGGTTCTAAGTTTACTAATATTTATAATATGAGACGTCATCAAAGAGAATCGTGTGCGGCGAGATTTAATGAAGTGCCTGGAGGAAAACGGCTCCGAATTGAAGAGTAATATATATATATATATATATATATATATATATATATATATATATATATATATATATATATATATATATATATATATATATATGAGTATACATCGACGATTCCGGTAATTAATTGCGCTACATGTAATGTAGATGTTCCAATAAATCATATGTCGGCGCATAAACGAACACAACAACATAAAAATAATTCATGTTTGCCGGTATGTCATGGTGTGCAACTCGTTGAATGTGCCTTCAAAAGGAGAATTGCAACCTATCGGGTTAGCAGTGATATGGAGCATTCCGATTACGTAATGTTCTTTGCAGACATTAAATCCAAGGTGGTGGAACTTGTTAATAATTTATTGCGTGTGCATCATGCTTTAAAAGTTAACATGACAGCTGTTGGCGAGTACATGCTTCCATCACAAGAAATATTCAGTGAAAAATCCTTCAACACTGCTAATCAAATAATTAGTGTAGAAAGTGATTTGGATGCCGTTTACCATTCTTTCACCGAATTAATAAAAACGCAGGCGACAGAGTTCCAGGAGAAAGATTCAGGTATGGAAAAATCAAAACCCGATATATTAAACTGATTTTTATATATTATTTTTCTTGTTATAGGATGGGCTCTTGTGCGAATTTTATACTTGGAAGTTGGTATCAACAAGTATATGCCTATGGGTGGCTCATCATACATCAAGTTGCCGTGTTCTATTGAAAAGAAAGGAGCTGTCGTCAATGTGATTAACCAGGACGAATTTTGCTTTGCGTGGGCTGTAACATCAGCATTGTTTCCTCCAACAGCAGAGCCTTCACAGAAGACATCCTACCCCCATTTTTCTAGAGTGCTAAATGTAACAGGTATGGATTTTCCAGTAAAATTACGTGACATTAAAAAATTTGAGGAAATGAACAACATATCAATTAACGTATACGGTCTGGAATCTAAATATGAAAATAATGAAGTAATACATGAAGTTATTGGTCCACTGAGGTATGCGTCAAAAAAGTTGGATAGGCATGTAAATTTATTGTTAATTACAAAAGACTGTAGTAGTAAAGATGGCGGTGAACATTTTTGTGATACGACTTGTTCAAAGAGTCATTATTGTTGGATTCGGGATTTATCACGTTTAGTTTCAAGTCAAATTAGTTGTCAACAACATAAAATATATTTCTGTGATGGTTGCCTCATTTATTTTAGTACACCGTCAGCTTTAACTTTACATCAAAGCTACGATTGTAACCACATTTTCACGCAAACACCCTCAGTGGATTTAAAAATCGATAAATTTGGAAAGAGTGTGCCGGAAAATATTTTAAAATTCGAGGGTATAGAAAAGCAAATGCGCGTTCCATTCGTGGTTTATGCAGATTTCGAATCTGTTTTAAAACCCATTGAAACGGTACAACCAAACCCACAAAATTCTTACACTGTAAAAAGTTTTAAACATGAACCATATTCTTTTGCTTATTTAATTAAATGCTCTTTTGACGACTCACTTTCGAAATTTGAGCTATTTCGGGGGAATAATGCAGCTCAAGTCTTTGTGGATCGTATCGAGTGTGATTTAAGGGCTCTATACAACACATATTTAAAAGACATTAAGCCTATGAAACCGTTAACGCCTGAAGAAAAAAGGGAGTTTAATGATGCTAAAATATGTGGTATATGTGAAGGCCCTTTTGAAGAGGGTGAGATTAAAGTACGAGACCACTGTCACATAACTGGTGCAAAAAGATTTGGTGCTGCACATTCCGTTTGTAATTTAAATTATAAATTACCCTCTTTTATCCCTATCATATTTCATAACTTAAGCGGCTACGACAGCCATTTATTTATAAAAGAGTTATGTAAATATGGGGATAAAATTGGTGTTTTGGCTCAAAGTAAGGAAAAGTACATATCATTTACCAAAAGCATTTATGTGCACGATTATTTTGATAGTAAATGTGGAAAAGTCAAGAGGAAATATTTAAAGTTGCGATTTATTGATAGTTTTAAATTTCTGTCAACGTCTTTGGAAAATTTAGGCAGCGGTTTAAACGACGACGATTTTATTGAAACGCGGAAACATTTTTCAAATATGAACCAATTTAATTTGATGCGTCAAAAGGGTGTTTTTCCCTATAGCTTTATTGACTCTATAGAAAAAATGGAAAATACATGTCTTCCAAGTAAAGATGAATTTTATGATAATTTACGGGAAGAACATATTAGCGATGAAAGCTATAGAAGAGCAAAAGAAGTATGGCGCTTGTTTGGGTGTAAAACTTTGGGGGACTATTCGGACGTGTATTTAAAATCAGATGTGTTGCTATTGTGTGATGTTTTTGAGCAATTTCGGAATAATTGCTTAAAATTCGATAAACTTGATCCAGCACATTACTATACCCTTCCAAGTTTATCATTTGATTGTATGCTACGTATGACTAAGGTAGAGTTAGAGCTCTTAACTGATATAGACATGATACATTTTTTTAAGAAAGGTATACGCGGCGGCATAAGCCAGTGTACAGAAAGGAAGCACATCGCTAATAATATTTTTTTACCAGACTATGACCCAACAAAACCTTCTTCATTTATAACATACCTTGATGCTACAAATCTATATGGTCATAGTATGTCACAAGCATTACCATATGGTGGTTTTCGATGGTTAAGCGAGCGCGAAATTCTGGATTTAAATATTATGGCTGTTGGTGATGATAGTTTACATGGCTACGTTTTGGAAGTGGATGTGCATTATCCGACTGAGTTGCATGATGCACATTCTGATCTTCCATTTCTAGTAGAAAATATCATACCGCCAACAGAAAACGCTAAATTACCGAAATTAATTCCCAATTTACAAGATAAAAAAAAATACATTGTACACTATAGAACTTTAAAACAAGCCATCGCCAACGGCTTAGTGGTAATGCAAACCCATCGAGTATTACAGTTTGAGCAATCAAAATGGCTAAAATCGTATATTGATTTTAATACCAATTTACGTAACAAGGCCACCACAAAATTTGCGAAGGACACTTTTAAATTAAAAAATAACGCGATATTTGGTAAAACTATGGAAAATGTGGAAAATCGAAAGGATATAAAATTAGTAACACATTGGGAGAACAGTGTAGGCAGAAATGGAGCTAGAGCACTAATATCCCGCCCCAATTTCAATAGTAGCTCGATATTTACCGAGAACTTTGTTGCTATACATATGAATAAAGTTAAAATATTGTACAATAAACCAATTTATATCGGTTTTTCCATATTAGATATATCAAAGACTGTAATATACGATTTTTATTATAATTTTATTAAATCCAAGTTTGGCGATGATGCTTCGTTACTTTACACCGATACTGACTCGCTTATATTAAAAGTGTATACGGAAAACTTTTATCAAACTATATCAGAAAACCCCGAAAAATTCGATACATCAAATTACCCCGAAATTAATAATTTCAACATAATTAAAAGTAATTCTGTAGTTGGTAGAATGAAAGATGAGTTTCCTGGTGATCCGATAATAAGTTTTTATGGTACCGGCGCGAAGGCTTATTATGTAAAGTCCATTAATAATGAATTAAAAAAAGCCAAAGGTATCAAAAAATGTGTTATCGAGAAAGACCTTCATCAGGAAGACTACCAAAGAATTGTTGAACGGGGTGGTTTGATATTAAGAAAGATGAAGACATTTAGAAGTGAATTACATAACATTTATACCAACATAATAAATAAAGTAGCATTGTCACATAGCGATGATAAACGTTATGTAATTCCCAGTTCAACCAAAACTCTACCTTGGGGGCATGCAGACATAGATTTTTACAAAACAGACCCGGAAGAAAACTTAGCAAATTTAGTCACCGTGTTGGAATCATTTCTAAGTCAGGACAGCACGTAATCTGGAAAATCCATATTTCATTATTTGTATTGTTTTTATTATTTCTATTAAACATACAACATTAATATGTAACGATAGTATTGTAATTTTTTTTTTTTTTTTTTTTTTTTTTTAAATAAAAAACATGTATTCATTGATTGATTGCTTTTTTATTGAACCTTTATTTTAAAATTATAAATATAATGAAGTGTCGACAAATAACAAACTGTAAAAGTTATTGTTGAAAAATTTGTCTAATAGTAAATTAAACGCACAGGTCTACGAGGAAATGTTTAATGTGAAACAGGTTTGCTGACAAGATCCTCCATAGTCTTTTCAATTTTCAACATTCTAGAGTTAAGTTCATCACGCAGTTCGTCTTGCCTAAGTTCATATATTGCAATAACAGTATCATCAATGTATCCTCTAAGTTCTTGACCGGTTTCAATTAATTTCTTGCGTACGTAACCTTCAAGTTGGTTTCTGAATATATCTTTAATAACAATTGTTGAGTCATGTAAAGCTTTCTGCGTATCTTGCACACACTGAGCAAGGTTATTATCAACATAATTTCGTGTGGTCGCATCGTCTCCTTCAAGAGGTTCTGCTAAATAGCACAATCTTTTGCTTCCCATGTCGTAATCTCCATTAGGTGTAAGTTTAAAACCTATTCCTGAAGGACCTCGCATAAAGTTAAAATCCTTAAATTTTCTTTTGCGACCGAACTTATCAATAGTGTTTACTTCTGACATTGTTATGTGAGACTGATTTGAAACCATTAGATTTCACCCTAATATATGGTTCTATTTCATTAATAAACGGACTCTGCAGAAAAATATGGATTGCAAAACGTATTTTAGGTGATGTTTAATAAATACACATACAGATTCATTTTACTATTGTTTTATTGAAAAAAAATTAAAATATAACAAAAGATTGAGTTTACTTTTTATTATTAAAAAAAAATAAAAAAAATAACAAACAAAAAATTAAAAATTAAGAAATAAAATACATGTTAATTTCTTCTGTACAGGTAAGCTTCTTCTATGACCCAATTTCTTCTCTGGATGGCACGTTCATTAATGTCCTTGTTTTTAAAATAACCTTGACAGGACCAAAAAAAAAAAATCCTTGAAAATTACAACCTCGAAAACGACCCTGACATTGACGGGTACTTTGACCTTGGCCTTGGCCTCGCATCTAACAAGTTTAGTACTATATTTATATGCTTCTTTAAAATAACCTTGACAGGGACAAAAAAAAAAATCCATGAAAATTACAGCCCTGAAAACGACCCTGGTATTGCCGGTTACGTCGGCCTTGGCCTTGGCCTTGCATCTGACAAGTTTAAATATTATACTTAATGCATCGAACAAAAGGAATAAAGGCGGTGTAGTGGGGGAAATGGGCATAAAAGCAGACTTGCTGGCTCGAGCTCTTCACAGTTCGTCAGAACAGCAAACAGTACAGTGCTAAGAAAAAGTTAATTGTGTGAGTTGGAATATCGAAAATGTCTAGTGTACGGTCTCTTTTAGATGCTCTTGACGTGAGCTGCGGTTCACAGCAAGGCATGCTGGATAACATGAGTGGTTTAGAGGTGCTAAGTCCGGGGGTGTTCGAGAACTGGAATGGCGTGGAGCATGAAGATGCCGAAGACCGAGCCCTCAACGATGGTCGCGACGAGGAGTTAGTTCAGTCGGCAGCGCAATTCCTGGAATGCTGGACGGAGGAGAAAGAGCCAAAAATTAATGTGATTAGTGATGTGGTTGTGCGAAAAGCATCGCGGCCTAGGGAATCTTCTCCGAAAGCGTCGAAACTGCAAAAGCTCTTGACTATGCGGAAGTCGGAAATCGCCGATAAAAAAACATTTTATTCGGCGATTAAAGGTGTGGGACAAGGGAAGAAGAAAAAGTTTAACTTTAAGCGTCCCTCCACCCCTGTTCCATTACCCGACTTCCTAAAAACAGCACCGCAAGAGCCACTGTCAGTAGAAGTGGAAGTCATAGAAGGCCCCGATGGACCAACACCACCAACGCCACCAACACCGGCCAGCGTCGAGAATGAAATAGTGTCGGAGGTGAAGTCTTCCCCAGCGCCAGCGCCACTGTCGCCGATATTGGGGTGCCGGAAACCCATGAAGAAGCGGTTTAAGCGGTGTTTTGAAGGCGATGAAGTTTCCGCTGCTTCGTCGTCGTCGTCGTCGTCATCGTCTTCACCAAATAAAACCGCGTCTTCTTCCGAGCCATCACAACCGGAGTGGGTCGAAGACTTCACCAACTCTCAGAAGACCAAATTGACTGACATTTATACCATGAAAAAACGCTTAGTGAATGAAGTGAACGAGTGTGCCAGTGACATTATAGAACTTGAAAAACAATTAGAGATAAAAAAGGTGAAATCTGCGCGGTTAAAAAGACAATTAGAGGACTTTAATAAATTATGTAGTAGGTGTTAGGTAGTTGTAGATATTAGCTTTTAATTTATAGTATTAAGTTTGTAAATATATATATATATATATATATATATATATATATATATATATATATTGTAGTTAATAAAAAAGTGTTTGATCAAATTTTTTATATTTTATAATGAGAATAAAAATGACTTGAAAATTTATTTTTGTGTGTTATTTCATATAGGCCCTGTCCCACATAATATTAGGTAATAAAAAAAAAAAAAAAGTGAATAATCCACTAAAACTACGCAATAGCAATAGTTGTAAATATTTTCTGATAATATTTACAAGTATGCTAAAACATGGTTCGGTTTATGAAGTTAAGGTTCTGTCGCCAGAACTTCTAATACTTTGTATCTCAATATTGTATGTTTTTATGAAAAAAACATAAAATATTGGTTACAAAGTATTATAACCAACTAAAACTACGATCAAATTATTTTGTGGTCCTGAAAAGGACCGTTTGGTTTTAAAACATGCGACTCTTTTATTGAGTTGTGGAGTCGCACGGCCCGTCATCATCATCAGCGGGGGTGGCGGTGCTGTCCTCTGTGTATTCGATGATGAACCGCCAAAGTTCATCCCATCTAGGATCGTTCGGCTCCCACTCCAAACAATTCTCTGTGGTAGAATCTACCACAGGGCATTGGATGGGTTGTTGTTGTTGTTGAGTCGCAGACATGTTGAACTAAAATGATTGTAATAAGTATTGATGGTCGTATATATAGAGACAAATTAATGGTGGGGGGTGAAAACAAATGTCATATTACGTATTGAGACCAAAAGTTGTTTGTGGTCTCAAATACGAACGAACGATTTAGCTGGGTTCCACCAGCACTTAAAGTTTTAATACTTTGTATCTAATATTGTATATTCTATACATACAATATTAGTAACAAAGTACTAATATGTACTAAAACTACGATCAAAGTATTTTGTGGTCCTGAAAAGGACCGTTGTTGTGTGCCCTTAAAAAGGGCCAGGGAGAGTGTGGGGCTTATGGTGCCCCATCCTCGCTGGTCGACCACCAGCTTGACGAATCGCAGGGGCCTTGTGGGTCGTCGGGTGTTGGTGATGCTGGAATTTCCAGCACCGCATCTTCCGTCGAGTCCGGCTCTGGCTGCGGCGACGGAGTTTCGAGTCTTTGTAAGACCCAATCACCCGCATCGTCTAATTCCACTAGACCCGGATCATGGTCATATACTAGCGGAATCGGCTCATCCAAGTCGTCCCAACGTAGGACGTCAATTTCAAAATCCACCTCGTCGTCGTCGTCGAAGACTTGCAGGTCTCCAACGTTGTCGGCTACGGTGTCATCACTAAAGATGGATGAGCCTCGGCTGGCGGGTCTTTCTTCCTCCATGTTTATCGTATGAGGGTTGATGAATATATGACTGTGTAACTGACCCAGTCTCATATATATAGAACTACCCCCACCCCACCAACGGATTCTAAATGTTATGTATTGGTGAGAGCTTATAGAATTATTGATTTTTTTCAAAAACTTTAAATAAGGAATTAGATTTGTTTAGACAATAAGACTTATTCTTAATATTTTGTGAAGAATACATTACAAAAAAAAAATAATAGAAACCTTGTTTGAACTGTTAACATTTTCATAGGTTCTCAAGCATATAACTTGGCACTTAAGCTACGAGACAAATCGTCGTTAAACGAATATCTCGCCCCATAAGTGACGATTACTAAACTACGATCAAAATATAATGTGGTCCTGAAAAGGACCGTTTTTGTGGCCCTAAAAGGGCCTGGGGGGAGGGTGGGGTGCCTACCGTGGAGTAATACCCAACGATATTAACACCGACCTAGGTGCAGCCCTTGGTCTTCTCATTGGCGGCACCGTCGTCGTCGCTGGTGGTGTCGGCGTTGCAGGCGGTGCCGAAGGTGCCGCTCCTGGTGCGGTACCCCCGCACTCCTCACACTTGCATATCTTGCCGGGCACGAATGGCCTGACAATGCCAATGATCCTTTTTGGTATATCTTCCATCTTGCCGATCGAATGTGTAATGATGATGGACTTAGAAAAAAAAAAAAAAAAAAAAAAACTCCCCCTACAACTTCCACATACTCCCGTTCGGCGGCCCTAGCCTCCTAACTCGAGAATTTCAATTTTTTCGTCCAAATTTTTTGTCATTTTTAAGATTTTCCAAATTTTTTTTGACCATTGTATTCTACTCAAAATTCTAGGTAATTAAAGTGCTTTTATTTTTTCTCTATCTTGAACGGTTCCCGAGCTACAGCGCTTTAAAGAATTCAAATTACTAACTTTCTATAACCCTTTTTTTCAAATTTCATTTTTTCGAATTTTCAAAAATACTACAATATGTAGAAAAAAGTTCTCTCTTTAATTTCCCAATACCGTTTTTCTCTAAATCTTCAACTTTAGCGCGTATTCAGCATTTTCAAAAAAAAAAAAATTATAATTTTTTTTACACCATCGCATTCTCCTCAAAATTTTGGGCTATCAAAGTGCTTTTATTTTTTTTCTATCTTGAACGGTTCCCGAGCTACAGCGCTTTAAAAAATCCAAATTACTAACTTACTATAACCCTTTTCTTAAAATTTCATCTTTCCGAATTTTGAAAAGTACTACCATATGTAGAAAAAAATTCTCTTTCTAATTTCCTAATATCATTTTGCTCCAAAACTTCAACTTTGGCGCGCATTCACCATTTTTCAATTTTTTTTTGAAAAAAATTTTTTTTACGTTTTTACTATCGAGAAAAATGCTTGCTTATAGTACTCGATTTCCTCTATAATTTTTTCTTATAACTTTTTTCCCTATTCCTAACCGTTACTTTCCTACAAATTTTCTAAATCGTTGTTTTCATATTTTGCCTTAAAAATTTTTTCTTGTGTTATTTAAGCTCTTTTTTCCACTTAATAAACCACCATTTTCTAAATTCCCGTACTCTTTTCTTAAAGAGCGGGCTTTTCCGCCAGCTTTTTTTTTTTTTGGTTGGGTTTCAAATAAATATAAAACTACTACTTCACTCATTACAAATTTATTGATTCAAGAACATTATTTTGTGTTACATATAATAGATACATTAAAATATAGATTTATTGGTCACCGAACCGTTTAATACATTATAACTAAAAAATGAGTCGTGAATAACTAATGCGTACACTTTAGTGTCTTTGGGGAATTTATTCTTTCTCGTTTGGAACTCCAATTTTACATCCACTGTCGATGAGTTAATCGCCTCTGGTTGATGACTGCAATTGATAATAAAAACGGGGTTTTTCATATATTCCGCGAACGTTATCATCGGATCGTTTATCTCGCGCCCGTAGTAGCTGCTTTGGAAGTTTTCGTAATTGTAATAGGCTGCTGCGTACAGTTTCTTGGCGAAATCTAAATTCCATCTTTCGTATGGATAAACGGTTGAATTCAGATACAGTCTAATGTCGCATACGTCGGCGTGGGTAAACTGGGTTGCGTTTTTTTCTTTCTTGTCGCAATTATTGCTGTCTTGAAACCCGACGATTATATAGCGCGGTCTTTCCAGACTTGTACTCGTTCTCAAGGCCCACACGTCGGAAGATGTTTGCCTTAAAGCTGGTAATTCGTACAGATCCCATTTACGATATGCCATTTGAATACTGGCGTTGTTTCCTCCTTTATTAATGCGAGACAGTATTTTCAATTTTTGCTTGTCGTCTGGAATGATGTGACGAATTTTCCATTCGATTTTGTCGATACTAATTTCTGCCTCTACTTCGCCGACGTAACAATTGGTAAAAGTGCGAGCTATAATCATAATAAGCTCTTGTTTTACGTTGAAAACACCTTTTGCGTAATCTTCGGCGAATCCCATAAGATATTTTAAGGGTAATTTCCCGGAGAATACGTTACTTGCCGTGTCTACGATATCTTGGTTTGCTTCGTCGAGACCCCATCCGCACGTCATGAGAGATCTTTGTTGCAAACTTCCGAATGAAACCATGGTTTTTAATGTCGTCGTAACTCCAGGTTTACGAACCACGGCGACCTGTTCACCTCCCATCTCGTAGCGAATTTCATCGAACAAAAATGCGAGGGCATTATTTGATAAAAAACATCTTTTCGTTGCGTCTATGGGTTTAAATTTTCCTTCGATATATATGTAACTTTCGGCGATATCCAGTATAATATCTTGAAAATTAATGGGGATACGGACTTCATCCGAATTGTTGAATGATGGAGATCCGTATGGTTTATACGTATGCTCTTCTAGACTAATAATGGAATTGTCCAAGATGGGCTCGGAGAAAACCTCTATTTTATCGCTGGTGGTGGAAATCATTTTCGCACTTTAAGACCGATTGATTTTAAAAATTTATAGTCTTCGGCAGATAACTGTTGAGATGTTTGTGATCTAACGTCTGGACGACGACTAACCTTGACGTTAACTCTTCTTTTACTTTTATTATGTTTCGGCGGTTCCCCCATCTTAGTCGACAGCACACACAATTGACGATTGAAGCAAAAACCCATTTCTATGAAAGTTTCTTCAGTTCCAATTTCACGATTATTTTCTCGCCTTGAAAATTGATTAGATCACCGCTATCGTCCAAGATGCGAAGAGTAATGTTGTCGATAAACTGACGTCCTGCCGGCATTAACGGCATATAAATATTATTTTGTGGTTCTTTACTGATTTTGTAACCGGGCTCCACGTCGATATCGAATTCGAACAAGGTATGACCTTCCACCGAATTCATATATGCTCCGGAAATTATATTACAATCTACGCGTATGATGCGTACTTTCATTATTTCCACCATCTCGGTTGATTCGTGCTTTTTGTCTCTTTTTAACACTGTATGATTAAATCCTAACATTTTACCGATACTCGCCTCTCCCCGGAAATCTATAGTATATTGGGATTTCAGTTCACATTTCAGCGTATTATTATTAGCAACCAAGTAAAAGATTCCATCGTTCTTTTCTTCAGTTGAAATCCTCAAAGCCTCCAACATAGCTTTACCTATCTCATCTATTTCATAGGCCCCAGGTGGAATCTGCAATTGTATCGGCTCGGTGGTGTAACCCTCCTTCATGTAGGCAAACTTATTGTTGCTTTCGTCCACATTAAAAATTGAATTGTATGTGTAAAATCCCAGCAATGCCAGACCATATTTGTTTTCTCTATTTAATTCGACTGGTGGATAAAAATCGGCGCTTAAGACGCTCGAGTGTCCTGTTAGTGTGAACGTATAAGACATGACTAACCATTAAAACATCACACATCTCGGTTTTATTCTTAGCGGCAACATTTAAAAAGATTCATCGTCACACCTTTTCTCACTGCATTAGATAGTGATGTTTTTATGCTATTTTCTGCTTTTATGCGCACATCGCTGATTTTGCAATAACAACAAAATATTTTTCTAGCCGTAAGATCCTCATCAGTCATAACCTCGTTTAAATTGCTGCTGCTGCTGCTGAAATAATGTTTGCAACCGCACTGATATTTTAATATATCGATATCGCTTTTAAGGTGCTCCGGCAACTTTTCCCAAACGAATGGAATTTCATTTGGGGCTAATGCAATCATTACTTCCTTGGGCATGTTTTCTAACTGTTTCACGGTCATTTTCCTTAATCCACCGGCTAGATGAAATGCTTTCAGTGATTGCAACATTTTAGTATAGTTATTGCGATCCATTTGCGGTGTTAATGGTGACGATGATGATGATGACATCTTTTACGCTGATGATTCGACAAGAAACTTTAAGCACAAATGTCCACACCAGACTGTTCCAAAATCCTGCTGACGATCGTATGTATAGTAAATAATTTTTGATGGTTCCGATCCCGTTTGTAGATATCGTACCAATTCGATCGGTGGGGGTAAATCGCCGAAGCTGTCATAATATGTTACTTTAGAATTATTTTTTCTATAAGCTACCCAATGAGTCCCTGCACCACGCGTACTATCCAAATTCACTATTGCTGCTTCGTAACGTCGAGGACCTTGTCTAGGTAATAAATCCCTCATATAAACGCCTCGAAAGTGTCCTATTCTTTTCTTTTTGGCATATTTTTCTATATCGATGTTAGATAGTGGTCTTCGAGGTAGGGATTCAATTAGTTTTTTGATCTACGATTTAAAAATAATCCCATACCTTTACGATATGGCTTTAGAAACAAACCATTTCCTTTCGATTTTAAATACAGGCCGGCACCGGTTTTATCTTCGCTGCTTTTTTTTACTGCTTTTATGGCGCGCACAATTCCCGCTGCCCCGCCGGCTAATGAACCCAAAGCTGATAACCCGGCAAAAATTGGTATTAATGGTAATATTCCACCAGTTTTAGGAATCGGTATTATTCTCGGTGTACGAACCTTCCTTTTGCCACCTGCCGCTTTTACCGATCTACGTGCTGCCGACAGAGCTATTTTAGATGCATTCATGACATTTTTTTCCAACACATTTTTACTTCCGGCTTTTAATAATTCCCTTCGAACTGCTTGTCGAATAGCTGTTCCGAAACTGGCTTTCCGAACATGTCGATTTTTATTAACACCTTTCCTTTTTGTATGACGCGTGCCTTTACTAGATGTTTTTTTTGTTGATAATGATGATGGTACACCCATACCAAAACGTTGTTTTCCTTTCATAATGTTTGTAACTAACCAAGCTGCTGTTTTTTCACCTAAACTGGAATCTTTCGATTTTACTCTATTCCAAGCACTTTGTTCGAGCTCGTAATCCGCTCGATGTCTCGCACTTATGTTGTCTTTATTATGTAAATAGGCTAAATCGTGTTTTTTGCATGCGGCATCCAAAGGATTAATGCCTGGATCACCTCTTGTCACACGTTTTATTACTTTTGTTCCGGGTCCGCAATATTGATAACCAGGAATGTGTACCTCGAATGGTAATTTATTTATTAACGAATTCACAATACCGTATCCAGTTTTGTTGGAAACGTGAGACCGTCCACTTCGTTTGACGCTCGGCATCTGAATGACAGTTTTTGTGAAAAATTGCCTATAAAATATCAAATTTTCCTAAGATGCGCGTTATCGATCTTAAACAAAAACTTCCTATTGACAATCTCGATGAAAAAGTCGGACTTGGATTTGAAAAGAAGATAATGAAGAGACACGGTCCTTTACTTCCTTCCTCTATTCGCGGCCTGTTAATTGGTCCATCCAATTGTGGAAAAACTAATGTCATGATTTCGCTGCTTACACACCCCCTTGGGCTACGTTTCGAAAATATCTATATTTACTCGAAATCTCTGTATCAACCGAAATATGAGTATTTAAGGAAAATTTTAGCGCCCATCAAAGGTTTAGGCTACTATGCCTTTAGTGATTCCAGTAATATTGTGGAACCGTCCGATGCAAAACCAAACTCTATATTTATCTTTGATGATGTTATATGTGAAAAACAAGATGTTATAAGATCGTACTTTAGCATGGGACGTCATAAAAATATCGACTCCTTTTACCTAGCGCAAACATATTCGCGAGTGCCTAAACAGCTTGTGCGAGACAACGCCAATTTTATTATTATGTTTAAACAAGATGAGTTGAATATGAAACACATATTTTCCGACCACGTTTCACCGGATCTAACTTTTACTCAATTTCAAGAAATGTGCTCAAAATGTTGGGATAATAAGTATGGATTTTTAGTAATTGATAAAGACAGTGATGTGAAATCGGGAAGATACCGCAAAGGATTTGATAGCTATATATTACTGTAATAATAAGAGAAAACGCTCATTTGATTGTTGAAACGTCCTTTGTTAACATCATGAATAACGCGATCGACTTAAAACGTAAACTAGTGGAAGCTACCAATGCCGTCAGAAAAAAATTTAAACAAATTAAAGCGGCTAAAGAGTTTAATGTTGTGGAATTGGAAAAGTTTTACGAACCCATTTCTAAGCCGTTGACAACTATATCTGATGTGGTTAAGCAACGTCAGCAGCAGCAGCAGCAGCAGCAACAACAACAGCAACAACATTATCCAGTTACAAAGCCACATAGTCTCAGTACATCAGTGCAGTCGACTCAAATATCAGGTTTTCCCCGACCTACACATTCCTTTCAAACCTCCACACCTATTCAGCAGCAGCAGCAGCAGCATCGCATTTCAAAAGAAGATATTAGCCAATCGGTGTTTGATACACCCTCGACATCAACTAATACATCTCTCGCATCTGCTGACACCACAACTTCCGATACTTTAAACGCACACCTGAAAGGATTACGTTCGAAACCATCTCTATACGATACTGTATATGGTGTACGTTTTGGTTCAAAAACAGATAACAAAAATTTTATTGGTAATTTAGAGGTGCGTTTTCGAAATGGAAATATTGTCTTATACAAAAAAGGGAAAAATATTGCAGAATATGGTGGATCACCGGCACTTTATGATTTGTTATTTCTTAAAACACCCCCAAGTGTAGGCAAGGAACAACAACAATTAAGTGATAATGTACTTTCAACGTACAAGGAAATTTTGGAATCAACGAATGCTGTCTACAACAATTTTAAAAAAAGTGATGGTTTACGGGAGACCAGATGGAACAAATATTTACGAATTATTAAACCTCTGATAATGGGCACAAAATTAGGTGGTACTATTACAAGAAAAAATCTCTCGGAAAAACTACAGTTACCCACAAACAAGAAATTATCTTCGAAAAAATTTCAATATGTCTACTGGAACAAAGCTAAAGAGTTGGTGGATCGTTTACGTTTGTTGTGGAGTTCCAAAATGGCCGGTCACACTGGACACGAAAATGAAATTATGTCAATCATAGAGGAATTACGAGAAGAAGATATAATATATTAAGCTCAATATTTAATGATATTATTCAGTTCTTCCTTCGATCTGAAACCTTTAGTATTACTAATAATATGGAGCCCAGTCTAGAAAAAATCAAGATTGTTAATGAACTACATAGAACGGCTAGAAAAAATTTTGTAAGACGGCGCACGATAATAAAAGGATACAGAGATTTGTGGCAAATTGATTTGGCTGAAATGCAGCAGTATGCTGATGAAAACGATGGTTATCGTTATATTTTGGTCTGTATAAATTGTTACTCGAAATTTGTCTATACCAAAGCCATAAAAAACAAGACTGGTATAGAAGTTACTAATGCGATGAAAAGCATCATTGAAGAGGCATCATATACACCAACAAATCTGCAAAGTGATCAAGGAAAGGAGTTCTATAATACAAACTTTCAAGCCCTGATGAAAAAATATAATATAAATCATTATTCCACATACAGCACAAAGAAAGCTGCAATTGTTGAGCGAGTCATAAGGACTTTAAAAAATAATTTATATAAACAATTCTCGACAAGAGGATCTTACAAATGGATACATATATTATCGGCAGTAACAAAAACCTATAACCATTCGAAACATCGCACCATTGGAATGAAGCCTGCAGACGTGCAAGAAAAAACACATATTAAAGCATATGATTATTTAAAAATTGTACCTAAAAAATTTAAGTTTTCCATGGGTGACATTGTGCGTATTAGCAAGTACAAAAGCTTATTCGAGAAAGGATATACGCCCTCTTGGTCAACCGAATTGTTTAAAGTTGTAAAAGTTAACGTTACAAATCCACCTACTTACTTGTTGGAATCGTTAGAAGGTCAGCCTATAAGAGGGTGTTTTTACGAATCAGAACTACAAAAAACAAGCAGTCCTGACGTTTATCTAGTAGAAAAGGTCCTTAGACAACGCAAGAAAAATCACATCGAACAATTATTTGTCAAATGGCTAGGATTTCCCAACCACTTCAACTCTTGGATAGATAAAGCTAATATTGTTTAAATAACATATTGTATGACTATATTTTTTTTATTTAAAATGTAAAATAAATAAACAATATATTGTAAAATAAAGTTTTTTATTTCAATCTTCATTATTAAAAACAATGACAATAAAACATCATACACATAAATAACATTTCAATATTCTTGGAGGGAAGGTCCAATTCACCGACGACTACGACGTTATCTTCAAGGCTATGCCACTCGGAGTGCGTTCTCCTATTCTTTAAACTGCTTTTTTTAGATTTTTTTTGAAGTCGAGTCGTACGACAGTGCGCTTAATGAGTCATTTAAAGGCTGATGATAGAGTATTTTCTGCATAACTTCAATTTTTGTTTTAAGCTCACTATTATTTTTGTATATCATGGGGAGGACATCCTTGTTAAATATGTCACATATTACAGCTGCAAAATTGTAAAACTTTCTATTAACAAAGTGTTTTGTCACAGCATCGTCATCATCTTTAGGTTCGCCTAAGTTGGTTATGATTTTTCCACCCATATCATACTGCCCATCCGCTGTAAGTTTAAAACCAACCCCTTGTGGCCCAGATAATATATGATATTTTTCATTATATTTCTGACGACCAAATTTATCAATTGTGTTGTTTCCTCGACTCATTTTCAATCTTTACTAAACTATTTTATTTTTATTTGCCCTACTTATATTAAATATTTCAGCTGAGAAAAAGAAACACTGACTATGATCTACTGGGTTGGTATGTTTATAAAAGAAATAAAATAAAACTGTGATTGTAACAGATATTTATTTACAGTTATTTAATTGCACAAATACAAAAATTATAAAAAATTAATTTTCCATGTCTTCGTTTTCGTTGCTCAAAATTCTATCCCATCCGACACTATTTCGATCGTCAACGTCTTGGGCTGTTGCTGTTGCAGAAACCAATTCATATTTTGCAGCAAGCTCACCTGGTAAATGTGGAATATTGACGAGGTATTCTTTTAATTCTTCTTCAGCCATTTCAGCACAAAATGTATCCATGTCTATGGAACCATATAAAAATTTGTCGCACAAGTGTGCCCCAGCCATAAAATTGATTGTATCCCTGATCTCGTTCTTATATTGATCTTTGGTTACATCAATATGCGACCAATCATTTACGCTATCTAACATATCGTGAGCCCTATTTCTTAATTCTCTCCCCAACCAAAATATGTATCTATCTACACATTCGTTGGCGGTCGTCGTCGTCGTCGTCGCATCAGCAGACATCTTTAACAGAAATAATGAACACGCGTAAGTATTCTGACATGTGCAACTATATTTTAAATTTAATTACATCCTTTTTTTTCAAACAATTTACATACAATTTACTCCAATGAGCCAAAACGTAATAATGTTCGAGTATTGTTTCCAAAAACTCTAGTGCCCTGCCCCAAATAAGTTAGAGTGTATTTATCTTTAGTTTTACTCATAATATCTACAATATCGTCAGGTAGTGTTTCGGCCACACGTTTTGGTAAAAAAGTCTCAAATGTGCTATTATCACCGTCATCGTGTAAAGCCACTAAAAGAGTTTTACCAAATCGTGTAGTCATTGAAACCATCTTTACAATTTTATACACTTTGCCTACAATCATTTCGGTAACCTTTTTTTTCTCTAAAACCTCGAAATCTTTGCTAAACATTTCATTAATTTCATCTAGAGTTTCTTTTGCAATACTCATTATTGAAAAAAATGGTATATAAATCCAAAAATTACCGTGAATATAAAAGCACTTTCAGAACACTACACGAACACAATATTTGATGTTTATGCCACTGATATCTGCGACTGTTTGAAGTCACTTCTTCTCCCACGAACCTTTATAGCGAGGTTTCAAGGTCGAATTGTAACAATGGTGGGGGTAGCTTAACGATAGAAATAGTGGGAGGAGTATTCAAGGTCAAATGACGTCACACATTTAAATTGGTATAAGGATAACTTCAAGGACAAAATATAATGAAACAAATAACTACATTTTATGTACTTTATTCATTGATTTTTTTCTGCCATTCTTCTATGCGTTTAACATTATCACCTAAACCTAATTTCCTTAATTTGTTCAATAATAATTGTTTATTTTTATTTCTAAGAAAATTCTTACAAACTATACTAGCTAAAAGACACACTTCGGCATGGTCCATATACTTAAAAAATACACTAAAGTCCTGAGCCTCCGAATCTTGCATTTCATATGCGTAAAATTCCGAACAGGCTGCAGAAATTAGAAATTCCTCGTACATTTCTCGCACTAAACTTTCCATATTAACTACTACTACGTTAAACTTAAGTCCTACACTCTAATTTCATCTAACACAACCGGATCTGCAATGAACCTAATCAGTTTTTCCAAACAGTCACTAAACCCCAACTTTTTTATCTCACGAACAAAGTCTTGTAAATTTATTGTTTTGCTGCAATATTTACGACATGCATTCGCAGCCTTTTCATATTCATAAGCCAAATCACAATAGCGCGACGCCCATTCTGCTCGACTTTTCATTGCATCATTGAAATAATTACTAGCCGTTTCAGTGAACTCATCGCCCAATTTTTTTACTGTCTCTTGCAAAGCACTATTCATATTATTCACTCATTTTTACATTCACGACACTTTTTTATTGCTGGTGGTGGCCCATCTATATGATGACGATATATTTGTTCATAGTGAATGTAACAGGGTAAGCTTAACTGTAGTTCCTTGTTACACCGATATGACGCTGGCAGCTTATCCCAAATTTGCCGTAAACTCAGCGTATCAACGCAAGTTTTTAAATATTCGAGAGGAAAAAATGCTAGATCCTTCTCTTCAAAATCACACAAACTTTTTAAATTACTCTGATATAAACAAATTACTCTGCCGACTTGCTCTATAATTTTTTCTTTAGATAGTTTCGTATCTGACATTTCACACTGAATGAATGCAAGTAGACTCGCACAATTTATAGAACAATTTGCAAGGTCGAAATCATTTCAAGATCATCCCACACTATTACAATGCACAAATAACTACTTCAAGGTCACACACTCAAGATGACCTTCAACAAAGTCAAGGTCGTCTCGACCAAGGTCAAGGTCAAGGTCACACACACAACCTTGAACACAAGGCCAAGGCCAAAGCACACGTGCACTTTCAAGGTCAATGACAAGGACATGTGGGCGGGGCCAAAGAGGGGTGAAGCAAGGTCAAGGTCAAGGTCGAGGAGT
Source organism: Diaprepes abbreviatus (assembly GCA_034092305.1). Classification (NCBI taxonomy): domain Eukaryota; kingdom Metazoa; phylum Arthropoda; class Insecta; order Coleoptera; family Curculionidae; genus Diaprepes; species Diaprepes abbreviatus. The sequence goes on from JASJET010000050.1 coordinate 5,093,466, forward strand.
GGGGGGATCGAGCGAATCGGGTTATGTTCACTACTGCTATTGAATCAAGTCCGTGCAGGTATTCGTAATACAGGAATCATCTTAAGCGTAGTCTATCATCTCCTGAATAAATATTCAAATTGGACAATAAATCGACATCGGAAATAAGTTGCTACTTGCAAATATTTGCTCACGTTATTCTACTTTTTTGGTAATCGTACAAAACCTTTTTTGGTAAATAAACTATATAAAAAATTACAAAAATGATATTTATATTTTGAAGCATATAAATAGGTAACCGTCAAAAAATTCTTGATTTTGTTTCAGAAGCGGCCGCCATTTTGAAAATTTTTTGCTTTCAGATTTTTTTCTTGAAGTTTGTAACTCATGTCAAAGATAAAAATTTTTGAATAAGACAATGGCTGTAGTTCTCTTCACTGCAAAAGCACTAATCTCAACTTTAAAACTCGGTAACTTCATTGAAAACGGCAAATACGTATACATTTTTTTGGTTTCTATAATTAAATGTTTCACGAAGAAAGCATTTTTTTTTGAAAAAATCTCATTGAATGATTTGAAATGTTTATTGTGTCCCTCTGTGCATTTTGGTACTCATGAAAACAATTGTAATTGAAGAAACGTATAACAAGGAACTCGCAAAAAAAAATCGTCAAAAATGTAGTTTTTGAGGAAATCGTATTTAGTTGTTTTTTCTGGAAACTACCGGGATTTTGTTAATTTTGAAAATTTTTGGTTTTTCCATTTTTTTTTTCTGAGAATTTGAGTCATGTGATATTAATCAAAACAGAAAACTGAATTACGTCAATTAATTATAAAAATATATAATTTTGAATAAAAAAATGACTTCCCATTTTCTTCACTGCAAAAGCTCTAAGCTCAACTTTAAAATCTCGATAACTTCCTTGAAAATGATTGTTTCAAAAAACGGCAAAATATGGGTACACTTTTTTAGGTTCTAGAATAATATATTTTAGGGAGAAAGCATTTTATTTTTTGACTATTTTCACTGCATTTATAATTTATTTCTTTTCTCTGTACGGAATATATTTTGATTTAAATAGCTAAAAGCAGTGGCGGAACTAGATAGCAGTAAGTGCTTGCGGTCCTCTTTTTATCCCAACTAACCGAAGATGATCTTTCAAATGATTTTCCAGAAATTATTTTAATCATTTAATTCATAACACATAACGTTATCCTATTCCAATTTAAATCGCAAAAAAAAAATCATACAGTCTTCAAGAATGGCTAAGTTACCTTTCAGATTATTTTGGCGGAATTCTAGGGCAACGACTCCGTCATTTCTTATAGCACAATACACGTTAAACTGCCAAGACTATTGAAAATTTAATTCTCTAAATGGATGTACGTTTGAGTCGCTCCAATAGGGGGAATTGTATCGATTACACATGTTTTGTGGATTTGGCTTCGTCCGACCTAATAATATTATCCCAAAAACCAGCATATTCATGTGACCGAAGTAAAATAAATTAACAGCACTCCACTCTTCGTGGAAAATCAGTGCCTTTTAAATGTTGTGCTATGGAATATACATAGGGATGAAAATTGTGTTTCCATAAAATCCTTAAAACTGATGTTTGAGATAATGCAGACTCTAATACTACTTGCATTGTAGATGTTGTTGGATATGGGGCTAAATATCCTAATATTGTAGTTTCAATATTTTCCTTATTAACAACTGGTTTGTTTTTATTTCTTTTTGCTTTTATGAATCCAAAGTTCTTGAAGTTTCCTATAATCCTTTTAACAGTTGGTGGTGTTGGTTTCTGTTTCTGCGGATATCGGATCGCGAATATATCGCATGTTTTTGAAATAACTCTATCATATTCTCCATAAATATTAAATAAGTTTAAATAATCTTCGTGCGCATAATTTAATCGCACGGCATGATTATTATTAGTTAATGTCAAATGGCAAGAAACAGTGAAAATTCTGTAGGGTTCGGTAGTTTCATTTTCGCCACGCCTCGCCGTCATGGCCAACTAATAAGAAAAGTTAAAAGCCGTATAGCATTTTTACAATAGAAAGATGTTGAATTGCCAATATTTTGAAAACTACAAATTTTTGGAATATACAACCTCATACAAAGTTACCCTTATTTTTAATGCTTAATATGATAAAATTATAAAAATAGGTGCTTTTTATTTGAAAAAATGGACTTTTGACGATTTGTTAAATACAATTTTTATTCTTCTTTTTTGACCACTCTGTACTAATAATTTTCAAAATATCATAAAAAAACTACTAAAGTCGATCTTCGTCTACAAGAAAACTAACCTAAATTAAATAATAAAGACTTTCTTATAGGAAAAATTTATAGTTAAGTTTTGGTCCGCTAAGGTCATTTTTTACATAAAAATTTAAATATGTCCAAAACGGTGAGACTTAAGTATAGAATATTATACATGAAATATGTCTAGAATTTTATGTAGAAATCAAAAATGCAATAATATATAGGGTATTCCATTTAAAATAAGTAAGTTGACATCTACTTACGATATAACCGGAAGTGCCGCCATCTTCAAAATATTTTAGCCGGCTGTCCCCCATGCACGTCAAATTTTCAGATTCTTTCAATTATGTTTTCCCACAATCGATAGATAAATTTATGGGAGAATCACCCTATATTCATTGCATGCTTTTAAATGGAATCGGTCAAATAGTCAATAAATGAGTGTAATTGAACAAGAAAATATGTTTTTTTTTCTAATCTAGAATTTAAATCGAAAATAAAATCTAAAACGGGAGATACAAGCTAGTCATAGTTAGTGTTTCGTTAAAATAAATATATTGTTACCGGGTTTATACGTTATATATAATTTGTCCTAGCATTTAAATAATGTTTGACACTAGAAAACTATCTGCCCGTCCTAAGACGCTTCTAAATAAAGCGAGATGTCGACTTTAAACTATTATATTAAGTTATTGGTAAAAAAGAACATCAAATAATAATGTAATTTAATTTCTTGCAGATGGGCCCAGCACCAGCTATAGGAATAGATTTAGGTACAACATTTTCTGGAGCCGCTGTATACAGAAATGGAAAAACAGAAGTTATTCCAAACAAAGAGGGACAACGCTTGACACCATCCTTTATATATTATCATCCACATAACCTGAATGTGTCTGTTGGTACAACTGCTGATGATTTAGGTCCACAAATGATTAAAAACTTTCTATTTGGTATGTTGGATAAATACTAAATAGTTTTATTTTTGTAAAAACTTGTTAACTGTTAGATTCACTACAAAGGTTTAAATTTTAAACCGGATATAGTTGCCATGGTAGTTAACATAGATCTAATGGGGCAATTTGCTTACAATTTTGTTATAATTTATATTAGATATGTCAACACATATACCTTTATATAGGAAAATAAAAAATAAAAATGTATTATTAAAGCCTTGGCATCCGTAAGAGGAATAGAATTAACATTTTTTCTAAGTTATAATTCATAACTGGAAAAAAATATTTTATAGCAAATAATCCAAACCATGAATGAATGAATGAAAAAGGGGTGGTGATACTAGATCATCGATGCCTAGGCCTCCATTGGGCCCTTTACATCCCACCATATCTGCAGGTTATTCGAGGCCGATCGCCTTTGCGAATCCAAGCAGCCTCGTTATTTGAACTTGCCTAACTGCTTCCGGTAACAAAACTATATCTCCGAAATATCTCTGTCTCAGTCCGTTGAGTGCTGGGCACCCTCTGAGAACATGGTCGACAGTTTTATCCTCCTCCAAACACCATCTGCATGTCGGGTCGCTCTTAACACCGATTCTATGAAGATGGCCCCGGAGGTAACAGTGTCGTATTAACAATCCCACCACAACTCGCAGCTCTTTTCTTCCCAAGGAGAGGAGCTCCTTAGTACGCCGTGCGCTAGGCCCCGTTATATGTTCCTTAGCACACCTCATTCCAGGAGCTCCCCTCCACGATTCAATAAATTTGCTTTCCAGCAACGATTTCAATTTCCTTTTGCCAATAGCAATTGGAACAGGTAATATTGGTTGGGGTCCATACGGTTCGATCGCCGAACCCAACTTTGCCAGACGATCTGCTTCCTCATTCCCGCGTATACCCGAGTGACCCGGGACCCATACGAGTCTGACTGTGCAACCTTTCCTTATCATACCATTTAGTACATCCTTGCACTCAGACACCAGTCGCGAAGTCATGACACTTGACTTCAGTTCCAATATCGCAGCCTTACTGTCTGAGCATATATTTCTTACTCTATTCCTGTCTATGTCCCCCTCACAGAGATGGGCACACTGCAGAATGGCATAAATTTCCGCTATGAAAATTGTCGCACATTGTCCGAGAGCGTAGTACTCTCAGACTCCTGTGGTCTTGCCGAATACTCCAGCTCCAGCTCTTTCATCTTGTCGAGATCTGTCAGTATACCACCAGGATCCATTTTTTGGAAGATTTTGTTCTCCCTCCCAATCCTCTCTACTTGGCATAAGTATCTCCAGGGAGAGGTTGGGTTTTAAAAACGGCGTCATGTAGTCTGTCCGCATGGGGAGTGATGGACACCTCTGCACCACGCTTTCCCAGACACCTAAGTCACCGCCTGTTTCCATTCCAAGATGTCCCAGGCAACTGAGACGATAAACAGTCCTCAGGGCCTCGTTCTCTATGTATAAGTGAAGAGGAGGCAGGTTCACCAGGACTTCCAGAGCTATGGTGGGAGCAGTCCTCATCGCACTCAATATTCCCACACAAGCCATTCTCTGAACTTTGTCAAGTTGAAGAATGTGTTTGCGAAATCCAAACCATAATAATGATTTAAATAATAAAGTAGGTTACGATTTTACATTAATAAAAGTTTTAGTGAGAGTTATCTTAGTAGCTTTCATAAATTTTTTCAAAAAAAATCTTGCAAAAATGTATTTAAGATTATGTAATTAGGAACTAAACTTTTCCAATCTCTATACTAAAAAATTTTGAAATTTCATTAACGTATATTTGTTGGATATATAGGGAAAGCTAAAAACTTATGGCAGACCAAAGTTATTCCTCACTTCTTTTATTGCACTATTTTTCAATATAATTGAAAATTTTTAACATATTTAGTATGAGAGAGTCTAATAATAGTAATAATTTCACGTAAATCTGAGTTTGCCTATATTCACATATGTACATTTTATATATATATATATATATATATATATATATATATATATATATATATATATATATATATATGTATGTATATATATATATATATATATATATATATATATATATATATATATATA